>JAUDYJ010000017.1:7836540-8436540 GCA_030761175.1 Masticophis lateralis | reverse complement strand
AGTTTGGCTGTAGAGAGTTCAGAATGGAGACTCTGCTTGGGAACTGGTGCAAGAATAGCTGGAACGAGAGAGAGGCAGTGGTGAACGGGACAAGGTTTCCTTATCCCAAATTGTCTTTTTTTTTTTAAATGATGCTGGCCAACAGTGATCCCGGACAGTTTTTCAAAAGGCTTTTTCTTTTAAAAAAAACCTTTAGATTAAATCCCATGTGGCCACTGATGTCCTCTCTCTTTTCAACAGGAGTCTCTCATTATCGCCATTTCCACAGCTCGCTGGGGCTAAGTCTATACCTTTTGCTGAAAACCTTTAGCTGTTCTCAAATCAGGGATGATGGGAAAAAAACGATGGTTCTCTCTTTTTTTTCCGTTTCTTGGAAGTCAGGGCATCTGCCAGCCGCATTTTGATAGGAACTTCATGGGTTGGCTTCAGAAGGTTCATCTGTGGGTCTAATAAAGGCATCTCTACCCAAGGTAAGGACTTCTGGACAACCTGGAACTCTCAGATGACCCAAGGAACATCAGGTTGGGCAACTCTTGAATTTTCACCCACCAGAACATGCAAGCAGGGCTGTGCGCAGTTCACTTAAGGGCGGATGAGAAGACAGCTGAAGAAACTAAGATGGAGATGGTCCCTTTGGAGTTGAGGCCATATCCAGAGAATTCTTTGAGGGACCGTCTCGCGGGCAATCGTCAAATACCTCTCAGAAGGGTAGAATTCAACAAACCAGCAATCAGGATTGTTCTGTGTAGATATTCTGGACAAAAACTGGGTTAATCCTGTCTATGTTGGAGAACATCTCCAGCTCTTGGTGTTCCTCAGCTTTCCCTTTTTTCTTTCTCAACCTGACCCTGGAGCTCTAGGAAAGGAGGTCCCGCCCAATGGAAGGGCACCCTTTGACTTGACAGATTACATCAACCCCGCCTCGACGAGCACCCTTTGCGGTCAAGAGAAGTTGCTTTAAACTAGAAGCCAAAGATCTGCAAGCCACCTGGCTTTCCCCACCATTATCTTGTAGAGAACAAGAACATCTTTCATATTTGTTCCTTAACACTAGTTCCTTCCATCTGTAACCACCACGTTGGCTGCTGGCACTGGATGGTTGATCCCTTGGAAGATGGTTTCCATCCTCAAAGGTACCAGTTGGACTACCGGTCTGAGTCACACAGGTTTTGAGTCCCTCCTTCTCAATATCCAGGAGTGCCCTGGAGGAGGACCTGCTATGGGGACAATGAGGAGAAGGCTTGGACCTTCTGAACCTGATGAATATGGGGAGAGGTTGACCAGTCAAACCAGGCCAAATCCATTTTCAGAAGATAGATGATCACAGGCTAAGCAGAAGGGCTGGTCTACCTCATGTTATCAGCGCTACAGGACAGGAATTCAGCGTTTCACCATCTTGGGAACTTTTAAGATCAATGGACTTCAATTCCCAGAATTCCCCAACCAGCAATAGCGTCTGGGGAATTCTGGGAGTTGGCTCACCCATCTTAAAATTTCCCAAGGTTGAGAAAGGGCTAGAAGTCTGCTTTGGACATTGAGAGGAAGCTTGTGTCCCTGCAGATGTTAACTCGGTTGGCCACTTCCAATAAATCCAGCAAGGAAGGCCCATACAGAAGGATGCTGGGAATTGTAGTTCACCCACAGTTGGGAAGGACACACTGCCCCTCCCACTCCTGGCCAAATTAAAACTCAACCATCCTAATGGGACGTAACAGGGCGGCAAGACCGAATTTCTCTACCTGTCACGCTTGGTACAAGGTTCGGAGACTCACAGAAGCGTTCCTATGCATCTCTGCGTCTTTTTCGAAACAAGTTTCTAGTCCTGCGTGTCGCAGCCTTTGCTATTTTCAGAAGTCGCCCTTCTGGGTTTCCCTGATCAGCAAATGCCACCTTTTGTGCTTCTCCTGAGCCTTAAAATAAAAAAAGAAAGAAATTGAACAGTTGCGAACAGCTCCTGGATTCTCTTCTCTGCAGAGAGGTAGGCCAAATGGAGCCCCGCTTTGCCAAGAAGGATGTGCCACCTTTGGCATTTTTAATTTTTTTTGTAAAAAAAAGAAGGCCATTTGTCAAGCAAGACCGTCCATCTCATGCCAAAGGCTGACGCTGCAGGACTGAAACATCATTTGAACAAAAACATTTTAGCCCGCCTGTCGAATACCGATAAGACCCTTGCCAAGGGGTGAACAGAAGCGCATCCGAGGCTGGGGCGGACTTCCTCAACCTGTGGCCCTGGAGTCTACTTTCCATAATCCCCGGCCCTCAGAGGGCATTTGGGAGGAATGCAACAAACGGGGCTGACCTAAATTATGATTTTAATTGGCAAGTCATCAATCACAACCTAACTCGTCACCAGCCATCAGGGATCATATTATTGGAACCGCCATATATATATATTTTTGTGTGTGTGTGTGTGTGTGTGTGTGTGTGTGTGTGTGTATGGACGTTTGATGGATGGACAGACGGTTTTGGAGCATCGACAGTCCGTGGGGTGGAGTGACATTGTGGGGTGGGGGGGGGAAGAGTGCATTTTATGACCCCCGATTAAAACTTTCAGAATGGGGTTTGGGGTACAGGCCAAGAAGGTGGAAGAAAGGGAAACAAATTGTTCGGGCGCCGATGTCTGAATGGAAAAGACGACGTGGAAGGCGGAAACGGGAGGCGTTTTCCAGCTTCGTCTCTTCCCAAAAATGTTATCTTAGACAAGCAGGTGGAAAAAGGGAGTCCATTGTATTCTCTTCCCCCCCCCCCCCCCATAAGCCAGCAGGAAGCCTAAAATAGCTGCTCGCTTTGACGGGGACGGACAGGGCAAACTGGTGTCGGCCAGGTTCTAAATTTTTTTACTACGGCTTCTGTGGGCGTGGCTTATTTTGTGGTCGTGGCTTGATGGTCATGTGACAGTTCTTTAGGATTTAGCAGAGGTACTGGTCTACCAGGCTTTTAAGTACTTGCAGAGCTGTACCGCTCTACCCATTTATTTTTGCAGGCACTGGTCTACCCATTTATTTTTGCAGGCACCGGTCTACTCATGTATTTTTGCAGGCACTGGTCTACCACCAAACTGCTTTTTACCACTGATCAGCTGTAGGGCGGCAAGAGTTTAAACAGGTTTTTTCCTTATAGCCCATCAGCTGGGACTCAGGAGGCAGCAATAGATTGAGGGTGGGGCCAAATAAAAGGTAAGAATAACACGGGAGGTGGGGCCAGAACCGGTTCGGTGACATCATATTGTCATTGCTACCGGCTCGGCGGAACCGGGAGGAACCCACCACTGGTTACTGGGGATGTTTGAAATATTCAGATTGCAAAAGGGTGGGTGGGGGGAGTTTTTAATAAGGACACTCCCCCCTCCCATCCTGCTCACCCTTTCCTTTGGATTTCCTGCCTCCCTCTCTGTGTCTTCCCAACTCTGCTGGGTACCCCTGCTTTAGTTTTTCTTCTCTAAATAAAATTTTGTGGGGAACCTGTTCGTTCCTCACATCAAGAGTGCAGGCAGTCCTCGATTTACGACAACTAAGCCCAACATTTCCATCGCTAAGCAAGACAGTTGTTTGGCAAGTTTCCTCCCCCTCTCCCATTTTACGATCTTTTCGTGCCACAGTTGTTAAGGGAATTGCTGCAGGTGCTAAGTTAGTCACACCATCATTAAGCGAATCGGGCTTCCCCCATTTGACTTGGCTTGTCAGAAGGTTGCAAAAGGGGATCACGTGACACCCCCAACCCCTCCCCTGGGGACACTGTGACCGTTATAACTACGAGCCAGTTGTTTGCCAAGCAGTTGAATTTAGATCACGTGACGGTTGATGATCACGTGATTTTTTTCTTTTTTTAGTGCCGTTGTAACTTTGGTCACTAAACGAATGGGTTGTAAGTTAAGGACTATCTGTATCTTGCTCCGGCAAATAAGGAGCCATTGGATGTTTTGCCTGATCCAGATCTGTGATGCCCCTCCCAATCAGACTCCTTTCGGCTCCAGCTAACTTAGCCAACGAACAACGGATGCTGGGAGCGGTAGTAGCCCTAATAAAAGAAATAATTGGCTGATAAAAAAACTTGATCTTGGTTCAAATGCAACTATCCCTGAAGGTTGGGCACAAAGGCATGTTTCCATTCCTCTGGATGCCCCCGGGGCCTCTTTTTCTCTAGCTTGCTGTTCTCAAAACAAAAATAAATAAAAATGCACACTTTACAAGACGAGCTGCAAATCACTTGCCACGGCCAACACCGGCATATACCGGCGCCCTGTCAAATCACCTGAATTAATGAGATAGGAAGAGGCATTTTGGGGGGGTGGGGGAAGCATGGGTTGTAGGGTTTTATTTTTACATTTTATTTTATTTTATTTTATTTTATTTCGACTTTGCCTTGTGCTAAACGCCAGCTCCCCGAGAGCCTGCTCACATTATCTCTGTTTGTGAAGTGCCGAGTACGGAGTTAAGCACTTAATAAAATTACACTTCGCAGGAGGTGAGAGCAGCACCTTGGGTCCCAGGCCCTGATTATGCAAAGCGATGTTTAGCGGATAAATATTAGCTAGCCTGCAGCCATTTCTTCTCCATCCTCCTCCTCCCAGCTTGTTTGTGTGTTTTCCTCACCGAGGGTGTTTAAAACAAGGCGCTCGCCAACCCAGCCTCCGCTTCTTCCCGATATAACTTCCCTGGATTCCTTCATCTTCACCTACTTATTTTGGGGTGCTGCTTACATCTTGAAAACCGAATCATTGGCTCGGCAAGGTGGTGAATGGATACCTGTCTCAAACCCTGGCCACTTTTAAGATGGGTGGACTTCAATTCCCATATGTTTTTCGTTAAGCCAGTTTTTTCCTACGTAACCAAGATGTTTCTGCAAACCCTGGTTGAGTGAAATCACATTCACTACTTTTGTGAAATCACATTCACTACTTTCACATTCACTAGGGTTTGCAGAAACATCTTGGTTTTGTAGGAAAAAACCTGGCTTAAAGAAAAACACACATAAAACCTACGAAAAGTAAGTATATAAAGTTAAAATCTCAGGTGTTTTCCTGCGCCATTAAAAGTCTGTTAGTTGAAATGCTTAAACTCCTGGCTAAAATCCCAGTTTAAGCTCCTCCAAAATCCCAACAAAACACTTTGTAAGGTCTTTTGAAATATATAAACCCTTCCATTCCCCACCAGTTAGAATGGAAGAAGCTTCTTAGATGACAAGGGAAGCGTTTTCAAAGGAAAAAAAAACCAAAACAAGAAAAACCCAATTGCCTTTGGAAAAAAAAATTGCAGAAGGAATATTATAAGCTACCAGGAGCACATTGGAGTCCTACCAGGGGTCTCCAAACTTGGTAGCTTTAAGACTTGTGGACTTTCAATGCCCAGAATTCCCCAGCTCGCTGGAGAATTCTGGATGTCGAAGTCCACAAGTCTTAAAATTGCCAGGTTTGGAGGCTCCTGTCCTAGTCATACACAAAGCGTTGCAAATTGAAGAGGGGAAAACGATGTAGGTGTCCGTTAAAGCTGCTTTTGGACCTCTCCTCATTTTCTGAACATGGGCAATTGTGAATCGAGGGAGACAGAGATGCCCCCTGCTCCCCTGAGGAGCAGATGGGGCCCAAATGCTTTTTCTCCCATTATATCCCCCCATCAGTTGAATTTTGATGGTTTTTTTCCCCCCCTCTCTTCCCTTCCATGTCACTTTAACATTTTTGTGGAGGTAGTCATTTTTCTTCTCCTCCCCAGAACAATTGTCACTATTTGGAGATATCAGCCTGTCAGGGAAGCCTTGTTGACCAAGGCAATTCTCAGGGGGAAAAGTTTCCTTCCCAACCCAGATTTTATTGCCTCTCAGTCCCCACTCAGCTACTTAATTCCACTGACTTGAAATTTAAGGGGTTTTTTTTTTGAAAATTTGCAGCCTTGTATTCACCCAAGGGTGTTCTCTCTTCCTCCTCCCACAGTAATGCGCACAAGGCTGTGTGTGGTGTTTAAATGACACCTTAATTGGATTTAATTTGTCAGGGGAGTGCTGATTATTTCAGAGCCACCTTTTTTTTGCAAGCTGGTTAGATGCCACCATCTGTGGACACGTGGGAAGGCTGACAGGGACCTTCAACCCATGTCTGCCTTTGTGGTACTCATTTTCTGTAGAAATGAGTGGCCCTCATTGAAACTGTATGACAGTCTTCCCTTTCCATGGGGCCTTTGATTTCAATGGGAGCCCTTAGCATTTTTCTCTACCAATTCTCATTTATGCATTGCATATTATTTTCCGAGTGGGAGTGCGGGGGTGGGGGAGAGATGGCAAAAGGATCCCTTTCCATTGAGACCGCAGTGGTCATTTTGTCCTTCATTCAAAATCTCTCTCTCTCTCTCTTGGTTTCTTTCTATCTATCCTTTCTACCCTCACTGCTTTCTACCAGCCATTCCTAACCTTCTGGATATGTTGGGTTATACATCTCGAAAATTTGGCCAGGCGCGCTAGGAATGCTGAGTTTAAGTCCCATCTGAAAACATCTGGAGATAGTATAAGTAGTCCTCGACTTACGACATTTCATGTCGTGACCAAAGTTTCAATGGCACTGGGAAAAGTGACTCAGGACCGTTTTTCACACTTCACGACCGTCCCCACGGTCCCGTGATCGAAATTCAGAAACTTGGCAACGGACTCATCTTTACGACGGTCGCGGGAGTCATGCGATCCACTTTGGCGACCCTTCTGACCAGCCAAGTCAACGGAGAAGCCAGATTCGCTTAACAACCGTGTGACTAACTTAACACCTGCGGCGACCCCCTTAACCGCGGCGGCAAGAAAAGTGGTGAAACGGAGCCAAAACTCCCTCAATGCGCGTCTCACTCGGCAGCAGAAATTTGGGGCTCCCTTGTGGTTGTAAGTCGAAGACTATCTGTAGATCAGGAAAAGGGCCATCTTGGGGTTTAGTCAGAACCAAGGTCAATACCTACAGCGACTCAGACCAGCAGTCCATCAGCCTGTTTTAGCCTTGGCTTTCCATGCTCCTCCCTAATTGTCCTTGGCCACCTCCACACAACTAAAAATCTCCGGTAATGCTAGAAGCCCAAACTCAAGAACCTTGCACATGTGCATGGCCCATTCTCGGAGGTCAGCCCGTCAGCGGTGTGCACGAAATCCCACAGGTCAAGCCAAACGTGCAAGTCCTTTGTCCCACTTCAGTGGCCGCTTTGTCTGAAATGGTCTATTTATCTGGAATGGTCTAGGGCAGTGATGGTGAACCTTTTGGGCACCGAGGGCCCAAACCGGAACACGAATGCATGTACGCGTGCGCCTGAGCACCGGAAACCCAAAGACCAGCTGGCTGGCGCACGTATGCCTGTTTTTGGGGTCATTTTTTTGGCCATTTTCAGGCCTGGCCTGGCTTTTGCTCGAGCAGGGAAGTTGGGCTAGAAGGCCCCTTTCCTTAATCCCGTTAAGTGTTGACAGATAACTCTGAGTCTTGGATTGCTCTTTAATCCATCGCTCTCAACTTCATCAATCTTCCTCACTTGCAACCTCATTATAAAGTCCCCCACTCTTCCCAAGACAGCTAGTTGTTTTGAATCTAACCGGCTTTTCAGCCTCCTGATCTTTTTTCCTTCAGTAATTCTACATTTTCTTTTTTTGGGGAGCCCCTGGATTCGCTCTGGAGGAAAAAAAAAAACCACGAAACACGAGCCCCTGCCCTGAATCCGAGAGAGGTCCAAATTGGGTGGTACAATGGAGAAAATGGCAGCCAGGTGGGATTTCCCCTCACCTGAAGCTCCTCTTCCTAACGCGAGAACTTCAAAGGCGAGAGAAGGTGGCTGTAACGTTCGGTTTGATGAGTCCCAAAGTTGGGCGGAAGAGACTGGATCCTTGCAGTTCAGGTGGCCTGGAGATCACGGCAACTCTCAGGGATCTCTAGATCTACAATTAGGACTTCTTTAAATCCCTCCCCAAGTTAGAGAATACAGACTTCTGAACCATCCTGGGAAATTGCAACGAGAACAACCTGGCTGGTCTTCTGAGCGGATGCCAAAGGCTTTGGACCACAAAAACCCCACTTCCTCTCCCCCTTTCCTTAACATCTTGAAAACCATTCACCTGTGAACCTGAGATTCGTTGGGAATTCAGAGCCCCTCATCTCCCCCACCCACCCACCCACCCATGGAAGGTTTGATTATCTTGCTGGTTGGAAGACGCTGCTGGCCTGTCCCATCTTCACACATCAGTTTCTTTCTTTTTTTCGTTTTTGTTTTTTTTTTTTTTTTGCTAAAAACTCAAGAGTTACACTGTGAGTTTATTCCTACGAGTCTCGAATAACTGTCCCAAGAGATATCTGGGTGTGAGAAGGAGGTAACGATGGAGAGCTTTATCTGCAAAGCCGCGTTGACCAGAAGAAGACAGTTGTGACAAAGAATGACTTTTCAGGACCCCCCCCCAAGAAAAATAGGGGGGGGACAGAACCTCCCCTGAACTGTATTGTTTCTCGGATTTTGCACAATAAATCCAGAACCTGTAAGGAAAGCAGAATTATGGGGTGCATAACAAAAACCATCTTCCCACACATTCTCCAAGACAGTTGACACTTTAGCCATCACGACAAGAGTGTCGATATTTCTTTCTTTTCTTCTTTTTTTTTTATAATCTAACCCCTGAACAAAATAGAAGATTTATACAGGAAGAAAGATAAGACAGGTAGCAATTTTCTTTTTTGATCCTCAGGGTCATTTCTGCCTTCCTCTAGAATCTTCCCCCTGTTCCCTTTGACCCCCTCGCAGGGAAAAAGGCCCACCACAAAACCCCAATAAAACCGAACGTTCGTTCACAATTGTTCCTCCCGATCGCTCCTTTTTCGTTTCTTTGTTTTTTGTTTTAAATCTGGCATATTAAATATAAATTAGGTCTTTTTGTCCCCCTCCGTATCTACTTTTCAAAACTTGCTTTTGTGTACGCTGTGTAGGGTTTTATTCCCCCCCTTCCCCTCCCCTACAAAATAAGGTTGGTTTGTAAAATTCACTTCCCCTTCCCCTCCCTTTCAGTTCCAGCAGGTTCGGCTCAGAAAATATAAAGTCCATGTTTCGCCGTTGCTTTTCCTTCTCGGCAAAAAATAAAAAAAAAAAAAAAAAGAAACCACCCAAACCAAAGAACCGATCCAAGCCCAAACCTGTGTGCGTGTGCATCTCTGTGTGTGTTTGTGTGTGAGTGTGTGTGTGAGAGAAAGAGAGAGAGAAATTGGGAAGGGAGTAAAAATGGAGGAGTGTGGAGTGTGGGCGCGAGAGGGGAGGGCGACACGATGCATCTGGAAGGAGGGGAAAACCTTTGCATCATGTATAGGCGTAGTCTACATCTGGGATGCCCCCTTCTCTGTATCCCCGAGTTGTGCCGTAGCCAATTGTGTGGGTACTTTTGTAAAGGCTGGTTCCGTTGGAGGGGAATATGGTGTGGATGACGTATTCTTCCTTCGCCCGGTGAGGGTTGATGGGGATCATTTGCAAGCCGGGCCCTCGGATCTCCAAGATGGAATTGTCTTTCTTGGTGCCCGACTCCATGTAGTCGTCCTTCTTCCGGCTGCCTCGCTCGCGCGTCAGCAGCTCCCCAGTCCGGTGGACGTACCAGCAAATGGCAGCCATGACCAGGAAGAGGAAGACTAAGGCCACCGCCCCGCCGATGATCCCCGCTAGAGGCAGCCCAGCCATGGGGTCCAGGTTTTGCTCGTGGTTGAGGGTGGTGGTGGGACTGTACACGTCGGCTGTCTCGGCTTTGGCGCACACGGGACTCTCGTCAGGGATGTAGGTGTTGCCTGTCTCCATGGTGACCATGCAAATGATGTAGGTGGATTTGGGCTCCAGGGCGGTCAGGAGATACTCAGTCTTGTCGCCTTGTACCAGCGTCTCGGTGATGGAGCCGACGGCCGGGCTGTGGCCCAGGCGCAACCAGCTGAGGCGGAAAGAGGCCGCCGGGAGAGACGCCTTCCAGCTGATACGGATGCTGTCGGCGGTCAGCGGTTTGACGTTCAGCACCAGCGTTTTGGCTCCTGACCCGGTGGCCATCGGATAGTCGATGTTGGAATCGGGCAGCTGGATGCCTGGGCGTTTGGCTTTGAGGGTGAAGAGGGAGCCCTGCGGGGTGGTGACAGCAGCGTTGCTGGCCGTCGTTTTGGCTGCCACCGCCGAGTTGCTCTGCTGGCTGACTTCAAAGCATTCGTCCATCTCATTGGTGATGTCTTTGATGGCCATCCCTCTGACCCGGTCAGGCCCTTGGCACATCAGTCCTCTGACATTGACCACCGCCGCTCGGGCCTTGACCCAGTCCCTCAGCCACATGAGGTTACAGCTGCAGTACCACGGGTTGTTCCTCAGCAGGAGCTGGGAGAGGCTGTCCAGGTCATCAAAGAGGCCCTTGGGCAGGGTGGTCAGGTTGTTGTTGGACAGGTCAAGCTTCTCCAGTTCCCTCATCTTGGAAAGGGTGTTGTACGGGATGTGGCTGATGGCGTTGTCCTGTAGGTACAGCTTCTGCAGGTGGGCACTGGGCAGGTTGAGTGGCGGGGCTGCCAGGGAGTTGCGCACCAGCGAGAGCTCGCTGAGGTTCTGCAGGCGGCTGAACGTGTCGTCCGCGATGCGCTGGTTCGCGAGCAGGTTGCCATCCAGCACCAAACGCCGCAAGCTGTTGAGGCCTTTGAAGGCGTGGAGGGGAATGGTGGAGATGCGGTTGTCATCCAAGCGAAGTTCCTCCAGGGTGCGCGGCAGCCCGGAAGGGATGCTGCTGAGATGGTTGCGGGAAAGGAAGAGCAGCTTGAGGCGGGTGCTGTCGGCGAAGGCGTCGTCTTCGATGCTGACGGTGGAGACGGAATTGTCGTCTAAGTGTAGCTTCTCCAGCAGAGGGATCCTGGCCAGGGAGTCCCGGGCGATGGTACGGACGTTGTTGTCCTGCAGATGCAGCTCCTTCAGCGAGCGGGGCAGGTTGATGGGGAACTCGTCCAGATCATTTTCGTAGAGGTAGATGACCTGGGAATCAAAGGAATCGGACATTCAGCTTGGTGGAAAGGGAGAAGGTTATAGGGCACCCAATTTAGAAAACTTGCCTTGAGTGTTCCTGAGTTAGAAATAAGCAGGGTTCTAGATTGTCCAAAGCTAACCTTGTTTTTAGAAGTGAAATTTGCAGGGGGACAGAGCGGAAGGCCTCTAGCATTCTGTCTCTCCACTCTTGAAATCTATTTCCTGGTTGTTGATCCAGGGTTAATCTTGGCGTTCGTCTCTGCTCATGAGATTAACACACCCCAATAAAATGCCACCGATATCCCAGTCAAGGAACTACCAACTCAGACAAGCAAGCTAACGGTAAACCACAGCTCAATTGTGGAACCACCAAGAATACCCCACCACCACCACAACTGACAGGGCAAGACACTAGTATAGAAAATGAGAGCAAATTCCACTCCATTCGGCATTGATGATGTTACTTAGTTGGGTCATGAAACATTTGCAAGGAAACCACCAAGCTCGGAGAGCACTAAGGACCCCACAGTCTCCTCTTCCTCCTCCCCACATCCTTCTAGCACTGATGAAGTTACCTGAAACATCTGCAGGAAAACCACCAAGTGCCGAGAGCGCCAACGGCCCCTCGGAAACTGAATCATTATTGCCCTCTAAACCTCCTTCTCCACCTCATTCCCCTCTCGTCCAGCTCACCTGAACGTTGAGTTTCTTCTTCAAACTAGAAGGGATCCCCGCGTTATTGATCTGATTATTCTGTAGATAGAGGGTGGTGGCATCATCCGGAATGTCAGCCGGGATGGAGGTGAGGCCCCGGTCGTTGCAGTAGATGAAACCGTTGTCACACCGGCAGACGGAAGGGCAGGTCGTGCTGTCGATCACCTCACTCAAAAAGGCCACCAGCCCGTAGCAAAGGAAGATCCAGTCGCGCAAGTCCATGGCGGCCGCCGTGGTCACCACGGTGGCGGTCACCACGGCGGCTGTCGGCGACGCCGTCGCCATGGCCCCCGGTGCCTTTGGCCGTCCCAGGGTGAAGCCTTTTGGACCTGCAGGAAGAGTCAAGTTTCTACGTTGAGCCCTAGATTGTCTTTGGGAGATCACGAGGAAGAGGGAAAACAAGAATACCTTAGAGTTCCCGAACCTTTCTGGCTTTCTGGACTGGTGGGGGTGGGCTGGGGGGAGAGGGGATGGGCAAGCGTGAGCAATGGGCACATGCGCACATGCCCACAAGTCTATTTGCACGAGCGGCGGGCAGACACGCATGCCGATCACGCAAATGGGGATGTTCATGCGCTCACCTACCACTTCTCTGGCTCGGTTCCGGAGAGGTCAAGGCCCCGTAGTGGGCTGTGGCCTATGGTTGGGGCCCACTGGGGATTCGCAGGGGTACAGGGGAACTTTTAACTAAGATTCTGTGCAGTTCAGAAAACCCCCCAAATCCACTCCTGGCTGGCCCCGCCCTCCCCTCCCCTCCCCTCCCCAGAGTCCTCATGTGGCTCATTTTGGCTGCAGGTAAGTGCAAGGCACATGCGGAAGCTCGGAGAGGGCGAAAAACAGGCCTACCAAAAGTTCAGGAAGCCCGTTTCTGGCCTCCAGAGGGCCTCCGGAGCCTGGGGAGGCTGTTTTCACCCTCCCGGAGGCTCGAGGAAAGCCTCCGGAGCCCGGGGAGAGCAAACCACCACCACCACCACCCCAGTCGTGGTTCAGAAGGCCAGCTAGGCCATGCCCACCATGGCCATGCCCACCCAGCACCCGGGCAGAGAACCCCACCCCTGTTGGGGACCCCTGCTCTAGCTGGGTTCAGGCATTGTGCTAAGGCGGCTGTGGGAACCCTGACCCTGAGATGCAAGATAAGCCAATCCCACTTCAGGATCTTCAGTGAACCGTGATTAAGTGAGAGAGCTTAAAGTCCTGGCTTTTGCCCGTTGGCTTGGGTGTGTCAACGAAGGAGCTTCGTGTTGGGTGTAGTTGATTGATTAACAACAGACCAAATACCCTCTCTCCCCCCCATCATATTCCCTGCCCCCATCATTTTAGCTAAGTTGATTTTATAGTATTTATAGCAGAGGTGGGTTTCAGCAGGTTCTGATCAGTTCTGCAGAACTGGTAGCGGAAATTTTGAGTCGTTCAGAGACCCGGTAGTAAAAATTCTGACAGGCCCTGCTGCCCCCATCTATTCTCTGCCTCCCAAGTCCCAGCTGATTGGGAGGAAATGGGGATTTTGCAGTAACCTTCCCCTGGAGTCGGGTGGGAATGGAGATTTTACAGTATCCTTCCCCTGCCACGCCCACCAAGCCACATGCACAGAACCGGTAGTAAAAAAATTTGAAACCCACCACCGATTTATAGTATTGTATTTATAAACGGTACGGTTTTATCTTTTAATAATAATTTGAACCGCCCAAAGTTTTACCGCGCGGCGAGATGGGCGGCTAGTAAATTTTTACAAATAAATAGATTAATCCACGGCTTGGCACGATGCAAACACCCAGCCCTTTCCCTGAACGAATACCAGTCAAATTAAAATGGAATTCAACCAGAGTTCACACACACACACACACACACACACACACACACACACACACACACCTGCCAAGCATTCAATTTGAGGCAAGATTTTTCCCCCCCTGCCCGCTCGGATTGTCTTTGATAGGCAGACTCTCCGTTTCGTTGCTCTTTCAGAGGCGGCTGGAAACAAAGGGCCGCTGATTCGGTAAATGCACACATCTCGCAAGACAATACGCGTAACTGGAATCTGCATCCCTGCCTGTCATCTTGCTCACCCTGTTCAGTGCCTGACCTCCTGGAGACCCTCCATACTCACCTTTTCAAGACTGCTTATGCAGCACGAATGCTTCCTTTGGGGGTGGGGGTGTAATTGGGGGTTTAATCAAAGCTGTCCCTCCCTCTACCCACAAAAGGTCAGCAAATCTTCTGGATACTTTTTTTTTTTTTAATTTGATTTATATGCCGCCCTTCTCTGGAGACTCAGGGCGTCTTACAATGCGTTAAGCAATAGCCTTCATCCTTTTGTACATTTTACAAAGTCAGCTTATTGCCCCCACAAACTGGGTCCTCAATTGACCTCCCTTAGAAAGGATGGAAGGCTGAGCCAATCTTGAGCCTGGTGAGATTCGAACTTACTAATTGCAGACAGCTGGAGTTAAATTACAATGCATTAGTCTGCTGAGCTATCCAGGGTTAGGGTTAGGGTTAGTTAGTTAGTTAGGGACTTTTGAGGCCACCCGGAGAACAATTGATGGAAACTGACCAAGGAGAGATTCGACCTGGAAATAAAGGAGAAATTTCCTGGCAGAAAATTGCATTAGCCAGTGGAACTGCTTGCTACCGGAAGTTGTGGGAGCTCCATCACTGGAGGTTTTTAATAAGAGATTGGACAGCCACTTATCTGAAATAAGTCTATTGAAGCTAGTCTAGGGAAGAGAAGGACCAGGGGAGACAGGAGAGCATCTTCCAATATTTGAGGGGCTGCCCCAGAGAGGAGGAAGGGGGTCCAGCTATTCTCCAAAGCACCCAAAGGCCAGACAAGGAACAATGGATTTAAACTGACCAAGGAGAGATTCAACCTGGAAATAAGGAGGAATTTTCTGACAGTGAGAACAATCAACCGAAGAAACAGAAGTTGCCTTTGGAAGTTGTGGGAGCTTCATCCCTGGAAGCTTTCAAGAAGAGACTAGGCAGCCATCTGTCAGAAATGATGTAGGGTTCTTGGTTGGGTGGGGTGGGGTTGGATTAGATGACCTCCAAGGTCCCTTCCAACTCTGTCAATCTGTTAACTTCCCCGTTTCCACCCGGGCTGGACTCCAAGCTACTGTGATGGGGGAATTAAAGTCCAGCCGGTCAGGAGGCCATCTGATTTCTTTCTAGAGGTAGTCCTCGACTTACATCCCTTCGTGTAGTGAGCAAAGTTACAACGGCACTGAAAAAAGTGACGTACGACCATTTTTTTCACACACTTAACGACCGTTGCAGCATCCCTGTAAGTGATGTGATCAAAATTCAGACGTTTGGCCACTGGTTCATATTTATGATGGTTGCAGAGTCCCGGGGTCATGTGACATGATCCCCGTTTACGACTGTAGTGATTCCCTTAACAACCGGGGCAAGAAAAGGTCGTAAAAGGGGACGAAATTCTGCTTAACAACCGCCTTGCTTGACAACGGAAACGTTGGGCTCAGTTGTGGCTTCTAAGCCGAGAACTCACTATACTGGCCACTGTGTACACGGTATACATTTATTTACATTTGATTTCTGATTTCTAAGGATAGCCAAAAAAAGGGGGGGGGGCTTTAAAACTCGGGGGGGGGGCTTTAAAATACCCAGTTTCTGCCCTTTGGTGTGTCCGGTCTGAATCCCCCACTTGAAAGAGGTTCCTGTTGCTTTAACGCTTTTAACCTAGCTCCGGTAGCTTTCTTGATACCCTTGTCGTTTATATTAGGGAGTTTATGTAGCCGATCAAATTAAGACCGGTAAATTGGTCTGCTTTATGGTCCTGTTTTATTCTCGGAACAGGAAGAGAAGCGACAAAGCAGGGAGCTGTAGATCCTGGCTGATGAGAATGGGGAAATGGGAAGGAAAAAAAGTTCCTTAGTCTTTTTTTGGGGGGGCGGGGGGACACGGTGCCATTTTCTGTCCTGACCTAGGCTTCCCTAAAAACAACGAAGCAGAGACTTGGTCCCGGCAAAACCCCTTTTATTTACACGACTGTGAATCCCTTTCCTTCACCGTCAGCAAGGCCTGTCCAAACAGTCTTTCAGAGGAATACTTATCAACACAGACCTTATCTCGCTTGGAAAGCTGCCATGCCAATAGTTTCCAAACGCAGGGCAAGGCAAAACTTGGCACAGAGTCTCTTACAGTCACGAGCAGAACTTTCTGCTCTTGAAACGAATGACTTGCCAAAGCCCCCTCCCCATTCGGACAAGGGCTCTGCTGTGGGAGGCAGAGAGGAAGCTAGACAGCAGCGAGGCAGAGGAACAGCTGGAGCCTGTTCCCAGTGCGCGCATGCACAGAGCTGCCAGAAGACAAGAATAACTCAGAAAGCAGGGTTGACTCGGGAGTAAAGCCACACCTTGGAGGTGATTGGCCCCCCCCATAGGAAACAAAAGAGGAGTGGGGGGGTCACGCTCATATGCGCAGGGGGGACATTACATTATGGGTATTAGCACTGCACAATAGCGTGCACTTTTCTGGCAGCCAAAGAAGAAAAGGTTAGCCATCACTGGTATAAGGAATCTTTATGCGGCCAACTTCAATTTACACTTGTAGGATTTAAACTGGTCTAATTCTCCCATTCTATCCCCTGTAAAACTTTTCCAAATCCGACATCCCCCGTCCATCTTTTTCTTAAAACATTCCACAAAATCCGGATGCCAGGGCAGGGGTGGGAAAAAAAACCGCGTTCGCTGGAGCCTCTTTTTTGCAAGTTCAAAACCCCAAATGCAAGAAACAGGAGCCACTGAGCAGCTGTCAGGCCTTGGACATCAGATTCTAAGCAATAAAAATCCGTCGGTCACCTTGGCCAGCCCCGTCTGGCTGACTGCACCCCGGGGGGGGGGGGGGAACGGGGGGACGGGACAGGGCTTGGTGCCCAAGCAGCTGGAGTTTCTTCAAATATTCATGAGGGTGTTTGGTTCACAAATGCCGTATCTGGTTGTAGCTCCTTGGAACAGGCTCAGAATTCAGAAGCAGCAGCTTTGCCACGGCACTGATGGTCCTCGACTTACGACCACTGTTTCTGTTGCTAAGCGCAAGACAGTCGCCGCGCGAGCTTTGCCCCGTTTTGCAACCTTGCTTGCCACCGTTGTTAAGGGAAACCGTTGCATTTGTTAAGTGAATAACACGGTCCTTAAGTGGCTTTGCTGGTCAGAAGGTCACAAGAGGGGGAGGGGGGAATCACATAATCCCGGGACGTTGCAACGGACGTAAGTATGAATCCGTTGCCAAGCGGCCGAATTTTGATCACCCGATCACGGGGATGCTGCAACCGTCATAAGTTGCGAAAAGCAGTCTTAAGTCGCTTTTCTTCAGTGCCGTCATAACTTCGAATGGTCACTAACGAACTGTTGTAAGCTGAGGACTACAGTTTTACTCTCTTTCTTTAATTTCAGCCATTTTTCCAAGTTTCTGCTCCGGCTTTTCTCCCTAACCGTCCCAGCGTTTAATGTCTGGTCCTGTTCATCCAAACCAGCTCCTGTTGGAAAATCGGACAGCTCCTTTCCCCCCAGGATTTTAAGCTTTACAAGGTTTCCTGTGCATTCCTTTTAACTTCGATTGAGTATGTTCCTCTTGGCTTCTAGGTGTTCACTAAGAAAGGATTTTTCGAAATGACCATCAGAGCATTAGTATTTCCTATATTATTAACACACTCTGATGCTAAGGAGTTGTACTCCCTCTCCGCAACTGAAAAGAAATCTGTTCCAAATGCAAAACACAAGCAGAGGAGAGGAGTTTCACTTTCAGTTTTACTTTCACAGCAGCAAGCAGCTTTACTACAGAACAGTTGAGCTAAGCCACGCCCAGCCACCTTCCTGCCTCCTCCTTGCTCACACAGCAAATACTGTTTGAGTTTCCAAACACCTCTCAACTCTGTCACACACTGGCAGGATGCTAGCCAGATGAATACCAATGGATGCTGCGGATTGGGACATTCTGCTCCCCCTCTGTCCCAACTGCCAGTTGCATTATATTAACACACTCTGATACTATAGAGTTACACATTCTACATTAAGTTGCAGGCTGCAAGTGTCAATTTATCAAGCCCGAGCACATAGTTTCATAGCGAAACATGGGCGTCCAGCTAGTCTATATATCTATATATGTTTTCTGAGGTTTTCGCAGGTGTTTGTATGTAGGTCTTTGGTTATTTGGGTCTTCTCCCGCGTAAAATTGGAAGTGTCTTGGCGACATTTCGACGAAGTCTCATTCGTCATCAACACCAGCCTGAAGATGACGAATGAGACTTCGTCGAAATGTTGCCAAGACACTTCCAATTTTATGCAGGAGAAGACTCAAATAACCAAAGACCTATACATCTACACATCTATACATCTATACATCTATATCTATATCTATATCTATATCTATATCTATATCTATATGTATCTATGTCTGTCTATCATCTATCCTCTCTCTCATCTCTCTCATCTCTTTCTCTCCCATCTATATCTATCTATCTCTCATCTCTCACTCTCTCTCTCTCTCTCTCTCATCTCTATCTATCTCATTTCTCTCCTGTCTGTCTGTCTATCTCTATCATCTCTCTTATCTCGCTCTCCCATCTATATCTATCTATCTCTCATATCTTTCTCTCTCCCTCTGTCATCTCTCATCTCTGTCTATCTCATCTCTCTCCTGTCTGTCTGTCTATATCATCTCTCTCTCTCTCTTATCTCTATCTCTCTCTCATCTCTCTCTCTTTACAAGGCTCTTTTCATGGAAGATTTGAGTTGGCAAGCTGTCTTGCTGGGCCCATGCCTTTTAAATCGCTTCCTTGCCTCCGCTTCATTATGCATACCATTTCCTCCATCCTATGCCTCCCTTCCTTTTTCCTTTCCCTTTTTTTCCCTCCCTGCCCCACCTCCTCCCCCCCCCCCCCACCGCACCAGCAGTTTCCTATCTGCCACTTGCTGCCTCTCCTGCTGCTTTTTTTTTTTTTTTTTAGGAGTGGGGGGCCCGCGACTTTATCCATCCCCGGCTTTATAAATTCTTCATGGTCCAATGTTTTGCGACCGCCAATGAAAGAAAGGGACCCAACCGGGCGCGGGTTTTCCATCTCTGGGTAACCGCTGCGGCCTATCTAGCGACAATCAGCCCCCCTGCGAGATCACAGCGCCTGCTTCAAAACTTCCCAAATTGCCGTAAATCAGTCTTGTCGTTCGTCTTCCCCCCCCCTCACCTGCCCCTGCTCCGTCCAATTTTTTTTTATTTAAATCACAGCCAGTCAGATGGCATCTTCCAGAGAATGTCAGATCTCAAGAGCCTTCGCAGGCACAAACGGTCTGGGTTGCCATAGGCAGGTTGAAAATGATTGCAATTATTCCGGTTTCCCGGTTTGAATAATAAATGTGGAACAGGCCGCATTCTACATGAAACAAATCACCCTCCCCATTCCCTATTTCCCCCTAACCCTAATCCTAACCGTTTCCCCCTAACCCTAACCCTAACACAACCCTAACCCTAATCCAACCCTAACCCTAACCCACACTTTAAAACTAACCGAGCTTTGCATATTGGATAGCTCAGCAGACTATAAAGCCTGTTATTAACATTTAGCTGTCTGCAATTATTCTAAGTTCGAATCTCCCCAGGCTCAAGGTTGACTCAGCCTTCCATCCTTTCTAAGGTAGGTAAAATGAGGACCCAGATTGTGGGGGCAATAAGCTGACTTTGGATAAATATACAAAAGTATGAAGGTTATTGCTTAACGCATTGTAGGTCATCTAGTCCAACCCCCATCCACCCCACCCCCACCCCCAAGCAGAAGACCCTACCCCATATCTGACAAATGGCAGTCCCAATTTCTTCTTGAAAAACCTCCAAACTCCGGACTGGGTGGAAGTCTCTCTTTTTTTTTCCAGTGACGCTGTAATTTCGAACCGTCATTAAACGAATGGTTGATAAATCGAGGACTACCTGCATATAAGGATTCTTCCCCACAAAATCAGAGCCACTGCTGAACCAGATAAAAGTCTGCAAGCCAGCACAACGCCATTTTCCTACGGTCTCTACGGGTTTGGCTCCTATTCCGATAGGGGTCAGCGCCGCCCGAATAGTTTCGTTTACTTTATTGTCATTGCACCTCGTACAACGAAATTAAACGCCATCTTCAGTGTACATTATAGCTATAAAAATAAAACACAAGCACCCATCCTTCGCATTCTACACAATTGAAACGAAAACCTAATATTGCATTAGTATTGCACTATACAATAAATTGCCTTGCGGCGTATCCTCTCCTCCCATCAGCGACAGAGAAAAATGAATGATTTGGCGGGGGGAGGGGGGGAGGTAGAGAAAAGGGATGCGGTGGCTCAGTGGCTAAGACGCTGAGCTTGTCGATCGAAAGGCCGGCAGTTCAGCGGTTCGAATCCCTAGTGTCACGTAATGGGGTGAGCTCCTGTGTTCCTTGTCCCAGCTTCTGCCAACCTAGCAGTTTGAAAGCAGGTAAAAAATTCAAGTAGAAAAATAGGGGCCACCTTTGGTGGGAAGGGAACAGCGTTCTGTGCGCCTTTGGCGTTGAGTCATGCCGGCCACATGACCACGGATATGTCTCTGGACAGTGCTGGCTCTTCGGCTTTGAAACGGAGATGAGCACCTCCCCCTAGAGTCGGGAACGACTAGCACATATGTGCAAAGGGGAACCTTTTCTGGTCAAAATGTGGCTCTTTCACCTCTCTGCTGCAGCTCTTTTATCACTCAAAATATGCATCGCAACTGCCACTGTGTGACACCTGCCGGCACACGATTTATTGAGCTTTTCAACCCCCGGTAGGCCAACCATGGATAAATCCAAGTAAAGAAAAGTTTCAGAAGAAAACAGAACATTTAATTCGACTGCCTATGCTAGTTTTGTGGCCGCTCAAGAAATAGTCAGGCACGGGAAGGGTTTTGTGGCTCCCGGTGTTTTCTTTTCTGTGGGAAACGGGTCCAAGTGGCTCTTTTGAGTGTTTAAGGTTGCAGACCCCTGCCTTAGAGGAAGGGGATATTACTCCACACAGCGGTGAATGTGACAGCAGGTCTGCATTGCTTCGAGCAGGATACAGGTAGTCCTCGATTTACCACCGTTTTGTTTAGTGACCGTTCGAAGTTAAAAGGGCGCTGAAAAAAAGTGACTTGGGCCCGTTTCTTACACTTACGACCGTTGTAGCATCCCTGTGGTCAAAGTTCATACGCTTAGCCACTGGCTTGTATTTATGACACTTGGGTTGTCCCAGGATCACGTGTTCCCCATTTTGCGACCTTCTGGCAAGCCAAGTCAACGGGTTGTTACTAACTGAACAACTGCAGTGATTCCCTTAAAGGTGTTTAAGAAACGTTGTAAAATGGGGCACAAGCCAGCTAACCGTCTCGCCGAGCAACAGAAATTCTGGCCTCCGCTGTGGTCGTAAATCGAGGGCCACCTATAAGTCAAACCCAGAATGTTCCTTTCTTCCTGACTTTCACCCTTGGCCGCATCCGTGAGCCTCAGTCGTAACTCGAGGACCACCTCTAAATACCCATTGAGGTATGGAGGAAAGGAGCCCATGAAATGTACCCGTAAATTAAAGACAGAATGAAAGAGGAGAGGCAAGCACGCCGCAGCTCTCACCCGCGTGCCCCTCCATCCACCTCTGGGGAATTAATCGGTACCAAGTTTTCTTCCACACGGGCGCCAATTATGCAGCGAGAGTTTTCGAGCTGATTAAAGCGAGCAAAACTGCCTGTTGCTAAGGCAGTGGCGGGAAATGTGTGATGGCGGCGCGCAGCCAGCTCGAGAGATGTGTCTTCGGTTGTAGCCATCTTCTGGGAGTGGGTGGGGGGCTGACATCTCGGGTGTGGCCCTCGAAGTGCATCGCTTGCGCCTCTGAATGCGGTCCCCATTAAAGGGCCCCGAATCCAATCCACGGCTCTATAAACTATAAAACTTGAGCGTACGTGAATTTTGGGGTGCTTTTTACCTTGGCCCCAGACTTCTCGGGGCTTTTTGGGGGGAGACAAGATTATCACTCATATGCAACCAGGTCTCCCAAATAGTGTTTATTTATCAATTTGGCCACCTGAAGGTGGATGGACTTCAGTGGTGGAATTCAATTTTTTTTTTTACTATCAGTTCTGTGGGCATGGCTTGGTGGGCGTGGCTACTGGATACTGCAAAATCCCCATTCCCGCCCCACTCTGGGACCAGCCAGAGGTGATATTTACCGGTTCTCCGAACTACTCAAAATTTCCGCTATCAGTTCTCCGGAACCTGCTGGATTTTACCCCTGGTAGACTTCAACTCCCAGAATTCCCCAGCCAGCTGGAATTCTGGGAGTTGAAGTCCACTCATTTTCAAGTGGCCACTGCTAAGAAACATTGATTTAGGATGACTTTCCCACTGTGGCACCTTCCAGATGTCTTGGGCAAAAGACCCCCATCACTCCAGAGTCTGGAGGCTCCCCGAAACCAAACACAAATGCTGGTTGGATAATTCAGTGCATTAAGCCTTTGTTTAACCGTGGTTAAATGAGATGGCGCCACCCAGCTTGAAACCAAACAAGAATGCCATGGTTTGCCTTGATGCAAGATTCCCCCAGCTACTGCCTTAACCATCAGCCACAGCCTTCCCTTCTCCCTTTCCCCTTAATATTTCGATTGCCCGATCTGAAAAGCGGCCCGATTCCGTGTTTACTTCCCCTAATAACAGGCGTTGAGTCAGATTTGGCATCTTCCGAAATGCAAGGCAGGCTACCCACTTTGCAAGTCAAATAAACAAAACTAGCTAGCAGGTGCGAGAGGGAGGAAAAAAAAAAAAACCCCTGATGCACAAATCTGGTTTATTCCAAATTTTTTACAGGCTGCCCTGCCCCCCTCATCTGCATATCCCCGCCCCTTGCATTCTGCCTTCGTGGGGTGATGTCAGACGGGTGATTGGCACCCAATTCAGTGGGGAGTGGGCCCAGCGGGGTGGGGGTGAAGAGACAGGATTTATTTCAGATGAGTCTTATTCTGAATATTTAAAATAACACATTTCTGGCAAGTATTCCTTTGGGTCTCAATTGGTATGCATTAATTCACTTCTCTCTACTATCGCTGCCTGCTGCAGACACGCTTCTGTTATCTGATCTTCCACTTTGGCTGGCTTAGAATGCCAAAATTAGAAATGCATGCCGCATCCCGGCTTCGGTGGGTTGCTACCGATTGGCCCCCTTTCCCAATTCCCTTTGCCCCGTTTAGTCTCTCTTCTCCGCCCCACAACTCCGGGTTTTCGTGTGACGCTAGCTCGATCAAACTTACAAGGCTGGGAAGGGGACTGAGCATACTGCGTTTCCCAAAAAATAAACTCTCCCTGAAAATATTTAACGCATGCACAGCCGGTCCCTGCCGTTTCCTCTGGTTAGGGTTAGGAAGACAGAGCTGGAAATCGGGTAAGATGGCAAGAGGAGCCCCGTCTTGCTCCAAGCGCCCTCAAAATAATAAGACCTCCCCAAAGAATAAGGCCAAGTGTTTATTTCGGGGTTCAAAAAAATATAAGACAGGGTCTTATTTTTGGGGAAACATGGTATTAAGAATTAACAAGCCGCCCAGAGTCCCTTGGGAGTTGGGCGGCATGGAAATATGATTAATTAAATTAAATTAAATTAAACAATGCCATTCGAAACAGGTAGCCCTTGACTTAATATCCCTTTCTTTAGTGACCGTTTGACATTACAAAGTGATTCACGAACTCAGGAGAATCTTTGTAGCTGAGGGTTGAAAACTTGGCAGACGTTTCACTACCCAACTAGGAAACATCATCCATGCTTGAAAGGAGGAGGGGTTTGCTCTCTGTTTATATGTGGGGAGCGCCAGGGGTCGGTTCTACTTATCTTTACTACCGGTTTGCAGCGGGGCCGTGCGCTCTTCTGTGCATGCCCAGAAGCTTTTGCGCATAAGCGTTTTAGTGACGTCGGGGTCGGTGGGTGGAGCCTCCCGCCGGTTTTACTCCCGGTTCTATAGAACCGGTGCAAACCGGGGGGGGCAACCCCACTACTGGCGAGCGCCCCCTCGGTGTTGAACCTTGAAAGAGTAAACAAGGTACTACCAACTAGATGATAAACAGCCTAATCAAGGAACAATAAAAGATAAACAGCCAAATCAAGGAACCACCTCCCACCTACACCCCACAGGGAAAGCCGCTAGTGCAAGGGTGTCAAAACTCAAGGCCTGCGAGTTTCATCCGCCCCACGGGGTGGTTAGATCTGGCCCTCAGGGCCGCTCCGGAAATAGTGAAGGATCAGACCATGGTGCCTCCATCCGAGCTCCATTTTCATTGGCAGAGGGCTGCAGGAGGCCATCCCGGCTGAAAACGGGGCCCGCATGTAGCCTCCCGAACTCCTTAACGGGGCCTGTCCATGCCCCCCAAATCCCCCAGAGTCAAACAACCCTGATGAAGCCCTCAATGAAATTGAGTTTGACACCCCAGCACTAGCGTATAAAATGGGAGCGGACCGGGGTGAAATGCTCTGAAATCTTCTACCGGTTCGCTTTGCTACACCAAATAGGCGCTTTGCACGTATGCGCATTGCAGATGCTGCCGCGCAGCGCTGAAAAAGGAGGATTAAGAAGCCTTTTCTGAATCTGCAAAGCAGAAGTGGGTTTCAGCAGGTTCTGACCAGTTCTGCAGAACCGGTAGCGGAAATTTTGAGTCATTCGGAGAACTGGTAAATACCAGTTGGCCCCGCCCCCATCTAGTCTCTGCCTCCTGAATCCCAGCTGATCGGGAGGAAATGGGGATTTTGCAGTAAGCGTCCCCTGCCACGCCCACAGAACAGGTAGTAAAAAAAAAAATTGAATCCCACCACTGCTGCAAAGGTAAGTAGAACAGCGGGGTGGGGAGGGAGACAGCTGTGCCGCACGATTTAAATTTGCTAGAAAGCAGGATTTCCTGCTCTCTAGCAAATATAAATCACGCAGCACAGCTGATCGTTGGAAGTAGCTTCCTGATCCGGTAGCAATTTTTTTACGGTAGCATTTCATCCTTGGAGTGGACCCCACTCCCTTCTAGCACTGAGGATGTTCCCTAGTTGGGTAATGAAACATCTGTGAGAAAACAATCAAAACTCAGAGAGCACCAATGGCCCCACCCAGTCCTTTTCCCTCCCTCCTCCACTCAACTAACCCGATTCCTTTCTCGCACCGACACCTGCAAGAAAACCACCAAGCTCACACAACCGCCAAGGACCCCTCTCTAAAATAGCAGGAGCAGGAGCCTGGATAGCTCGGCAGACTAAGCATTGTAATTAACATTCAGCTGTCTGCAATTACTGTAAGTTCGAATCTCCCCAGGCTCAAGGTTGACTCAGCCTTCCATCCTTTCTAAGGGAGGTCAATTGAGGACCCAGTTTGTGGGGGCAATAAGCTGACTTTGTATAAAACATACAAAAGTAGGAAGGCTATTGCTTGGCGCATTGTAAGCCGCCCTGAGTCTCCGGAAAAGGGCGGCACATAAATCAAATTTAAAAAAATAAATAAATAACCCTCAGCC
This sequence comes from Masticophis lateralis, assembly GCA_030761175.1. NCBI lineage: Eukaryota > Metazoa > Chordata > Lepidosauria > Squamata > Colubridae > Masticophis > Masticophis lateralis. Next base: position 8,411,358 of record JAUDYJ010000017.1, on the reverse strand, counting down.
TCGATAGAGCAGCTCACTGTATTTTCTGTTTTTCATCAACCCAAGAAAAGCTAGGCCAACTCTGGGTTCCTAAAGGGTTTACAAGTGCGTGCTGGGGCAGATCCCTTTTTCCAGAGTTGGAAGGGGGAAGCCAACTTTTCCAGAGTTGGCAGATTCCCCCCCACCTCCCCAAATCTCCAGAGCTGGCAGACATGTCTCTGCAAAGCTTGCATGTGCCTGGAGTGGATAAAGATTTAGGGACGGTGCAGGAATCCTGCTCTAAAGTAGAGCATTTTAGCAGTGCTAAAATCATACTACTAGGCATGATAGCAGTCTTCCAATATTTGAAGGGCTGCCCCAAAGAAGGTGGGGGGGGGGGCGACCTATTCTTCAGAGCACCTGAAGGCAGGGAAAGAAGCAACGGATGGACACTAAGCTAGGAGAGAAGCAATTTAGAACTAAGGAGGACTTTCCTAAAAATTAACCAGTGGAACAGCCTGCCACTAGAAGTTGTGGGTGCTCCATCCCTGGAGTTTTAAAGAAGAGATTGGCCATCCATTTGTCTGAAATGGTACAGAGCAGCGATAAAAATCCAATTTTTTTTTACTACTGGTTCTATGGGCGTGGCTTAATGGGCGTGGTCTGGCTTGGTGGGTGTGGCAGGGAAAGGATACTGCAAAATCGCCATTCCCTCCCCACTCCTGGGGGAAGGATATTGCAAAATCTCCCTTCCCACCCCACTCTGGGGCCAGCCAGAGGTGGTATTTGCCGGTTCTCCGAACTACTCAAAAATGGCCCCATCCAGCTTTATTCTGTATTCTATTCTGTATTTGTTAGCGGCAGAAGCCGTCGGTGATTTTGGCAAACGGCTTTAGGGAAGGCTCAAACGTCTGATTTAGGGGACTGGAAATTAAAACCTACAATGAATGGTTGCAGGAACTGGGCCTGGCTAGTCTAGTGAAAAGAAGGACCAGAGGAGACATGATAGCAGTCTTCCAATATTCAGGGGCTGCCACAGAGAGGAGTGGGCCAAGCTGTTTTCCAAGGCACCCGAAGGCCAGACAAGGAACAATGGATGGAAACTGAACAAGGAGAGATTCAACCTGGAAATAAGGAGGAATTTTCTGACAGTGAGAACAATCAACTGATGGAACAGAAGTTGCCTTGGAAAGTTGTGGGCCATCACTTGTGAAGCCATCCCTGGAAGCTTCCAAGAAGAGACTGGACTGCCATTTGTCAGAAATGATGTGGGGTTGGAATAGATGACCGACAAGGTCCCTTCTAACTCTGTTAATCTAATCTAATCTTCTCGTGAAGATATCCACGGCTGAACCAATGAGAGATTCCACCCCATGTTTCCGGAAGCAACATTTCTGTGTGCGAAGAGGAGGATCCACTACCTTTGGCAACAAGAAAGGCAGCCCAGATGCGCGCAAGGAGCACGGCTGTTTAACTGGACCAATAACACCCTCCAACGAGCGGAGATGGCTGTCATCCAAGGGCTGCCTCCGACAGCCTCCGAGGCTTGGCATCTCCATGCGAGGGGAACGGTACCCAAGAGGGCGAGAGGCCCCAGTGAGAACAGGCAATCCTGGCTCGGAGCGGGTGATGTAAGATCTTTCACCATCTTTCATCATTAGCCAAGCTGGCTGGAGGACCACCTGCAAGGCCCTTGCATCCTTTCGCTTCCGCTCCTCGTTTGGCACGCTTGCGCTGTGCAGATGCGGGCGCAAGGTTCCCCAGCGTCCGTGGATTGCATCAGGATGGGAGCAGGGGTTGAATTTTGGCCTTCAAAGCATTGGCAAGGGAGCCTAATCGTTGGCAACAGCTGCCAGGCAGCAGGAAGGGCTCTGAGACGTGTGTGGGCAGAGGACAGATGTGCTGGCTGACCAGAAATGGACAGGAGAGCATCCAAATGTTTGCACACTCTGGTTTGGGCTCACATTAGCAGTGGGGCAACTGAATAAGAGGCTTGGAAGGGACCTTGGAGGTCTTCTAGTCCAACCCTCTGCTTAAGCAGGAGATCCTGTATTATTCTAGATAAATGACTGTCCAATCTCTTCTTAATAACCTCCAGTAATGGAATATCCACAGCTTTACTGGTTAATTGTTCTCAATTGTTAGGAAATTTCTCCTTAGTTCTAAGTTGCTTCTCTTCTTGATTAGTTTCCCTCCATTGCTTCTTGTCGTGCCCTCAGGTGCTTTGGAGAAGAGCTTGACTCCCTCTTCTTTGGGGCAGCCCCTGAGATATTGGAAGACTGCTATCCTGTCTCCCCTAGTCCTTCTCTTCACCAAACTAGACATACCCAGTTCCTGCAACCGTTCTTCGTATGTTTGAGCCTCCAGTCCCCAGAGTGGCTCTTCTCTGCACTCTTTCCAGAGTCTCCACATCTTTTTTGTATTGTGGTGACCAAAACTGGATGTACAGTAGTGTGTTTTGGAAAGGAAAAACAGTCTTTATAGAGCTGTCTGGTTTTTTGCACTATTCAGGCGGGGAATACACGAGCGATGGGTTTTAAAAAAATTTTCTACCAGTTCTGTGGGAGTGGCTTGGTGGGCGTGGCATAGCTTGGTGGGTGTGGCTTGGTGGCCGTGGCAGGGGAAGGATACTGTAAAATCTCCATTTCCTCCCAGTCAGCTGGGACTCGGGAGGCAGAGAATCGATGGGGGCAGCAGGGCCAGTCAGAATTTTTACTAACGGTTCTCCGAACGACTCAAAATTTCCGCTACCGGTTCTCCAGAACCGGTCAGACTCTCCCGACCATTTCCCTCACTTACGACCATTGGCAGCAGCCCCACGGTCAGCTGATCAAAATTGGGACGCTTTCGACCACTGGTTCCCGGAATCCACACAATCCCCTTTTGCAAACCTTCTGACCAGCCAAGTTAACGGGGGAAGCCAGATTCGTTTAACAACTTCGCAACTGCCGTGATTCACATAACAGCGGGGGGGGGGGATATGTGTGTGGGGGGGGAAGAGAAAGTGGGGCAAAACTCACTTAACGACTGCCTCGCTCAGCCACAGACACTGCGGGCTCGATTGTGGTCGTAAGTCGAGGACTAAGATTGGGCAGTGTTTTCTTTTCTTTTAAACGCTCATAAAAAATAAAAAAAAAACCTGGGATGATGAAATCTCCCTCTCTACAACCTGATTGCAGTTCATTTGTTTGTTGTTTTTTTTTTCATCCTGGGAAAAAACGGGTGTTGCGCTGATGCGCAGCTGTTGCCACTGCAAAAGAGGTCCTATCGGTTGTAAACTACTAATGTTATTTTTCCCAGAAGGAATCGCCTTCCATCTGCTTTGAGGAGTGGCGGCAGTAAGGACTGTTGTTTGTGTTTGTTAGGTTTTTTCCCCCAAATTGCCTTGTTTCCCACTGCTGGAAAAAAAAAACCAACAACACAGATTTTTGCTAATCTCCCCTTTGATTCCAGAGTGCAAAAGGCCATTTAATTAAGGTGTTTGGCACATGGCTTCAAACCGGCCAAAGATAACATGGAATTAAACACGATCTGGCCGTGGGCTGGAGGGAAAAGGGGTCATGTTCAGACAGATGCTGTTAATTGGGCTCCCTGACCCAGAGCAAAATATAGGAAGATCAGCCCCTCATAGTCCTACGGACAAGTGAATTTAATGAGGACTAGCTCTGCTGGATCTCACAAAGCAGATTAATGGCTGAGAAAGGCCGTTTATTGAGTGATCATCTTGGATGGATGGCTTTTTAAAGAACTTGGTCACTTTAAGAGGGGCAGATTTCAACTCCTGGGAATTCTGGGAGTTGAAGTCCACCTTTCTTAAAACATGCTGGCTGGGGGATTCTGGGAGTGGAAGTCCACTCGTCTTAAAGCATGCTGGATGGGGAATTCTGGGAGCGGAAGTCCATCCCTCTTAAAACATGGCTGGCTGGGGGATTCTGGGAATTGAAGTCCACCCGTCAAAGCATAGCTGGCTGGGGGATTCTGGGAGTTGAAGTCCACCCGCCTTATAGTATGCTGGCTGGGGGATTCTGGGAGTTGAAGTCCACCCGCCTTAAAGCATGCTGGCTAGGGGATTCTGGGAGTTGAAGTTCACCTGCCTTAAAGCATGCTGCTGGGGGATTCTGGGAGTTGAAGTTCACCCGCCTTAAAGCATGCTGGCTAGGGGATTCTGGGAGTTGAAGTCCACCCGCTTTAAAGCATGCTGGCTGGGGGATTCTGGGAGTTGAAGTCCCCTCCCCTTAAAGTGGCTAAGTTCAAAAATGCTGGCCTGCATGGCCTTCCAATCTGATTTAAGGAGGCGACTTGTACCTCCTTCTGCAGGAGAAGTCTACCAGTGACGGTGGAGCAGGCGTGCCAGACTTGGGATATAGTTCCAGGTTATTAGTTGCAAAAGGACCAAAAAAGCAATTATAAGGGGACTGTTTTCCTACCCTATAAGAGCAGCTTTCAAGAGTCAGGGAAGGGACTGGAGAGACCTTTGGATAGACAGACAGAGCGAAGTATATTTTGGCTTTCTGAGAGTCCTGTTTACAACACCCCCCAAATAAATAAATAGCTCTCTAAAAACAGGCTGGCAAAATCCAGCCTGCTCCAATGCTCGAAGGAGTAATTTAGCAATGCTAGGGAAGCGAAGCCAAGGTTCTCCCAAGCTGAACTACTTCAATCTATCCTCCCTCAGCAAAATCTCTGCTAGGGTCTTTAATCTGCCTAATAATTTATAATGCTGTCCACAGCCCTCCCCCGCCCCCCATTGGTAAACTGGGAAGGGCAAGAAACTGAACTGGGGAGACTGGGAGTTCTAGGCCTGTCTTAGCCAGCTGGGTGATCTTGGGCCAGTCCCTCCTTCTCTTGGCCCAACCCACCTCACAGGGTTGTTGTGGGGAAAACAGGAGAAGGAGGAAAGCGTATCGGGTATGTTCCCCACCTTGAATTCTCTGCAAAAATAGCAAAAGGCGAGATACGAATCAATAAAAAATTGATTTAAAAAAAAAACGGGCAGAAAAGGGGAAGACCAGATTCACTTAAGACCAGTTTAAGAACTGCGACAATTCTCTTATCAACGGTGGCAAGCAAAGTCGTAAAACAGGGCAAAACTCACTGAACCACTGTCTCGCTTAGCCGTGCGAAGGTTTTTGGGCTTCAATCGTGGTCATAAGGACTCCCTGTAGAGCCACCAACCTTGAACTGCGCTGTTGCGGTTCCTTTCATTGTAATGCAAAGTGGCCTGACTTACCCTCGGCCAGAGATCGTGGTTTGCTTAAGTGTGGCTTGTCTTAAGGAACCATGAGCTGGGGCTGAGCGACTGAGCATCAAACGTAATTCACAAAGCACCCTTCCTGGAGGACAGGCAGCACATTAAACCACATCATGGCTAAGCAGGATGTGTGAACGCAACATCCTACTAACTGGGGAAGGTTTGCATCAGGAACTATAGCCTATACCTGTTGTGGACCCTGGAAGATTTATCCCAGCAAGGAGCTTATTTTAGAAGCTTGAATTAATTTGGAAAGAAGAGAATTAGCAGATATGAGCTACTGTGCACCAGATGGGAGCCAACATCAATTTTCCACTACTTAGCATCTACCGAATCAGTTTCAGCAACTTTCAGCAGGGTGGACTTCAACTCCCAGAATTCCCCAGCCAAGTTGAGGTCCACCCATCTTAAAACATGTTGGCTGGAGAATTCTGGGAATTGAAGTCCACCTGACTTAAAGCATGCTGGTTGGGGAATTCTGGGAATTGAAGTCCACCTGACTTAAAGCATGCTGGCTGGGGAATTCTGGGAATTGAAGTCCACCCGACTTAAAGCATGCTGTGCTGACTGTGGAATTCTGGGAAATTGAGATCCACCCGACTTAAAACATACTGGTTGGAGAATTCTGGGAATTGAAGTCCACCTGTCTTAAAGCATGCTGGATGGGGAATTCTGGGAATTGAAGTCTACCCGACTTAAAGCATGCTGGTTGGAGAATTCTGGGAATTGAAGTCCACCCGTCTTAAAGCATACTGGCTGGGGAATTCTGGGAGTTTAAATCCACCCCACTAAAAGTTGCTGACATTGTGAAACAGCGTTTGTGATGCTCCAGGACCAATCACCACAACACCGTAGGGAATTCTGGGTAGGGAAGTGAGATTAAAAACCCTCCTGATCAGCAGGATGCCAAGTTCAGTTCCCTCCCCACCCCACCCCACCCCCAAGCTGGATGGCCCCGAGTGCGAAAGCCCGTCTCGTCTCCGAGTGGAACAAATTTGACCTTCAGCACACTGGAGAGCCGCTCTGCAAAAAGAGGGAGTGTAATTGTTTTTAAATTTATCTGTGCTCGGCGGCTGGCCTTAAAACCACTATGGTGGAAAAGCAGGAGTATAAATAACGGCTATTTTTTAATAATCTTAATGGGAAGCATGATCATCTCTTGGGGATCCCACCTGCTTTGCATGCTAAAGGTGCCACCTCTTCCTAATACGACCCCGGCCATCGTTAAGGATAAAAAACTTAAAAACCCGGAGTTTTCCCATTGTGGTTGGACTACATCTCCCAGCATGCCGCTGGCGGTTTTTGCCCAACCACAGATTCCAGAGTTCTATGAAACGGACCCATTCTTTGGCCCAAACCAGCATGGATTGGCTTAGCCAAGTCAAAACAAAAGACTCTTGCAGCCGTAACAGACAATCGAAGCATTAATGTTACAAGAGATAGTCATCAAAACCTTTTGATAGCAACACCTTTGATTACTTAAGAACAAGGCAAGGGCAGGGTTGCACAATAACCACAAACCCGGCTGTGGGTGGACACAAAAGCCGCTATACTAATAGAATATACACCAGACGATATGCATAATGATTGCAGAAAGATGGATGTCAAATACATCCCAACTGCATCACTTTTGGGGGGTGGGGGAATAAAGGATAAAAAATAAATCTACCAAAGAAACTGAACAGAATGCCAGAGTTGGGAAGGGACCTTGGAGCAGGAAATATGTGGAAATTTGCTGGGTGGTTTGCTTATATAATCGAACAGTATAAGGATTTCTAGTCATTCTGAGCTTCCTTTTTTAAAAAAGAGGCCCGTCTTTGTTCAACTGAATAAACGCGTAATCTTAAAGGCGATCTGGTTCTTTTGTATATTTTTACCAAGCCATACTTTGAATGCGGCATAATATAACCCTATATCCTTCCGGACAAATGGCAATCTAAGCTTCTCTTAAAAAGCACCCACAATTTCTGGTGGCAGGCTGTTCCACTGGTTAATTATTCTCAATTGTTAGGAAATTTCTCCTTAGTTCTAAATTGCTTCTCTCCTTGATTAGTTTCCCTCCATTGCTTCTTGTCCTGCTCTCAGGTGCTTTGGAGAATAGCTTGACCCCCTTTTCTTTGGGGCCGCCCCTCAGATATTGGAACCCTGCTATCACGTCACCCCCTACTCCTTCATTTCAACAGACTAGACATAACCCAACTTAAGTTTCTCCGATCATGCGGCAGGCTTCCGAGACCAGCTTTCTCCAGACGGCCCAGGATTAGGAGAAACGTGGCTTGGCCAGGCCCTACTAGAACAAGCTTGCAAATGAAGAGACCTGTTGCAACTAGAAGAGGAGCCTTCTCGGTTAAAAACAATAGTTATTTTAATTCATGCCGGGGGAAGATGTCAAAAACTTCAGGTTACTTCTAGCAAAAATGCCCCCAAAAGGATAAACATTGACATTCTCTAGAATTCTCAATTCTCTGGTTCGTGCACATTTCCCCTTTTGGCAGCATTTGGTAAGGAACTCCTAAAAATACCCTTTTGCACACTTCCCTATGTTGTGTCACGCAAACTCCCCGAATCCTCACCTCAGCCCAGAAGGGTGTCTGAACGGACACCTGTTCTTTTCATGGAAGCCCAAAAAACCCCACAACTCCTTCCCAAAATTTGACCACGCTAAAACGGAGTTTAGTTTCCTTCCCCCTCCTCCCCCCCCCCCCAATTTAAGAAACCTTTGTTTTCCCTATATGCTAAATTAGGTGGAGTAATACATTATTGCCAAGAAAGAAAAGGAGGGGGAAAAAAAGTGATGTTATTGCCAGGAAAGAGAGAGAGGAAAAAAATATGGTATGATATTGCCAAGAATCCTGGAGGCACCTCGGTTCCCCCTCTCCTCCTCCAATCTAATTCCTGCCTGCTCCCAATCAGAAGAAAGTTTGGGGGTTCTTTTTTTCTTTCTTTCTTTCTTCTTCCAAGCAGGTGAATCACCTTTTCTTGAAATTCGCCCAAGGATTTCTCCCGACCTCATTTGTTTTGGAAAACAGCTCCAGGTGTCTTTGGCCAAGATGTTGTTTTTTTTTTTGCAAACCTGCCCCAGTCCTTTCTCCTCCCTCTTGCAACCTCCCCACACCGACCCCCAAAAGGGCTTGATCCCCATCCACAATTGGGCCAGGGACTCTCCACCCCCCCCCCCTCCAAATTACTTCTCTCTTCTTTCTCTCTCTCTCCTAACTGGCCTTTACTCTCCACCCCCCACCCCCAATCCCAAATGATGGAGAAGCCCCGTGTTGTCCCGGGGAACAATCCAAGCACCCAATCCAAGAGTCCAAGACGAATGTGCCGCTCTTTTGGAAGAGGTAGACTGCCTCCATCTGAGGAGGCTCTCTCTCTCTCTCTCTCCCTCTCTCCCTCTCATTCTCTCACTTTGTTAATCTAATCTAATCTCTCTCATTCTCTCTCTCTCTCTCTCTCATTCTGTTTCTCATTCTTTCTCTGTCTCTCTTTCTCATTCTCTCTCTCATTCTCTCACTGTTAATCTAATCTAATCTCTTATTCTCTCTCTTTCTCATTCTCTTATTCTTTCTCTCTCACTCTCATTCTGTCTCTCATTCTCTCACTCTGTTAATCTAATCTAATCTAATCTAATCTAATCTCTTTTATTCTCTCATTCTATCTCTCATTCTCTTTCTCATTCTTTCTCTGTCTCTCTCTCATTCTGTCTCTCATTCTCTCGATCTTTCTCATTCTTTCTCTATCTTTCATTCTCTCATTCTGTCTCTTATTCTCTCTCTCCCTCCTCTAGTTCTAGCAGACGAGGGATCCAAGCGTCCCAAACCTTCCCCCCACCCCACCCCGTGCCTTGAGTTAAGCCAGCCACGCCACCTTCCACCGGTGGTCCAGCCAGCTGGGTGGGTGGGTGGTCGGGCAGGAAGGGCTGCCTGGATCCCGGGTGGGAGCCGAAGGCCTGGAACCCCTGCGCCCACCCCCCCTTCTGCCTGCCTTTGCAAACTTTTTTTCCCCCTCCTCCTGCCCTCGCATCCGCATCTCATCGCATCTCTCCCGGGGGTGGGTGAGTGGGTGGGTGACTGACTTACCCCGCTTGGGCATCTCCGCCTCCTGGCTCCCCGGGACGGCCCAGCGCTTGCCCGCCTGTCCAGTTCCCAGCGGCGGCGGTGGTCTGTCTGTCTGTCTGTCTTCCTTCCTTCCTTCCTTCCTTCCTTCCTTCCTTCCTTCCTTCCTTCCTTCCTTCCTTCCTTCCTTCCTTCCTTCCTTCCCTGCCTCCGGGCTCCAGGGGCCGAGAAGAGGCAGCCAAGCCAACCGATGCGCTCCGATCTCCCCTAGCGCCGCTTCCCCGGGCATGGCCAGGCCATGCCTCCTCCTCCTCCTCCTCCCTCTCGCATCCTCCCCTCCCTCCTGGCCGCCGCTGCCGCTGCTGCTTCGGAATCACCCCTCCTCGCCCGGGGGCCGCGGCGCAACGGGGGTCGGCGGAACAGCGAGGGCTGCGTGCGGGTGGCTGTGCGCGCGCGCGCCTTGCAAAAATAAAATTAAAAAAAAAAAACCCCAAAACGCCCAGCAGCTGGAGGAGGAGGAGGAGGAGGTGCTACCGAGCAACCCCTGGCGGCGGGGGAGCGCCTCTTCCCCCCCCCTCCATTCCCTCCTTCCCCAAATTCTTGCGGTGCTGTCAGGATGCGCCACGATCCTAAATTGATGGTTATCCAACAGGAAACCTTAAAGACACTTGGGTTGGCTTCACTTGGGTTCCCCAACCACTCGTGGGAACCTCCTCCACGCCCAAGAGTCATTTCCCTACCATCCTGAAACGGTTCAGCAACATTCCAGGCCTATGGATAGCCTGAAAGGGACACAGCTCTCCTTACGTTTTTTTTTTTTTTTAATTTGATTTATATGCCACCCTTCTCCGGAGACTCAGGACGGCTTACAATGCGTTACACCATTTCTGACAGATGACAATCCAGTCTCCTCTTGAAAGCTTCCAAGGATGAAGCTCCCACAACTCCCAAAGGCAACTTCTGTTCCATGGGTTGATGGTTCTCACTGCCAGGAAATTCCTCCTTATTTCCAGGTTGAATCTCTCCTTGGTCAGTTTCCATCCATAATTCCTTGTCTGACCTCCAGTTGCCTCTTGAAAAAGCACCATTGGGACAAGTTGAAATAAAATTAAATAAATAAATAAACCATGGCCTGGATGACTGAGAATGTCCATAGATATATTTTTCAAGCCAATTCAAAGTCCTAGTGCATTCACAAGCTTGCAAATTCTCAGGAAGGGTTCGTACTCCAGCTGGGACTAGAACTCATAATCACCTGGTTTCTATCCTACGCCTTTACCGCTTAACATCAAACTGGCTCTCAGATTATAGCTCCCCTAATCCTCAACCAAGGTAGCCAATGGCAGCATGAAGCAACACTGCTTCCCAGCAATTTTTATAGCAATTGAAGTTATCACCCAGGAGGGGTGTCCAACCTTGGTGACTTCAAGATTTGTGAACTTCAACTCCCAGAATTCCTCAGCCAGCAAGCATGGCTGACTGGGGAACTCTGGGAGTTGAAGTCCACAGGTATTTAAGTGGTTTAAGAGTGCACATGCAGGCTCCGAGTTGGCTTACATGGATTGTTTTTGCAAATAAAGTTAAAAACATACAGTGGCTACAACAACAAATAGCAAAATAGAAACATACATAACGCTACATTTGCTCACAGTTTATTTTGAATTGTAACAGCCTTCTCTCTTCAGGCTCGGCTCAGTTTCTGCATTGTGGCTTGCAAATCTCGGTGACTGGGATTATCTAACCAATATGGCTTAGCTCAGTGAATGAATCAAGTAGGAATAACATTTAAATCACCGTCGTTTCAACACTAGTGCTTGCTCTAGAAAAGTTGATTTTTGCATGTGGGTGTGATCAAATTTATCATTTCTCTGCGTGCAGTCTTGAATATTCAGGGGGAAAAAACCATTTCAAAGGCTAGAAAGAACATTTCAGACCCCTGCTTGAACTGAAAATGAAAAAACTAGCCTTTTCTTAAAAAAATTAAAGGTACAAAGCAATGCACGCTAACCATTCTCTACCTGATCTTTTATTTAAAAATAAAGCATCTTCTGCCACTCCATTATTCAGCAGGGGGCCACTTTAAAAAAAAAAAGACTTTACGACGGTTTCTTTAAAATTATTATTATTATTAAAAAGAATGACAAATAGGGAAGACGTTTAATTTATAGGGGCCGGGCTGTATTTATTATAATGGCTTATAACCCCCTGTTTTTATTTCCAAGGAATTAATAGCTGGCATCCTCGACAAACCTTGTTGAAAATCTGTTTGTTTTTGCCTCCCCTCGAAGGCAAGATACTGTGATAGGATCAGCCATCTGTCAGATCTGTGGGTTGTCCCAAACAGCAGACTCCGGGGAGGCAACCCGACTTAAAGTATGGAGCCAGGCTGAGTGGGTGGCACCTTAACAGCCCCTGGCAGAATCCGAAAGGAGTAGTCACTTCCTTAATTTCTTGGCAATGGAAGAGAGTATCAGCCCCCCTCCTTTTTTTTAAAAAAAAAAAAATTTTTAATTAAAACCTGCCTGCTTGGTGCGCTAAGGGCCTTAAACGAGATGAACAAATGTGTTCGATGAGGGAGCTGTGCCCCGTCGGGGAAGGCACAGCACCGGCACTGGCGGAAAGTTTGTTTAGTTTCTTTCCCCCAAATCGGTGCGCCACCCCGACACCTGCGGGGAAGCGCTGGCACCCTGGCAGACAGGATCCGCGTGCCTTTTGGGCCTCTTCTGCTTTCCCACAGTTGCACAAGGAGGGGGGAAAAAATGCGTGTGAGACACGATGGTGTTTTATGAGTAAGGGATACTGGCAATCTCTCTCACAGTAGGCATCGGGCTTGGATGAATGCCCGGCTTGCTTTCCACCACAAAGCGGTCGGCATGGTTTTGTCTTAATAAAGCGGCCCGCTGTTGGAGTTGGTGCGCGGACTCAACCTGTACATGTAAATCTGACATTTGAGCAATTGAGGATTCAGTGAGTTTCTTTTCCTCCAGTTTGCAAACTTTGTAGCCACTTGCTCCCACCAAGCTGATAGTGATTCTGGATCTCTACATAGAAACATCCCTGCGATTTTTTTCAGCAATAAGACGGAAGTTTTCCTTCTTCCTTCCTTCCTTCCTTCCTTCCTTCCTTCCTTCCTTCCTTCCTCCCTCCCTCCCTCCCTCCCTCCCTCCCTCCCAAACATTCGGTTCTCGGATTTCCTATCCAAGTGCTAATCAGTTCAGCTGTGCAAAGGTTCAGATTTGCAAGATTAAACGGTTGCAGGAACTGGGCTTGGCTAGTCTAGGGAAGAGAAGGATCGGGGGAGACAGGAGAGCATCTTCCAATACTTGAGGGGCTGCCCCAGAGAGGAGGAAGGGGGTCCAGCTATTTTCCAAAGCACCCGAAGGCCAGACAAGGAATCATGGATGGAAATTGAACAAGGAGAGATTCAACTTGGAAATAAGGAGGAATTTTTTGACAGTGAGAGCAATCAGCCCATGGAACAGAGGTTGCCTTCAGAAGTTGTGGGAGCTTCATCCCTGGAAGCTTTCAAGAAGAGACTGGACTGCCAATCTCTACAGTATACACACTACACTCTACTATACGCTACATGTATACACTACACATATGTACGCTACATATACCTATACCCATACACTACCTTATAGCTGCCCCCCAAACCTAAACTCTTAATTCCCCCCCCAATTAAAATCACCCCCGCCATTTCTAAAACCTATAATAGACCTCTTATAAGAAGGGGTTGCTTCTCTAATCAAGGAGAGAAGCAACTTAGAACTAAGGAGAAATTTCCTGACAGTGAGAACAATTTACCAGCGGAACAACTTGCCTCATGAAGTTGCGAATGCTCCAACACTGGAATTTTTTAAAGAAGATGTTAGATAACCATTTGTCTGATGTGGTGTAGGGTTTCCTGCCTAGGCAGAGGGTTGGACTAGAAGACCTCCGAGGTCCCTTCCGCCTCTGTTATTCTATTCTTCTCCTTCTCTCTTTTTCAGGTACTGGTTTAAGGGTTGTTTCCTTATTTTCTCTTTTTTTGGGAGATGAATTCCTCTTCCAATCTTTATGGCCAGTGCACAACATATGCGCAATGAGATTGGTTGAGCTCCCTCAGTGCACACACACATACACACAAACCCAACACAATACAACTCACAGCAAAGACAGAAAATCCCTAACACAATAAAACCACGTTAACAAAACACCCAGTCCTATTGCACCAATATGAACATGGTACATGTTGCGCCGCCCCGCAGTACCGTCATACTACGTAGTTATGATGTTATTTTGCATTCAGGAGTCTTGACGGCCCACGGATAAAAGCTGTTCTTCAGCCTGTTTGTGCAGCTGTCTATACTTCTATATCTCTATCTCTTTCTCTCCTCTTGGTGCCCCTTCTAAAATTCTGAGAATTCGGGAAGGTACGTCGTTTCCCACCACTTTTAGCAGAAGTGCCAGGCCTCCAATCAAATTAATATCCGTGGAGCTGTTTGAAGTAAATAATCATATTTTTCCTTCGGGGGGTGGATGGGCAGGGAAGTTGCCCTTTTTTCGTCTCTCAAAAACAGGTCAGATGGCAGACCGTAATTATCCGGGCTGTGGCTTGCTTGGGGCTTTTATACCGGAGCTGTTATTAAAGGGATCCACTGAATTTAGGAAGGGAAAAACCATGTTTTGCTGAGTCTTCTTTTAATCCAGAAACTCAAATGCCCCTTGGTCTTTTTCTCTTGTTCCTGCTAGGCTCAGCAGTCTTCCTGTCTGACACCTGGGTGGATGGGTCAGTGAATTCATTTCAGATGTTTTTTCCCCCCACCCCATCTTTCCTTTAAAAGAAAAGACCAAGTTTCTAGGCCTCATGGACACCTTACCTACTGTGTTTCCCTGAAAATAAGACCGGGTCTTATATTAATTTTTGCTCCAAAAGATACATTTTTTTTAAAAAAATTGATTTATATGCCGCCCTTCTCCAAAGACTCAGGGCAGCTTACAATGCGTTAAGCAACAGCCTTCATACATTTGTATATTTTATACAAAGTCAGCTTATTGCCCCCACAAACTGGGTCCTCAATTGACCTACCTTAGAAAGGATGGAAGGCTAAGTCAACCTTGAACCTGGGGAGATTCGAATTTACAGTAATTGCAGACAGCTGGTGTTAAACACAATGCTTTAGTCCGCTGAGCCACCAGGCCCTTTTTTAGGGTTTATTTCCTGGTTAGGTCTTATTTTGGGGGGGAAATACAGTACTAAATGCATCCATCTGGCTGAAAATCTTAACTTGGGCTTAACAAGAGGACGTAACATGTGTTTCTGAGGGTCAGTAACGGGATTTGCTTGAGACTTGAGCTTTTAAAATGGAAAGGACAGAGAGACCTCGACTTGGGACCAACAATTCAAGCCATGGCTAAGCTTTGTTCTTAAGGGAGTCATGGCCAATTTTAGGAGTGATTTTTTTTTTTTTTGGCTCCCATGGGAGTTAAGCAAATTGCTCGATGCAGTTGTGACGTGAGTCACGGGGCTCTTAAATGAATCCAGCTTCCCGCCATTGACTTCGCTTGTCGGAAAGGTGCCTGGGAAGGTGGCGAATGGCTATCCCCTGACCCCCCCGGGATGCCGCAACATCATCAATACGGTCACGTGATCGTATTGGGGATGCTGCAGCGGTTATAATCAGTGCAATAATAAGTCACTTTTTTCAACGCCATTGTAACTTTGTTCGCTAAACAAATGGCTGTAAGTCGAGGACTACCTCTATAGATGCAGGGAGAGATTTCAAAGAGGTGTTGGGTGTGTGGGTGTGTGTGTGTGTTTGTTTGTGTGCTAATTCAGCATGCAGTGAAACAGGATTTTTGCATTGTTCTGGAAACCTGCATGATCTCCTTGGCCATTGGTGTTTCCATGGAGGTCTCTTCTGTTACCGTGGCCCTTTGGGGGGTCTTCAACTGACCGCCTTTAATCCTCTGGGCCAGATGTTCACTGAACAAAGCCATAAACCGGGGTTTATATTGGCCCTTGCTAAGCCCAAATCAAATAAATCACGTTATCCCTTTAGCAAACAGAGCCTTCCAAGTTCACTCTGGGACGTTTGGCCAGGAAACGCCTCTCCACTCTCTACGTTCTGAAATCGTTCATTAATAATTAAATGACTATCGATGGCTACCTTATTCATTATTAATTAAATTATTAATTAACATCGGAAAACAACAATCTGGCCCCTCGAGCCTGGACAAACGAGCTGGGAATGGCAGATAACTGTACCCTTTAGAAAAGTACCAATTTCACTACATTCGCTCTGAATTGACCAGCCCCAAAGGGTGAGGAAGAAGAGGAGGGAGGAGATGTAAAACAAATACAAAATAATGATGGAGGCTGGGAATAATGGAAGAAGAAGGACCTCAGTTGGAAAGCTATTTAATTCTCCCTCGGATTTAGTTGTTTTTTTTTTTAATTTGATTTATATGCCACCCTTCTCCGGAGACTCAGGACGGCTTACAATGCGTTAAGCAATAGCCTTCATCCTTTTGTATATTTATACAAAGTCAGCTTATTGCCCCCACAAACTGGGTCCTCATTTGACCTACCTTAGAAAGGATGGAAGGCTGAGTCAACCTTGAGCCTGGTGAGATTCGAACTTATGGTAATTGCAGACATCTGGTTTTAATAAGAATGCTTTTAGTCTGCTGAGCTCCTTTTGAATTCCAATTTCTGCCTCTCCCTTAAACAAACGTGTGTGTGTGTGGGGGGGGGGGAGCAATAATGAATCCAGCACAATAACTTAAAGAAAAAAATGACCATTGTTAGATAACAGGTTATCCTCAACTTATAACCACAATTGAGCCCAGTGTTCCTGTGACAGTGAGTATATCTCAACTGCCTCTTCTACGAGTGAAGTTGTAGAGGTAGGAAATTAGCAAAAGCCTTAACTTTCAGCTCCTTTTGTTTATTTGCTATCTTTGCTTGTTCCTGGGGAGGAAAGCCATGGCAAATCTAGACAGCGTGCTAAAAAGCAGAGACATCACCCTGCCAACAAAAGTGTGTCTAGTCAAGGCTTATGGTTTTCCCAGTTGCAATGGATGGCTGGGAAAGTTGGACCATAAGGAAGGCTGAGCGCCAAAGAATGGAGGCCTTTGAACTCTGGTGCTGGAGAAGATTCCTGCAAATCCCTTGGACTGCAAAGTGATCCAACTGGTCAGTCCTAGAGGAGATCAACCCCGACTGCTCTTTAGTAGGCCAGATCCTGAAGAGGAAACTCAAGTACTTTGGCCACTGAATGAGAAGGAAGGACTCCCTAGAGAAGAGCCTCATGCTGGGAAAGACTGAGGGCAAAATAAGAAGGGGACGGCAGAGGACGAGGTGGCTGGATGGAGTCACTGAAGCAGCTGGCGTGAGCTTAAATGGACTCTGAGGGATGATGGAGGACAGGAAGGCCTGGAGGAACGTTGTCCATGGGGTCACGATGGGTCAGACACGACTTCGTAACTAACAACAACAAATCTTTGCTACCAAAATATTCCTCTAGATCTAGAAAAATATCAGTCACTCAATCAGTCCTGCTTTGGATTGGCTCAAGACTGACATCCTAATCCTGACTTTTCCCCAGCTACTTTTATTTATTTATTTTTTTGGCAAGCCTAGCAAGTTGGCATCCTTCTCAATTTTTTTCCCCCTTGCTCCCCATCGCTCTGCATTGGGGTGATGCTATTTATTGGAGGGTACCAAATCGGGACTGCAGCTCTGCAGATCACCACTAGAGGGGCCTCTGGAGGATATTTTAAATACTACTTGCTGCCATCCTGTGGTCGTTTAGAGCAAGGGTCAGGCCTTGGCCTTTTAGGAATCGGGCTGTGCAAAGTGGCCGGCCGGAGCGTGTGGACGCATAACTCAACTTGCGTGTACGGCAGGCTAGCAGGCACTTTTGTGTGTGTATTTGCACAAGTGCAAATTGTGCAATTTGCACAAGTGTGCCCTGACCTGCCACTTGTGCAAATTGAGCTGCGCATGTGCGTGGCAGCCCATCACTGACCCTGACCTGCCACGCACATGCGCAGCAAATTGAGCTGCGCATGTGCGTGGCAGCCCATCAATTTCCTTCCCCCTCCCCCCCCCCCAATTTGGAATCTGGTTCATTCCAAGAATCTCAAAGCCACACTTCCATCATCAACACCTCCAACATCCCTGATTTGGACATGGCGAAGCTTACGCAGGGCGGCATAGTCTTTGTTTGCGGGTGAGGCTTAGCCCCAGGCGTGCAGTGTGTGCCGGGGCATGTGCGGGCAGGCAGGGAAAAGTTGAGTGTAGACAAAGCACAGAAAAAATGAGCTTGTCCAGAGTAAAACACAAAACAACCACCCAAATCTTAATTTCATTGCTTTTAGTTTCTCCCACCCGCCCTTTCCTACGTTATTGATTCCTCAAAAGAGCTGAAGCTTAATTTTAATGTATGCGGCGAAAATTGGCAGCCACTCAGGAGGGAGCTGGGGACCACAGTGTGGGAGGACGTGATATGCACCCGTGCGGTAATAATTGAGGAGCTCAAGGCAGCGAAACATGTTTGGCTAGCTTATCCATCACCGGCATCCTCTAGGGTAAGGGCTTTCAACTCCCAGAATCCTTAGCCACATCCAGTGGAATTCTGGGAGTCCCAATATCGGCATATCTGTGGCATCCGGGTTGGGAACGGGTGTATTACGAGTCCATGCTTCTCTTTTGTTGCAAGGGGAGAGGAGATGTTTAGGAAGCAGGCTGCATTATCTGCAGTGATTTCCCGCTAAATTCAACCTATGTTAGCCTTAATTTGTATGCTTCTAAAATGCGTGTTCCTGTAACCGTTAACTGGGTGAAACGGCGCATCATAGGGCAAGAATTTTAGAATCAAGGTACCTCAAATGGGCTAACTTACACGGCGCATCCAACATCGGGGTCCCCTGCCTCCTAAGGGAATAAAATTTTATTGGTTTACTGGTTCAATTTATATGCCCCCCTTCTCCGGAGACTCAGGGCGGCTTACAATGCGTTAAGCAATCGTAAAATTTGAGGCTGTTACAGCACTACTGGCTGTTGCTGTGGTTGTGTGCTCTTCGTTGTTGACATTCCGTGACAGTTTCCCAGGCACTCTTGCAATCCCTCGCTCCATCCTCCATCCAGCAGAGTCTACTTACTTGCTTTCAGGGAAGGGGAAAGGAAGGAAGGGAGATTTTTAATCCTTCCTGCCAGATTGGAAACTCAATGGGGCAGCCAGCGGGAAGTCCAAAGCTCCCACTGCTTTTTTTGGCCCATCCGTGGCCATTCTATTTCTCCGTTTAGGGGAAGGAAATATCCCTGAAACGATGATACAGGATGTCTGGTCTGGTGCTTGTTAAAAGCAGGGCGTGGGAGAACCTGTAGAAATCCGAGCCATAATCCCAGATCAACCCGCTCCCATGAGGTCACCGTGATTCAGCTGGCTCCTCTGATGGAGACTTGGGCTAGCCCCAAGCCAGGCACTGCTTTCCCACACTTCCTTCTCAGCTTCAGCCGGTTGTAAGGACGATGAAGGGAAACAGCATCTATTCTGGATCACCTTCTTGACATACTGTATCTTCAGGACAGACGTGAAATAGATAAATAAATAGGACTGCATCCCAATCTGGGTGACCCTGGCTTGCTGCTGCCCTTTGAGGTGCTTTCCCAAACTCAGGGAACACCAAAGGTAACAGTAACAGAGTCGGAAGGGACCTTGGAGGTCATCTAGTCCAACCCCCTGCTCCACGCAGGAAACCCGTCCTAGGGATTCGAACCGCCGAACTGCTGAACTTTCTGATCGACAAGCTCAGTGTCTTAACCAGCGAGCCACCTAGTCAGGCTAGGTGTTGGGGCTCCCATGTGCCATTACAGGTAGAGGCAATCCTCGACTTAAACAGCCATTCGTTTAGTGACCGTTCAAAGTTACAACGACACCGATGGCCGTTTTTCACACTTATGACCATGGCAACCTCCCCGTGATCACGTGATTAAATAATCGGATGCTTGGCAACAGGCTCCTCTTACGGTGTCCCGAGATCATATGGATTACCTCTTGCGACCTTCTGACAAGCCAAAACCAGTGGGGAATTCTCTTAAGCCACTGTGACCAGAAATGTGGTTTCGACAGTGGGTCGAAACTCTCTCAACGATTGTCTCGCTCAGCCACGGAAATTTTGGGCTCAATGGTGGCTGTAAGTCGCAGGCTATCTCTAGTAACCACTCAGGAGCTTGGCGTCTAAATAAATAAATAAATGAAACTAGCCAGAAACGAACATGGGGGTGGCATGATACGAAAACGGGGACCGAACAAACTGCGGTTGTGTCTCGGAACGCTGCAATTGACGGTTCTTGGAACCTGGTTTGTTTCGTTAGCCTGCGGCGGGCGGGCGTGCATGTGGTGCCTGCCAGCAAGAGGGAAAGGAAGTTAGTTAATAAACTAGTAATCAATGGTGGGAGGGGCCAGGGGGCGGAGTAGGTACATCTCTGGCCAATTTATTACCATGCCCGCAAATGAAACCTTGTGATTAATAAGGCTTTTGATTTATCGGCGCGTTGAGCCAGGAACATTATTCACAACATCGCGTTGACAAGGCCTCCGTTCTTCCCCCACCCCACTCCCTATCCGTCGCTGCTGCCGCCGTGGAAAGACTGGGCTGGGGGGGGTGGATATTGAGGAGGGGGAGCAGATGCCAGGACCAGTCTGGATGAAGCCCTAAATACCTGGTTTGTCGAAGCATTAATGGCTTTGATGCAAGCCCCACGGCTGTGCGAGATTCCCTCCGGATGGAGGTAATTGTTATTGATTATGAAAGCAGATAAATCCAGCAGGAGGCTGAGCCGTTGCCGCCGCTGCTGGCAGGGAAACCTGCTTGCTGGTTACTGCAAGTCGGCTTTATTCCCACGTGCTGGTTTAACACGGGGAGTCCTCGAGTTACGACCGTTCGTTTGGTGACCCTTCGACGTTACGACGGCACCGAAAAAGTGACCTCGGACCGCTTTATACACTTACGACCATTGCGGTACCACTTGATTAAAATTCAAGGCGCTTGGCAACAGTAAAGGGCCTGGTGGCTCAGCAGACTATAAAGCATTGTGATTAACACCAGCTGTCTGCAATTACTGTAAGTTCGAATCTCCCCAGGCTCAAGGTTGACTCAGCCACCCATCCTTTCTAAGGTAAGTGAAATGAGGACCCAGTTTGTGGGGGCAATAAACTGACTTTGTATAAAATATACAAAAGTAGGAAGGCTATTGCTTAACGCATTGTAAGCCATCCTGAGTCTCCGGAGAAGGGTGGCATATAAATCAATTTTTTTAAAAAAAAAAAAACTGACTCGTATTTATGACAGTCACGTGATCCCCTTTTACAATGAGGAAAATCACCGGGGAAGAAACTCACAGTGGAAAGTAGACCACGAAGAAACACTTGTTAAAAAGAGGATATATTTATACGTTGTATGTTATGCGCTTGTCATAATGTACAGTAATAAAACAATAACACTTAAAAAAAAAAACCAACCGCAGTGATTCCCTTAACAACTGTGGAAAGGAAGGTTGTAAAATGGGGGAAAAGCTCGCTTAACAACTGCCTCGCTTAGCAGCATATATTTTGGGCTCAACTGTGGTCCTCAGGCCAGGAGTACGTGTACGGGGCGGGGGGGTCTAGCTTGAAATGGGGTGAATTCCCATCACTGGAATCTTTTCCACTTCTTTGTACATCGGAAGGTAACAGCACCGTAGAGTTTGTACGTTTCTCAAGTTCCAGTTTAAAAAAAAAACACAGCCACTCCTATCCAAACAACAACAGCAACAACAACAAATTACACCCAAATGGGCTTTGAAATGCATGCACTGGGTTGAAACTGTGTTTAGAGTGGCCCACGTTTTGGATGCAGTGCGTGACATTAAAGGTTTCCCTCGCACATCTGTGCTAGTCATTCCTGACTCTAGGGGGCGATGCTCCTCTCCGTGTCAAAGCCGAAGAGCCAGCGCTGTCTGAAGACATATCCGTGGTCATGTGGCTGGCATGACTCAACGCCAAAGGCGCACGGAACGCCGTTCCCTTCCCACCAAAGGTGGCCCCTATTTTTCTAGTTGCATTTTTTTTTACCTGCTTTCGAACTGCTAGGTTGGCAGAAGCTGGGACAAGTCACGGGAGCTCACCGGGATTCGAACTGCTGAACTGAACATGTTCCCTCAAAAAGAAGAGCACATAAATACTCAATATAGACAATACAGATTATAAGTAATCCTTATAATCCTTATACCAGAATTTCTGCAGCTAACCAAGGCTGTTTTTAAGTGAGTCATGCCCGATTTTAGGACTTTTCCTTGCCAGGGTTGTTGAGCAAATCACTACGGTTGTTAAATGAATCATGTGGTTGCTAAATGAATTTGGCTTTTGGCTGATTTGTGACTATGGCAAAGCACGTTCAAAAGAGCCCACTCTCGTCACGCACGAAAGCAGGAAGCAGCTATTGTGTTTCCCCCCAAAATAAGACCCTGTCTTATATTTTTTTGAACCCTGAAATAAGCCCTTGGCCTTATTTTTGGGGAGATCTTATTATTTCGGGGCGCATGGAGCAAGACGGGGCTCCTCTTGCCATTTTACCTGATTTCCAGCTCTCTCTCCCTAACCCTAACCAGAGGAAATGGCGGGTACTGGCTGTGCATGCATTTAAATATTTTCGAGGAGGACTTATTTTCAGAGGAGGGCTCTATTTTCGGGGAAACACGTTAAAAGTTAAATTTTGGTTTTGCAAAGCACCCAGGTGCTTCTCCGGCTCTTAGAAAGATGCGATAGAAGGGAAACCTAATAGTTATTTTGACGTTTTGGGACAGTTAAATTATAGTTACTTCCCGGAATTCTCTGTTGAATGAAGAGCGATGACTCAGGGTCAGTCTCGTATTTATTCTTAGAAAAGAGTTTGCCCTGCTCAAACTCCCTTTGCAGCAAAGAGAAACGAGAAGAAACTTATTTTTTTTTTTTTTTAAAAAAAGAGAAGATAAAGACGGGTGGGAAAACCCAGGAAGTTAAAAGCGCTAGGCAAGGACGCTGGGGCCCATCCTTTCCGTTTGCAAATTATTGCTTGACATCAAATTGTGATGGGTGTCTAAATCTTTACGCTTGTCTTTAGTGTGCCTGCTCAGAAATGCCCACAGCCGAGCACCGGGAATAAGAGGCCTTTTCATACACTGAATATTGTGCCTTTGGCAAAACGGGCGGCCTTCAACTTTGATAAATAAATAAAACCACTGCTGTAAATTGGTTCACAGGCATTAAGGGCAGATTGCAGCCAGTTTTGTGTTCCCAATGTAGGCCTTGAACGAAAAACAGAGTTTGCTGGTTCTTAAAAGGGGGCTACTGACAACGGGCATGGCACGGCGGAATAGAAGGGAAGGGGATGTGCTGGGTAATCCTCTCGTTGGGCTCGGATGCAAGTTCCCCTCGACTTACGAACCACGATTGAGCTCGAAATTTCTCTTGCTAAGCGAGTGAAGTGAATTTTGCCCCATTTTCACAACCTTTGGTGCCACCGTTGTTAAAGCGAATCGCTTTGCAGTTGTGAAGTTAGGAACACGGTTTTTAAGCAAATCTGGCTTCACACGACCCTGGGACTCTGCAACCGTTGTAAATATGAACCGAGCACCTGAATTTTGCTCGGGCGAGGCTGCAAATGGCTGTAAGTGTGGAAAAAGGCTCGCGAGTCACTTCCGTGTTAAGTTACAACTTCGAACGGCCACTCAGTGAAGCGTTGCAAGCCGAGGACTGCCTGTGATTCAGGTGCCAGCCGGAGGAAGTGGCAATTGACAAGAAGGGGAGTTGAGAAGAAATCTAACTTGGGGTTTAGGGCAGGAGTCGGGAACCTTAAACACTCAAAGAGCCACAAAAGTCCTAACCGGAAGCCCCCATTCTATTCTGCAGCCGACCGGAAGTCCGATTCCCCCATCATAGTCTCTTCCTAGCATGGCGTCCTGTTTCCTCTGCCGACTGGAAATCGCTTCCCCTACCATAGTGTCTCCTCCTGGCGCAGCATCCTTTTTCCTCTACCTGTCCTAACCGAAAGCCCTATCAATTGTGGAGCCAACCAGAAACGGGGAGCAGCAGCAGAGGGATGAAAGAGACACATGCGGGCTCCAGAGCCACCGGTTGCTGACACCTGCTTTAGGGGCATCTCCACAATTCCAGATGTGCTGTTTTCTGGGCCGATGGAATCGGGGTGGGTGGACGGGAGGGAGGGGAGGAATCTCTGTGTGCATCGGATAAGCGACGGAGGTGTAACGAGCGAGCTACATTTCAGGTAGGGATTTCTAAGGATTGGCCGCCTGGATCTCATGATCGGATTCATTTGCCAGGGATGAAGAAGCGGCCTCGTTTGAAACCCGAGGTTTAACAGCCCATTCATACAACCAAGAGCAGAAACTGTGAAATATTTGGGCTTGGCTGGTCACGGGATCCCCTTCCCCTCGGAGCAAGCGAAAGTCCTCAGGCAACAAGGAAACAAACCTTTTCCACCCCTCTCCGCTAGCCACACACTCGCAACCAGAATACAACCCAGGAAAAGCTTTTAAGCACCACCCCCCACCCCAAAATCAAGGTTTCCCCCTCCTCAACCTTCCCATTTCACAGGTAATCCTCGACGTACAACCAGAGTGGAGCCCCAAAGTTTCACTTGCTTAAACAAGACGGTGGTTAAGTGAGTTTTGCCCAGTGGTGGGATTCAACCGGTTTGCACCATTTGGGCCGAACCAGTTGTTAATTTGCTGGCTGGCCCCTCCTCTCCCCGCCTGTTCCAGAAGTCCCCACGTGCCCCATTTTGGCTCCCAGGTAAATGGGGGGGTGGGGGGATGGGAGGGCAGTGTGCCCCCCTGCGGTCCATTTTTGCTCCCGGGGGGGGGGTGCAGGAGGCCGAGTTCTGTCTGTCACACCCCCTGGCCACGCCCACCCAGCCGGTGATCAGGGCAGAGAACCGGTTGTTCAAATTATTTGAATCCCACCACTGGTTTTGCCCCATTTCACCACTTTTCTTGCCGCCGTTCTTAAGTGAATCGCGCCAATGATTAAGCTAGTCACGTGGTCGTGAAATGACTTTGGCTTCCCTGTTGACTTTGCTGGGTCAGAAGGTCACCGAAGGGGGTCACGAGTGCAACCGTCCTAAATATGAGCCAGTTGTCAAGCGTGTCCGAATTCGGATCGCGTGAACCGTGGGGGGAGGGGGGGAATGCTTCGACGGTCAGTGGTTCCTAAATCCCCCCTTTTTTTCAGTGCCACTTTGAACGGTTGTAAGTCAAGGAGTACCGATGTTGTCCTTTCCCCCACCCTGCCCAAGCACCGTTTCTCTTTTTTCCCTTTTTTTAATAGAAAAGGTAGATTAACACTCACAGAGCTGTACACCAGCTGGAGCGAAAAAAGCTGTTTAGTTTGGGGCGATGTGCCAAGCCATCTTTACAGTACCTGTCTCTCAGCTAGAAAAAGGGAGTCCCAACAGGTGGAGGTGAGGCTCCCTCCTCCTCCAATCCGGCTGCTTCTTTCACGGATCGGTTTTTCTCCTCTTGTTCCTCTGGATCATCCAGAACAGCTTGAGCTCCTTTCGCCAAAGCCTCAAACAATCTCCTTTCCACACTCCACCAAGTGCCACCAACCTCCTGGCCGGGGATAAACTCCAACTCTTCCCTTTGGGGGGGGGGAGGGCGCCACCCTAAGAATGCGTGGAGAAGGGGCAGTGGGGTGACCCCCTCAGTGGTCTCTCTCTTTCGCCGGGATCTGCGTTCAGATCTCTCGATCTGAGCCGGATGGCTGTTGGGCTCCCATGTGAGCTAAATTTCGCCGGTCACCATCCTGCGGAGTTGAGCAACAGCGCGTAAGTAAGCCCAGATCCGAACAGATCCTGGTCCTTAGTTTCTCCTCCTTCCTCTGCCTTTTCTTCCCCCAAAGGCTTCAGCACTTTCATCCGGCAGCGGGTTTTTTCCACCACAGTCGGTCACTTCCAAACGAGCTTTGAAAAGATCCCGGAGTGGGCCTTCCTTCACCTCTGGTTTGGCAAAGCCCGCAACGGCCCTTGAAGAGACCTCCCTTCCCAAAGCTGGCTGGTCAAGGCTGGGTGGGCCTGTTGTTCACGGGCGATGAAAAGAAAGTCTTTCTCCTTCTTTAAAAAAAATCACCCGCCTGATTCACCAAACGATCAAAGGATTTCCTCCAGGAGCCGGTTGTAGTAGGATAAATCCTTTCTCCCCCAGGGTTTCGGAAGCCTGCAAAAGCCATTTGGACAAAGTGGTTAGAAGCGGAAGGGAGGAGGGGCAGAAGGGCGAGGAGAGATGGCATGGCATGGAGGATGGGGAGATGTGGAAGGGAGGATGGGGTGGTGTTAATGTTGGCAGAAGCACCAAGCCTGACAGATCAAAGGTGTAGAAACTCAGGGATATGCGCCCAGGCTACCAAGAACCATCACCACCAGCACTGCAGTGGCCTTAGTTCACAGGGGGGAGGGGGGGGGAACAGACAGACGGATGGATGTATGGATGACAGTTTGCCATTTCAGGCCATGTTTTTTCCCGAACGCCATCACTCTGCTTGACAACTAATTCCCACAACACTGTCCAACTATTTACTAAGAATGTATTGCTATTCTTCTTCTCTTCCTTCCTA
Source organism: Masticophis lateralis (assembly GCA_030761175.1). NCBI lineage: Eukaryota > Metazoa > Chordata > Lepidosauria > Squamata > Colubridae > Masticophis > Masticophis lateralis. The sequence continues at coordinate 8,385,454 of JAUDYJ010000017.1, read as the reverse complement.
GTATCTATCTCTTCCCACTTATGACTATAACCACGTTGCTTGCATCTTTCAATTTTATTGTTTTTACTTGTTTCCTAGTACGATTTGATAGCTTATTAGTAACTTGACTATCACTAAGTGTTATAGCTTAGAGCTGAGAGCATATACATCTAAGACAAATTCCTTATGTGTCCAATCACACTTGGCCAATAAAGAATTCTATTCTATTCTATTCTATTCTATTCTATTCTATTCTATTCTATTCTATTCTATTCTATTCTATTCTATTCTATTCTATTCTATTCTATTCTATTCTATTCTATTCTACTCTACTCTACTCTACTCTACTCTACTCTACTCTACTCTACTCTACTCTGCTCTACTCTATTTTCTCTTCCCTTCCCTTCCCTTCCCTTCCCTTCCCTTCCCTTCCCTTCCCTTCCATTCCATTCCATTCCAAAATTCTATTCCAAAATTCTATTCCAAAATTCTATTCCAAAATTCTATTCCAAAATTCTATTCTATTCTATTCTATTCTATTCTATTCTATTCTATTCTATTCTATTCTATTCTATTCTATTCTATTCTATTCTATTCTATTCTACTCTATTCTATTCTATTCTACTCTACTCTACTCTACTCTATTTTCTCTTCTCTTCTCTTCTCTTCTCTTCTCTTCTCTTCTCTTCTCTTCTCTTCTCTTCTCTTCTCTTCTCTTCTCTTCCCTTCCCTTCCCTTCCCTTCCCTTCCCTTCCCTTCCCTTCCCTTCCCTTCCCTTCCCTTCCCTTCCATTCCCTTCCATTCCATATTTTCTATTCCATTCCATTCCATATTTTCCATTCCACTGCACTCCACTCCATTTCATGGGGAAGTATCCCCATTCCAGGGGGAAGGATACTGCAAAATCCCCATTCCCACCCCACTCCTGGGGGAAGGATACTGCAAAATCCCCATTCCCACCCCATTCCTGGGGCCAGCCAGAGGTGGTATTTGCCGGTTCTCCGAACTGCTCAAAATTTCCGCTACCGGCTCTCCAGAACCTGTCAGAACCTGCTGGATTTCACCTCTGGTTGACATCAAAAGACACAAGGCGGTCTGCCTCTTTGGGGATCTCCAGTTCCGCCTCCCCTATTCCAATTTTCAGGTGATGACTTCTCCCCAGAACATTGGAAAACCACCTTATCTCTCTTTCTTATGCGTGAAAAAAATACCTTGATGCTGACCCCCAATTCTGTGTGTGCACCTTGATAGGTTTTCGTTGGAATCCTCTGTGTGTGTGTAGCATATGTATGTAGCGTGTGCGTGTTGGTGGGGGGAATGCAACTCTGATACAGAGCAATGTGTGAACCGAGCTTCTGCAAACGGTTGCAAAATTCTGCTGTCGGGCCTTGAGTGTGGCTGGTACCATTTGGGCTATATACGGGGGTTGTACAGGTGGCGAGTGAGCTTGTGAATAATAGATGAAAAGGCACGAAGAGAACGCAAGACCAGCATTTTTAGCAGCAACCCCTTGTCCTTGGTTAATAGCTCAGTTTCTACCCGGCGCTTCACTTAGAAGACAGCAGGAGGGGGAGGCAAAAATGGAGAATTTAACTCCGACATTTCTCTCATCATTAGCTTCTGTAGGAGAGAAGGAGGCAGAGCCAGGGAGGGCGAGGTTAAGCACGTCATCAGCTTAGAATCGTTACATTGCCACAAACTCCGCTGACCCTTATCTGGACTAGAAGACCCTCCAAGGTCCCTTCCAACGACACTTACAAACACAAATTTTGATCGCGTGACCGTGGGGAGGCTGTGACGGTTGTACGTTCAAGGGATGGGTCATTTTTTTGACAAGTGATTTTGAGTGGTCTCTAAACGAAGCGGTTGTAAGTCGAGAACTGCCTCTGTTCTCCTTCGGAGCAGGACCCTGCCTGCCTTGGCGTTGTTGTAAACTTCCAGCGCTCACAATTTGTGACGGCAGCAAGGAAAAGGGGAGAGGTTTCCAAGATAAGGTGGGAGGACGACCACTTTCCCAGTTAAAAAAACTGGGAGCATTTACCTATCTCTGGTTTCTAAGAATCTTTACTGATGTATAATTTTTGCTCGCAGCTTCTTTTCACAGCCTGAAGCACAATTCGGGCAAAGTGTGTGTGTATGTACGTGCATGGTGCACATATGCACATATTTGCGGTGTGCGCGCGGCGGGCTTCAAACATTTTAGCAAGGGGTTCTTTGCCCAGTTGCTGGGTGGGCGTGGCCATGGTGGGCGTGGCCTAGTCAGTCTCCTGCACCATGGCATGGGGAGGCTTTTTTGCCCTCCCCAGGCTCCGGAGACTTTTTTTGAGTCTCCGGGAGGGTGAAAACAGTCTCCCCAGGCTCCGGAGGCCCTCTGGAGGCTGGAAACGAGCCTGTTTTTCCCGAACTTCTGGTAGGCCCGTTTTTCGCCCTCCCTGAGCCTGCACTTATCTGCATCCCAAATGGGCCGCGTGGAGACTCCTGGGAGTGGCGGGTGGGGCGGGGCGGAGCCAGCCAGGAGTGGGATTTGGAGGTTCCTCCAAACTGCACAGAATCTTACCTGGAAAGAAAACAATTAAAAAAATAGATGATGCCAAGTAAAAGGAGAAAGGGGAAAGGGGTGGGTGGGAAAGTGAGATATTATAAAAATGTATACAAATGATGCAATAAAAATAAATATTAATTGAATAAGAAATTGAAATCAGAAGAGAGATAATTAGAAAATCGGGGCTGCTCGAATACCACTTGAACGAGAAAGGGAAACAGCAGGAGAGAGGAGAAGGAGTAGAGAGAGAGGAAGGGAGAAGAGAGGAGAGGAGAGGAGAAAGAAGAAAGGGAAAAGGAGAGGTAGAAAAGGGAGGGGAAAGAGGACTAGAAGAAAAGGTTAGAAGGGGAGAAGAAGAGAGGAGTGGGGGAAGGGAAGGGGAAGTAGGAAAGGGAAGGAGAGGAAGAAAGAAGGAAGTAGGAGGAGAAAGAGGAAGAGGAAGGAAGAGAAAGGAAGGAGAAAGAAGAAAGGGAAAAAGAGAGGAAGAAAAGGGGAAAGAGGAGCAGAAGAGAAGGTTAGAAGGGGGGAAGAAGAGAGGAGTGGGGGAAGGGAAGGGGAAGTAGGAAAGAGAAGGAGAAGAAGAACGAAGAAAAGAGGAGGAGAAAGAGGAAGGAAGAGAAAGGGAGGTGAAGAAGAAAGGCTGGAGTAAAGATAAAGGGTAAATGAGCAGCCCCGAGAAAGTACAAATGAAAAATGAAAGTTATAAGATAAGGTGAATGAAAAATGATGGATAAATGACAGTACGTATCAATATATTTATGAGGAATAAAAATAAAAAACTTTTTTTTAAAAAAAAAGAATCTTAGCTAGAAGCTTCTCCCGAACCGCTGCGAACCCCCCAGCAGCCCTCCCCTTACTACGAGAACTACCCCGTTGTTTGCAAATTAGCTGCCTTGCGCTCTCCTCCTTTTCATCCTTTTCTTTTTTTCCTTTTCCTTTCTTTCAAAGAGGGCTTTTGAGAAATGAGGCCAGCCAAGCAGGGAGGGAAGCCTTGTGCTTTTCTCCACGCCTGGAAAAGAGAGAGAGAGGCACACACAAGAGACGCAGATAAGGAGATCGTGTTCTGCCTCTTCGGGGAACATGGGAAGATTGCAGCGAGTGGAGCAGAGCAGAAAACGAGAGGGTCTTCGGTGGGTTTATCTTGCTGGAGCTAAGCAATGCAGGCTGTCTCGGCTTTGTGGGGGGGTGGGGGGGAACCAACCCTGGGAAATTTCTAGATAGGTTGTGATGCATCTGAAAAGCTGAGCTCGCGGCGTGAGACAGCAGCAAAAACGGCCAATACGATTGATCGCCTAAGCCAGCGGTGGGGGAAACTTTGGCCCTTGTGACTTGGAGACTTCAACTCCCAGAATTCCTGGGAGCCAGCTAGCATAACGAATTCTGGGAGTTGAAGTCCACCCGTCTTAAAAAGGGCCATCGTTTCCCATTCCCCAGCCTAAGCTACATGCATCGTGGTCGCCACATCATTATGATGTACAAAAGATGCGGAGACTCTGGAAAGAGTGCAGAGAAGAGCAACCAAGAGGATGAGGGGATTGGAGGCTAAAACATGCGAAGAATGATTGCAGGGTATGTCTAGTTTAATGAAAAGAAGGTCTAGGGGAGACAGGGGCTGCCCCAAAGAAGAGGGAGTCAAGCTCTTCTCCAAAGCACCTGAGGGCAGGACAAGAAGCAATCAAGGAGAGAAGCAACCTAGAACTAAGGAGACATTTCCTGACAGTGAGAGCAATTAATCAGTGGAACTACTTGCCTCCAGAAGTTGTGAATGCTCCAACCCTGGAAGTTTTTAAGAGGAGGCTGGACAACCATTGGTCTGAAATGGTATTTCCTGCCTAAGCAGGGGGTTGGACTGGAAGACCTCCAGAGTCCCTTATAACTCTGATTCTATTCTATTCTATTCTATTCTATTCTATTCTATTCTATTCTATTCTATTCTATTCTATTCTATTCTATTCTATTCTATTCTATTCTATTCTATTCTATTATTCTATTCTATTCTACTCTACTCTACTCTACTCTACTCTACTCTACTCTACTCTACTCTACTCTATCCATCCCATCCCATCCCATCGCATCCCATCCCATCCCATCCCATCCCATCCTATATGGACTTTTGACTGATAAGTCTGTTTTTACGCCAGTTGCTGTTTCTGTGTGAGCTTTTGGGTTTGTCTACATTTTTCTTTCTTTTTTTTCTATAATTTTTATTGCTTTGACATTTTCTTTGAACAGCCGCCCAGGGTCACAAATTTGAGATGGGCAGCCACATACATCTAATTAAGGAATTAATTTTGCTGTTGCCTCGGCATTATCCCAGTTTCCAAATCAGAAATGATAGATAATTGCTCTTCTGTGTCAGTCAGATCTCACAGGTGAGACTCAAGTCTGACCTAAATCGTGGGTTCATGCTATCAGATGGGCAAGTTTCAAATGATCATCTGAAGAAAAAAAATAAAATCTTCCTCATTGGAAGAAAGTTTGATCTTTGATCACCAACCATCAGGAGACTGTAAGAAATGGACTCATAGCCCAACACATGAAAAAGAATTCAAAACCACCTGGGAGCATCTACCTCGATGAACACACTAATATAGGAGAGATGGAGAATTCCCGCCTCAGATTCTGATTTTTGGCTTCAAATTCTTGTCCTTGTTTGTGAGCCTTGTTTCTTCCACTATGTTGTGTCTCTCTGTCTCAAGGATGCTCCTGTTTGGCTTCCTGCGCTGAGGTGGGGTGGACTAGATGGCCTCAAGAGGATTCTCCCCGCTGTAGCATTCGGTGAAAGCAGTGGTGAAATCCACATTTTTTTAAACTACAGGTTCTGTGGGCGTGGCTCGGTGGGCGTGGTGTGACTTGGTGGGCGTGGCAGGGGAAGGAGCAAAATCCCCATTCCCTCCCCACTTCAGGGGGAAGGATATTGCAAAATCTCCATTCCCACCCCACTTCAGGGGGAAGGATATTGCAAAATCCTCATTCCTACCCCACACCAGGGGAAGGATTCTGCAAAATCCCATTCCCTCCCCGCTCGTGAGGGAAGGATATTGCAAACTCTCCATTCCCACCCCACTCAGGGGAAGGATACTGCAAAATCTCCATTCCCACCCCACTACAGGGGAAGGATACTGCAAAATCTCCATTCCCACCACACTCCAGGGGAAGGATACTGCAAAATCTCCATTCCCTCCCCACTCTGGGGCCAGCCAGAGGTGGTATTTGCCGGTTCTCCGAACTACTCAAAATTTCCGCTCCCAGTTCTCCAGAACCTGTCAGAACCTGCTGGGATTTCACCCTTGGGTGAAACACCAGAGGACTTTTGCATGAGGCATCCTGGCTAAAATGACGCTCCAGAGATCTGATTCTCCCCTGGAATTCCAGCATGAACTGACCTACTCCGAGCCTCTCATATAAACACGAAGGCTGCAAATTAATTATCCTCTGGATAATTTTGCCTTTTCTCGATGCTTTGCGAGACGGCTTGAAGCCAGCCAACCCAACCAAAATAAATGGAATCTTCCATGCAAATCTCCGTAGATAAATCGACGTCGAAATGTGCACGGCGCAGAAACGTATTTTTCTCCAAAAACATCTCTTTTTTCCCCCTCCCTCCCCATCTCTGGGTAGACACTTCTAAATGTTAGTGTTTATAAGGCAGCAGTGCCTAATTGCATCCGAGAGAGAACGCATTCCCCAATATGGATTTAAACGCGTATTAATATACATGGATTTTTCATGCAATGGAAATAACCCAGCAACACATAAATAATGAAAGCGGCAGAGGAAACGAGCATCTGTAACTTCAGCAAGTGGGCGAAGGCAGCGTAGAAGGCTCAGCAAATCTGTAGGCTGGCAGAGAGGAGCCTACGAAGAGGTTGTCTGAATGCCTTGGGACCTTCAGGCTGGCTCGGGATGGCAGCTCCATGGATGCAGGTGGGGCGACACGTGAGCAGAACTCGAGATGAGGGTCAGATAATCCTCGACTTACGACCACAATTGAGGCCAAAATTTCTCTTGCTGTGAGACGTTTGTTAAGTAATGTTTTGCCCCATTTTACAACATTTTACGAAGCACTGCAGTTAAGAGTTAAGTGACTCTGACTTTCCTGGTCTCAGAAGGTCACAAAACGGGACCACATGGCTCCGAGGGACAACGGCAACCGTCATAAACACGAGTCAATTGCCAAGCATCTGAATTTTGATCTGGGGATACTGCAACGGTGTGACAAACGGTCATAACTGACTTTTTCCCAGTGCCATCGTAGCTTTGAGTGGACACTAAACGAACTGTTGTAAGTCAAGGGAAAGCTGTAATTTTCAAGCCTGCTGAAAACAGGGTTGTCTTGGGAGCCTATCAGTCTGGTGAGAATCAGTAGGGCCGAGGGTCAGCCAGACCCATATTGACCTGAATGAACCTCTGCCCCATGGCTGGCAAGACCCCGATCCGTCCCCTTTGGCCGCTGACCTCTTTGGGGTCCTAGGCCCAATTCAGGACCTTGGACAGTTCCAAAGGCCAGTAGACACATTATTTCTTCCCTCCGGCTGCTGAGGAAGATGGTTAGAAGTTTCTCCCAAGGAAAAGCACACGCATGTTCAACACCGTGCCCACTCAAACACGGATGCACAGCCTTACATGCCCACCGGACACGCTCCAGGACAGTGTTTGTCGAGCTCAACAACTTTAAGCAGAGTGGACTTCAGCTCCCAGAATTCCCAAGCCAGCATTGCTGTAGGGAAGAGATTTGTCGAACGCAGCCACTGTAAAAAGGAGCGGACATCAACTCCCAGAATCCCCCAGCCTGCGAGAATTCTGGGGGTTAAAGTTCACACATCTTAAAAGTTGCACAGTGTTGACAAACGCTGCCCTAAGGCAGCCAAATCATTTGCTCCTCCTCTTCGTCCTCTTCACTTATGGGAGCTTCTGGAGGTTCTGAAGACTGAATCCCCGCCTCATCACATCTTCTCCAGCCTCCTCATTGTCCGTTTTGAGTGCCAGCTGCACAGGCTGAGGGCGCAACACCACACCAGCCTCCTCGCTGTCAGAGTCAGCTACAATCCGTACAGGCCGCTGACGAGCGTGCCCCATTTTGGGCCTGGAAAGCCTCCTGCACCAACCTGCACCCCGCACGCATGAATCCCGACCCATGCATGCATGTGCCCATGTAGCCCACCCCACTCCCACGTATGCGTGGCAGAGACCCAAAGACCTTGCCAGCGGGAGGCACACGCATATGTGCAGTGGAGCTGTGCTAGGCAGATGGCTGGCGTGCCCACAGAGAGGGCTCCGGTGTCCCCTGTGGCACATGTGCCATAGGTTCACCATCACGGGTCTATGAAGATTCTCGGTCAACCAGCTTTTGGTTGTCCGAAAGGTGCTTCTTCCAAGGGCAACTGGACTCACTTGGTTTTTCCTCGAAGGCCTTTCGCTTCTCGTCTGAGAGGCTTCTTCAGTTCTGATTGAATGGTGGAAGACGGAAGAATTTATATTCCTTTCAATCGTCTGGTTGTTAGCACCCTCTTCTGGGAGTCATCGAGGCCACTCGGAGGTTTACAACACAACCCAGTCCTTTCAGCCGTTCCAAGAAGGTTCCACGCCCATTTGCACTAATCAGGTGACACACACACACACACACCTGTTGAGGGCACAGATAAACCTCCAAGCGGCCTCAGTGATTCTCAGAAAGAGTACTAACGAGCAGATGACTGCAAGGAAATCCTTCCACCCTCCGCCGTGCCATCAGAACCGAAGAAGCTTCTCGGATGGGGAAGCGAAATGCCTTCAAGGAAAAAACAAACCGCCTTTGGAAAAAGCACCTATGGAACTTGCACCCAAATCCGTCTGGGCAGCAAGCGGGACAAGGTTTTCAGCTTCCCGATTAAACTTTTCCTCTCGCCCCTCCCGAGAGAGCCAAGCAGGCAATAAATCCAACTTTGTGCCACTGCAGCGAAGAACTCGAGATAATTGCATCGGTGCAATAAAGCAAGCTGCTGCATATTTCGATGGCCTCACTTTTACACCTCTTCCCCTCCCATCCCATAATCCCTTAGGACCCACCATTCCCTTAGGGATATAAGTTTAAGTGCTATTGGTATTGCCCTTCCTTCCTTCCTTCCTTCCTTCCTTCCTTCCTTCCTTCCTTCCTTCCTTCCTTCCTTCCTTCCTTCCTTCCTCCCTCCCTCCCTCCCTCCCTCCCTCCCTCCCTCCCTCCTTTCCTCCTCTCTCCTTCCTTCCTTCCTCCCTCCCTCCCTTCCCAGTGGCTAGAATGCAGCATTGCAGGCTAACTCACTGCTCACTGTCAGGAGTTTGATCCTGACCGGCTCAAAGTCGACTCAGCCTTCCGTCCTTCCGAGGCTGGTAAAATGAGGACTCAGATTGTTGGGGGCAAAAGGCTGACTCTGTAAACCTTTTAGAGAGGGCTGGAAAGCACCGTGAAGCGGTATATAAGTCTAAGGGCTATTGTTATTTCACATAGTTAGTTTTAGACAAACGAGAATCTCAAATCTTGTGAGATTCTCTCCCCCCCACTCCCACTTTTTTTACAGGAGAAAGGATGTGAAGGCAGCTGCCGTCCACTTGTTCCCAGCTGCTGTAGTTAAGTCCTTCATGGATCCCAAAATACGCCATTTTTCTCCCAAGCTAAATAGTGAACATTGCAATTGAGTCGTTTTGAGCAACCCTTCCCAATTTGGTCTCTTAAGTTCCGTCCTGTCCTCCGGAAAACCCAGTTCGTCCCACCTTCTTCCACCTGTCGAACATCAGACAGACATTTGTCTGGGATAATCCGAGGATTTGTAGGTTGGACTAGAACAGTGGCTAGTCAAATTTTGCGGCTTTGTAGCCCGGCTGGCAGGGATGGGAAGAGGGGAACCGGGCCGCGTGAACGTCTGGCTAGATCCGCTTCACGACCGTGTGACTCACTTAACAACCGCGGCCAAAACGATCATTAAAAAAACGGGCATGGTTCATTTGACAGCCGCCTCACTTAAGCAGCGGGCATTGTGCTCTCGATTGTGGCCGTAAGCCGAGGACTACTTGCGCAGCGATGCCCGCGGCTGCCTTCCCCCTTTGATAAAGCTCAACGCCTTTGAGTTAGGGACAGACATTATACACGGTGCCCGTGCGTAAAACGAGATCCGAGAGGCTTAAGTTAAATCAAAGAGGATTTTTATGGCCTGGTGGGTTACTGGCCAGCTTCCAGAAGCTGCAGTTGGCATGGGCAGCAGAGAGGGCGTTCCTGTCGAAATGCAAATGCGGCCTCGGATCTTTAACGGCTGGAATAATTTATTTTAATGCCTCGGTGGGTAGGTATTGTTTCTGCCGCCCGCTCTCCCTTTTTTCCCCATTAAAAGCCAGCCTTGTGCCATCTCATACTAATCGTGTGCCAGCTGGGGGGGAGGAAAGGGCCCTCATTGAAGGCGACTGGCAACTGTCAATGAGGGGCACGGCCGAACGGCCACTTTTGGCAGGCAGGCAGATCTTCCGAAGCCGTTGGGGAAGGGGGGAAAATCCTAATAAATCCCTCTTAATGAAGGAGCAGGTGTGGGGTGAGTCTCAGGGGGTGGGTGGGGGTACGAAGGCAGAAACAGGCCCCTGGAATGCTGGGAAATGGATCCTTTGGGCTCTTCCGGGCCTCAGGTGACTAAGACGCTGAGCTAGTCGATCAGATAGCGATGGCGGCAGGTGATTCGAAGAACCAGTAGCAAAAAAGAGCCTGGATAGCTCAGCAGACTAAGCACCGTAATTAACATTCAGCTGTCTGCAATTACTGTAAGTTCGAATCTCACCAGGCTCAAGGTTGACTCAGCCTTCCATCCTTTCTAAGGTAGGTCAATTGAGGACCCAGTTTGTGGGGGCAATAAGCTGACTTTGTATAAAATATACAAAAGTATGAAGGCGATTGCTTAACACGTGGTAAGCCGCCCTGAGTCTCGGGAGAAGGGCGGCATATAAATCAAATTAAAAAAACAAAACAAAACCTCTTTGGCTGAAAAAATGCTTTTAAAAGTAAAAACAAAAGTCTCTGACGATCGGGGCGGCTCCAGCTGGGATCGTCAGAATCGTTTAAAAGCATTTTTTTTTACAACCTCTTCGGCCGTAGAGATTGTATAAAAAATGTTTTTAAAAGAAAAAAAAAAGCCTCTGACGATCAGGCAACTCTGCTGGGATCGTCAGAGGCTTTAAAAAGCGGGTTTTTTTACCTGCTGAAGAGGTTGTAGAAAAAAATGGTTTTTAAAGTAAAAAACAAACAAACAAGTTGACCACGCTCACCCAGTCACATTACCCACCACCACCAAGCCATGCCCACAGAACCGGTAGTAACACATTTTACATTTCACCACTGCATCATCCCAGTGTACGGAAACGCACAAGCCGTGTTCAGTTCACGTCAAGATTTGGGAAGATTGGATCGATTTGCATCTCTCACGCAAACCAAACTGATTTCTGCTTTAGCCATGTTTTGGAGAACGGTTTTCTTTTTTTCTATTTGAGGGCCACGTCTGCTTGGTTTCAGGTTTAATGGGTTTCTGGTTTTTTTGGTTTTTAAGCGGAGTGACCGGATTGCAAACATACACCCCAACCTCAAAGGCAAAACGTGGCCGGGCACGCCAGTCAACAGGCCTGGGTGAAATTACGAAAGTTGCCAGACTAGATTTAATCTTCAATTCCCAGGCTTAATCTCAAGACGTCTGAAAAGCCATTCCCTGCAAAAGGGTTTTCTTGGAATGCAAATTCGGTTGATTCGGATGATCTGATGATGCAACGGGAGAGGAAGGAAATAAACAGTGGGTGGAGCCAAACGAAAGTGGGCGGGCCAAAGCGAAAAACAGCCAATCCCAGTTATTACTTTTCTTTTCTTTTTTTTCTGTCCGTTTGTGTCTCGTTTCTTTTCTCTTCCTCATTCCTCACTCCTCTTCTTTCCCTCCCAAGAATAGCCTTTGTTAAAGTTTTAAAATCGGGCACGACTCATTTAGCAGCCGCCTCGCTTAGCAAAGAAAACTCTGGTCTCAATTGTGGTCGTAAATCAAGGACTACCGGTATATATATCCATACGCCTTCCTTCCTTCCTTCCTTCCTTCCTTCCTTCCTTCCTTCCTTCCTTCCTTCCGTCCGTCCTTCCTTCCTTCCTTCCTTCCTTCCTTCCTTCCTCACTCACCTTCCCTCTTTCCTTCCTTCCCTCCCTCCCTCCTCCTTTCTTCCTTCCTCTCTCCCTTCTTCCTCCCTTCCATCTATCCAACACTCACTCCTCCCCACCCTCCCTCCCTTCCTCCATCACTCACTCACTCATTTACCTTCCTTCCCTCTTTTCTTCCTTCCTTCCCTCCCTCCCGTCTTCCTTCCTTCCCTCCCTCTCTTCTCCCTTCCTTCCTTCCCTCCCTCCTTATACTTCCTCCCTTCCCCCTTTCCTCCCTCTTTATCCTTCCTTCCTTCCCTCCTTATCCTTCCTTCCTTTTTTCCTTCCTTCCTTCCTTCCTTCCTTCCTTCCTTCCTTCCTTCCTTCCTTCCTTCCTTCCTTCCTTCCTTCCTTCCTTCCTTCCCACCACTACCAATGTGGCTGCTCTACACTTGTTGTAACTGCTGAGACTGGGGTTGTGGGTTATACTTTTGTTATTGCCGGGCAGGGTGTGAACCAGGATCTTAAAACAACATTAGAAAGGGGCTTTTCCCCCCACGGGAAAGATGAACACGGGGAGGTGGGGGGAACTCTTAGCCAGAGGAGAAAACCAGATGTCACCCCATGCCCAGTTCCCAGCACTGCCCTGTAAGAAAAAAATGTTGCACCAACCCTTTCCAAATATTGCTTTTAAAATTGAAGAAATGGGTTTGACAGTCATGGAGATAAAATCAAGGTGGTCCATTCCATTTTTCTGAGGAGCACATTGGTCAGGTTGGCAAGTTGGAGGAGGAGGAGGAAGAGGAGTGGAAGAAGAAGAATGGGAAGTCAGTGGATGAGGATTGGATAGTGGGGGTTTCAAAGAATTGAGTCTTAAAGCACCCTAGCTTTTCTGGGAGTTGAAGTCCATCTTAAAACATGCTGGCTGGGGAATTCTGGGAGTTGAGTCCACCCATCTTAAAGCCTGCTGGCTAGGGAATTCTGGGAATTGAAATCCACCTGCCAAAGCTAAAAAACACTAGTGTAGATATTCTGAAGCCTGACTTCTCCTTCCAAGCTTCCCTTAGCCTTACAGATCTTCAGGAACTGACCTCCTGGCCAGTTGTCTCTGCCTTTGCCTTGCCTTCTCGTTGCATTGTTATCACTCGTTTCCCAACTGCGTCTCAACCACGCATTTCCCTGCCGGCCCCGGCATGTCCCTTGGGCAAGGGCTGAGTCACGGAGGCCTCATCAGCTCCAGGCAACTTTCCAGTGGATTGGAAACCTGTGTTATTATGGGCCGGTCCTGGGCACTTTGGTTCCCACATGGGCTCTGCCACGCTCCTGGGCTCGGTCGGTTCCTGCTTTTAAGGTCCTTGGACCTGCAAGAATGAGCAGGGTCCTTTGGCCTTCATCAGAAGATCTAACAGTAACAGAGTTGGAAGGGACCTTGGAGGTCATCTAGTCCAACCCCCTGCTCACAGAGGAGACCCATACTAGGGATTCGAACCCCCGAACCGCCAACTTTTCTGATCGACAAGCCACTGAGTTAGCTAGTCAGATATTTCCCATATCTCTACGGGAAAGCTGTTGTGGTCTAGAAGGGGTGACAGGCTAAGATCTTCACCCTGGATCCGAAAGACAGCGTCCTAAAAACGCTTGTCCAAAAGGCAACTGGATTTTCTTGTTTGTTTGTTTGTTTTTCCCCCTTGAAAACGTTTCACTTTCATCCAAGAAACTTTTTCAGTTCAGGATTTCAGAACTGAAGAAGCTTCCTTGGATGAGAAGAAGAAGAAGAAGAATGGATGAGAAGTGAAACATTTTCAAGGGGGGGGGGACCCCCCCCCCAAGAAAGTCCACTTGCCTTTTGGAAAAGCCCTTTTTGGGACAACCATGACCTGGATGGTTGAGAATCTCCACAGACATTAACAGAAAGGGATGCAATCTGAACTGGCTAATGCAGAGGTCTGCAACCTTCAACATTCAAAGAGCCATTTGGACCCGTTTCCCACAGAAAAGAAAACACCGGGAGCCACAAAACCCTTCCCGTGCCTGACTATTTCTTGAGCGGCCACAAAACTAGCATAGGTAGTCGAATTAAATGTTCTGTTTTCTTCTTTTCTTTTCTTGGATTTATCCGTGGTTGGCCTACCGGGGATTGAAAAGCTCAATAAATCCCATGCTGGCAAGTGTCACGCATTGGCGGTTGTGACGCATATTTTGAGTGACAGGGAGCCGCAGCAGAGGGGCGCGGCCACATGCGGCTCCAGAGCTGCGGGTTGCCGATCCCTGGGTTAGTGAGACCCTCATCCTGGCAGCAGGCGCAAAAGGTGCCAGCTGGAAGACGGGGTTTTATAGTGGCCCATCACGGCGTCTCTGTCCAGCTTGTTCAAACAGGCAAGTCGCTGGCACTCCAGGCCTCGCCTGGGAAGCCCCGATCTGAACGCGCTGCGTTCTCAGACGCCGGGCTTTGCCATCTATGAGAGTATTGAGTCTGTCATCTGCACCTCCATAACTGTCTGGTCTGGCTCTGCAACCCAACAAGACAGACGCAGACTTCAGAGGAGCATTAGAACTGCAGAAAAAACAACGGCTATCCATCTGCCTTCCATGGAGGACCTGTATACTGCACGAGTCAAAAAGAGGGCTGGGAAAATATCTACAGACCCCTCGCACCCTGGACATCAACTCTTTCAACTCCTACCCTCCAAACGACACTATAGAGCACTGCACACCAGAACAACTAGACACAAGGACAGTTTTTTCCCAAACGCCCTCACTCTGCTAAACAACACTGTCAAAACTACTTACTAAGTCTGCACTACTATTAATCTTCTCATCGTTCCCACCACCCATCTCCTCCCACTTATGACTGTATGACTGTAACTTTCTTGCTGTTATCCTTACGATTTATATCGATATTGTTTCCGGATTGCTTATTATTTACCCTATGACTATCTTTCAGTGTTGTACCTTAATGACGAACATATCTTGTCTTTTTATGTACACTGAGAGCGTATGCACCAAAGACAAATTCCTTGTGTGTCCAATCACACTTGGCCAATAAAAAAATTCTAACTCTAATTCTAATCTATGCCAAGTCACCGACTCACATGCACCGACCTCAACTCCTCAGCAGGAAGGAGCCTGAAATGCCACCGGTGGCTGCCAGGTTTCTCTCTCTCTCTCTTTTCTATCGGCCTTTGCAGAGTTCAGTTCCCCAAATTCCCAGCTGCAGAAGAGCTAGGATGGTTTCTAACAGGACACACACACCCCACCCCTCCACAGCAGCATCTGATACCTCTGTGGCAGAGGGGAAATTTAAGATGTCCTTTTATCACAGGGACGGGACCCCCGAGGTGGAGCAAGCCAGCTCGTGCTGCTTCTACCTGAGCCTTGCAGGAGATACACTGAGATGAAAGACCGCCAGATTTTAATTACCTGAGCTGGACGCCGTCCAGGTTGTTAGGGAGTGAGCAGCTGGCTGCAAGTGTGATTACAACCCAGGTCAACCTCTCTTCCGGGTCCCACCTTCCCAGCTGGCCGTCCAATGTCCATCCCTCAACCCTTTGGCCCTCTGCCCTGCCAAGAGGAATGGGGCCCGGGGGTGGGTGGGGGCTCCTGAATTCACGCCCATCCTGGGTCTTTCCCCCCACCCGTCCCCAGTCTCAAGGACGATCTCGGCTTGCCTGCTGGCCTAGCCGGTTGTGGGAAAGGGGAGTTTTAAAGGAGATTTATGAGTGAAGTTAAAATGCAATCGGGGTGACGGAGATTCACGTCGTAGTGGCAGCCCTGCTCTTCAACGAGATTAATTGCCCTCTCTCTCTCTCTCTCCCTCCCTCCCTCCCTCCCTCTCTCTCTCTCTCTCTCTTTTATTGCCCTCGCCCTGCGCTCCCCTCTTGCAAACCCTTGAAATTGGGAAATGGGGAGGGGGGCTTCAGACAGAGTGGAGGAAGCAGGAAAGACTTTAGGCCAGCGGTCACCAACTGGTGGTCTGTGGACCACTGGTGGTCCGTGAGAAAATTTTGGTTGTCCGCAGAAAAATTATTTGCATTTTTTATATTGCACTAAATCAGGGGTCCTCAAGCTACGGCCCCTGGGCCGGATACGTGCAGTGAACATTTGTTTTGCTGCAGAGAGTCTTCCCCTTCGGGGTCTTTTTTTGAGGGTCGGAGGGGGGGCAGAAATTCAAACTTGGGGTCTGCTTCAGCCTTCTGGTGTGGGGCTTTGGGTGAAGGCTGAAGGGAAGTGGTGGCGAAGAGTCGGAGGGTCTCGTTCCAGTGGGTCTGCATTATGGCCTGGAACTGGCTGACCATCTCAGCCCGCTGAGCCTCCAGATGCTGATACCTGGCCTTGCACTCCCGCAGGTCTTTCCTCTGCTTGGAAAGCCTATGCTCCTAGTCCTCAGTGAGGTGCTTCTGCTGAGCCTCCTTCTCAGCCAGATCCAATTTGAACTGAGTTGTTTTGCCAGCTCTTTCTCATGGTGGCTGCTTAG
This sequence comes from Masticophis lateralis, assembly GCA_030761175.1. Classification (NCBI taxonomy): domain Eukaryota; kingdom Metazoa; phylum Chordata; class Lepidosauria; order Squamata; family Colubridae; genus Masticophis; species Masticophis lateralis. The sequence goes on along the minus strand of JAUDYJ010000017.1, from coordinate 8,369,353 downwards.
CTCCAACAACTGCTTAGGGCCCCAACAACAGTTGGGGCCCTAAGGAGCCTGGGCAGGCAGGCGAGGAGTGGCTGGGAGGGATGAGTAGAGGCTGGCGAGGTACCCCTTGACATGAGTGACATCAAGTTAACCACGCCCACCCAGTCACATGACCAGCTAGCCGTGCCCACCCAGCCAGTCATATTAGTGGTCTGCAGGATTTAAAATTATGAATTTAGTGGTCCCTGGGGTCTGAAAGTTTGGTGACCCCTGCTTTAGGCTGTTAGGGGCAGGGAGAGAGGGGGGGAAATCATTAAGAAGCAACAGTCCTCTCTAAAGATCAAAAGGTCATCCGGTCTCACCCTTTGGATTAGGCCTCTGAGCCAGGCAAGCTTTGGGTACAAGCTTCTAGTCCTCAGTACTTATTCTATGCCAATGTTTAGTTCCAGGGCTTGCTGGTGCCCAGAGGTTTGTTCCAACCCGCCGTTTTTAATCGCTCAGGAAAAACAGGTAAAAGTCTGAGAAATCCCCCTGAAGGACTCCTTCCTGTGTAGACTTTAATACATGCTTTTTAGCACTTATCGGCGTGAAATCGTGTAACCACCAGAGCAGGTTTTTAGGCCAATTTACGGGGATTTGAAAGGGGTATAAGTCTCCCTTTCAGCTGCTGTAAGTTTTGCTGGAGGGCAAAAGATTACAGCGAATGGCAGCTCCAATGCATTCCATGACAATAACAGAATAACAGAATAACAGAAGAGTCCAACCCCTTGTTCAAGCAGAACATACCCTATACCAGTGATGGCTAACCTTTTTGCCATCGTGTGCCAAAAGTGTGGGGGGGGGGTCACGCACGTACATGCCACCTATAATTCAATGCCTCCGTGCCCCCCATTTTTGGCACGCAACGGCAAAAAGGTTACCGGTGAGCCCGGTAGGCCTGTTTTTTCACCCTCCCCAGGCTCCAGGGGCTTTCTTGGAACCTGGGGAGGGCAAAAACAGCCTTCCCCATCCTCCGGAGGCCCTCCGGAGGCCAGAAACGGCCCGTTTCCCAACTTCCAGTGGGCCCGGCGGCCCAAAAATTAGCTGGCCAGCGCACACATGCGTGCTAGAGCCAAACTAGAGCAACGCTCGCGTGCCCACAGATATGGCTTCGCGTGCCACCTGTGGCACGCGTGCCATAGGTTCGCCATCATGGCCCTATACCATTTCAGACAAATGCCGTCCAGTCTCTTCTTAAAAACCTCCCGTGTTTGGAACACCCACAAGTTCTGAAAGCAGTAGTATTAGCTTTGTGGTTCTTGTTTGTTTACTTCCGTAGTCACTCGGCGTAAAAGTGATAGCCGTCACTCCAAAATGGAAGTAAACTTTTTTTTTAAAGCAAGTCACATGGGTAGAACAAAGTTAAAATAAAATCATTAACGTAAAACGATGAAGTCCAGGGATTAAAAACTGGGAGAGACCTATAAAATTGCTATCAATAGCCTCGGGTAGGGCTGTTGGGGGTTCGGGAGAACCTCTAGCTAAGATTCTGTGCAGTTTGGAGAACCCCCAAATCCCACTCCTGGCTGGCCCCGCCCACCCTTCCCCTCCCCTTCAGCATTTCTGACAGGTGGCAGTCCAGTCTCTTCTTCAAAGCTTCCAGGGACGAAGCTCCCACAACTTCTGATTATCTCAATCCCACCGCAACCTCCAACACTCTCACGCCCACAGAGCTCTGCAATTTTGTGCGAACCGAGGAGTTTCCACCCCCTGCGCATCCTTGCCTCTTATTTATGGCTGCTGTCTTTTGGGGCCGTGCATCAAAACAGCTTTTCTACACAGCCGGTCCTCGGTTTGCAAAACCGTTTGGTTCAGCGACCGTTCAAAGTTGCCAAAAGCGGCTTAACAGCTGTCCTCACACAGGATTCTGGGACTTGAAGTCCACAAGGCTTAAAGTTGCCAAGGTTGGAGACCCCTGTCCCAAAGCCCCTGGTGGTAGGACAAGAAGCCATGGGTGGAAAGTAAGCAAGGAGAGAAGCAACCTAGAATTAAGGAGAGATTTCCTGATCGTGTGAACAATGAACCAATGGAACAATTTGCCTCCAGAAGTTGTGAATTCTCTAACACTGGAGGTTTTTAAGAAGATGTTGGAAAACCATTTGTCTGAAGTGGTGTAGGGTTTCCTGCCTAAGCAGGGGGTTGGACTAGAAGACCTCCAAGGTCCCTTCCAACTCTGTTCTGTGAGTGACAACCGATGTTTGGAGTGGGTTTCGGGAGAGGGCTGCCCAAAATAAGTGATCAAATTATCGGTAGCTTTGTGTACGTTTCTCCTGATGTTCTTTCTGTTCAGCAGAAATCTCTTGCCTTCCTGTCTCATGCCAATTATTTTGATTTTCTTAATGAGCTTGCCTGCACCCATCTACATTTCATCCTTAATCTCTTTTTACCTCTCTTTACAGCACCACGGTTGGTATTCCATTCCCCCACCCCTCATTTCATTTTAGGGAGGGAAAAAAATCCCTGTGCAGAATTACATAACGCCCAAATAATAAGAGGGGAACCAAATAAACAAACAGCCCAATATCTCCAGTAAACACAGTCCTCAATGCAGGAAGAGTGGAAAAATGCCAAATGTTTCTAGGTTTTAAACCTACTTCCTCAGCCTGAATTGCAGGACCCCTCACCTGTACGAATCTGGGGCCAGAGACTCTGTGCCAGTGTTTTCCAACTTGGCAACTTTAAGATGGGTGGACTTCCAACTCCCAAAATTCTCCAGTTAGCATATTTTAAGATGGGTGGACTTCATCTCCCAGGATTCCCCAGCCAGCATGCTTTAAGATGGGTAGGTTTCAACTCCCAAAGTTCTCCAGCTCGCATATTTTAAGATGGGTGGGCTTATTTATTGGTTCAATTTATATGCCGCCCTTCTCCGGAGACTCAGGGCGGCTTACAATGCGTTAAGCAGTAGCCTTCATACTTTTGTATATACCTGCTTAGTAGGGCTTTTGACTCCCCCTAAGCTGTGTTCTCCCTCCCTCTCCCCTCTCTCTCCCTCTCTCTCTGTATCTCCCTGTCTCTGCATCCCCTGGCATCACCCTTACCTTCTCAGGCCAGGCGAGGAGTGACTGGGAGGGGAGGGCAAAGGGCGGGGCCAGCCAGTGGTGGGATCACCCGACAGGGAGCCACAACAGAGAGCCCAAAGAGCCACATGTGGCTCCGGAGCCACAGGTTGCTGACACCTGGGATAGGGGAAATCTTACCGAGCAAAGTGGCAAAAGAGAAGAAGGGCTTCCACTGATCGTGGAAATAAAATCACAGGCGCGTTTCATTTGGGTGAGTAGTGTTTACCCTAGCTGAGTTTGGTGCTTCCTCTCTATATTGAGCCCTGATGTTTCACCCCATACAAATGAACTCCGAATTCTCTGCTGCCCTGAGCAAGGAAGTTGCCCCACACCACTGTTATTCCCCCTCCCCGCTTTCTAACTCAGCCTTCATTCTCTGTGTAAACAGTTGTGAATCACAGACTGGGCTTTCGGCATCCTTTCTGAGCTATCCATCTTACTTTACATTGCTAGCCTACATTGCTGACTGCTGTCTTGATCCAGCTGGGAATGCTCACCTATTAATCTTCCAGCCTTCCTGCTTCCCTATTAAATTCCTGTTGCTTTGAGAAGTGGAAATACTTTACATTGGGAGTCTCCGAACCGTCCAGCCAGAGGATGTTTGTAGATTTCTAGGCTCGGGAATTCTTTTGGCTTCGCTCCTTGCCAGCACGCCACTAATAATAACAGGAGGTCAGAGGGATAGAATCACGATCACGTGAAGTGTTAGGACCATTTTATAAGGCCTTGGTGAGGCCACGCTTGGAATACGGCATCCAGTTTTGGTCACCACGATATTAAAAAAACATGTTTTGAGACTCTAGAAAGAGCCCAGAGAAGAGCAACCAAGATGATGAGGGGACTGGAGGCTAAAACATACGAAGAAGTTGCAGGAATTGGGTATGTCTAGTTTAATGAAAAGAAGGACTATGAGTGATATGATAGCAGCGTTCCAATATCTCAGGGACTGCCCCAAAGAAGAGGGAGTCAAGCTATTCTCCAAAGCACCTGAAGGCAGGACAAGAAGCAAAGGATGGAGACTCATCAAGGAGAGAAGTAACCTCGAACTAAGGAGGGATTTCCTGACAGTGAGAACAATTAACCAGTGGAACGACTTGCCACCAGAAGTTGGGAATGCTCCTAAAACCTCCACTGGAGGTTTTTAAGAAGAATCTGGACAGCCATTCGTCTACAAATTTGTCAGAAGGTCCCGTCTAATTCTACTATCCTGCTATTCTGCTCAAGTTTGGAAGTCAAACTGGTGCTTGCGATGCCAATTTCCCAGGATGTTCAAAAACCTGCCATTCCATACCCAAAGGATCCACCCATCCTTGAACAGATGAACGAAAGCAAAGAGAATTTCTTTCCAAGTTGTACAGCAGGATGGCTAATAATGTCCCATCCTTTGGTCAATGGTTCCCCTTCCCCAGTTTAGCGTAGTCGGGACTCGAATCCTCACGGCGTCTTTGCAACAGAACCATTGACCAAGTCCAAACCACCTGGAGAACATCGAGCCACCTTCCTATGTTGCAGAGACAGAGTGTGGCCCTTTTCAGGAGAAACCCTGAGGATCGAACTCATGAGGGTTAATGGTCAGTAAAGCCAAGAGGGCGTGTTCTAAACCACCTCTCTTTGACACGTGCTGTCGGAACGAAAGTCCCGTCACGCTTATAACGTTGCCTGATTATCTCAAGCTCCAGAGAAGGAACCTGCACTCGTAAAACTTCCAGAAGGACCAGAGATGACATGAGAGCAGTCTTCCAATATCTCAGGGGCTGCCCCAAAGAAGAGGGAGTCAAGCTATTCTCCAAAGCCCCTGAAGGCAACGGGTGGAAATTCATCAAGGAGAGAAGCAACTTAGAACTAAGGAGAAATTTCCTGACAGTGAGAACAATTAACCAGCGGAACAGCCTGCCACTAGAAGTTGTGAATGCTCCAACAGTGGAAGTTTTTCAGAAGAGGTTGGATAACCATTTGTCTGAAGGGGTGTAGGGTTTCCTGCCTAAGCAGGGGGTTGGACTAGAAGACCTCCAAGGTCCCTTCCAACTCTGTTATTCTATTCTATTCTCCACCTTGGCAGGATCTGCCACAATCCTTCTCTTCAACTCGGCCTTTAAAGTTCCATGCTTTTCTTCCTCTTCCTCTCATCTAATCTATTTTCCCCCCCTTTTCTTTTCTTATCTTCTCTGTGTTTGTTTTTCCACCTGCACCGGTCAGTTTCAAGATCCACTCCGTCTGCCCCCAGATGGTAGCTTATAAATCAAACGAGTCTATCAATGCCACAGTTGCCTGTGGCCTAACGGGGACATGGATCAATTCAGATCAATTCGGCATCCGTGCCGCAGGTTGCCCGAGACGCTTTTCTTTCCTGTTTGGCTTTCCTTTCGTTTCCATCTCACGTCCTGCCGTGCCTTGAGAGCGGGACCTGGATACCACTCTTGTTTACCGCTCTTGTGAACCACAGCGCCGTTCTGATGCGCCGCGCGGAGTTGGCAGGCACGCTGACCTTATTCCCTCCGGCTGATGGATGCGGAATCTGTAAAGGTCCCCTCTCAAAATGCAAAGCCAGGCTCTGAAGATCGTTTCCCCCTCCCCCCTCCTATCTCCAGATTAGATTTCAAGTGTAGTTGACAGATAAGGCCACAGAGGCAAGCCGGGAGAGACTCTTAAGAGCTGCCGCTTTGAAATGCCTCAGTCTTCGGCTTCGGTTACCTTCTTGATAAGCAGAGATGCAAGTTTTTTAAAAAAAATTAAATTTAATTAAATTTTTTATTATTGTATTGTATTATTTTGTATTGTACTGTATTTATCTATCTATATCTATCTATCTCCTATCTTATCTATCTATCTAATGTATCATCTGTCTACTTACCTATCATCCATCTATCATCTACTTATCATCCATCTATCTATCTATCTATCTATCTATCTATCTATCTATCTATCTATCATCTATCTATCTATCTATCTATCTATCTATCTATCTATCTATCTATCATCCATTTATTATCTGTCTGTCTGTCCTTCCATCCATCCATCCATCCATCCATCCACCTACCTACCATCCCTCCATCCTTCCATCCATCCATCCATCCATCTACCTACCTACCTACCTACCTACCTACCTACCTACCTACCTATCAACTCTCTATTTATCTATCATCCATTTATCATCTGTCTGTCTGTCCTTCCATCCATCCATCCATCCACTTACCTACCATCCATCTATCCTTCCATCCATCCACCCATCTATCTATCTATCTATCTATCTATCTATCTATCTATCTATCTATCTATCTATCTATCTATCTATCATCATCTGTCTATTTATCTATCATCCATTTATCATCTGTCTGTCCGTCCGTCCGTCCATCCATCCATCCATCCACCCACCCACCTATCTATTCATCCATCCATCCATCCTTCCATCTATCTTATCTGTCTATCCATCTATCTATTTATCTATCTATCTCCCTATATTCTATACCTATATCTATCTATATTCTATATCTATTGATTTATCTATCTAATCAATATCATCTGTTTCTGTCCATCTGTCTATCTATATTCTATATCTATATTCTATGTCTGTCTCTCTGTCTCTCTCATTTATTTGCTGTCTATCTTACTGTAAGGCTATCCTAGGCCAGCGGCCCCCAACCTTTCGGGAAAGAGGGACTAGTTCTGTGGAGAACGGAGGGGTCGTGGTTTCATGTGCTGCCTACTTCCTGCGGATGGGGCTTCATTCATTTGTGCAGACCAGTTTCCAGCATGCCGCGGATCGGTGCCAGTCCATGGACCCGCGCTTAGGCGGCTTATTGTTTATTATTACATTAATAATGGCCCTGAGGGCAGGAGAAGCAGCAACGGGTGGAAACTAATCCAGGAGAGAAGCAACTTAGAACTAAGGAGAAATTTCCTGACAGTGAGAACAATTAACCAGTGGAACAGCCTGCCACCAGAAGTTCCGAATGCTCCAACACTGGAAGTTTTTAAGAAGAGGTTGGAGAATCATTTGCCTGAAGGGATGTAGGGTTTCCTGCCTAAGCAGGGGGTTGGACTAGATGACCTCCGAGGCCCCTTCCAACCTTGTTATTCTGTTCTGTTCACTTTGGCGGACTCGGCTGTATCTTCCAATTAAATCACCATCCCCATTTCTCAGCCTTGCTTCAAGGGCTCCTCACCTTCCTCGACCTCCACAGCTGTCAGGAGGCTGGCATAATCCAGCTGCTCACGTGCCATGCACGAGCCATGCGCCCACCAGCTCAGCCTTTACAGCTGTCTTTTCACACACAAAACCCACAATGGAGAGGTATTGGAGGGGTACACGGGACGCCCCTCCTTTCCAGTCGAGGGCATGAGCTAGCGTATACAGCTAGCCCTCGGCTTAAACCACAATCGAGCCCACAGTTGTTAAGTGAGTTTCATCCCATTCTACAACCTTTTTTTTTTTTTGCCTCAGTTGTTAAGCGAACCACCGCGGTTCTCAAGTTAGAAACACGGTCGTAAAGTGAATCTGGCTCCCCCGTTGACTTTCCTGGTCAGAAGTGACCTTCCTGCGACCGTCGTGAATATGAGTCCGTTGCCAAGCGTCCGAATTTTGATGCCGCGACCACAGGGAATGCCACGACGGTCGTAAAGTGTGAAAAACGGTCCCGAGGCACTTTTTCCAGCCCTGTTGCCAACTTCAAGATGGTCCCTGAATGAATGGTTTGCAAGTAGGTAGGCGGTCAGGTAGCTCAGTTCCAACAAAATATTTATTTATTTATTTATTACATGTATTTATATGCCGCCCTTCTCCCGAAGGACTCAGGGCGGCGAACACAAGTTAAGAAACGTGTACAATAAAATCACACTTTAAATCAAATAACCAATTAATGATAAATAATAAACCCAGAATCAGAGTCAGCCTATTTGCTTGAACAGCCAAATCTTCAGCTCCCGACGAAAGGAGCGGAGATCAAGAGCCGTCCGGAGCTCGGTAGGTAATTCATTCCAGAGGGTGGGAGCACCCACAGAGAATGCCCTACCCCTGGGCACCGCTAGATGACATTGGCTCGCTGTCGGGACCCTGAGGAGAGCGGCCCTATGTGAGCAAACAGGACGGTGTGAAGCAGGCAGGAGAAGGTCCTGTAAGTATCCTGGATCTAAATCATGTAGGGCCTTATAGGTGAGAACTAGTACCTTGAAGCGGACCCGGAGAACCACTGGTAACCAGTGCAGCTGACGCAGGAGGGGTGTTATATGGGAGTAACGAGGGGCTCCCGTAACAACCCGTGCGGCTGCATTCTGGATCAGCTGGAGTCTCCGGGTGCATCTCAGGGGCAGGACCATGTATGGAATATTTTCTCTTTTAACTGGAGAGGGTGGATTTGATGCCCTTAATGGTTATTTCATTTATATTCTTCCCGCTGCGATTTTTCCAGTTCCGCCTGGGGTTCTCTGCTTCCTTCATCAAGTTGCCGAAAAAAATCAGCCACTTTTTGGGGGAGGCACACCTGGGTCTGGCAGTCAGAGGATTCAAAGGAGGCAGCCTTCCAATATTTGAGGGTCTGCCTCCCGGAGGCTCAAGAAAAACCTCCAAAGTCTGGGGAGGACGAGTGCAGGAGGCCGAGTAGGCCACGCCCACCATAGCCAGAGAACCGGTTGCTAAAATTTCTGAATCCCACCCCTGACCTGAAGGCAGGACAAGAAGGGAACTAAGCAAGGAGAGAAGCAGCTTAGAACTAAGGAGTAATTTCCTAACGGTGAGGACAATTAATGAGCGGAATGGCTTGCCCCCAGAAGTTGTGAATGCTCCATCACTGGGGGGGTTTTAAGAAGAGATTGGTCAAATGTTTTTGGTCTGGAATGGGACAGGTCTAACTGCTTGAGGAGAGGGTTAGACGAGAAGACCTCCAAGGTCTCTTCCAACTCTGGTATTCTTGTTATTTTTTGAGGTTAGGAGACAGAAGAGCGCATCGCTCGTTGAAAACGTCTTAGAAACGGAGCATGGCGACGTTGTCGTTGCCGTCCCTTTATTTTATTTTATTTTTTGCCTGCAACGCATTTTGCCTGCCGAGCCTAACCTCCCTCCCTCTCCCCAGCAGCGTGACACGCACGAGCTTTCACACACTCTGAAAATGCACACACGGCTTCATGCCAACCACCACTTCCTTCCCAGCCCTGTTCTAATTTCTGGAGGCTTCCAAAATTTGAAAAGGTGATTCTGAACACCCCTGGCTTCCTCGGCACCAGAAACCTCCGTTTCCGCCATCCTCATCATCACCTCCTCCTCCTCCTCCTCCTGGGGTCTCTGGCTTGGCCTGTTGAGGACCCTCTCGTTTGGGGGGAGGGAGGTAAACCCCCCGGAAGGGACTTGCTCCACACTATTGGGAACCCCCCAATATTATTGTATTGTGGGATGCATTTTTTCCCCCCATCCTGTTCCTAAGGCCACCTTAGGAAGGGAGGACGGGGGTCTAACAGACCGCCGTTTCCCACCCCTCTCCCACCCAGAGGCCTTTGCTTTGCAAGCGAGGTGTTTCAGATTCTGCCAGCTGCACTTGCTCGCACACACAAACACACACACACACACACACACACACACAGAGAAAGTCTCTTGGCGCTGCCTGTTTACCATTCAAGGCAGGGAGCTGGAAAGGAGAAGGAAATTGGCGCTCCCATCACGCAGAATGGCGGCCTCGCAAATATCCCCTCGGCTGGCGCAAGGGTGACATTGTGCCGAGCGAGATTTGGGGAGTGGGGGGCTGATGACAGATCCTGGAGCCCCACCCACCCAATGCCCTGTATCAATCGATCGATAGATCGCCTCGAGGACTTGCCAAGAGCAACAAGACAAGTTTTAAACCTTCTCTTTTAATACAAGCCCGGTGCAGACCTACCTTTTTGAACTACCTCTTTGTATCTCGGCCTCCCTTACAGGGTTGTTGTTGTGGGATGCCCAGCTTTTCCCTCCCCCCCCCATTGACTTTGCTTGAGAGAAACCGGCGGGCAAGGTCAGCAGTGACGATTCACACGACCCTGTCATAAATCCAGTCTCGTCAAAGGCCCGAATGTTGATCATGTGAATGCGGAGGGACGCTGCAACAAGACATATAAGTCCTCTCTCTTTTCTTTTCCCCCCCAGTGCTGTTAAAATTTACGACAGTCACTGAACGAAAGGATGTAAATTGACGATTGCCTGCAGTCGGATCATAAACAGGGTCATGGTTTAGTGCGGCTCGCTGACCGTCTGGATTAAAAACGGCGGAGGGATTTATTGAGTTTGCTGTGCAAGGCACGCCATCACAACCTACCTTTTTAGCATGAGGAGAAAACAAAACAAGCCAGGAGTTAATCATGGTTTGATTGTCACAGGGCCTTTTTTCTCGATGTATATGCGAGGGGAAATGGTGTCCCCAAATGCGCACATCCTTGGGGGCGTGCGTGTGAAACAGCCACGTGTCTAGAGGGGAAAAAAGCTTGTGCAAAATATGCTTTTTATTCATGCGGTTCCGTTGCATTTTCCCTGCCTTTCTTTTCATGCACATCTGTACACTGGTAACATAAGCACATCTGTAAACTAATAACGGTGTGTGTGTGTGTGTGGAGGGGGATTTGGACAGGTGGGCATTGCAGATACACAGTGGTTCGGCTCCACGCCAGGAACAAAAGCCACAGAAGCGATGAGGTATACCCAGATCAGATCCGAGATAACGTCTCAACGAACGAATAGATTCGGGAGGCTCACGCACACCTCTCAACAGCAGGGGTGCCGTTGCATGCCAAACGGCGGGAGATCGCTAAAAGACAACGGCAAAGCCTCCGTGCATATTTTTAATCGCCCACTCACCTGCCCCTTTCAAATCTCATTCTTTAGAACGGCGGGTGAGGTTCCCTAATGGATACCTGGCGTTGTTTTTTTCCCCCATTATCCCGAACACAAAGTCGTACTTGGACACCCTTCCATGTAGGTCTTTAAACCAATGCATACCGACACCTGTTCTGCCTCGGCTACGGACCCCAAAGAACGCAGCACACACAAAATCTGTACAAACCTTAGTTTACTAAATTTAATCAGTCTTTTTCAAACAACGGCTGTGAATTAATTTTCTTAACAGCCTACAAGAATCCAAAGAATAAATAATCGTAATCTTACTAGGGTTGGGAGAAGGCCCAGAAGCAATTTGCAGAGAACTAAGATCAAGACGCGAAGGAGAGTGAACGAAGTTGTTCCCTGCAAATTGCCTCAGTCGTCGTCCATCCTTAAATAGGCGAAGGGAATGCACAAATGCAAGTACAACAAAAATATTAGCGGAATAAAAAGCCAACCGTGATCGCCAACCATGAATCCATTAAGACAGGAGTGAAATCCAGCAGGTTCTGACAGGTTCTGGAGAACCGGTAGCGGAAATTTTGAGTAGTTCAGAGGACAGGCAGATACAACCTCTGGCTGGCTCCAGAGTGGGGTGGGAATGGAGATTTTGCAATATCCTTCCCCAGGACTGAGGAGGGAATGGGGATTTTGCAATATCCTTCCCCAGGACTGAGGAGGCAATGGGGATTTTGCAGTATCCTTCCCCAGGACTGAGCAGGGAATGGGGATTTTGCAGTATCCTTCTCCTGGAGAGGAGTGGGAATGGAAATTTTGCAGTATCCTTTCTCTGCCACGCCCACCAAGCCATACCACTCCCACCAAGCCTCACCCATAGAACCAGTAGTAAAAAAAATTGAATTTCTACCACTGCATTAAGACCAATGACACAAACCTCTCACCAGCCTCCCCGACCCTCGGGCTTCTGCGGCATATTTGAAGGAGATTTGCTCACAAACTAGGTTTGCTCAGGTTGCTTAACCTAGATTAAAACTACCCTGGCCTGCCATGTGTAAAAATGCAAGACTCTAGCCTGCAAGGGAACTGAGAGTGGCGTCCCAGCCAGGAGGCTGGGCAAGGTGGAAAACCTTGCGGGCGAAATATAAACAACTTTTAATAGCTGCCTTCTTTTGAAAAACAATGGTTAATTGATCCCCTTGTGATGGGCACTCGGCTTCCTTCACGTCTCCAGATACAGAACGGAAGATTGCGAAGGAAAAGAACACAACAAGGGAGCCATGATTTTTTCCCCATCTTCCGCTGGGTCCAGCATTCGGATTCTACCCCATGATTTCAGATAATGTTTTTTTCTCCTTTCTGAGAGTCTTTTCCCCCCCCTCCGGTGGGACCAGGTTATCAGGGCAACTCCAATTATGGGACCAGAGCATACTTGTTAGGGGGATGATTTAAGAGCTGACCGGCTGCTACGATGATGTAATGCTAGGAATGAGTCAGCAAAGTTTTTGGGCTGATATCACTTTAAGAGCCTGTAATAAGAAGAGGCCCTGTTGGGGGCTTCACACTCTCTCTCCATGTGTGCCTCTGAGCTGTAATTGCTGTTTGTTTGAGCTCTGACTGAAGTATGTGTCTGTATATGTTCTTTGTAGAAAAAAACCACACTATTTAAATACAAACCTCTGTTCACTGTATTTGCTCCTGGATTGTCTCACATAGCCACACTGTGTGCACTCCGACAATCCGTTTTCGCCTTTAAATCGAGGAGCCTTCGCAGGCAGTCACTTTCGCAAACTATTTTTTGTGTGTGTTCAATTTATGTCTTACCGACAAAGAAACAAAGGGAGACTAGTATAAGATCTATTTGAAGCTATTTAGCTCTCATCAGATGGCCATACCCTTCTGGGATTCGAACCCGAGCTGCTTTTCTTTCTGAACAAAAGTCAATGGGGCTCAACAGGTTGCCCCTTGAGGATGTTATTGCATGCAACAAGGGGGCCAGTCCATTGTGTCCTACAAGCCCCCCCTCCAGCTAGCACAAGTTGGTTTAGTTCAGAATTGCACCCCTTTTTTTTTCTGACTTTGGACTTCCCCTGAGCTATTTATCAAATCCCGGCTGACTCATATTTATGACGGTTTGCACTATCCCGGAGTCACCCAAATCCCCTTTCACCACCTCCTGACTAGCCAAGTCAACGGGGGAAGCCCGTTGCGGCTGACTTCACAACCACAGCGATCCCCTTAACTTACAAGGAGGGGCAGAACTCACTTCCCCACCGTCTCGCTTAGCAACAGAAACGTTGGGCACCACGATGGCCGTACCTCGAGGACGACCCGTAAAACAGCCCGCAAACATTCCGAGGCTCGCAAAGGAGTTGTTGCCAGTCACGCAAATAATGTGTGTTTTCCAGCACAGCTCTTGATGTGTCCTTCTCCGTTATCTCTGCCTCCCGGCAGTTCCATTCGCTGACCATCCAGTGACCGGAACTGGCCTCTGAGTTTTACAAGCAAAATGGTTTATTTACTCTCCCCTCGCCCAGAGAGGCTGAGACGGAGCACGAATGCTGCCCTTTCTCAGTGATAACAAATGAGATGCCAGACAGGGCCACACGCTCTGCAATCTGCAAGAAATTTCAAAAATAATTCCCTCTCCCTCCCTCCCCCCCACCCCCGCCGTTTTGGGGAACTGGAGGCCCTAGTCCTCTTCTCCAGCCCTTTGTAATTTATTTATTTGATTGATGGATTGGTGCATTGAGTGATTACATTGATACGCAGCCCCTCTCACTGAGAAGCCAACTCTGGGTAGCTTGCAACTGTAAAAAACAATTACTGGTAGTCCTCAGCTTACAATAGTTTATTTGTTTGTTTGTTTGTTTGTTTGTTTGTTTGTTTGTTTGTTTGTTAGTTAGATTTATATGCCGCCCTTCTCCGGAGACTCAGGGTGGCTTACAATGCGTTAAGCAATAGCCTTCATACTTTTTTTGTATATACAGTACCTGCTTAGTAGGGCTTTTGCCCCCCCCCCCAAAGCGGTGTTCTTTTTTATACAAAGTCACCTTATTGCCCCCCACAATCCGGCTCCTCATTTCACCTACCTCGGAAGGATGGAAGGCTGAGTCAACCTTGAGCCTGGTGAGATTTGAACTCGCCGTGATTGCAGGCAGCTGGTGTTACTTAACAACACTTTAGTCTCCTGCGCCACCAAGGCTCTTTTGACTTACATATTTTATGATGATTTTGCACTTAAATGATCATAAAATATGAACGCCTGTCTGCAGGGCCCTGCAGAAGTCCATAAACGAGATTCGGTTGCTGAGCACCCCAGGGGACATCCATCATAACTTACCGACCGGTCATAAGTCGAGGACTAAAGTTGTCCCGAAGGCCCTAAACCAGTGACGGTTACCCTTTTTGGTGCCGAGTGCCCAAAGCGTGTGCGTACACAGATGCACGCCTCTTTCCCCCCGCCCCGTTTTGGCTTCCAGATTGTTGCAAGAGGCTTTCTAGACCCAAAATGGGGCACAGGGGCCCCTTGTTTTGGACCTGGACTGCCTCCTGCACCAACCTCCCCCCCCCCATGCATGCACCCGGGATGCACTGTCCCCGGGATGAACTCAGCGCATGCGCAGTAGAGACCTAAAGACCAGCTGGCCGGCGGGAGGCGCACGCACATGTGTGGTAGAGCTAGGGAGATGGCTGGTGGGCCTGCAGAGAGGGCTCTGGATGCGTGCCACAGGTTCGCCATCCTGGCCCTAAACTTTTTATTTTATTGACGGGAGGTGTTTTGACACCGCAGTAAGGCAGAGGGTTCTCTGGGCAGTTTTTAATAATAGTAATAGGAGGAAGAGGGAGATTAGATGAACAGAGTTAGAAGGGACCTTGTAGGTCATCTATTCCAACCCCACATCATTTCTGACAAATGGGCAGTCCAGTCTCTTCTTGAAAGCTTCCAGGGATGGCTTCACAACTTCCCAAGGCAACTTCTGTTCCATCAGTTGATTGTTCTCAAACCATCAGAAAATTCCTCCTTATTTCTAGGTTGAATCTCTCCTTTAGTTTCCATCCATTGTTCCTTCTCTGGCCTTCAGTTGCTTTGGAGAATAGCTGGACCCCCTTCCTCCTCTCTGGGGCAGCCCCTCAAATATTGGAAGATGCTCTCCTGTCTCCCCTGGTCCTTCTCTTCACTAGACTAGCTAACCCCAGTTCTTACAACCTATTCATTGTATGTTTTAATTGCCAGTCCCCTAATCAGAAGTCTGAGCCTTCCCTAAAGCCGTTTGCCAAAATCACTGACAGCCTCTGCTGCTGACAAATACAGAATAAAATACAGAATAAAGCTGGATGGGGCCATGGAGGTCATCAAGCAGGGGACTCTGTACCAGGGGTGAGGAAGAGGAAGAAAGCGGTGGCGGAGGAGGCTATAAAATGCAGAAGACATTTGCTAAAGGCTCAGCACAGAAGTGCTTAAAATCTCAGTCGGAGTCACTCTCAAACCAATGGATAATTTCGAATGACTTCAAAAGAAGAGCAATTCGGCCCAAATGGCAGAATTACGGCTTCTCGCGGGACCCATTATTGATAATGGGTTACCAAACAATGATGAATAGTTTAAAACGGGGGCAGACTCAGATAGAGAAAAGCCGTGAGATTTGTCATCTCTTTCCAAAAGGTGCTTTTCCCCCCCCCTCTCGACGATCTTATTTTAGAGCAACTGATTTATCTCTTTAACCGCTTCTAAATTTAGGAGAGCATTAAGTTGAGCTTGTTTTAATGCGCCATCGACAGCTGTTCTCGATTCAAGGAAAATCCCCTCTTTTTCAAGATTTGGCCCTGGCGGTAAAAAGGAAAAAACGCGGACTCCTGTTACTTGATTGCTCATTTTATCAAGGGGCACAGTTACCCCTCTATTAACTTCGTTTCCAGGTCAAACAGATTTACTTAAACGTCCGGTAGCTGTGAGCTGGCCAGAATCAATCTGCCTCTTTGAATGTAGCCAAAATGTTGCTTTATTGTCTGTTAAAATTTACAGTTCAACTGATTATTTAGCCCTGGCTGTTTATTTTAGTACTTTATTGTTACCCTTTTGGTTCTAAAAGGCTTTGCTTAGCTTTGGCTGGTGTGTTTCAACCCATTATGCTTTCTAAATGGACCGTGTGCCGTATTATTCGGACTATAAGACGCACCTGACTGTAAGATACACCTAAATTTAGAAGAGGAAATCAACAAAAAAAAAAGTTTTTGATCTCCGGGCACCCCATTTTCAAGGCTTTTTTTGGCTCATTTTTTCGGCTTTTTCCTGCCCGTTTTTGGAGCTTTTTGGTCAAGACTTTTTCAGCCTATTTTTGAGGCTTTTTTGGCCCATTTTCAAGGCTTTTTTGGCCCATCATTTGAGGCTTTTTTCAGGCCATTTTTTCTGGGAAAAAAATTGCCAAAAAAGCCTTGAAAATGGGCTAAAAAGCCTCAAAAATGAGCCAAAAAAAGAGACTTGAAAACAGGCTGAAAAAAGCTGAAAAACAGTCCCAAAAAACCCCTTAAAATGGGCCAAAAAAGTCTAAAAAAACAGGCCAAAAAGCTTCGAAAATGAGCTGAAAAAAGCCTCAAAAATGGGCCGAAAAAAAGCTTAGAAGGTGGGACAAAAAGCCTCACAAATGGGCTGAAAAAAGCCTCAAAAATGGGCCAAAAAAAGCCCTAAAAATGGGCCAAAAAAAGCCCTGAAAATGGGCCGAAAAAGGCCTGAAAAAGCCTGAAAAAAGGCCTGAAAATGAGGTGCACGCAGGCAAAAAAAAAAAAAAATGGCTGGCTGGTGGGCGGAGCTTTGGCAATATTCGGTCTATAAGACACATTGACATTTTCACCCTCTTTTGGGAGACAAAAATGTGTGTCTTATAGTCCGAAAAATATGGTAAGTCCCTGACTTACAACCACAATGGAGAGCGGAATTTCCATTGCTGAGCAAAACGGTTGTTCAGCGAATCATGCCCGATTTTATGATCTTTTTTTTTGGTCACCGTTGTTAAACGAATCACACAGCCGTTAAAACAAATCCAGTTTCCCCCCTTGACTTTCCTGCTGGGAAAATTGTAAATGGTGAGCTCATGAATCCGGAATGTCACACCCATCACAAATACATGCCAATTTGCCCGAATTTTGATCCTGTGACCCTGGGGATTGCTGCGACAGTTGTAAGGGCGAGGACCAGGTGTAAGATGTCGAGGAAGACTGCCACTCACCCAAAAAAGGGGTCTAAAGGTTGAATCATGGCAACTGGGATTAACCTTTTTTAGCTCGAGACTTTTTCCTGCTCATCCGGAAAGTCAGAATAGAGCCAGAATAGACCTTGGAGACTTCTTGTGATTGTAAATCAAGGATTACTTGAATTGGCCCTTGATGTTACTAAAGTTTTTAAAGTTTTTAAGGAGAGACTGGACCACTGTTTGTCTGAAATAGTATAGGGCAGTGATGGCAAACCTATGGCACGGGTGCCACAGGTGGCCCGTGGAGCCATATCGGTGGGCACGCGAGCTCAGCTCTGACACACATGTGTGCGCCAGCCAGCTGATTTTCGGGCCTTCTGGGCCCACCAGAAGTCAGGAAACACACTGTTTCCGGCCTCTGGAGGACCTCTGGGGGGTGGGGAAGGCTGTTTTTGCCCTCCCCAGGCTCCTAGAAAGGCTCTGGAGCCTGGGGAGAGCAAAAAACGGGCCTAACGGGCCCACTGTGCCATCACGTGCCAAAAACGGAGGGGAACACGGGGAGGCGGGGCGCATAGAATTATGGAGGCGGGCACGCGTGTGTGTGACCCCACCACGCTCCCCCCGCTTTTGGCACGCGATGGCAAAAAGGTTAGCCATCACTGGTGTAGGGTTTCCTGCCTAAGCAGGGGGTTGGACTAGAAGACCTCTGAGGTTTCTTCCAACTCTGCTGTTCTAAAGGACTGACTGACTTAGCTACATGATAAACTAAAAAGAACGTTCGAGGATCCTTACTCCCCCAGAAAACAAAACGGAGCATCTTTAGATAGGCCATTTGAGAAGGCGCCGCATTCCACAACCCGAGATCGCATCGTTCTTTTCACCCGGGGCACGAGCCTCCCCGGCCAATCTCGGCATCTGACAAGTTTGCACAGATCCCAAGGCGGGGCAGGCGGTTGGCAAAGCGATCCGAAACTCAGTTCGGGGCACTGCCAAGCCCGGGGCGAAAAACAGGCAGCAGCTTTCCTGCTTATCAGTTTTGTCTGCTGGAGCAGGTTACGTGACCTCAAATGGGGCAGGCGGTTCGACTCCTGGGTTTTTTGTAAGGATAGGGTTTTTTTTTAAAAAAAAAGTCAAAATGGCAGCCACAACGGTTGTCAGCGCTGCAAGTAATGCACCCCATGGAAAGCAGAACTCTGAGGCAGGCAGGCAGGCAGATTCCTCAAAGAACAATTTATTGGATACATCGTATTGGCACAACTGGTGAAAACCGACTCTGAAAATTCCCGCCGTTTTCACCTAATTAAAAAGTGAACGTTTCCCCCCTTTCCCCCCAAGTCATCAGTCACATTGTCCAATCGAGGTGCTGGCCGGTTGCTTGGTTACTTTGCTCCTCCTCTCCTCAGCCACCTGTCGGAATGACCTTGCTTCCCACAAGAAAAACTTTTTGTTTTGACTGCAAAACCCCAGCTAACTATCCCCCACCCCCCATCCCCTCTTCTGCCTTGTGGCGACCATGAAACCACAAAGATGGCCTCAGCCAGGTCCGCTTCAGGGTTGACAATGGGTTTGACCACAGATGCCCCTGGTCCTCCTCGAGGCAGATGAGTTATCCTAACCTCCTTGGGCTCTTCCAACTGTGGTTATCTTACAAATAGTCCTTGACTTACAACAGTCCATTTAGTGACCATTTAAAGTTACTAAGGCACTGAAAAAAAAAGGGACTTGCAGCCGTTTTTCACACAACCCTTGCAGCATTCTCATGGTCACGTGATCCAAATTAAGATGCTTGGCAACCCGACTCATATTTATGACGATTGCGGTGTCCTCCAGCGATTCACTTACAAACTGTGGCAAGAAAAGTTGTAAAATTGATTGAAACTCTCTTAACAACTGTCTTGCTCAACAACCGAAACATTGGGTTAAATTGTGATCATGAGATGAGAACCCCCTGCATTTATTTTTTTATCCCACCTTTATTACTTTAGACTAACTCGATTCCTTATTTGCTTTTTTTTTAAATCTTCCTCTTTGATGGGTGTGTAAACGTGGTTTATTTCTACGTGTCCGTTGATGGCTAGCATTTTTTTAAACAAATTTATTTAGTAGGTTCCGTATCCAATCTGTATTACTTTATAGGTAACACAAGGTGGTGAACATACCTAATCCTGCTCCTTCCTCCTCTCTTCCCCATCACAACAGCCCTGTGAGGTAGGCTGGGTTGAAAAGGATTCGCCCAAAGTTACCCAGCCATGTTCCTTTCTACCACTTTCTGTTTAGGCTCCATCAGTTCTTCTGGGCCATCCCGATTCAACAGATCACGACTTCTGGCCTTGCACCTGGGATCGATCGAGACTAATCCCGGGGAATTTAATCCCAGTCAAATCCAGAACTCCCTCATTTTGTTCTCATCCTCCGCACAACGTTCGCCTCCCTTCCTCAGCGTCCTCATCCGACGGTCCTATTCTTAACCAAGTCCACCCCCTTTTTTTTTTCCCCTATGGGTTTTTTTTCTCCCCCCTCCTCGCTTTTAACTGCCTGATTAAGTTCCCTAAACGTGCCAAGCCGGGGAATGTAATCAGATCAAAATGTCATTTTGATAATCACCCTGGCTGTGTCAGTCAGCTTCCTCCACACGCAGGAGGTTAATGGGGAGTATAAATTTTCCCTTCACTATTATTATTATCATTAATATTAGCAGGGTTTTGTTTTTTTTTTCCACAGGGCTCCTGCCGAAGGAAGTATTGGCAAACAGCTACATTGGGTGGGTGGGCGGGTGGGCGGGCGCGGAATGCCTGCGCAGGCAACACACACACACACACACACACACACACCTGGCGAGGGGGTTGAAAAAGGTGAATGAGCTTTGTAGTAATTCTGGGGCATCTGATGAATGTCGTTCATCTACACACACACACAGAGGGAAATGGGGTTATTATTAAGATTTGCTTCTGGCTGTTTTGGCTGCACAATTAGTGTTGGCTGGCTGGAACAGAGAAATGCGCAGAAGCACACCTTATCTTAAGGCAGTGGTGTGTTTGTAGATGTGTTGATAGTATAAACATGACCCGGTTTTTATTGGCTGTGTCAGTAGGGCAGTATTCTGACTAAATAGATCCTTCCTTCCTTCCTCTTTCCTTTCCTTCCTCCCTCCCTCCCTCTTTCCTTTTTTCCCCCTTTCCTTCCATTCTCCTTCCTTCCTCCCTCCCTCCCACTTCCCCTTCCTTTCCTTTCCATACTTTCCTTTCTCCCTCCCTCCTTTCCTCATTCCTTTCCTCCCTCCCTCCCTCCCTCCCTTTTCCTTTCCTTTCCTTTCCTTTCCTTTCCTTTCCTTTCCTTTCCTTTCCTTTCCTTTCCTTTCCTTTCCTCCTTTCCTCTTTCCTTTCCTCCTGTTCCTTTCCTTTCATTCCTTTCCTCCCTCCCTCCCTTCCTCTTTCCTTTCCTCCCTCCTTCCCTCCCTCTTCCATTCCTTTCCATCCCTCCCTCCCTTTCTCATTCCTTTCCTTTCCTTTCATTCCTTTCCTTTCTCCCTCCCTCCTTTCCTCATTCCTTTCCTCCCTTCTTCCCTCCCTCCCTTTTCCTTTCCTTTCCTTTCTTTTAATCCTTTCCTTTCCTCTTTTCCTCCTTTCCTCTTTCCTTTCCTCCCCTCCCCTCCTCTTTCCTTTCCTTCTCCTTCCTTCCTCCCTTACCCTTACCCTTCCTGTTCCTTTCCTTTCATTCCTTTCCTCCCTCCCTCCCTCTTTCCTTTCCTCCCTCCCTCCTTCCCTCCCTCTTCCTTTCCTTTCCATCCCTCCCTCCCTTCATCATTCCTTTCCTTTCCATCCCTCCCTCCCTTCATCATTCCTTTCCTTTCCTTTCCTTTCCTTTCCTTTCCTTTCCTTTCCTTTCCTTTCCTTTCCTTTTCCTCCCTCCCTCCCTTCCTCCCTTCCTCCCTTCCTCCCTCCCTCCTTCCTCTGTGCCCAATCGCCCTTGGTCAATAAAGAATATTCTCTTTTCATTCGCAACACGCTCTTAAGAGATGGAGCTGTTCTACAGGGGTCTTCGGGATACCTGCTTGACCTCAAAGGTCATTATTGGTGGGTCAGGAGAATGGATGCAGCTGTGTGGGGCTCTGATGAACATTTGAAGGCCCCCCACCCACCCCTAAAGCCATGAAGGGAAAATGAGCCCCTGACTTTTGAGTTGCTGCAATAACCCTAAGTGTGAGGACCGGTCATTTTTCCCCCCAACACTGTTGTAATTTCCAGTGTCCAGTAAACAAATGGTAGTAAGTCGTGGCGTGCAGCCATTTCATCATTCCCTCTTTAATGCATGTTTGTGGTTAATAAGAAAGAGAAAAAAAAAAGACAACAAAGAACCGATGGAGAAATGACATCCCCACTCCTCGCTGCTCTGTTTTGGCAGCAGTACAACCACCCCATTGAAGGAAACCTTAGCGATACTATCGATTCGTCTCCATTTTCCTGAAGGATGATAATCCTGCCTCAGTCTGCGCCCGGCATCCTTGGGGACTTGCTTTCGAGTCCACCATTCGGGGACTTGAGTTGCATAAAATTTATAGCACAATGGCACTCTCTCTCTCTCTCTTTTTCTCATCCTCTCTCTCTCATTCTCTCTCTCATTCTCTCTCGTTCTCTCTCTCATTCTCTCCCTCTCATTCGGTCTTGTTCTCTCTCTCTCATTCTCTCTCTTGTTCTCTCATTCTCTCTTGTTCTCTCTCTCGCTATCTGTCATTCTCTCTCTCATTCTCTCTCATTTTCTCTCGTTCTCATTCTCTCATTCTCTCTCATTCTCTCTCTCTCATTCTCTCTTGTTCTCTCATTCTTTCTCTCGTTCTCTCTCATTCTCTCTCTCATTCTCTCTTGT
Source organism: Masticophis lateralis (assembly GCA_030761175.1). Classification (NCBI taxonomy): domain Eukaryota; kingdom Metazoa; phylum Chordata; class Lepidosauria; order Squamata; family Colubridae; genus Masticophis; species Masticophis lateralis. Next base: position 8,347,427 of record JAUDYJ010000017.1, on the reverse strand, counting down.
CCTCTCTCATTCTCACTTTCGTTCTCTCTCTCGTTCTCTCTCATTCTCTCTCCCTCTCATTCTGTCTCTCATTCTCTTTCATTCTCTCTCTCATTCTATCCCATTCTATCTCATTCTCTCTCATTCTGTCTCCCTCTCACATTCTCTCTCGTTCTCTCTCTCGTTCTCTCTCTCGTTCTCTCTCTCATTCTCTCATTCTCATTCTGTCTTGTTCTCTCATCCTCTCTCTAATTCTCTCTCTCTCTCTCTCTCTCTCCCTCCCTTCACCAATTTTCTGCCCACCGTTGTTGAGTGAATCACTGCAGTTGTTAAGCTGGTCAAACACGATCCTTAAGTGAATCTGGCTTCTCCTGTTGACTTTGCCAGTCAGAAGGCCGCAAAAGGGGAATCACACAACCTGAGGGACACCGCAACCGTCATAAACCCCCTCTTTAACAGATGAACAGAGTTGGAAGGGACCTTGGAGGTCATCTAGTCCAACCCCCTGCTGCCCAAGCAAGAGACCCGACACCATTTCTGACCGATGGCAGTCCAGTCTCTTCTTGAAAGCTTCCAGGGATGAAGCTCCCACCACTTCCGAAGCTTCAACCCTCCCCATACAATCCGTCAAGACCGCGGCCTCCATATGGGACAGTGATGGCTAACCTTTTTGCCATCGCGTGCCAAAAGCGGGGGGAGCGCAGGGGGGGTCACACACAGGTGTGCCCACACCTATAATTCAATGCTCCCCCCCCCCCCGTGCATACATGCACGACCCCCACACACTCCCTCCACTTTTGGCACACGACAGCAAAAAGATTACCGGTGGACCCGGTTGGCCTGTTTTTCGCCCTCCCAAGAAACTTTCTTGGAGCCTGGGGAGGGCAAAAACGGTCTCCCCCACCCCCTCAGAGGCCTAGGATGCGTGCGTTTTGTTTCTAGTGCGCCTTTGCGTAAAAAGCTGCAAAAGCTTGTCGCTCTAGGCCAGTGCGCGCCGGCTGGGGAATTCTGGGAGTTGGAAGTCCGCACATTTTATTTTTTGTCGCCTGGTTTAGCAAACGCTGCTTTAGGCCAGGAGATAGAAACACTGTCCGATCTTAAAAAGTGTTTAATTCAGTGCTCTGTGCCCGGGAGTTAATGCACCTCATAATTTATAGATGGGAGTAAGAGAACGGGAAGAAATCCTGCCTTTCAAGATGCCGAGTGCGAAACCTCTCGTCCTGGGCAGCCCGTAGGATTAATTGCGTGTTCCCCGGGGAGCATTTTCAATCTGCTTCTCCATCCAACATGGATTTCGGTCTCTCTCGCTTCTTCGCGTTTACGCTGCTAAATTTCTCTCCCTTTCTCATTTAGCCGAGCTGAGGTCCTCCCCTTCCAATATTTAATTTTCTTTAAAAATATGCTCAGATGGGGATGAAGGTTGGGTATTTTTGACCCCACTTTAGCGTAAAGTGCCTTTTCATGTGTTTTGGTCCCTATCGGTGGTAGATTTCAAATTTTTTTACTACCGGTTCTGTGGGCGTGGCTTAGTGGGCATGGCAGGGGAAGGATACTGTAAAATCTCCATTCCTACCCCACTCCAGGGGAAGGTTACTGCAAAATCTCCATTTCCTCCAGATCAGCTGGGACTCGGGAGGCAGAGAATAAATGTGGGTGGAACCAGTCAGAATTTTTACTACCGGTTCTCTGAACTACTCAAAATTTCCACTACCGGTTCTCCAGAACTGGTCTAAATATGCTGAAAAACCCATCTCTGGTCCCTATCCTGAATCCCCCATATTTGTTGGAAGGGAACAAGCGTCTAGATCTCAATTTTGGATCCCCGCCTAAAACATCATTACAGGCAGTCCTCGACTTACGACCACAGGTGGAGGCCAAACTTTCCATTGCTAAGAGAGATAGTTGCTAAGTGGATTTTGACTCGCTTTACGACATTTCTTGGGCACGGTTCTGTGAACCGCTACGCTTGTTAAGTTGGCAACGGGCTTGTAAAGGGAATCTGCCTTCCCCGGGTTGTAAGTTCGAGGACTGCCCGTATTCAAATACAGTTGGTCCTCGACTTACAGCAGCTCGTTTAGTGACCGTTCGAAGTTACAACGGCACTTTAAAAAGTGACTGATGGCCGTTTTTCACATTTATGACCGTTGCATGGTCACGTGATTGACATTCAGATGCTTTATGATTTTTGACGAACGTATCTTTTCTTTATGTACGCCGAGAGCTTATGCACCAAGACAAATTCCCTGTGCGTCCAATCACACTTGGCCAATAAAGAATTCTGTTCTGTTCTGTTCTGTTCTGTTCTGTTCTGTTCTGTTCCGTTCCGTTCCGTTCCGTTCCGTTCCGTTCCGTTCCATTATTCCATTCCATTCCATTCCATTCCATTCCATTCCATTCCATTCCATTCCATTCCATTCCATTATTCTATTCTATTCTATTCTATTCTATTCTATTCTATTCTATTCTATTCTATTCTATTCTATTCTATTCTATTCTATTCTATTCTAATGCTAATGCTAATGCTAATGCTAATGCTAATGCTAAAGCTAATGCTAATGCTAATGCTAATGCTAATGCTAATTCTAATTCTAATTCTAATTCTAATTCCATTCCATTCCTTCTCTATTCTATTCTATTCTATTCTATTCTATTCTATTCTATTCTATTCTATTCTAGTCTAGTCTAGTCTAGTCTAGTCTAGTCTAGTCTAGTCTAGTCTAGTCTAGTCTAGTCTATTCTAATGCTAATGCTAATGCTAATGCTAATTCTAATTCTAATTCTAATTCTAATTCTAATTCTAATTCTAATTCTAATTCTAATTCTAATTCTAATTCTAATTCTAATTCTAATTCTAATTCCATTCCATTCCATTCCATTCCATTCCATTCCATTCCATTCCATTCCATTATTCTATTCTGTTCTGTTCCGTTCCGTTCCGTTCCGTTCCGTTCTGTTCTGTTCCATTATTCTATTCTATTCTTTCTCTATTTTATTCCTTCTCTATTCCTATTCTGTTCTGTTCTGTTCTATATTCTATTCTATTCTACTCTACACTCTATTCTATATTATTTTCTCTATTCTGTTCTGCTCTATTTTCCTATTCCATTCCATTCCTCAACGCCCGTTGCTGACGGTAGCGAGCCGACCGGCTTCCGAACTGCAGGAACGAGGGAGATGGAAAAGACGCCTCCCCAGTCACAGCCGGCCACTTCCCGGGAGACTAAAAAGCCAGTTATCAAGGGCATTGATGTGAAAATGAGTTATGGACATAAACAGTTGGGGGTCTTTTGGCCTCGTGCCAGGAAAGAGAATCAGGTTTGTCCGCTTAGGTGAGATAGGTGGGGGGTGGGGGAGAAGGAGAGGGAGGTGAACAGAGCATTGAAGACATCTTCCGGGTTTGGGGTGGTGGTGGGGGGGAGGGGAGTCAATGAGGAACAATGGTTAGAAGGTGGTGATGATGATGATGATGATGTAACAGTCACAGAGTTGGAAGGGGCCTTGGAGGTCAACTAGTCCAACCCCCTGCACACACAGGAAACCTATTCTAGGGATTCGAACCGCCGAACTGTCTGATCGACAAGCTCAGCGTCTTAGCCACTGAGCCACCTAGGAAGCCGCTAGGTTATCCATTCAGTCGTGTCCGATTCTTGGCGAATCTCTGGGCCGGATCTCTCCACGTCTTCCGATCTTGCGCTGTTTTTCCGAGTTGTTCTACAATGCTCTGGCTGGTGTCGGCTTGGGTGGCGGGCCTGGTTTCCTTTTACCGCTAACTCTTCCCAACGTACAGGGAGTCCTCGACGTACGACCCACAAGGGAGGCCGGAATGTCTGTCGCTAAGCAAGACAGTTGTTGATTTTGAATTTTACTACATTTGTGGTGGTGCAGTGGTTGGAATGCAGCAGTGCAGGCCTAACTCTGCCCACTGCCAGGAGTTCGATCTTGAACGGCTCAAGGTTGACTCAGCCTTCCGTCCTTCCAAGGTGGGTAAAATGAGGAGCCAGATTGTTGGGGGGCAAGAGGCTGATTCTGTAAACCGCTTAGAGAGGGCTGTAAAAGCACTGTAAAGCGGTATATAAGTCTAAGTGCTCTTCCTTCCTTCCTTCCTTCCTTCCTTCCTTCCTTCCTTCCTTCCTTCCTTCCTTCCTTCCGTTATAAAGCAGTATTGCAAGCTAACTCTGCCCACTGCTAGCAGTTCGATCCTAACCAGCTCAAGATTGACTCAGCCTTCCGTCCTTCCGAGGTCAGTAAAATGTGGACCCAGATTGTTGTGGGAAAGATGCTTCTGCAAACCACTTAGAGCGGGCTGTAAAGCATTGCAAAGCGGTACATAAGTATAAGTGCTGTTGCTGTTTTGCCACCGTTGTTAAGTGAATCACCGCAGTTGTTAAGTTAGTCACACACAGTGAACCTGGCCTCCCAATTCTCTTTGCTTGTCAGAAAGGCCGCCAGAGGGGATCCCACGACCACAACCTCGTCACAAACACAAGTCCGTTGCCAAACATCTGGGACCATGAAGTCATAAGCCAATTTCTTCCGTGCCTTTTGTAAACCTTGAACGGCCCGCTGTTGTAAATTGAGGACTACCTGTAATGGTTTTTCCAGCGAATCCCCCCTCATGACATGCTTAAAATAAGTGAGACACAGGTTTTTTTTTTATTTTAATTTTTTTAAAATTTTGCCTCCCACCGACCAACACGCTCCCACAGAGAGAACCTCCTCAGGGTGCCATCGGCCAAGCAACGTCAACCGGCGACCCCCAGGGGGAGAGTCTTCTCTGTGGGGGCCCCCACCCTATGGAACGAGCTCCCCCCGGAGATACAGAGGATCCCCGACCTCCGCGCCTTCCATCGTGCGTTGAAGACCCTGTTATTCCAGCAAGCCGGTCTGATGGGATAAACGATTTTAATTGGGTTTTTAAAATGTGGTTTTAAAAATGGTTTTAGCTGGGAATTTTAAACCTGGCCAAGCATTGAATTATTTTAATTCGTTTTTTTAATTTTTGTCTTATATATTGTTTTTACCATGGCTGTTCACCGCCCTGAGTCCTTCGGGAGAAGGGCGGTATATAAATATAAATATAAATATAAAGATGATAAAGATGATAAAGATAAAGATGATAAAGATAGATAAAGATAAAGATAAAGATGATGATAAAGATAAAGATAAAGATAAAGATAAAGATAAAGATAGATAAAGATAAATAAGTAAGTAAGTAAGTAAATTTATTTGTCAAGCATATATAAGATAACAGATAAAAGTATAAGCATAATTTGAATACATGAAAAGAGTAAGGAAAAAGGAATATTAGGACAGGGATGGTAGGCACGCTGGTGAGCTTATGCACGCCCCTTACAGACCTCTTAGGAATGGGGTGAGGTCCACAGTAGACAGTCTAAGGTTAAAGTTTTGGGGGTTTGGGGGAAGAAACCCCAGAGTCAGGTAGTGCATTCCAGGCATTGACCACTCTTGTTGCTGAAGTCCTATTTTCTGCAATCGAGTTTGGAGCGGTTTACCTTGAGTTTGTGTCTATTATTTGCTCGCGTATTGTTGTGGATGAAGCTGAAGTAGTCGTTGATAGGAAGGACATTGTGGCAGATAATTTTATTAGGTCAGACCGAAGTCGGCATAGTTCAAAGTTGTCTAAGCCCAAAATTTGGAGTCTGTTGGCATCAGGGATTTTATTGCGGTTAGAGGAATGGAGGAGTCTTCTCGTAAAAATATCTCTGGACCAGTGGTGGGTTTCAACATTTTTTTTACTTCCGGTTCTGTGGGTGTGGCTTGGTGGGCGTGGCATGGCTTGGTGGGCGTGGCAGGGGAAGGATACTGTAAAATCTCCATTCCCACTCACTCCAGGGGAAGGTTACTGCAAAATCCCCATTTCCTCCCGATCAGCTGGGACTTGGGAGGCAGAGAATAGATAGGGTCAAAATTTTTACTACCGGTTCTCCGAACTACTCAACATTTCCACTACCGGTTCTCCAGAACTGGTCAGAACGTGCTGAAATCCCACCTCTGCTCTGGACTCTCTCAATTGAAGCTCACCCACAGTCACATTCCCTTCCCCCTCCCATCTTCTCAACGATCCTGCAAGGTAGGTTATTAGATCTAGCATGAGCCAGGAACTGGTCTCCCTGGCCCTCTCCCACCCACCCCAAATAAAGTCAGGGTCTAAAATCCTGTCTTTTTCGGCACCAGCCAAATTAATCGTTCAGCCCCAAAGTTTCAACGTTTTAACACCGGCAAAGATTTCAGTTTAAGCTGACATCATTTTTTTTCCCTCCCCTCCTGATCAGAAGAGAAAAGAAATGACTGAGCAGGGATCAAATGAGTATCGGGATCAATAGCAATTTTGAGGACAAATAAAAGTGAGATGAAGAATCAGCCATTTGTTCTGCTCAGCTGGGGCTGTGTTAGCTCATCCGAGAAGGGAGCAGGGTTAGAAGTACAGTAAACCAGGATTCCCTCCCCACCCCCAGCCTCTCTGGAAAAGTGGGCTGCACAAGCAGCAGACGAGCAAGCGAAACTTTATCGGCCATGCGTGGGATCTAGGTTGCACGTGAAACCATCCTAACCCGGTCCGTGGAAAAATTGCCTTCCACAAAACGGATCCCTGGTGCCAGAAAGGTTTGGGGAACGTTGCAGTAAACCATGGTTTACAGCAGGGGTGGGGTGCTGGGGATTCGCAGGGGTTTGGAAGAACCTCTAGCTAAGATTCTGTGCAGTTTGGAGAACCCCCCCCCCCCCCCACAAATCCCACTCCTGGCTGGCCATGCACACCCTAGCCAGTGGTGAAATCCAAATTTGTTCTGTGGGCGTGGCCTGGTGGGCATGGCAAAATCTCCATTCCCACCCCACTCCAGGCAAAGGATACTGCAAAATCCACATTCCCTCCCCATTCCCTGGGAGAAGGATATTGCAAAATCTCCATTCCCATCCCACTCTGGGGCCAGCCAGAGATGGTATTTGCCGGTTCAAAATTTCCGCTACTGGTTCTCCCGAACCTGTCAGAACCTGCTGGATTTCACCCCTGCCTACACCACTTCAGACAAATGGTTATCCAACAGCTGTTAAGTGAACGAAGGAGAGAGGAGGGGAGGGAGAGTGGCAGGCACGCAGGAAGGAAGGAAGGAAGGAAGGAAGGAAGGAAGGAAGGAAGGAAGGAAGGAAGGAAGGAAGGAAGGAAGGAAGGAAAACTGGCCGTTTCTGGCCTCTGGAGGGACTCCAGCGGGTGGGGAAGGCCATTTTCGCCCTCCGCAGGCTCCAAGAAAGCCTCTTGAATTATGGGTGTGGGCACACGTGTGCACAACCCCTCCACACTCCCCCTGCTTTTGGCACGCGATGGCAAAAAGGTTAGCCATCACTGGTATAGGGTCTCGTGCTTGAGCAGGGGGTTGGACTAGAAGACCTCCGAGGTCCCTTCCAACTCTGGTATTCTCTTATTCTGCCCTTCCTTCCTCCCTCCCTCCCTCCCTCTTTCAATCCTTCCTTCCTTTATCCCTCTCTCCCTCCCTCTTTCTTTCCTTCCTTCCTTCCTCCCTCCCTCCCTCTTTCTATCCTCCCTCCCTCCTTCTTTCCTCCCTTCCTTCCTTGCTCCCTCCCTCTTTCTATCCTCCCTCCTTCTTTCCTTCCTTCCTCCCTCCCTCCCTTTTTCTTTCCTTCCTTCCTTCCTCCCTCCCTTTCTTTCTTTCCTTCCTCCCTCCCTCCCTCTTTCTATCGTTCCTTCCTTCACACCTCCCTCTCTCCCTCCCTCCCTCCCTCTTTCTTTCTTTCCTTCCTTCCTTCCTTCCTTCCCTCCCTCCCTCCCTCCCTCCCTCCTTACAAGTCCTTATCTCAGTTTTTGCACTCCAGAAAAAACGATGCAAACCCCCTCCTCCTTTCATCTCCTGAGCACCCTGCATTTTGCAAACCCCACCTTCCACCTAAGGGGGGGGGATGCTGATCTGGGATGAGCCAGGGGTGGGTGAAGAAGTGGCATAGCAGCCCAGGAGCCTGGCCCCTTCTGCCCCCCTCCCCTCCCCTCCCAGGAGCTTCCAGTGAGAAGCGACCCAAAAAAACCAGGAAGAAAAGAAAGGGAACTCAAGATGGGAAGAAAATTAGGGATGCTTTCCAGAGGCGGATGCCAGATGCGACACCAAGGGGCAGTCGTGGGGATGGGGATTCTTGCTCTGTTTTCTAGACCGCGGGGATGAAGGAAGGAAGGAAGATTTAGAAGGTCCATCTCGGCTCCTGGCCTTCCTAGAATTAACGATTGTCCTCACCCCCAGTGCTCTCTAACCTTTCAGTCTTTAAATAAATCTTGGGAGCTGCATCTTTAACCAGAGTACAGCGTCTCTGGCGGACTCTTAAAACCCTCACTTGCTTCTCCATCCCTTGCTTCCCGAAATTGCCAAAATTCACCATGCCCCTTGGCACAAGCAGAGGCCGGTGCCCCAAATCCCGAAATTCCAATTTTGGTAGTCCCAAAGATGCTTTTTTTTGAAAGGCCAGTGGATTTTGCTTTCTCCTCGAAGACGTTTTCTCTTCCCATCCAAGAAGCTTTCTGGATGGCAGAAGGCAGGAGGGGAGGCCGGAGGTTTTTTGGGCTGCTCAGGGGCCCAGGACGATCCAAGCCCCTCCTGTGTGGGGCCCAAGAAACAGAGACCATCCCCTTGTGCCCGTCCTCCTGTGTGTGGAAGAGAGGTGGGGGGGGGCGCGAGGCGAGAACCGCAGCGTGAAGGAAGGGCACGCCGCAGCCGAGTCAGGGCCGGCTGCATCAATTTGGCTTGACAGCTAGCAATTACCCTGCCGGATCGGCAGATTACTGCAAATTCATTTATTACAGAGCTGAAGAGCAACGGGACTTATTTACTGGCAAATCCATACTCATTACAAGGCTCACCCTCGCCCGGCCACAAAACAGCTCAAGTGAAACAAACAATTATCCACAGCCTTGGGGGGACCACATGGTGCCCGGGGCCAAGAGGGATGGGCCGCAGGGGAGAAGGAGGGCTGAGCCGGAGGGGTGGGTGGGTGGGTGGGTAGGGGATGGAAGGAAAGCACACGCCAAGCTTTGGCTGGGTCCCTGCTCTGAGCTGGTGCAGAATTCTCTAGCCCAGGGGTCTCCAACCGTGGGAATTTTAAGCCTGGAGGACTTCAACTCCCAGAATTCCCCAGCCTGGGGAATTCTGGGAGTTGAAGTCCTCCAGGCTTAAAGTTCCCACGGTTGGAGGCCCTGCTGTAGCCTAACATCCTTCTTCCTCCCCAGTTGGGAGGGAGGTTCCTTGCATAGCTGAAGAAGGCTGAGTGGGCATGAAAGCGAGGAGAATGCACCTAGCGGAAGTGTGAGAAAGGAAAATGGCGGTCCCTCCTCCAGGTGTCGTGGCACCAACATTTCCCATAGCCCCCTCCCCTCTCCTTGAATGTGCCGCAAGGGAACAGGATGGACTCAGTTGTGGTGAAGGCACCAGGTTAGAAAGCAGGCGACTGTGAATTCTAGTTTCACCTTAGGCGTGAAAGCTTGCTGGATGACTTTGCGCCAATCACTGGGAGTTCTAGTTCCACCTTTGGTATGAAAGCCGGCTGGGTGACTTTGGGTCAATCACTGGGAGACTGGGAGTTCTAATTCCGCCTTAGGTATGAAAGCCGGCTGCATGACTTTGCGCCAATCACTGGGAGACTGGGAGTTCTAGTTCCACCTTAGGTATGAAGGCCTGCTGGTTGACTTTGGACCAATCAGTGGGAGACTGGGAGTCATAGTTCCGCCTTAGGTACGAAAGCTGGCTGAGTGACTTTGGGTCAATCACTGGGAGACTGGGAGTTCTAGTTCCACCTTAGGTATGAAAGCCGACTGGGTGACGCACCCCACTCCAGGGGAAGGATACTATAAAATCCCCATTCCCACCCCAGTCCAGGGGAAAGATACTGCAAAATCCCCATTCCCTCCCCACTCCAGGGGAAGGATACTGCAAAATCTCCATTCCCTCCCCACTCCAGGGGAAGGATACTGCAAAATCTCCATTCCCACCTTGTTGCACTTATCCACACCGGTAACGCCTCCCCATGCACCTCGAATGGCTTAATTGCCTGGCAATCAACATTCACGCACCCCTACCCTCCACCCCCCCGCCCCAAGGGGAAGCTGTCAGTTTAATTGAAACGTGGCTGCCAATTGCGTCCGCCTGCGTGCCGGAGACCAGCCCTGGCATGGGATCCCACCGGGCTCGTCTTCGAAATATCCCTCCGCTTGACAGAACACTAATTAAACAAAGTAAGGTGCATTATCGCTTGATTAAAAAAAATTTTTACGGGCAGTTTAATTGGTCTGTTAAGTCGGCCCGTGGGGGAACCGCCCTGCCTCTGCTTGGCACCCGAGTCTCTGTCCTTTGAGGCTGACGGGTGGCTCTCTGGAAGATCATCTTACAGAACAGCACACAGAATAACAGGCATTCGAAGGGGCCTTTGGAGGTCATCTAGTCCAACCCCCTGCCCAAGCAGGAGATCTATACCCCTTGCCCAGTCTCTTCTTAAAAACCTCCCGTTGATGGAGCAGCACCCGCAACTTCTGGCGGCAACCGATTAGTAATAGTTCTCGCCGTAAGGGAATTTCTCCTTTGTTCTCGGTTGCTTCTCTCTTTGGCACGTTTCCATCCATTGCTCCTTGTCCTGCCTTCAGGGGCTTAAATAAAAATAAATACATGTCCAGTTCTAAGGTTTTCAACGGGTAGCCCCTCGATGTACGACAGTTCGTTTAGTGACCGTTCGAAGTTACAACGCCCCCCCCCCAAAAAGCGACTTAGCACCGTTTTCCACGTGACCGTTGCAACAACCCCCGTGGACACAAGGTCAAAGTCCAAACACTTGGCAAACTGGCTCGTATTTATGACGGTCGCAGCGTCCCGGGGCTCACGGGATTCCCGTTTGTGACCTTCGACGGGGCAGCCAGATCCACTTCCCAACCGTATCCCCTAATCTAACAACCGCAGCGGTTCACTTAACAGCCGCGGCAAGGAAAGCTGTCAAATGGGGCAGACCTCGCTTAACAACGGCCTCGCTCAGCAGTTGGGTCTCCATTGTGGCCGCAAGTCAAGGACAACCTGCGCATTTCCATTTCAAGATTTCTAAGAGTTTCTCCTTGCGCGTGGCGTCTCTCTCTCCTACATTATCTTCAATATTTAGTTATTTAAGACAGGGGTTCCCAACCTTTCGGACCTCAGGGACCACTAAATTCATAATTTTAAATCCCACGGACCACTAATATGATCTGCCTAATGACTGGCTGGGTGGGCGTGGCTAGGTGGTCATGTGACTGGGTGGGCGTGGCCAATTTGATGTCACTTACGTCAAGGGTCATCTCGCCAGCCTCTACTCACCCCTCCCCTCCCAGCTCCTCCTCACCTACCTGCCTGCCCCAACAGGAAGCAGTTGTTGGAGCTAAGCAGCCCCCATGAGAAAAAATTAGCAAAACAGCTCAGTTCAAATTGGATCTGATGGAGAAGGAGGCTCAGCGAAAGCACCTCACTGAGGACTAGGAGCATAGACTTTCCAAGCAGAGGGAAGACCTGCGGGAGTGCAAGGCCAGGTACCGGCGCCTGGAGGCTCAGCAGGCTGAGATGGTCAGCCAGTTCCAGGCCATGATGCCGTCCCACTGGAACAAGGCCCTCCGGCTCTTCTCCACCACTTCCCTCCAGCCTTCGCCCAAAGCCCCACACCAGGAGGCTGAAGCAGACCCAAAATTGGAATTTCTTCCCCCCTCCGACCGACACAAAAAGACTCCGAAGGGGGAGACTCTCTGTAGCAACACAAATGTTCATTGCACGTATCCGTCCCAGGGGCCGTAGTTTGAGGACCCCTGATTTAATGCAATACAAAAAATGCAAATACTTTTTCTGCGGACCACCAAAATTTTCTTGCAGACCACCAGTGGTTCACGGACCACCAGTTGGTGACCGCTGATTTAAGGGTGGTTTTTTGGGGGGGGCAGCCTTTCCCTTGTTCCAAAGCAAGGAGAGGCGGAGGCTGTCACAATTCTGGATTATTGCCTCTTGCTGGCAGGAGCATTTATGCACTGCAGTCCAGGGAGCTGAGCTCCCCAACACACTTCCACTGCCAAACGCACTCCTGGTCACTCCCCAGCAGTAATTAAGCACCACAAGGTCGAGCGCAGGCAGGAAAAGCAAAGTGCCCAAGGATAAGAGGATTACACGGTTAAATCCTTCTTTCCATCAGATAAAAGGAGCAGTTTCCTCTCCACATCTGGAGCGCCTCCAGGGGTCGGGGAGGGAGGAGGGGGTTGGCGAGAGGAGGTGACAGGAGGGTCTCTCTTTTGGAGGGGCCCCATAAACATTCCTGGGCTTTCCATCCCGTCTTTAACCCGGGCAATTGAGGGGGACCCGAGAGGAATGGACGAAAAGTTTCCAGTTTAAAAAAGGAAAAATAAAACCGATATAAAGGTCCATGTTTGTTTGTTTTTTTGACCACCAAGCAATCTTTTTAAAAGACCCTCTGGGGCTCCCGCAAAATCAAAATTATTTGCCAGCCCCTCTTGCAAAATAATAGAATCCCAAAGATGTTTTTTCCAAAAGGCAACTGGGGTTTCTTGTTTCTTTGTTTTCCTCTGAAAATGTTTCGCTTCTCACCGAAAATGTTCCGATAGCACCGAAGAAGCTTCGTAGGTGAGAAGAGAAACATTTGCGAGGAACGCCAAACCAGAACATGGATGATTTGAGAATCTCCATAGACAAAATAATATAATATTTAACCACCACCTCCTCCTCCTCCTCCTCCTCTGACCAGTTGAGAAGCCGTAGCAAATGCAGGCTGGTAAATGTAGGCCTCGAGATATGACCAAAATGGCCAGACATTGCGACAGTCGTAACATGGCTCGTCCTTTGACTGACTCGATTTGAGGACCTCTTTTTTGTGTGTGTTGCCGTTGTTAAGTGAATGTCGCAGTCATGAATGGTGGTCAAAAGGGCCTTTTCCTCAGTCTCTTTGCTGCACCACGCTTCCACTTCCACGTGAAATTCCTCTGCAGGCATCCTCTAATTTTCACATTCTTCCCAGCACCTCTCCTGACTCCAGAGGGCTTGAATCAAGATGGTATTTAGCGGTTCGGACCGGTTCGCCGGAACCGATAACAGAAATCGTGAGTGTGCCTGTCCACCCCCCCCCCTTCGAGCTCTATGCCATCCTATTTAGGCATGCTTTTGAGGCCAGGAGGATGCGCGGAAGGCTGGGTGCATGTCTGGATGGGGATGCGCGCATGCTCACATTTGCAAACCGATAGGGAAGCTAAGGTGGCTCGGCGGCTAAGACGCTGAGCTTGTCGATTGAAAGGTTGGCAGTTCAGCGGTTCGAATCCCTAGTTTCGCGTGATGGCGTGAGCTCCCGTTCCTTGTCCCAGCTTCTGCCAACCTAGCAGTTCGAAAGAAGGTAAAAAATGCCAGTAGAAAAATAGGGACCACTTTTGGAGGGAAGGTTGCAGCATTCCGTATGCCTTTGGCCACATGACCACGGAGACGTCTTCGGACAGCGCTGGCTCTTCGGCTTTGAAACGGAGATGAGCACCGCCCCCTAGAGTCAAAAACGAGTAGCATGCATGTCCGAGGGGAACCTTTACCTTTTACCTTTAGGGAAAGTAAGTGAATACGTCCTTGGCTGGAATGGCATTTACAGTGTACATCGTTCACACAACCAACTCCTCAGGCAGCCCAAAGCCACCGATCCGGTCTGTGTGCGGGGCAAACCGAATGGCAAGGTTTTGGTTCGCAAGACAGACTCAAACATGCGGGGAAGAGAAAAAGTCTGCAGAAAAATGTGATTATTTTTTTTTAGGGAGAAATACAGCCCCGGCCCCCTTTTCCTTTCTAACTCAACCTTGCGTCCCGGGAGAGGCGGCGGCATGTCACATGGTCGCACACCCAAAGGCGTGCAAGCACACAGAGGCACACACTTTTTCCCATTTCTGCAATCTGTCTCCCCGCCCCACACGCCCTCCCACCCCATTACAGCAGCCGGATTGGGCGGTGACTGAATTTTGCACTTCTTCACACATGCACGCCAGCCTGCCTCCCCCCCCCACTACAGCCCCACACCCAAGGAGGCTGGCTCGCACTCTTTGCGAGCTGTTAAATGTGTTTTCACACAAGAGGCTTTAAAAACGTGTCAGAGCCCCTGGCACGGGATTTGTTGATGCGGGAGAAGAACGGAGAAGGAAGGAAGGAAGGAAAAAGCATTGTTGTACGTGCTGTCTCCGGCACAGCGGAAAGCCGCAAAGGATCACCTGCGAAGGGACAAGAAACTGGTTGGCTGCTGGCCTCTAGAGCCCAAATTTGGGGAGTGTGCAAGTAGTCCTCGACTTACAACAATTCATTTAGCGACCGCTCAAAGTTACGACGGCATTGAAAAAAGTGACTTAGCATCATTTTATATCTATATCTATATCTATATCTATATACATACATGCATACATACATACTTGTGACTGTTGCAGCATCCCAAAGGTCACACGAAACTGCGCTCGGTCACTGGCTCTCCTGGGATCACGATGTGATCGGCTTTTGCAAACTTTTGGCCAGCAAGGTTAGTGGGGAAGCCACATCACAGCTGAAGTGGTTCCCTTAACAAGAAAAGTCGTAAAATGGGGCAAAACTCGCTTAATGTCTCATTTAGCAACAGAAGCCATGTCTCGCTTAGCAACAGAAATTTTGGGCTCCGTTGTGGTCGTAAATCTGGGGCTACCTCTCTTGGTAGTCCTTGACTTACAAGGATACTGCAAAATCCCCATTCCCACCCCACTCCAGGGGAAAGATACTGCAAAATCCCCATTCCCTCCCCACTCCAAGGGAAGGATACTGCAAAATCTCCATTCCCACCCCACTCCAGGGGAAGGATACTGCAAAATCCCCATTTCCTCCCCACTCCAAGGGAAGGATACTGCAAAATCCCCATTCCCACCCCACTCTGGGGCCAGCCAGAAGTGGCATTTGCCGGTTTTCCAAACTACTCAAAATTTCTTCTACCGGTTCTCCAGAACCTGTCAAAACCTGCTGGATTTCACCCCTGATCCAGGGTCCCTGCCAACTCGGTGACTGTTACAAACCGTCCCTGCTAGCTTTTCCTATTTCTATTCAGGGCCCTGGAGATGGGGAGGGGCTCTCTCGGCTGCTCTTTTAATCGCATTTTCAAGGTTGCCCAAGCGATGTTCTTATCTATGCAAATCCAAAGAGGCTGAAGTGAACTGGGTGTCTTGTGCAAATAGGCGTGAAGGAGATCGGAGTGCCAGAAAATCAACCGAGATTTATGGTTGCGGGTAGTCTGGTGTTGTTATTTACGCACCTTCCACCAGGTACTTCTGACAGCCCCTTGGTTGATTTGGATTATCGGATCCTTTCCAAGGATGTCAGGATGGCCACCGGTAATAGATGCCGTTTTGAATCGGGCAACTTTGTGCCATCGACGTTTTGAGATTCCGATTGCGTTAAAAAAACAGTTTTTCCATAATTCAGGGTGTTTTGGGGAGGGGGGAAAGCAGAAAACACTCCTCTGGAGTGTTTTTTCCCCCTAATCAAAGCATCACGGATAAAATTCTATCTATTTGGTCGTTAGGAGTATAAAAAAAAATGACTTGATGGCACGTAATTAGTCAGTCGGTCAATCAAATCAAATCGGTCCCGGGGAATTGCTTGCAATTTTAGCTTTAATTTGAACATTGAGTCGTATTAAAATGTCCCTTGTATGAACAGTTACTGTCTCTGTACTCGATCGGCTCTTACCAGATTGCCTTTGGTGAATGTTGGCGGGCAAGACTCACACCTTAAAGCACTGTGTCACACAAAGCCAGTCATTGGAGACACAAATGGAAGTGCACACAGGCCTGGGAGGACCATAATCCTTTCCCAAGTGGAGATCTAAGTTTGTCCTGGTTTTTAAATCAGGGCTGGGTGAGTTACAGTGAATTAAATCAATATGGTATCCAGCTGATAAGGTTTCCTAGTGAGCAAACTATTAGGGAATTCTGGGAGTCGAAGTCCATCCATCTTAAAGCAAGCTGCCTGGGGAATTCTGGGAAGTGAAGTCCACCCATCTTAAAACACGCTGCCTGGGGAATTCTGGGAACTGAAGCCCACCATTCTTAAAGCAAGCTGACTGGGGAATTCTGGGAATTGAAGTCCATCCATCTTAAAGCAAGCTGACTGGGGAATTCTGGGAAGTGAAGTCCACCCATCTTAAAGCAAGCTGACTGGGGAATTCTGGGAAGTAAAGTCCACCCGTCTTAAAACAAGCTGGCTGGGGAATTCTGGGAATTGAAGCCCACCCGTCTTAAAGCAAGCTGACTGGGGAATTCTGGGAATTGAAGTCTACCCGTCTTAAAGCAAGCTGACTGGGGAATTCTGGGAGTGGAAGTCCACCCGTCTTAAAGCAAGTTGACTGGGGAATTCTGGGAGTTGAAGCCCACCAGTCTTAAAGCAAGCTGACTGGGGAATTCTGGGAGTGGAAGTCCACCCGTCTTAAACCAAGCTGGCTGGGGAATTCTGGGAGTTGAAGATCAGGCATCTTAAAGTTTTCAAGAAACACTTCTGTACAAGATGTACCAGCACCATGAATTAAAGTTACAGCTGAAAGCTAATTGAAAAAGTGAATCAGATAAGGGGAAGAATCCTATCGACACATATACATCCAAACAAGGCCAATTCTACTTTGCCCACCTCCTACACTCTCAATCATAATTCAGCCACTGGGGGAAAAAAATCTCTGTAATCAAGTTAGCAAACAAGCCAATAGGTTTTAGAAGCTGGGAAACACGGAGGGATTTCTGTACCTAACCATTGGCGATTCGAGCAAGTGTCTATTTTAAACTAGGTGGCTCAGTGGCTAAGACACCGAGCTTGTCGATCAGAAAGTTTGGCAGTTTGGTGGTTCGAATCCCTAGATGACCTCCAAGGTCCCTTCCAGCTCTTGTTACTGTTACTAATATTACTAACATCCGAACTAAAACAACTAGGGAGAAAAACCAGAGCAAAACTGCAAAGTTGAACACGCATTTGTGTGCATTGAAGACAGTCAACGAAGGAGAATTCCAAATTAATAAATTAATAAATCGATCCACAGTTTAAACGAGCAAGCTGAGGACGGACCGTAGCAAGCGCTAAGATTTGTTTAATTTGCAGAACCGAATCTCAGTGGCCCTTCAGGCCGCGAATAAACCCATTGCGATGATGAGAGAAGCTCAACCCGTTCAGACGATGCTGAGATGCCTCATTTCTAGGGAGGAAACGTAAAAAAAAAGCCAGTTTTCAGGAAACACAAAATCTGTCCAGCCACAGATGAGATCCTGAAAAAACATATGCTCTTCCTTGGCCAAATACCTGTTCTGACTGTATTTTGGGGGAAAGTGGGTCCCTGTAGAAGCCTGCATACATATTGGCCAAAATCTGCATTTTAAGCAGCACCCATCAGGAGTTTTTACGAAGGAAAATCCACCTGCAAAACTATATAAATAATACAGAAAACCTCGGGGTGGATTGTTTCCCCCCCCTCCCAATAATGCACACACACAAACACGCACACACACACATATATATCAAATTTATATTTCGCTGATAAAGAAATAAAGGGAAACTAATATAGATCTATTTCAAGCTATTTAGCTCTCATCAGCTAGCCATACTCTTACTCGGATTCGAACTCAGGGAATCAAATCAATATAGTTAGTTGAGGGAGTGAAGCTACACTGGTACATCAATATGACACCGATCATATATCGGTGCCCAATAAAGCTGCTCTTTAGCACATCATCAATTAAGATGTGTTTCCGGCTTTGAAAAAAAATCCACATTAAACCCCCAAGAAAAACAATCAAGTCTAACATGCTCCAAGCAGCTTCCCATGGTGGATTCAAAGCAGGGGTGAAAATCCAGCAGGTTCTGACAGGTTCTGGAGAACCGATAGCGGAAATTTTGAGTAGTTTGGAGAACCGGCAAATACCACCGCTGGCTGGCCCCAGAGTGGGGTGGGAATGAGGATTTTGCAGTATCCTTTCCCTGGAGTGGGGTGGGAATGGGGATTTTGCAGTATCCTTCCCCTGGAGCGGGGTGGGAATGGGGATTTTGCAGTATCCTTCCCCTGGAGTGGGGTGGGAATGGAGATTTTGCAGTATCCTTCCCCTGCCACGCCCACCAAGCCACGCCCACAGAACCGGTAGTAAAAAAAAAAATTGGATTTCACCACTGATTCAAAGGCCAAACGGATGACACTAAATACGGGTCGTCCTCGACTTAACGATGACAACAGAGCCCTCAAATTTCTGTTGCTAAACGAGACAGTTGTGAATTTTGCCCCATTTTAACGACCCTGCTTGCCTACCATTGTTAAGTGAATCGCCGCTGTTGTGAAGCTAGTATCGCAGTTGTTAAGTGAACCCGGCATCCTCATTTGACTTGGCTTGTCAGAAGGTCACAAGGGGGGATCACGTGACCCCCCCCGGGACACCGCAACCGTCGTAAGTACGAGACAGTTGCCAAGTGTCTGAATCCTCGAGAAAATGACAGATTTACGGAGAAGGCTACAGTAGGGTAGATTTTCAAGAGCGAAAGATGTAACAAAGGGCCTTTTTCAAGAGGCGACAGCACCGAAGTTTACTTTAAATATATGTATACGTATATGTGTGTGTGTATATATATGTGTGTTGTGCACGTTTTGGTGTATTCGGGTCTTTTCCCGTGTAAGATTGAGAGTATCTTGGCGACGTTTCGACGAGGTCCCACTCGTAATCTTCAGGCTGGTGTCTTCAGCTTCGTGTTTGTGCCAGGAAAGCGTGATCGGACTTGCCGTCTCTCTATAAATACTGGTGGGGAGGTGTGGGGTGCTGGCTTTGTTGCTGTGAGCGGGTTGGTTGCCTGTGTTGTTACATCTTGATTAGTTGATGGAGTTGATGTTTGCAGATTAGTCGGCTGTTTCGTAACATCCTGTGTGGGTGAGGTCCTTGATGTGTGCCCATTAGTCTTTTGTGTTTTAACGACCTGGGTAATGGGCTGTGTGTTAACATCCTGAGTTCTAGTGTTGTGATATCCTGAGTTTTTTGATGTAATCTCCTGAGCAGATAGAAAAAGACCTGAATACACCGAAACTTGCATACCTCTACCCATGAAAATCTACTAAAACATATATATGTGTGTGCATATATATTTGTATGTGTGTGTGTGTGTGTGTGTATGTGTGTGTATATATAAATATACTTCCCCTGCATTGCCCTCTGCTGGCATTTTCTGGCTACCAGATCAAGACCTACGTTGAAAAACCGAGCTTATCGATCAGAAAAGATGGCAGTTCGGCGGTTCGAATCCCTAGTACCGCTCTCCTGCCTGAGAAGGGGGTTGGACTAGATGACCTCCAGGGACCCTTCCAACTCTGTTACTGTTACTGAAAAAGGCACGAGTTCCTCCCCTCCCCTCCCATGTCCCATTTCTTAAATCTCTAGCCCTTAAAGCCACAATTTCTAGTCTCCTTCCCATCCTCTAGCAAAAAATTTCTTCCATCGCAGTTGCCCTGTGATGCCTTCAGGCCTGGGTGCGAAAACCTGCCCTGCGCTCACCCTCAAAGTGCTAGCGACGCCACGAGCATCATTTATTTATTTATTTATTTATTCTTTACACACACACACAGAGGCATACCCCTTGTGCGTTGCTTGAATCTCGTTGCAGAATAGCGGTCTTCTCTATTATCCTTTCGTCACAGCTGCCACGTCCCATCATCCCTGTCCCCGTCTGTATCCCCCCCCCCCGCCGTCCTCTCAGCTGCAATATTTGTGGGATTGCCGAGGGGGCTTGTTATTTTTCACTTGCATTCCCGAAGGCGGAAGGAGAGGCTGCTTCGGTAAACAGAAGGGTTCCAGCGGGATTTTCCAGAAGCTCGTAAATGAGTTGACAGGCTAACAATTTGGGAGATTGGGTTTCTTGGTCTGTTAGAGGCTCCCCCTCTTCTGGGAAAACGTAGTTGGAGAAGATTCATATAATTGAGCGGTCCTGTCTGTTTGTCTGTCCATCCGTTCTGTCTTTTTATCCATCCATCTTCTGCCTGTCTAGCTTATTTATCCATCCATCCATCCATCCATCCATTCATCAACCTTCAGGTTACCAAATCTTTTTATTTACTGGCATGCACAGAGAGAGAGAGAGGGAGGGAAGGGAGGGAGGGAGAGAGAGAGAGGGAGAGAGAGAGAGAGAGAGATGGACACAATTTTGATTTTTTTAAAAAAAATTGATTTATATGCCGCCCTTCTCCGGAGACTCAGGGCAGCTTACAATGCGTGAAGCAATAGCCTTCATACTTCTGTATATTTATACAAAGTCAGCTTATTGCCCCCACAAACTGGGTCCTCAATTGACCTACCTTAGAAAGGATGGAAGGCTGAATCAACCTTGAGCCTGGTGAGATTCAAACTTACAGTAATTGCAGACAGATGGAGTTAATGACAATGCATTAGTCTGCTGAGCTATCCAGATTACAGCTGTTTTGAAATGGAAGATAAAAAAAATGAATACTAATATAAGGTAAGAAAAAAGACAAATGAGAAAGGTTAAAGGTTAATAGCAAGAAAGGTTAAAAAAAGGTAAAAGAAAAATAGGAAAGAAGGAAAGAAGAGAGAAAGAAAGAGAGAAAGAAAGAGAGAAAGAGAAAGGAAGGAAGGAAACTTACTTTTTTCAGTTAGCTGGGCTGGCCTGATTTTATGTTGATTTTAAAGTTTGATTTTAATTGAAATGTTTCAAATTATGGGCCAAATTCATTCAATTACTTTTAAAATTATTTTAACTTTTGTGTACGAATGTTTTTATTCTGGCTGTTCACCGCCCTGAGTCCGAAAGGAGAAGGGCGGTATATAAATCTAATAAAAGATAAAGATAAAGAAAGGAAGGAAGGAAAGAAAGAAAGAAAAAGAAAGAACAAAAGAAAGAAAGGGAGGGAGAGAGAAAGAAAGAAAGGGAAGAAAGAAAGGAAGGATAAAGGAGTTACAGCTCTATTGTCTTCTTTTTATAACCTAGCTTGTTTAATCGTCAAAACCATAAATCAAAAGTTCGGGTTTTTTTAACAGAACAGAACAGGACAGATTAGCAGTGTTGGAGGGGTCCTTAGAGGCCTTCGAAACCAACCCCCTGCAGGGGCAGGAAACCCTAAACCTTTGCAGAGAAAATGGTTGTCCAATCTCTTAAAAAACCCGCAGTGTTGGAGCAGTCACCAGTTCTGGATGCGAGCCATTCCACTGATCCATTGTCTGGAAAATTCATCCTTAGTTCTAGGTTGGATCTCTCCTTGATGCGATTTCCCTGTTTCGTGCAAAAAAATCCATAAAGGCCTTTTTCAACTCAACGATAAAGACAGATGTTATCTTTTCTCTGGTCAAAGAAATCCGTTAAGCAAGTTTCATCCTTTTCGCCAGGCATTCCTCCACTGTGGGTATTATTTCCACTTTTCTGGATACAATCATCTTACTAAAGTTATAATCTTACTGTTGTGGTCTGCTGGCAGACTGCGGAGCAGAGTCGGACAGTGAGGAGACTGGGGAGGAACATGGGCCAGTCCTGGAGTCTGGGGAAGGCTCGGACGAGGGCTCTGCGTCGGAGGCAGAGAGGGAGCCAGGGCCATCTGGGAGTTATGTGCTGCCTCCGGAGCCTTCAGTGTCTGACGTCAGAGAGGCAGAAGAACAGCGTTCCCAGTATGCGCGTGCAACAGCTAAGACAAAAGGGACAACTCTGGAGTAAGGCTTGGAGATGATTGGCCCCTCCCATAAGACCTAAAGGAGGAGCAAAGGCACGTGAGCCTTTGCAGGAAGCAACTTTGTTCGTTCTGGTCGATTTGTATTCTGAAGCTCCGTTTTGACTCTGTCCTCCGTGTGGTCTTGCAGAGCTAATTGCCAATTAGGCCTTTGGCAGCGTGTCAAGGGAGATAAAGGTGGGTGCTTATCAGCCTTATCCCGAAGGATCCTTCTCCCAGGAGTGGGGTGGGAATGGAGGTTTTGCAGTATCCTTCCCCTGCCACGCCCAGCAAGCCCCGCCCACCAAGCCATGCCCACAGAACTGGTAGTAGAAAAAAATGGATTTCACCACTGCTTCAACCCTACGATGGTTTCGCACACCTCCTTTCTTAATCGCTTCTGGAAATGGCTTGTTAGCTGCTCTTTTGTTTTCTTTTTTCTTTTTGGATATTAAGAACCTTCGGAACAATAAGTTTCATTACACCGAGTGATTCTCCTTCAATCCTCAGTGAAAGAAATGTCACGTAAATTTAAGAACTCAGGGGGGAAAAAGAAAAAAAACCGCCCTTAAATAAATAACAAACGGCTGATTAAAACGTTGATTTTGGAATTATAAACAGACTAAGAGGCCTGAAGGATGGGAAATAAGATTTTTGAAATTAATTACAAGAATCCTTCCCGTGGGTTGTTTAAAATCCTATTAAAAATATATGAAGATTTTTTTGAATCCGAGTGTAAGAAATCTTCCCGTGGGAAAATGTTATGGATTAGAGAAGGGGTGGGGGAAACATGATAAGAGGAGACTTTGAAGGCTGGACACTAGAGGCAAGCAGCAAAAGCTAACGCCGCATAATTAAAGGAGAAAACGCCCGGCTTTACAGAACTTTGGAAAAAAGTCAAGGATATCGGGGGACAATGCGCCCAGAGGTTTATCTTGAGATTGTCTGCTACCATAAAAATGGATTTAAAAAGAGGAAATAGAAAGGGTACAATTGGGGATCAAGCTGTTAAGGATTTGGATTTTTTTTTAAAAAAAAATGACAAGTCACAAGACGGGTGGAGAAAAAGACGTTAGCCTGGATTTGAAAATGGAACTGGCGGATGTTTCGATACCTTACAGGGACACTTGAATAATAGCGCCAAGCCGAGATACCGAAGGTCCTCGACTATTTTACAAAAGTGAAATACTTCTTAAGTGAGGTTTGCTTCATTTTGCGACCTTCCTGGCCACCGCGGTTAAGCGAATCCCGCCGTCGTTAAATTAGTAGCCCGGTCGCTAAGTGGATCTGCCTTCCCCATTGACTCGGCTTGGTGAGAAGGATGCCCAAAGGGGATCACTTGTGACTCCGGGAAACTGCAACCGTCGTAATGGCGTTTGTCAGAAATGGTGAAGGGCAGTGATGGTGAATACGCATGCATGTTTGCCCGCTGTAGAGCCGGAAACCAAAAACGGCCCGGAAAACAGTCCAAAAAACAGCCTGAAAACAGCCTGTTCTTTGGCCGTTTGTGAGGCAGTTTTCCAGCGCTCCAGCGACACTAGAAAAGTCCCGGAAGTTGGGAAACGGGCCATTTCTTGCCTCCGGAGGATGGGGAAGGCCATTTTTGCCCTCCCCAGACTCCTAGAAAGGCTCTGGAGGCTGGGGACAGCAAAAAAAACGGGCCTTCCCCACCACTACCCCAAGGCCCTTGGAGGCAGGAAACAGCCCTTCTTCTGATGGGCCCAGAAGGCCCGAAAATCAGCTGGTGCGCGCCGGAGCTGAGCTTGCGTGCCCACCAATATGGCTACGTGTGCAACCTACGGCATGCGTGCCACAGGTGGCACGCGGAGCCATATCTGAGGGCACGGGAGCGTTGCCCTAGTTCAGCTCCAGCACGCATGTACACGCCAGCAAGCTGATTTTCAGGCCTTCTGTGCCCACTGGAAGTCGGGAAATGAGCTGTTTCTGGCGGGTGAGGAAGGCTGTTTTTGCCCTCCCCAGGCTCCAAGAAAGACTCTGGAGCCTGGGGATAGCGAAAAACGGCCCCACCATGCTATCGCATGCCAAAAGCAGGGGGAGCATGCACACATGTGCGGGAGGGCGGGGCACGGATGGGCATTGAATTATGGGTGTGGGCATGCACGCATGCTCTCCCCCCAGTTAGCCATCACTGACCTATAACATCCCTTCCAACTCTGTTAACCTCTTAAACATCTGTTAAATATAAGCCAGTTGTTCCGTCTGATCACGTGACCACGGGGAGGTTGCATGGGTTGCAAATTGTTTAAAACGGTCACGAGTCTCTCTTTTGAGTGCCGCTTGTAACTTTGAACAGTCGTAAAAGGAGCCGTTTAAGTTGAGGACTGCCTGTACAATTTTGACACATGGATAGCTTTCGACTTTGTTTAGTGACGGTTTGAAGTCGCAACTGCGCTGGAGAAAGAATGACCTTTTCACACCTCTGACCACTGCAGCATCCCCACGGCCACGTGATCAAAACATGCGGATACTTAGCAAGTGGTTCATATTTATGGCGGTCGCAGTGTCCCCGGGGTCATGTGATCTCCTTTTGCGACCATCTGACAAGCCGAGTCAAATGGGGAAGCCAGATTCACTCAACCACTTAACACTTAACAAAGTGTTACTAACTTAAACAACGGCAGTAATTCACTTAACAACTGTGGCAAGAAACATCGTAAAATGGGGCAAAATTCACTTAATAAACCAAGTTAGTTGGTTAATAACCATAATCATAGTTTATTGCACATGTATACCCCCTAGTCTTCAATAACTCTGGGCGATTCACGGCCATCAAAAAATGGCAATCGGATCAAACAAGGATAAAAGATGGCTAGGACCTCTCTCTCTCTTTCTCTCTCTCTCCCTCCCTCTTCTCCCTCCCCAAAAATGAAGATCCAGGATTTCACAGCTCTTCTGAACAACAGCAAGTGTCAACCAGATCTCTGAGGAAACCTCATTTTAGGGGGCAGGTGTTGCGACAGAGACGGTGCATTTCCGGGGTCCTGATAAATGACTGTGTTTAATCGAAGGAACCCAGAATGCATTGACTCTGCAGGATCAAATCAGAATGGGACACAGATGCTCCTTCGAGCAACCTGGCCAGTGGTGAAATCCTGGCAGTTCTGTCCGGCTCGTGTAAACCAGTAACGGCAGTGGCAAACTGGTAGCGGCGGCAGCACGAGACTGGCAAACTGGTAGCGGCGGCCCACCTGCCCGAATGTCATTAAAACCAGGAAGTAACCTGTTTTTTATGATTGGATGTGACAATGGCGCGTGCACTTCCCAACCGGTAGGGAAGGTAAATATATTTCTTCCCTGAACCTGGCTTTATGCCATCGTGGATGGTTGGAAGGAACCAGAGAAAAAAGAGCAAGGAAGAAACTGGGGTTTCGGGGAGGCTTACAATCCAAAAGTCAAGAAGTGGATGGCAGCTCCCCAATTCGGTCCAAAGCCCCCCTTCTCTCGACTAGCCTCCCTCTTCCAGCCTCCATCTTTGGCACCCAGCTTCTCACCTGCTTCCGAGCAGCGATTTTTGTCATTTGAAATACGTCACATCCCCCCTCCACACACACATACACAGCGCCCAGGCCCCCCCACACACACACACCCGATGCAACTCGGATAAATCAAGCAAGGAGTTAGGTTGCTAATGAGCTGTTTTTGCAATTTCTTGCAAAAATTGACACATTGGAAAAGCTGGAGGGGTGGGGGTGGAAGAGAAAGAAAGAGAGAGAGAGAGAGAGAGAGAGAAAGAAAGTCTTAATTGGAGAAGAGATGAAGCAGTTAATTAGAGCCAGCCACAAAGGGGGTGTCAGTATCGGCCCATATTTCAACTGTAAGCTGTCTCGACGCCATTTCCAGGCAGGGTCTGCTACTCTGAGAAGCCACTTTGGGGGTGCAACGCTCTTCGTGTCCATTTTCTCCCCAGCCTTCATCTAGAGGGGGGATCTCCAGGGAGGGTCTTTTCTCTCTGGAGAAGGTGAGTTTTCTATTGAGATTTCTCTATTTCTCACTCAACCAGGTCCCAAAAGTGCTTTTCAAAAGATGACTGGACTTTTTTCTTTTCCCTTGAAGTAAAGTCCCTTGGACTTTCTTCTTTTCCCTTCAGTTCTGGCCAGAATTGAAAAGAAAGAACGTTGAGTTGCCTTTTGAAAAGCTCCTTTGGGAGAAGGTCATCTCGAACCCTTTTACTCCCATCAGTTCTCCCGGCCTTGTCAATTATACCTAACGGGAGCAGGGGTGAGATTCAGCTGGTTCGGATCGATTCGGGAGTACCAGTAGCTCCCGACGATCAGCTGGGGGCGAACCGGTTTGCTCTGACGATCAGGTGCAAGCCCCTGCATGCTTTACTTACCTTTATCCTCTCGGCTGATTCACGTGGCGGAGCGGATTGCCAGGCTCAGCCGTGTTAGTCCCCAGAAGTAACACGGAAGTTTAGTTTTGTCAAAACTGCACGCGTGCACCGCACGTCACACATGGGCACGCGTGAAACACACAATCACCGAACTGGCGGCAGGATCCCGCCACTGAATGGGAGGCTAGCAAACCACAGACTGGTCGCAAGTGGCTAAGGGGTTCTCCAAAGAAATCTTTCCCCCTGGGGATCATGTAAGGAGAGAGATCTGCTGAGAAGATACCTTCCCTTCCTCACTTCCATCTCGTCTGCATCCAGTTCCCTACAATTGATACATGTTTGTCGGAGCACAAGCAACCAGACACAGACATGAAGAGTTCAGACTAGCTACTTTATTGTTTTCTGCCTATTTCACAGGAATCTTCCCAGACTGGCAGATTTGCCTGGGGAAGAGCAGATAAGGCTCCAAGGCATTCAGAGGGAGTCAGTCAGATCTTGTCCTCTTGGGAGACGGCTTTTCTCCAACAACAGTGTTGTACATTTTCCTTTCATCTGTCCACTCTCCCATTCTGATCTTCAGAAGATGCACATAAAATTCCTTGACGTCGTTCAGAAGATCCAACTTCAGGCAGTTTTCAAAGTCTGGCATCTTTCAGATCAGTCTTTCTCCACCTTTGGTTGTTTGAAGATACAGTAGACGGATTTCAACACCCAGAATTCCCCAACCAGCTCCTGAATCTGCTGCTTTGCTCCATTCACGGAATAAACCGAAACATAAATTGATCCATAAAAGGTTGGATTAGCACAACTTCACTCAATCACCCCCCAAAAAATTAACCAAGGTCAACATGTGGAAACAAGGCATCCATTACATCAGTGTTTCTCCACCTTTGCCAAGGTGGACAGGATGATGGGTGGATTGGAAGATGAGTGAATGTGAAGATGGGTAGACGTGAACTCCCAGAATTGAAGATGGATGGACCTCAACTCTCAGAATTGAAGATGGATGGACCTCAACTCCCAGAATTGAAAATGGATGGACCTCAACTCTCAGAACTGAAGAAGGGTGATGTTCAATGCCCCAAATTCCCAGGCTGCCTGCTGTCTGGAGAATTCTGGGAGTTGAAGTTCACCCATCTTCAAGTGGCCATGTTTGAGAAAACACTGTTCCAGATGCTTTGGAGTGATTATAGCCTGCGTTTCCAGATGTGGCAACCAAGCAACCAGATGCCTTCAGAATGAAAAGCCAAAAACCATACACCTTTCTTCCCTTATTCCTCTCCCCAGCCACCGATACCCAGAGACTGACTTACTCCTGAAGAGAGCGCTAACTCTCGTTTAACCGTCCGGTTGTTAGCTGAGTTGGTGTCCCAGTAATATTCCCCATAATCTGTTTAAACTCCCAGAGGGTCTAATATTAAACGAAGATCACAGTCAAAAGTATCCGAAAAGCCAGAGCCGTGAACATCAGTGCAGCCACAAAGGCAAAAGTTGTATTCTGTTGTGTCCAATTACGAGATAAATTCCCAACGATAAGCCAGAAGCGTCGGTGAAAAGATTCCCAAACCTATTTAAACCAACGCCTTGCTCCTAAATGCTATTTACTTAGATCTTTACAGCCATTCCTCTCACCGAAGAGCTTCGAGCTCCTCTCGTGTTTTGTTTTGTTCTTTTGTTATACATATTCCAGCAGCTGTTATTAAATTCCCAACACGCACGACGTGTGTGTTATCTTTTAACAAACCCAATAAGCAACACGTTGCCGGCTGCGGTAGAGAATGCCCCACTGCCTTTGTAATAATTCCCAGTATTGATTTCCAATAGGTCTTTTTTTTTCTTCTTTTTCCTTTTTTTTTTCCCCCTCCCACTTTCTTTCTTTCCTTATCGCAGCCCCCGGCCATGGCGAAGAGCCCGGAAAAAACCCACAGGGTCAAAGAAGCTAATTGCACTCCGCGCTCGGTATCCTATATTTCTGCAGCGCGTTTAGAAAATTACGAAAAAAAAACCCCTTTGCGTTATTAACAGTGCAGTTCCGTACGCCGACACCGTTATCATTCAGATCTGCCATCCAAATATGGTTTTTTCCAAGCTGCCTTGAACTCCCATCATGCCCATCAGTCAGCACAGGGCAGTCCTCGACTTCACGACCAAGACCATTGAGATCGAAAATTTCCATTGCTAGTCCTCGACTTATGGCCACAACGGAGCCCAAAATTTACATGGCTCAACGAGACATGGGTTAAAGTGAGGGGTTTTTTTGCCCCCCATTTTGCAACTTTTCTGGCCCGAGTTGTTAAGTGAATCGCTGCGTGGGTAAGTTAGAAACCCACTTGTTAAGTGAATCTGGCTCCCCACCGTTGATTTGGCTTGTGAGAAGGTCGCCAAGGGGATCATGTGACTCCGGGACACTGCGACCGTCATAAATATGAGCCCATTGTCAAGCATCCGAATATAAGTCATGTGAACATGGGGATGCTACAATGGTCGTAACTATGAAAAATGGTCGTAAATCACTTTTTTAAAAAATTTGATTTATATGCTGCCCTTCTCCGGGCGGCTTACAATGCGTTAAGCAATAGCCTTCATACTTTTGTATATTTATACAAATTCAGCTTATTGCCCCCACAAACTGAGTCCTCATTTTACCCACCTTAGAAAGGATGGAAGGCTGAGTCCACCTTGAGTCTGGTGAGATTCGAACTTACAGTAATTGCATACATCTGGTGTTAATAAGAATGCTTTTAGTCTGCTGAGCTATCCAGGCTTCTTTTGAATTCCAATTTCTGCCTCTCCCTTAAACAAACGTGGGGGGCTGTCTGCAATTACTGTAAGTTCGAATCTCACCAGGCTCAAGGTTAACTCAGCCTTCCATCCTTTCTAAGGTAGGTAAAATGAGGACCCAGTTTGTGGGGGCAATAAACTGACTTTGTATAAAATATACAAAAGTAGGAAGGCTATTGCTTAACGCCTTGTAAGCTGCCCTGAGTCTCCGGAGAAGGGCGGCATATAAATCAAATGTTTAAAAAAAAAAACATAGGTAGAAATCTCACCTCTTGGGATAAAGGCACTGAGCGTATTCAGCAGGTAGTGGCAACTGTGGGTGTAACGCCGTCCTATTTAGCCACGTTTTTGAGGCTGGGCGCATGCATGGCAGGGGTGGGCATGAGCCAAGCAGATGCACAGAAGGCGCACAGGTGCGCAAAGCGAGCATGCCCATTCGCGGTTAACCGGTGGTAAAAATACGTGTAAACTCACCTCTGGATGAAAGGTAGGTCTGGATCAGTGGTGAAATGCAAAATTTTTTTTACTACTGGTTCTGTGGGCGTGGCTTGTTGGGCGTGGCAGGGAAAGGATACTGCAAAATCTCCATTCCCACCCCACTCCTGGGGAACGGTACTGCAAAATGTCCACTCCCGAGGAAGGATACTGCAAAATCTCCATTCCCACCCCACTCTGGGGGAAGGAGACTGCAAAATCTCCATTCCCACCCCACTCCTGGGGAACGGTACTGCAAAATGTCCACTCCCGAGGAAGGATACTGCAAAATCTCCATTCCCACCCCACTCTGGGGGAAGGAGACTGCAAAATCTCCATTCCCACCCCACTCCTGGGAAAGGGCACTGCAAAATGTCCACTCCCAAGGAAGGATACTGCAAAATCTCCATTCCCACCCCACTCTGGGGGAAGGAGACTGCAAAATCTCCATTCCCACTCCACTCCTGGGGGAAGGATACTGCAAAATCTCCATTCCCACCCCACTCTGGGACCATCCAGAGGTGGTATTTTCCGGTTCTCCAAACTACTCAAAATTTTCACTACCGGTTCTCCAAAACCTGTCAGAATTTCACCCCTGGTCTGGACATCACTCAGCAAATCTCTCTTTCCCATCTTAGCTGGGGTTTTCTCTCTCTCTCTCTCTCTCTCTCCTTTTTTTCTTCTTTTATTAAGAGTGGAGGGGGCGGAAATGCCAAAATAAGCACTTTTTGACAGGCCCCTCTTGTCTCCCTCTCTCCCCTCGTCTACGATCACGGAAACGTGGCACAGAAGAGCCAAGTGTGATAGTGTCAGAAGCTACAATAACCAACCGAGGAGGGAAAACAACTTTTCGCTCTCAAAAAGAGCGATTTTGATACGAGGCCAAACGTGTGACTCGAGGAGGATAAAAAAATTCGTTCTTTGTTTCAAGGTAGCTTTTTTTTTCCTTCCTGAATGTGAGTTAAAAACAGAGGAACCTGGAAAAAAATTAGTGCCCACGGCCCCAACTGCTTTTTTTAAAAAAATGCAGGCAGTCCTCGATGTACGACCACAACTGAGCCCCGATTTGATGTTGCTCAAGCGAAACGTTTTCCCCCTTGACTTTGCTCATCAGTCAAAGGGGATCCCAGAATGACTCCCAAGACGCTGCAACCGTCATAAATGTGAACCAAGCTGTCCGAAGGTCCGAACGTTTTGCCACGGGAACGGTGGAACAGTCGTAAGTGTGAAAAAAACGATCCCGAGTTGCTTTTTTAAGTGCCGTAACTTGGAATGGTCACTAAGCAAACTGGCATCCTAAGTCGAGGATTACCTGTATCCAGTTCTGCCCAAAAAATAGATTTACCTGAGGGAGGGGTTTACGGAAACAGGCGACGCATAACTAATAACGGAACAAGAAGTCAAAAACCAATAGACAGTTTCTGAATCGAGCCAAGGATGGTCCTTATTTACCCAACAGTTATTTATTTCATTTCACTTTATTTAATCTCTGTAGTCGCCCAACTCTTACCAAATGACTGGACAGCTTAAAAATTCTAAAAAAAAACCCATTAAAAACAATATTAAAACAGTAAAAGCCAACCGCGAAATGAATAAATACATTTGCAGCCTTAACAGAAATCTGGCGGCTCGGTGTTTTCCCCTTTTTTAATTTGCAGCGAGCTTCTTTATTTATAAGGCTGATCCTAACTCAATGCGGCCTTTTTTTTTTTTTTTAAATATTTTTGAAAAAAAGAACTGAGTCAGAAATCTTGATTTTTTTTGCTCAGATGCCGATCCGATCAGGAAAATAATAATAATAATAATAATAATAATAAAAAACCCTAAACAAATGCCTCTTGCAGGCTTAGAACTCCCACGCACAACAGGGGGAAAGTTCCTTTAATCAAGTTGCCAGCCTAATAAGCAATTAAATCCGTAAGTGAAGAAATGAATTGTGAGCCTGGAGAACCGGGAGTTGCAGTTTTAATGAAGGCTTGTGTGGATCTCGGGACTAAATGAGCAGGAACTGGGCATCCAGGAATTTATGCATCGCACAATGCAGGAAGCCAGCAAGGCTAAATGGCTTTGCTTCTGCTAGAACAGAACAAAAAATAGAACGGAACAGGAAGGAAGGAAGGAAGGAAGGAAGGAAGGAAGAAAGGAAGGAAGGAAGGAAGGAAGGAAGGAAACGAAGGAAGGAAAGAAGGAAACAAAAAGGAAGGAAGGAAGGGAAGGAAGGAAGGAAACAAGAAGGAAGGAAAGAAGGAAACAAAAAGGAAGGAAGGAAGGAAACAAGAAGGAAGGGAAGAAGGAAACAAAAAGGAAGGAAGGAAGGAAGGAAGAAAAGAAGGAAACAAAAAGGAAGGAAGGAAGGGAAGGAAGGAAGGAAACAAGAAGAAAGGAAGGAAGGAAACAAGAAGGAAGGAAAGGAGGAAACAAAAAGGAAGGAAGGAAGGAAGGAAACAAGAAGGAAGGGAAGAAGGAAACAAAAAGGAAGGAAGGAAACAAAAAGGAAGGAAGGAAGGAAGGAAAGAAGGAAGGAAACAAAAAGGAAGGAAGGAAGGGAAGGAAGGAAGGAAACAAGAAGAAAGGAAGGAAGGAAA
Organism: Masticophis lateralis; assembly: GCA_030761175.1. Taxonomy (NCBI): domain Eukaryota; kingdom Metazoa; phylum Chordata; class Lepidosauria; order Squamata; family Colubridae; genus Masticophis; species Masticophis lateralis. Next base: position 8,315,528 of record JAUDYJ010000017.1, on the reverse strand, counting down.
CAAGGAAGGAAAGAAGGAAACAAGAAGGAAGGAAGGAAGGAAGGAAGGAAGGAAAGAAGGAAACAAAAAGGAAGGAAGGAAGGGAAGGAAGGAAGGAAACAAGAAGAAAGGAAGGAAGGAAACAAGAAGGAAGGAAAGGAGGAAACAAAAAGGAAGGAAGGAAGGAAGGAAACAAGAAGGAAGGGAAGAAGGAAACAAAAAGGAAGGAAGGAAACAAAAAGGAAGGAAGGAAGGAAGGAAAGAAGGAAGGAAACAAAAAGGAAGGAAGGAAGGGAAGGAAGGAAGGAAACAAGAAGAAAGGAAGGAAGGAAACAAGAAGGAAGGAAAGGAGGAAACAAAAAGGAAGGAAGGAAGGAAGGAAACAAGAAGGAAGGGAAGAAGGAAACAAAAAGGAAGGAAGGAAACAAAAAGGAAGGAAGGAAGGAAGGAAAGAAGGAAGGAAACAAAAAGGAAGGAAGGAAGGGAAGGAAGGAAGGAAACAAGAAGAAAGGAAGGAAGGAAACAAGGAAGGAAAGAAGGAAGGAAGGAAGGAAGGAAGGAAGGAAGGAAGGACTTGCACAATGCAGGAAGCCAGCCAGGCTAAATGGTTTTGCTTCTGATCTTGCTTCTGTTAGAACAGAACAGAACAGAAAACAGGACAGGACAGGACAGAAGGAAGTAAGGAAGGAGGGAGGGAGGGAGGAAGGAAGGAAGAAAGAAGGAAGGAGGGAGGGAAGGAAGGAAGGAAGGGGAACAGGTAGCCCTCAACTTATGACCACAATTGAACCCAAAATTTCTGTTGCTAAGCAAGACATTAAGTGGGGTTTTTTGCCCCATTTTACAACCTTGCTTGCCACACTTATTAAATAAATCACGGCAGTTTTTGAGTTATTAACACGGTTGTTAAGTAAATCTGGTTTCACCATGGACTTTGCTTGCCTTGGTTAAAGTCCCCCCATCTTCAAGCCTGCTGACTGGAGAATTCTGGGGATTGAAGTCCCCCACCATCTTAAACGATGCCTGCTGGGGAATTCTGGGAGTTGAAGTCCGCCTGTCTTAAAGCTTTCCGGCTGAGGAATTCTGGGAGTTGAAGTCCGCCTGTCTTAAAGCCTTCTGGCTGGGGAATTCTGGGAGTTGAAGTCCGCCTGTCTTAAAGCCTTCCGGCTGGGGAATTCTGGGAGTTGAAGTCCGCCTGTCTTAAAGCCTTCCGGCTGGGGAATTCTGGGAGTTGAAGTCCGTCTGTCTTAAAGCCTTCCGGCTGGGGAATTCTGGGAGTTGAAGTCCGCCTGTCTTAAAGCCTTCCGGCTGGGGAATTCTGGGAGTTGAAGTCCGCCTGTCTTAAAGCCTTCCGGCTGGGGAATTCTGGGAGTTGAAGTCCGCCTGTCTTAAAGCCTTCCGGCTGGGGAATTCTGGGAGTTGAAGTCCGTCTGTCTTAAAGCTTTCCGGCTGAGGAATTCTGGGAGTTGAAGTCCGCCTGTCTTAAAGCCTTCCGGCTGGGGAATTCTGGGAGTTGAAGTCCGTCTGTCTTAAAGCTTTCCGGCTGAGGAATTCTGGGAGTTGAAGTCCGCCTGTCTTAAAGCCTTCCGGCTGGGGAATTCTGGGAGTTGAAGTCCGCCTGTCTTAAAGCCTTCCGGCTGGGGAATTCTGGGAGTTGAAGTCCGCCTGTCTTAAAGCCTTCCGGCTGGGGAATTCTGGGAGTTGAAGTCCGTCTGTCTTAAAGCTTTCCGGCTGAGGAATTCTGGGAGTTGAAGTCCGCCTGTCTTAAAGCCTTCCGGCTGGGGAATTCTGGGAGTTGAAGTCCGTCTGTCTTAAAGCTTTCCGGCTGAGGAATTCTGGGAGTTGAAGTCCGCCTGTCTTAAAGCCTTCCGGCTGGGGAATTCTGGGAGTTGAAGTCCGCCTGTCTTAAAGCCTTCCGGCTGGGGAATTCTGGGAGTTGAAGTCCGCCTGTCTTAAAGCCTTCCGGCTGGGGAATTCTGGGAGTTGAAGTCCACCCATCTCAAACTAGCCCAGGCTGAAAAATCACCCATTCACCCTCCTTCCACCATCCAAAAATTGGTGAAATGGGACACCCACAAAGAGCTTACGAAGGAAAAACTAGAGCCGCAGCTGTGGGCCTTGGTTGACATCCCTGGCCTGCCCCCCCCCCCCCAGAATCCGTCCCCATTATCAACAACATTTGCTTTGCCCCCCCCCCCACTCCCCTCCTTCTCTGGCAGCCCTTTTCTCCCTGGCACTGCTGCCCAGCCTGGGCCTTTTTCTTCCTGCTTGTCTTTCTCCCTAACAGTAATGATCATCGTTCTGGAGCTCGGGGAGGGCCGGGCTCACGCTTTGACGTGCCAATTTATGCAAAGTGCACACATTATGCAAATGTTATTAGGATTATTTGATCTTGCAAATCTCGCCACCTGATTTATTAGCCGCAAATTGCAGTCGGTGTCAGCAGACGGCAGGTCCCTGGCAGTTCTTGGCAGGTAGCTGGAAGAGGGGCTCTGCCCGGCGGGCCAACGGGGAGGAGGCGGGGGACGGGGACAACAAAAACAGAAAACGGGGCTGAGAGGCGAACCGGTTGGGGGTTCGACATGCCGAGAATGAGATGATGGACACGCGGCCTGTCTGAGCTGAGAGCCGGAAGCTAGGTGACCAATTAAACTGAATTCGCTCGTCCTGCCAGGCTGGGCTTCTCCTAACTGTGGCTTCTTGGCTCAGCCGCAATTGCCTGGGTTAGCCCAGGATGGGAGGGCGAGTGAAACAAAGGCAGTTTTGACATGTGTGCCCCAGAGCAGCCCCATCAGATCAGAGTGGATGTAAGAGTGATGCTTATTTATAAAACTCTATCTATCTATCTATCATCTATCTATCTATCTATCTATCTATCTATCTATCTATCTCTATCTATCTATCTATCTATCTATCTATCTATCTATCTATATCTATCTATCTATCTCCTTTCTTCCTTCTTCCTTCCCTCTTCTCTCCTCCGTCCCTCTCTTGCATCCATCCATCTCTATCTATCTATCTATCTATCTATCTATCTATCTATCTATCTATCTATCTCCTTTCTTCCTTCTTCCTTCCCTCTTCTCTCCTCCGTCCCTCTCTTGCATCCATCCATCCATCCCATCCATTCATCTCTATCTATCTATCTATCTATCTATCTATCTATCTATCTATCTATCTATCTATTGTTTCCTTCCTCATTCCTTCCCTCTTCTCTCCTTCCTTCCTTCTTCCCTCCCTCTCTTGCATCTCTCTATCTCTCTATCTCTCTATCTATTGTTTCCTTCCTCATTCCTTCCCTCTTCTCTCCTTCCTTCCTTGTTCCCTCCCTCTCTTGCATCTATCTATCTATCTATCTATCTATCTATCTATCTATCTATCTATCATCTATCTATCTATCTATCTATCTATCTATCTATCTATATTGTTTTCTTCCTCCACTTTCTCCTCCCTCCCTCCCTCCCTCCCTTACATCTATCTATCTATCTACCTACCTATCTATGTTTCCTTCCTCTTCTCTTCTCCCATCCATCCATCCATCCATCCATCCATCCATATCTTATTTATATGTCCCTCATCTCGCTGTTGAAAGTGACTCTGGCCTTAGCCATGTGGGTGGCATTCACTCTTGGTTTGCTGAACCAAACCACACTAAATTTGAGGCAAGTTCGAATCTGCAGTCCTCCTCCCCGATCATTGTTAAAACTGCCAAGTGAGCAAACAACGGCTTATCTTGAGGACTAGAATTGATCATAAGAAAGATCCCAGTTTCCCAGTCACCTTGAGGTAGACTATTCCTGGACCTGGAGGTTCCGTGTGCTCTCAATGTGCTAAGAGCTTCACGATTGGCCAGTGGTGAATCTTTTGGTGTTTTTAATGGTTTTATTTTAATCTTAACCAGCAGCAAATCACAGCATCTTCCATTAAGGATTTAAAGCCCTATTAAACAGGTATATACAAAAGTATGAAGGCTATTGCTTAACGCATTGTAAGCCGCCCTGAGTCGCCGGAGAAGGGCGGCAGATATAAATTGAACCCAATAAATAAATAAATAAATAAATAAATAAATAAATAAATAAATAAATAAATTTTGCATTGAGCAAAATGGTATTTCACGTTTGCCTCTCCTCCTCTCTTATTGCCACTCCATTTTCACTCAAGTTGACTATTCTCAGAGAGAAGGAGAAGGGTTGTTTTTTAAAAAAAATAAAAATAAAATCAATCCCCTTCTCTGGCATGCAAAATGAGACCCCAGCCCCAAGACCTTCTGGCTCTCTCCCTCTATATAGCTTGCCCTGTATGTGCCAAGCCTGGAAGGCCGGGCACCGTTGGCCAAGCGCCCAGGCTGTGCCAGAGGGGTGGAAGGGCTGGGAGCTGGGGGCAAGGAGACTCTTTCCCCTCCCCTCCCGCTTTCTGTCCAGCGTCCCACCGCAGCAGAAGTGGGACCGCAGCATCACCCAGGGCCTGATGCCAACACACCCGGCCATTACATCAGCTGCAAACTCCCAATGGTGGAGGGAACAGAAGTAAACACTCTCCGATCCCTCGCTTGCAAGCTCCCCCCTGCGGCCCTTTCGCTTCTCCGCTCTGCTTCTGCTCTGTTGGAGAGACGAGCCCCCCGCCCCCGCCCCGCGCAAGATGCTGGCAGGATTGACTCCAGATTGGGAAGGGGGGGGAGGACTGAAATAAGAGACACCCCCCCCCCCCCGGCATGGACTTCCTTTCTTTTTGTGAAATAGCTATCCTGGCTATTTGGACTCTCTGACCAACATCCCAGGATGCCCCTGGTGGGTTTTGAACGATGGCATTCCTCCCCGTTGCTCATCCCTGCTTGGGAGAGTGGGTACTGAGGCAGCCCTCCCCCGCCCCCACAAGGCTCTGGAGAAGCTCAAATGCAAGCCCCCTCCCACAGGAAGCAAGCTCCTGGCTGAGAGCACCAGTGTGCCTTCCATCAATAGTGCAAATTACCAGAAACCTGATGGGCGGACTTCCACTCCCAGAATCCCCAGCCAGCATGCATTTAAAATGGGTGGACTTCAACTCCCAGAATTCCCCAGCCAGCATGCTTTAAGAAGGGTGGACTTCCGCTCCCAGGATCCCCCAGCCAGCATGCTTTAAGAGGGGAGGAGAGAGAGGAGAGGAGTGGAGAGGAGAGGAGGAGAGGAGAGGAAAAACAGGCTAAAAGTCCTCCCGGCCTCCACGTAGAGTCGGCCAAATGTCTCCGGATGCCGGATGGGCCGTGGCTCAAGCCTGCCAGATTAGCAGCCTGCACATCAAGTGCGCCTGCAAGCCTGAATCGGTTTAATAAGCGGATTATCCCGGCTTTCGTCAGTTAATCTCACGGGGAAGGGAGCCCACCGAGTTGCGGTGATTGAGTTTAGCGGCAAATTCTCCTCCGTTTGATTTGTGGGACAGAAATGCCTGACGCCCACCACCACCCGCCCGCTTCCCGTAATCTTCCCAGAGGATGGGAATAAAGATCAGGCTGGAAATCGGTTGGGATCCGGTGTTCAGCTGGCAAGGCTTTGCAGAGAGGAAGCTCCCTGCTGCTGCTGCTGCATCGCCTAGACACAGGTAGACTGCTCCTAACCAAGGAGGTTCCTTAAGAGGCCTCAGAGCCGTAGTTGACGTGGCCTTCCCAGTTCCCTCTTAGCATCAGGAGTTTCTCTGGCAAGACCTTGCCAGAAAAGGCTGCCTTTCAGCATCCCGCCGGGGTGGATCCCAAATTCTGCAGCTACAGCTAGTCCTCGATGTACGACCACAACGGAGCCCCCGATTTCCGTTGTTCAGTGAGCTTTGCCCCGTTTTACGACCTTCCCGCCGCCATCGTTAAGTGAATCGCCGCAGTTGTTCATTTAGCCACACGGTTGTTGAGTGAATCCGTCTTCCCCATTGATTTTGCTCGTCAAGCGGTCGCAAAAAAAGGGGATCACACGACCGTCATAAATGCGAGCCCGTTGCCGGGCGTCTGACTTCCGATCACGTGACCGTCGTAAGCACGAAAAAGGGTCAGAAGTCACCTTTTCGCAGGGCCGTTGTAACTTTGATCGGTCACTAAATGAACAAGGACTTCCTGTATTGCACCACGACCTGGAGGGAAAAAATTCTCTTTTTCCAAACCTGGCGTGGTGCAGAGATGGGAGGAACAGCGCAGAAGGGAAATGGGACAATTTGCTGGCACCCATTCTGAGGGATTAATCTGAGATCTTTGTGCAACCCCGAAGATTACTGCCTTCTCTGCCAAGGCTGCCTAAAAGACAGCTGGGCCCATATTCCTTTGCCCCGTCTCGGTCTCTTGATCGGCATAGCCTAGAATTATAAGACATCTAGCCCAAATACTCTGCTCCTCATTTATGGCAGCCATTTTCCAACTGTGGAAGTTTTTAAAAAGAGATTGGACCACCATTTGTCTGCAATAGTATAGGGCGGAGTCAGCAACCTTCAGCTCTGGAGCCGCATGTGGCTCTTTCACGCCTCTGCTGTGGCTCCCTGTCACTCAAACTATGCATCACAACCACCAATGTGCGACACTCACCAGCAGGTGATTTATTGAGCTTTTCAACCCCTGGTAGGCCAACCATAGATAAATCCAAGAAAAGAAAAGTTTCAGAAGAAAACAGAATGTTTAATTCAACTATATAGGCTAGTTTTGTGGCTGCTCAAGAAATAGTTGGGGATGGGAAGGGTTTTGTGGCTCCCGGTGTTTTCTTTTCTGTGGGAAACGGGTCCAAATGGCTCTTTCAGTGTTTAAGGTTCTATTCTATTCTATTCTATTCTATTCTATTCTATTCTATTCTATTCTATTCTATTCTATTCTATTCTATTCTATTCTATTCTATTCCTATTCCTATTCCTATTCCTATTCCTATTCCTATTCCTATTGCATTCTATTCTAATTCTATTCTATTCTAATTCTAATTCTGTTCTAATTCTATTCTATTCTATTCTATTCTATTCTATTCTATTCTATTCTATTCTATTCTATTCCTATTCCTATTGCATTCTATTCTAATTCTATTCTATTCTAATTCTAATTCTATTCTAATTCTATTCTATTCTATTCTATTCTATTCTATTCTATTCTATTCCTATTCCTATTCCTATTCCTATTCCTATTCCTATTCCTATTGCATTCTATTCTAATTCTATTCTATTCTAATTCTAATTCTATTCTATTCTATTCTATTCTATTCTATTCTATTCTATTCTATTCTATTCTATTCTATTCTATTCTACTCTACTCTACTCTACTCTACTCTACTCTACTCTACTCTACTCTACTCTACTCTATCATAATGTGAAACCCATCGCTCATTTCATTCCATTCCATTCTTCTCTATTCTCTATCCCTTTTTCTAGTCTGGTCTAGTCTCTTGTCTTTTTCTTTGGTTTATGGATGACCAGAATTGTATTTTGGCTTAAATGCTCTTGAAAGAGAAAGAAAGAATTGAATTTTTTTTCTGCTCATCCATGTGATTTGAGTGCACGGGGTTCAGATATTCTCTGGGCCCCTTCAGAAAACGCATCATCCGTTGCAAGTTTGTATAGAGTTTCTCAACCTTGATCGTGTTAAGATGTATGTGGACCTCAATTCCCAAAATTCCCCAAGAAACATGCTGCTGAGGAATTCTGGGAGTTGAAGTCTCCATACCTAAAGCCTGCTGGCTGGGGAATTCTGGGAGTTGAAGTCTCCATAGTTAAAGCCTGCTGACTGGGGAATTCTGGGAATTGAAGTCCCCATACTTAAAGCCTGCTGGCTGGGGAATTCTGGGAGTTGAAGTCTCCATACCTAAAGCCTGCTGGCTGGGGAATTCTGGGAGTTGAAGTCTCCATAGTTAAAGCCTGCTGACTGGGGAATTCTGGGAATTGAAGTCCCCATACTTAAAGCCTGCTGGCTGGGGAATTCTGGGAGTTGAAGTCCCCATACTTAAAGCCTGCTGGCTGGGGAATTCTGGGAGTTGAAGTCCCCATACTTAAAGCCTGCTGGCTGGGGAATTCTGGGAGTTGAAGTCCCCATACTTAAAGCCTGCTGGCTGGGGAATTCTGGGAGTTGAAGTCCCCATACTTAAAGCCTGCTGGCTGGGGAATTCTGGGAGTTGAAGTCCACCCATCTTAAAAGGGCCAAGATTGAAAAACCGCTGGTACATAAAGCAGTTTAAATTCTTGAGTTGGAGTCTGAGCTGGGAATTTTAGCAGTTTCATGATATAAAACTTAGTAGAGAGGCTTCTTTTCTTTCATTTCTTTTCTGGATGTTTCTACATCTGAGGCAGAGACCCTCTCCCATTAAAAAAAACCAACAACAACGAAAACCAAATGACATACAAGCATCAAAGTTATAAACGATGCTATAAATATTTGCCCAGAAAATGTTTTGGGCGGTTCAGAAAAATACAACGATGCCAATAATACCAATAATACAGATGTCACTAATAATACAGGCAAAAGTGGTTGCATTTCTCTGCTGCAAAAACAGATGTGCCCAAGGCCATTCCCATTGATATGTAATTGACTAATGGACAAGAAAAAAAGGAATATTTAGACTGCAATCCTCTAATCCTCTTGCCTCGAAATAAACATACATACGAAGAACGAAGAACAGTTGTTGGAATTGGGTAAGCCTAGTTTAATGAAGAGAAGGACTAGGGGAGACATGAGAGCAGTCTTCCAGTATCTCAGGGGCTGCCCCAAAGAAGAGGGAGTCAAGCTATTCCCCAAAGCACCTGAGGGCAGGACAAGAAGCAATCAAGGAGAGAAGCAACCTAGAACTAAGGAGAAATTTGCTGATAGTTAAAACAATTAATCAGTGGAACAACTGGCCACCAGAAGTTGTGAATGCTCCAACACTGGAAGTTTTTAAGAAGACGTTGGATAACCATTTGTCTGAAGGGGTGTAGGCTTTCCTGCCTAAGCAGGGGGTTGGACTAGAAGACCTCCAGGGTCCCTTCCAACTCTTGTTATTCTCTAAACCCCAATGATGCATCTACATCCATTCCACAGAAAGCCCTTCTGGTTGAACTATTGAGAGCCGACTTTAAATGGCGCTCCACTCCATACACTGAACTCCAGCAGACTTTCTTGCCTTCTGCTTCTACACACACACACACACACACACCAAGGCGTAAGTATTCCTACATACACACACTGTCTCCCAGCACCAAATCTCTTGAAAATTTCCTCTGCTCCTTCCATCGATGATGACAGATGATGAAATACCCAAGAGCAAAGCAAGACACACACAAACACACCCAAGGCACAACCCTCTCGGGTATTCTCCGCCCTCCTGTTTTACTCCTTAGCTGCCGTGTTTACTTGGAAGCCACTGCCAAGGCTGGCCAGGTTTACATTGGTTTGAAAAATCCAAGACCTTTACAGTTTGTACCTGGGCATGTGGATTGTGAAAAGCAGACCCACTTTTTCTTTTTTGTTTGGTTAAAATGACATGACATTGGGAAATTATTCTGAAATCATTTGCCTGCTTTTTTGTTAGGGAGGAGTTTAAGGGACGAGAAAGAAAAGGAAGGAAGGAGAAAGAAGGGAGGGAGAAAAGGGAAGGGAGGGAGGAGAAAGAAGGGAGGAAGGAGAAAGAAGGGAGAGAGAGGAAGAGAAAGAAAGAAAGAAGGGAGGGAGAATGAGGAAGGAAGGAAGGAAGGAGAAAGAAGGGAGAAGGAGGAAGAAAGAGGAAGGGAGGGAGGAGAAAGAAGGGAGGGAGAGAGGGAGAAAGAGGAAGGAGAAAGAAGGGAAGGAGAAAGAAGGAAGGGAGAAAGGAAGGGAAGGAGGAGAAAGAAGGGAGGAAGGAAGGAGAAAGAAGGGAGGGAGAGAGGGAGAAAGAGGAGAGAAAGGACGGAGAAAGAAGGGAGGGAGAAAGAGGAAGGAAGGAGAAAGAAGAGAGGGAGGGAGGGAGAAAGAAGAAGGAAGAAAGGAGAAAGAAGGAAAGGAAGGAAGGAAAGTTCTGTTTATTTCCCTTTGGGGTTTTTATAAACTTCTAAACTAGGGCCACATGTTTAGGTGGTAAGTGTCCAGATTTCATATTTTACCTAAATTATAGGCCAAATTTTATGCACCATAACTCACTTGACAAACTTCTAAAGCTCTCTCTTTGCCCCGAATGGATCTTTGAAGGGATCTTGAGGAGAGGAATTTCCCACTTCTTCCCCTTCTCTCTTATTTTGCCTTTCATTGCGTGTCACTCTCGAGCCACCTTCCACCTGTTTCCCCCAGAAACAGCCTTGCATTTCGCTTCAGCAGCCAAGCACCTGCGCCAGCCAACTTTATCCACCAGCCCCTTCCTCCTGACCCCATTGCCCCTTGACGCCATCCAGATCCTCTCCGGCTGAAAAATATTGATACTGTCCACCTGAAACTCCAAACCTCGACTCTTTGGAGGGTGGGAAAAACAGAGAAAATGAGAGAGAGAGAGAGAGAGAAAGAGAAAAACTCAAAAAAACCGATCAAACAGCAGTTTGAACACCTAAAGTTCAAAACTTGTTTCTTAAAAATGTCACACTTGAGGACCAAGAGATGGGGTGAATCAAGAAACAGGGCCCAGTGAAATGGATGGGGTGGGGTGTGTTACGGGCCAGACAGACACTCAGAAGGATTGGGTGAAGCTAACACAACATCTTGATCAAAAACCATCTCCTTTCTGATCTCTCTTGGCTTATTTCCACTTGACGGGCCTTGAGGGTTGGTTGTCAATCATTTCATAATCAGGACCATTTTCTCGCTCTAATCCTGTGATATTCTGGTGAGTTGTTTATTTAAAACGGAGGCTTTGCCCTCTTGGGGGAAACTGGGGGTCGGGGTGGGGCGGTAGGTGGAACGAGGCGGCAGGGATGGAAGGCCGAGATTAAAAACTGGGCTAATCCAATAATCTGCCTCCGCGCCCTCCCCCCTCCCCCTTTAAACCCTTTTGCACGAGCTCCTTTCGTTAAACCTTGCCAACTTTCACTTTTGCTGCGTGGGTCCTTTTGAAAGCGAATTAATCTCCCCAGATTTGGAGTCGGGAGAAACAGGTCACTCATCCGTTTCTCCCTTTTCCCTATTGCCTCAAATTTGCCCGGCGGAGTGTCAAAAATCCCCCTTTCGGTGTAATCCGCCAATCCTCTTGCAGATTCGTAGCTTGGAAAAACCCAGATTTGCACACCCAAAAGCGTATTTAGGGACGGCTGGTGTACTGACTGTGTAACATCTAGAGCGATTTGGCCCCTTTCTCGCCACGACGAGCTTAAAGGGAAGACTGCAAAGGGCCCTGCTTGAATCTTTAAAAAAATTAACCTAGATTCCCCATTCAGATCTCGGTTATATGTCCTCGGCTACCTGATTTAAAGCTTCATATTTTTCGAGGCATGGGAGAAGGAACGACCGCATATCACTCAATGCATATCAACACAAGGGCTCCAATTTTGCAGCCTGACACCCTGAAAACACTGAAAACAGATTATTGGTAGCATCCTTTGACCAGGCTGGTCCACAGCATCTTCCCTACATCTCACAGACTTCAGCATCTCTGCATTCATACGCCAGTCTTGCCCTGGAATGGCCGTGCCAGAGGCGCAGGAAAATTCCCTGCTAGATTTGCCAGCCACGGACGGCACCCTCTGCTTATGGGCAGGTGTGAACTCACGCCTGAAAGATGTGCCCGGCCGAACTAACTCCCTCTTCCTTCGCTGACCGTCCCTGTCTTCCCTTCTCCACGGAGGAAGAACAAGTCCAAGCATCTCAGCACAGCCACCACACTCTAAAAACAAAAAACCCTCACAATTTTTACACGGCACCAGGGGTGGGGGAGAGTAAAGACGCCGTAAAAATACCCCGCAAAAAATATCAGTCTCCTCACTGCCTTGATGTATTCAACCACCGGCAGGCCAATCCGAGATTTTTTCACCCCAAATCAAAACAACCCCTCCTCAAAGAAGCATCAGATGCCAGTTTGATGCCCTCCAGAAATTCCCAGGAGCAAACATTTCTCTGCTTCTCGGTTAATTTCGATCAGCCATCCATGCCATCTCGGTAAAAGGCAGCCACTTGCAAGCTCATCTCTTCCCCCCCCCCATCATCACCACCGCTGCCACCCTTGGCAGATCAAATGCTGCCAGCTTGGTGCCCCGAGCCTCTCTCCCGTTTGCTGCCAAAGCTGTGCCAGGGGATAAAATTGACCTTGCCTTACCTGGTCAGGAGATTAGTCCAGTTGAGAGCGGATGGACCGAGCCCTTTATTATTATTTTTTTCCTCCCCCGTTGGTAAAGTTTATGACGCCAGCCAGCTGCTTATTCCAGTGGCGAGAAGCAAATAACCAGGAGAGAAGGGAATTGGTGATGACACGGTGGGAGGGAGGGAGAGAAGGGGAGAGCAGGGCAGGAGAGGGAAGGAGGGAAAGCTGGGATGTGAAAAGGGGAGAGAGAAAGAGAGAGAGAGAGAGAGAGGAAGAGAGAGAGGAAGGAAGGAGGAAAACACCCCCTCCCCCAAATGGAGAGCAGAGATTAGGCCAGAGACATTGTTCCTGCAGTGAGAGCAGAAAGCAGCGAGATGTAGAAGTCTCGGTGCCTGTGTTTGTGTGTCTGTGTGTGTGTGTGTAAGCGTGCGTGTCTGCATGCCACACTCCGGAAGAGAGGATGCGGTGACACACAAACACCAGATGAGATCAAGAGCGCTGTTGGTTTGTGCTCAGCACCGCTGGTTTTTTCTGCCGTCGCTGCTTCTGCTACTGCCACCGCCGCCGGTGCCTCAGCGCCGGCTGGCTCGGTCCAAGCGAGACCTCCTACGCCTTCAGCATCCGCTTTTCTTCGCTTTGAAGTGCATCCTTTTGGCAGCCGGGGGATGGGGGGGGGGGCGCTGCTCTTCCCTCCTCTCTTCTCCCGATGCCAGGGGGCGATTGGAAAGCCAGGATAAGGAAGAAGGGTGGGATTGCCAAAGAGTGGGAAAGCCCATTCGGACCAGGAAGGGCTCCCTTCGGCCGGTTTTGCATCCCTGCAGGGCTGAATCCTTGCAGGGAGAATTTGGGGATGGAGGGTGGGGGGGTGGCGGCCTCAAGCCCACTTGAATACCAAAGAGGCAGGTGAGGTCTTTTGGAGTCTGCCCGCTTCATCTGGTGCCCACCCTGAGGAAATGAGCCTCAGATGGGCACCAAATGGCCTGCTGAGATCCAGAAGAGACCCTAGTAGTCCAGGATTACAAGCAGTCCTCGATTTACGGCCACGACGGAGCCCAAAAATTTTAATCTGGCTCCACGAGACAATGGGTTAAGTCAGGTTTTTTGCCCCATTTTACGACTTTTCTTGCCCGCCGTCCTTAAATGAATCCCCACGCTTCTTAAATTAGCCGCATGGTTGTTAAGTGAATCTGGCTTTTCCCCTTTTGACTTGGCTGGTCAGAAGGTCACAAAACAGGATCCCGTAACCCTGGGACACTACAACCTGTCATAAATACGAGCCGGTTGCCAAAATGTCTGAATTTTGATCACGGGGATGCTGCGACGGTTGTAAATGTGAAAAAAATAGATCACGGATCATTTTTTCCCCCCCAGTGCCATTGTAACTTTGAAGTGCCACTCAAGGAACTGTTGTAAGTCGAGGATTAACTATATTAACGCACATCTATGACAAAAGGCGCACAGAACACTGTTCCCTTCCCACCAAAGGGGGTCCCTATTTTTCTACTTGCCTTTTTTTACCTGCTTTTGAGCTGCTAGGTTGGCAGAAGCTGGGACGAATCATGGGTGCTCACCCCGTTACGTGGCACTGGGGATTCGAACCACTGAACTGCCGACATTTCGATTGGCAAGCTCAGCGTCTTAGCCACTGAGCCACCACGTCCCTTTGCACACATACCCCTCCCCAAATGCCAGAGGAGGCTGAGGCAACCCAAGCATGCTTGGCTGGGGGATTCTGGGAGTTGAAGTCCACCCATCTTAAAGTCCCCAAGGTTGAGAGACCTTGCCTGGCCTGAAGAAATTTGGAAGAGAGGTTTAAAAATCGATCCATGCCTGCCTAGTCTCTTTTTCTTTCCAGATTTTGAATTTATTTTATTTATATGTCACACTTCTTAACCACGCATAACCCTCAGAGGGGGGGCTCTGTACATCCCTCTCTGTTCGCTTCTTTCTAAAATAACCCTGCCTCCCAAATAACTTGTATTTTTGGATTAGATTAGATTAGATTAGATTAGATTAGATTAGATTAGATTAGATTAGATTAGATTAGATTAGATTAGATTAGATTAGATTAGATTAACAGAGTTGTAAGGGATCTTGGAGGTCATCTAGTCCACCAACCCACTTTTTCTAGAGTCTCGACATCTTTTTTATAGTGCGGTGACCAAAATATTTTCTTTCTCTCATTCTTAAGAACTGAAAATCAAATGGCTTTGGATCAGGGGTGAAATCCACCAGGTTCTGACAGGTTCTGGAAAACCGGTAGCGGAAATTTTGAGTAGTTGAGAGAACCAGCAAATACCAACTCTGGCTGGCCCCAGAGTCGGGAGGGAATGGGAATTTTGCAATATCCTTCCCCTGGAGTGGGGAAGGAATGGGGATTTTACAGTATCCTTCCCCTAGAGTGAGGAGGGAAGGGAGATTTTGCAGTATCCTTCTCCTGGAGTGGGGAGGGAATGGGGATTTTGCAATATCCTTCCCCTGGAGTGGGGAGGGAATGGGGATTTTACAGTATCCTTCCCCTAGAGTGAGGAGGGAACGGAGATTTTGCAGTATCCTTCTCCTGAAGTAGGGAGGGAATGGGGATTTTCTTCCCCTGGAGTGGGGTGGGAATGGGGATTTTGCAGTATATTACCCCTAGAGTGGGGAGGGAATGGAGATTTTGCAGTATACTACCCCTAGAGTGGGGAGGGAATGGAGATTTTCTTCCGCTGGTGTGGGGTGGGAATGGGGATTTTGCAATAGCCTTCCCCCGGGAGTGGGGAGGGAATGAAGATTTTGCAGTATCCTTCCCCTGCCACGCCCACCAAGCCACGCCCACAGAACTGGTAGTAAAAAAAAGGATTTTACCATTGCTTTGGATATTGTTTTAACCCTGAGGGACCGCAGAGGTCCAACCGGTGAACGTCAGCGGGATTATTTACGAGGAAATTCGTGTATTTGGTGCCCCAGAGTTTCAGCACAGCTCAGGACCTCCCCCCAAATGTGCAGGATTTAGAGCCCATTTTGACCCCTTAGCTAGGGTGAGGTGGGGGGTGTTGTAGTCCAGCACATGGGTGAGGGAAGTTGATCCAGCACCACCTTCCCAGAGAGATTTAGAAAGTTGCTCCTTCAAGCTTGCTCCACTAACTGTTGTCTTCCAAGAGAAAAAATGACAAGCTTTGTCAATATTTATCCATTCCTCATGGTCGCTCTGCTCTGCCCACTAATGAAGCAGCCTTATTAGAATCTTGATCCCGCTTGCCAATTTTTATTTGATTTTATTATTATTATTATTTTGCATTTGGCGAAACGATTCCTACTAGCTCCATTCCTAAGCATGCTTTAAAATAGATGGACTTCAACTCCCAGAATTCCCCAGCCAGCAAACTTGGGGGAATAGACTTCAACTCCCAGAATTCCCCAACCAGCTTGGCTTTAAGATGGATGGAACAAGTCCCAGAATTCCTCAGCCAGCATGCTTTAAAATGATGGACTTCAACTCCCAGAATTCCCCAGCCAGCATGCTTTCCGATGGATGGTGAAATCTGGGGGTTGAAGTCCACCCATTTTCAAGTGGCCAAAATTGAGAAATACAGAGATTCAGGAAGCAGGAGAACGTGAAGTCATCTTTATTTCAGCCGGAGAACCAATCACTTTGCTGCTTGACAGGAAGATAGTTAAATAGAAGATATTTAACTATTTAACGGGAAGATAGTTAAACAGAAAAAATCAAGACATCCCTCCCTGCTCTTATGGACTTCCCGATATATATTGACTGCAGATGGGCCATCCTGAAGTTGCAAAAAATGTGGGACAGGATTCCACCTCTCCCAAGAAATCTCGCTAAAGAGACCCCGAAAATTACATTTGGGGTTTTCGGGGGGGGATCTCTTTTTACTTGGAAGCAGGTACCCCAAAACCCGGATGCTTCTTTTCCAGAAATTGGGACCAATTGAGAAGAGAACTAAAATGCCAAACACTCAGCTTCCATGCCGGCTGGGAAATTCTGTGAGTTGAAGTCCACATATCTTAAAAAGCACGCTGGTTGGTTTTCATAAGAGTGGGGCAAAACAATGGAATATATTCTCCATGCATTGCAACACAATTCCTCCCCTCCCAAAAAAAATTTTTTTGTAATCTGTCCCATCCATATATATATATTAATTTGATTTATATGCCGCCCTTCTCCGGAGACTCAGGGCGGCTTACAATGTGTTAAGCAATAGCCTTCATCCTTTTGTATATTTATACAAAGTCAGCTTATTGCCCCCACAAACTGGGTCCTCAATTGACCTCCCTTAGAAAGGATGGAAGGCTGAGTCAACCTGGAGCCTGGGGAGATTCGAACTGGTGTAATTGCAGACAGCTGGATGTTAATTACGGTGCTTTAGTCTGCAGAGCTAAACTAGGCTCTTTATATTTGGTCTGTTGGTCTGGCTGGGAAGTGTGAGTTGGCTGTTCCATCAAATGCCTCTCTCGATCCGAGAGATCACACCTGCGTTCTCTCTTTGTGACAGTGGAAGCGTATTTCAGTCCAGGTAGTCCTCAGCTTAACGACCGCAACGGGGACCAGAATTTCCATCGCTAAGCAAAGCAAAAATTTTCAAGTGATTTGCGTCTGATTTCACAAAGTTTTTTTCTGGCACAGTTGTTCGGCCGTACACTGCCGTTGTTCAGTGAATCGGGCAGTCATTAAGCAAATCGGGCTTTGTTCCGTTGACCCTGCTTGTCGGAAGCCGGTTGGAAAAGCCACAAATGGCAATCACATGACCCCGGGATGCTGCAACTATCACAAATACATGTAGTTGCCAAGTGCCTGAATTTGGATTCCCTGTCTATGTGGATGCAGAATAGTAGAACAGAGCAGAGTTGAAAGGGACCTTGGAGGTCATCTAGTCCAACCCCCTTTTCAAGCAGAAGACCCTATACCATTCCAGACAAGTGGCTGTCCAGTTTCTAAATCTCCAGTGTTCGAGCACCCACAACTTTTGGTTGGAAGCCGTTGCACTGATTAATAGTTCTCACTGTCAGGAAATTTCTCCTCGATTCCAGATTGCTTCTCTCCTTGGTTAGTTTCCATCCATTGCTTCTTGTCCTGCCTTCAGGTCCTTTGACGAATAGGTCGACCCCCTCTTCTTTGGGGCAGCCCCTCAAATATTGGACCCCTGCTATCATGTCACCCCAATTCTTCTTTTAATTAAAGGAGACATACCCAATCCCTGCAGCCGTTCTTCGGATGTGGAAGATAAGCGACGCATCATATGCAACGAGATCGTCGGTCCCTTGTTTCAGTGCCCTCGTAACTTCAAACGGTCGCTAAACGAACGGGTCGTAAGTCGAGGACGGCCTGCGAACCAGGCACGTCAAGGTTAACACGGCTAAGCCTTTGGCGTGCCTGCTGGCACTGGGTCTCTAACCGACTTGTGTTTATTCCGGAGGCGGATCTGCCCTTATCGATGTCATATCAAAAGCGCAATTGCTTGTCGATAATCCAGAAACAATCCCGTTCGATGGAACGCAAAAACCACGTCTATCAATAATTCAAAAATGGTTAGGCATTGATTTTCTCTCTCCCCCTCCCTCCTTTCCTTTTTTCCTTTTTCCTTTTTTTTTAAAAAAAGAAGCCATCCAACTTTTAAAGAAGCGGGCTGTCAGGAGAACAACCCTACCAATTGCCGGCGATGAAAACCGGGATTTTCGATGACTCGGGAAGCGCGAGCCTTCAGCTTAGCTCTTTGAGGAACGATGTCATGCAATGACAAGGCTGAGATGTTCCCCTTTTCTTCTTCTCTCTAAGCGGATTAAACTAATCGGGGGGTTTATATATCTGAGTTATTTTATTTCTTGCTGAAACCGCACCTTGATACACTGGCAGCTTGCCACCAAATTTGGAGAACGCCGACGTCGGGCAACGCTTACGGGGTGCAAACAAAAAGACCCCCCGCCCAGGATGGTGAGCGGAGGTGCCCCTTGGGCCATTGAGGTTTCCACCCATCGTTTTGCAGCTCAGGATTGAACTGTGGGATCCTTGATGCTCTCCGAGCTTGGTGGTTTTCTTACAGACATCCCATGACCCAACTAGGTAACATCATCAGCACTAGAAGGGAATGGGGCTTGCAAAGTAGAGGAGAAGGAGGGCTGTGGCGTCCTGGGTGCTCTCTAACCTTGGTTGTTTTCTTCCAGACGTTTCATGACCCAAACTAGGTTACCCCAGGTGGCAAGGATGGGTTCTAATTTTTTTTACTACTGGTTCTGTGGGCGTGGCTTATTTTGTGGGCGTGGCTTGATGGTCATGTGACAATTCTTTAGGATTTAGCAGAGGTACTGGTCTACCAGGCTTTTAACTGCTTGCAGAGCTGTATCAGTCTACTCATTCGTTTTTGGAGGCACCGGTCTACCCATTCGTTTTTGGAGGCATCGGTCTACTATTTTGTTTTTGGAGGCACTGGTCTACCCTTTTGTTTTTGGAGGCACCGGTCTACTCATTTATTTTTGGAGGCACCGGTCTACTCATTTGTTTTTGGAGGCATTGGTCTACTCTTTTGTTTTTGGAGGCACTGGTCTACTCGTTCGTTTTTGGAGGCACTGGTCTACCCTTTTGTTTTTGGAGGCACCGGTCTACTCATTTGTTTTTCGAGGCACCGGTCTACCACCACACTGCCTTTTAACTCTGATCAGCTGTAGGGTGGCCCTTTGAAGCCCCGCGGCAAGAGTTTAAACAGGTTTTTTTCCTTCTAGCGGATCAGCTGGGACTTGGGAGGTAGCAATAGATTGGGGGTGGGGCCAAATAAAAGGTAAGAATAGGGCGGGGGCAGGGGGGCAGCTCCTGAACAAAGAGATGACATCATATAGTCACTGCTACCGGCTTGACCGAACTGGGCCGAACCGGGAGGAACCCACCACTACCCAGGTGCTCTGATGATGTTACCTACTTTGGGTAAGGGAATAAATAAAGATAATAATCCATGCCTCAGTTGGATCTCAGATGCCTAAGGGCCTCATGCCTGCCTTTCAGCGACCCATTTGATCTGAGACCTCACGTGCTTATACAACATTCCCTTTCTGGCTATTCGTAGGCGTTGCTTTCCCCCCCTCTATCTCTGATGATTTGTGAGAGCTCTCTTCCATAGGCCACAGGACCTTGTTTCATCAACATGGCGACTTTAAGACAGGTGGACTTCCGAGTCCCAGAATTCTCCAACCGGCATAGCCTCCTCGTTGACTTGTAAAAGGAAAAGAAACGCAATGAGACTAGTCCTCATGGTTGCAAAGCCAGCCTAGATGTGGGGAGCCGCTAAGGCATTTTGAGGGGGTTGAAGGGCGGTGCGTCGATGCATTTCCACCCTGACTTTATTCAGGCTGGCGATGAACAAACTCTGGTCAACTCTCACACCTGTGTGATGGAGAAGCCACCTTCTCTTGGGCGCCAGATATTTTTCAAACAGCTGAAATTTGGCTTCCATGTTTTGGGACCCTGCAGCTTGCTTTATGGGCACGGAGCGATAACCTGCTTGTGGAGTGTCCTCTCCAGCAACCTCCGAGGATCCCCGTTGCTTCCCCAAAGAATTGTAAGCACAAACTGAGGTCTCTCTCCCACTCCCCCCAAATCTGCATGCATCCCCGATAATCACGCTCCAAAAAGCCACTCGTTCTTTGCACGGTGTGTGTGTGTGTGTGTGTGTCACTGTTGCATTTCCCTGGCTGAGCTTTTTTTGGGGGGTGGGCGGGGGAAGATTAACCGAAGGATGCGCAGGTGAGCCTCCGTCTGAGCAAGCATCTGCTGAAATTGATCAGCCGTGGCAGAGCGACAAAGGGAGAGTGGGGTGGGGAGAGCCGTGCACAGGTTGCCCAGCAACTGAAAAGCATGATGCTAAAGAAGGGGAGAAGCCAGTGTGGGGCCGTGACTGGTTCTGGCCCAGCCTCTGGAGCATGAACGGGGCCGTTGGGAGGGCGCACAGAGGGATGGGCAGCCGCTGCGCGAATTCAAGTGGCTAAGGCAGAACTGTCTTCTCCCTGACGGTCCCTGATCACTGGTTTAAGAAAAGACTGGACAATATTGCTCTGAAATTATGATACCAGGTTTCCTCGAAAATAAGACTGGCTCTTATATTAATTTTTGCTCCAAAAGATGCATTAGGGCTTATTTTCTGGGTAGGTCTTATTCTGGGGAGAAAACGGTACTAAATAGAGATGCTTGTTGATTGAAAGGTCGGCCGTTTAGCGGTTTGAACCCCTATTGCCGCGTAATGGGGGTGAGCTCCCGTGACTTGTCCCAGCTTCTGCCAACCTAGCAGTTCGAAAGCAGGTAAAAAATGCAAGTAGAAAAATAGGGACCCCCTTTGGTGGGAAGGGAAGAGCGTTCCGTGCACCTTTGCCATTGAGTCATGCCGGCCACATGACCACGGAGACGTCTTCGGACAGCGCTGGCTCTTCGGCTTTGAAACGGAGATGAGCACCGCCCCCTAGAGTCGGGAACGACTAGCACCTATGTGTGAGGGGAACCTTTACCTTTACCTGTACGGTACTAAATGCATCCGTCTGCCTGATAATCTTAACTGGGGCTTATTTTGGGGCTCCCTGAGTCTCTCTTGTCGGGATCCGTGCAACCCAACCCCATCTGTGAAAACTCCGCACTAACTACGACCCTTTTGCCGTAGGCCGTGTTTTGTGGGTTGGCATAGGATGGGAACCAGTGGTGGGATTCAAATAACTGAACAAACAATTGAACAATCTCTGCCCTAATGACTGGCTGGGTGGGCGTGGCCAGGGTGGGCGTAACAGGCAGCATTCGGCCTCCTGCACCCTCCTGGGAGCAAAAATCGGCTGCGGGGAGGGGCGTGGCCCCCCCCCGTGCCCCATTTTGGGCCTAGTAGGCCTCCCTGCAGCCTCCTGGGAGCAAAATCGGGGCATGTGAGGACTTCTGGAAGGGGTAGATGAGGAGGGCCAGGGCCAGTCAACAATTTAATAGCCGTTTCGGCCGAACCGATTGAATCCCACCGCTGGTGTGAACTGTGAATTCCTTCCACTGGCCACAGGATTCGCACCAACTGTCAACGTTGGGATGGAGGATTTTTAGATTTAGAAACAGGATTTGGGAGCTGTTCTTCCCCCGAATGGTTGCTGTCTCACTTAAAGACCCCACCGTTTCACAACGGATTCCCTGGTCCCGACGGTTGTCGTAAATCGAGGCCTACTTTGTCAATGATGCTCCCGGACTACTGTTCCTCTCTACTTTGAAGATCGTTTCCAGCCCTTCAGAAGGTCTCGAGGTCCTCCAGGCAAGCTGACTTGAAGCATCTTCCAACATTCCTCCTTGGTGAGGGTGAGCAATGTCGGCTTGGCGTCTCCAAACTGACCCGGAGGGGAGTCACAACAGTTGGAAGGGACCTTGGAGGTCTTCTAGTCCATCCCTCTGATTTCAGAATCACTTGCCCTATCTTTTGAACAGCAGACCTCCTCCTCTTCCTCCACCACCACCACATTCCATTCCATTCCATTCCATTCCATTCCATTCCATTCCATTCCATTCCATTCAATTCAAACCTTTTATTGTCAGAGTACAACATGTGTACCATGAGATTGGCCGAGCCTTCCTTCCCTAAGGTTCCAGCATCCTGCTGGAAATCCCGGCACAGAGAAAGGGGGCGGGGATCCATATCGCCTTCCAGAAGACAATCATCCATTCAACCAACCCCAAAGCCCCCTCATCACTCTCTGCCAGCTGCCTGCAGGCTCTGGAGCCGAAGAAGAACTGACAACTTCAATTAGGTCGCCCAGGCCCATCCGAGCCTGCTTGGGGAGGCCGGCTATTAAGCCTTTGCAGGCCTGATTGACAGGAGCCTGCTGTAGAGAGATTGGCAGGGTGGGGGTGAGATGGAGAGTGCCCCAGAGCTGCAGTAACACCAGTGGGTTGGTGCATTGAGAGACAGCTGGCCGACTAGCAAATCCCGCCAATTCGACAGGTCCCGTTTTTCAAATTCCAGACCTCCGTAACATTCGACGTATTCTCCTTTAGATTCTATAAGATACCTGGCTCCTCTACTCATTGCCCACTCCTTCAACCTTCCTCATGCCAAGACTGGGCAACTGGTTGGCATCTTCCTTCCTTCCTTCCTCTTTTTTTTTTTTTTTTTTTGCAATTTGGCTTCTCCTTTCTGCCTTGTCAAAATTTTGATTGCCCCTTCTTCCTCCTAGGAGAGCAAGGCCCTTCTTGGGTTGTCTAATTTTTTTTAAAAAAATTTGATTTATATGTCGCCCTTCTCCGGAGACTCAGGGCGGCTTACAGTGCATTAAGCAATAGCCTTCCTACTTTTGTATATTTTATACAAAGTCAGCTTATTGCCCCCACAAACTGGGTCCTTAATTGACCTACCTAAGAAAGGATGGAAGGCTGAGTCAACCTTGAGCCTGGTGAGATTCGAACTTCCAGTAATTGCAGACAGCTAGTGTTTAGTTACAATGCACAATGAAAGGCGGGGAAGAGAAAACCCCGCTCTCCATAGAGTCAAAACCGGGATCCATCTACCGAGTTTCTCCGAAAATAAAACCTCTTTCCATCATCATCATCATCATCATCATCATCATCATCATCATCATCATTTTATTTCTATACCGCCCTTCTCCCGAAGGACTCAGAGCGGTGTACAGCCTAATTAAAAGCACAAAGACAGACAAAATTTAAAAATTAAAATTATTAAATAATTTGGCTCAAATATAAAACCCCCCAAATTTTTAAAATCCCACATTTAAAACCAATTAAAATCTTTACATTGATAGCCCAGCCTGGCGGAACAACAAGGTTTTGAGGGCACCAGCCCAATCGGGCTTTTCAGCGCATGCGCTAAAATAAGCTCCCCCCTGAAAATATTAAACCACATGCGCAGCCGGTCCCTGCCATTTCCTCTGGTTAAGGGTTAGAGAGACAGAGCTGGAAATCAGGTAAGACAGCAAGAGGAGCCCCGTCTCGCTCCACGCACCCCAAAATAATAAGACTTCCCCAAAAATAAGGCTAAGCGCTTATTTTGGCATTCAGAAAACATAAGACAGGGTCTTATTTTCGGGGAAACATGGTAGTAGTAGTTGGGTTCCCCAGTTGGTCGCTTCCCCGGGGAGGAGAAGCTGCCGTTCGAAACAGCTTCAGGAAGCAAAAGGAGTGAGGAGGGGGCTCAAGAAAGAGGGAAGACCCCCCCCCATTTGAGGTCCCACAGGATAATGATAACCCCAACCCTGATCTAATTCCCTTTTTTTCAGTCCATCTTAGAGGTGCTGGAGAATCCTGTCTGGTAAAAATCTGCTCTGCCAACATCCAAATGTTTTTTTCCAGGGTGACCTTGCAAAGCTTTGGAGCGCAAAGAATTAAGTTGGAGGGCACAAGTTGGCCGAAGAGTTACGCCTCCCGCTTAAACGATCTTGGAATTACGATTTGAACTTTGTTTTGCGATGTTTTCAGTCGGGAACGTTTCGCAGAGAAGGACAGAACGGTGAATTTGCTCGGCTAATAAATATTAGTTAATTAGTTAAAGAGCCAGTTTGGTTTAGTGGTTAAGGCACCAGAGCTAAAAAGTAAGAGACCACGAGTTCTTGTCCCATTTTAGACATGGGTGACTTTGGGCTAATCACCAGGTGACGGTGAGTTCTAGTCCCACCTTAGCCATGAAAGACAGCTGGATGACTTTGGGCCAGTCACCAGGTGACGGTGAGTTCTAGTCCCACCTTAGCCATGAAAGCTGGCTGGATGATTTTGGCTAATCACTAGGTGACGGTGAGTTCTAGTCCCGCCTTAGCCATGAAAGACAGCTGGATGACTTTGGGCCAATCACCAGGTGACGGTGAGTTCTAGTCCCACCTTAGCCATGAAAGACAGCTGGATGACTTTGGGCCAGTCACCAGGTGACGGTGAGTTCTAGTCCCACCTTAGCCATGAAAGCTGGCTGGATGATTTTGGCTAATCACTAGGTGACGGTGAGTTCTAGTCCCGCCTTAGCCATGAAAGACAGCTGGGTGACTTTGAGCCAATCACCAGATGACAGTGAGTTCTAGTCCCGCCTTAGCCATGAAAGACAGCTGGGTGACTTTGGGCTAATCACCAGGTGACTGTGAGTTCAAGTCCCGCCTTAGCCCTGAAAGACAGCTGGATGACTTTGGGCCAATCACCAGGTGATGGTGAGTTCTAGTGCCACCTTAGCCATGAAAGACAGCTGGATGACTTTGGGCCAGTCACCAGGCGACGGTGAGTTCTAGTCCCACCTTAGCCATGAAAGCTGGCTGGATGATTTTGGCCAGTCACTAGGTGACGGTGAGTTCTAGTCCCGCCTTAGCCATGAAAGACAGCTGGGTGACTTTGAGCCAATCACCAGGTGACGGTGAGTTCTAGTCCCACCTTAGCCATGAAAGACAGCTGGGTGACTTTGAGCCAATCACCAGGTGACGGTGAGTTCTAGTCCCACCTTAGCCATGAAAGCCGGCAGCGTGATTTTGGTCCAGCCACCGGGAAGGGGTGAATTCTAGTCCTGCCTTTTGCATGAAAGCCAGCTACAGTAGGTGACTTTGGGCCTGTGACTCTCTCTCTCTCAGCCCAAACCCACCTCACAGGGTTGTTGTTGTGGAGGGAAGATAGGAGGAGGAAGGAGTATCTTCGCCGCCTTGAGTTATTTGTAAAAGTAATGAAAGCAGGATGCAAATGAACCAATGCAAAAAGCAAACAAAGAGAGAAATGTGCAGCGATCCAAAACCAGATTTTTAAGAGCTTCGTTCCTAAACTCTGCCTAAAACCACACACCTTTAATTCTTTCCACTTCCCTTCTAAAAAATACGTGTTTTTTTTCAGCTGGTTCTCCTTGAAAACCAAAAGCCCAAACTGATGTCTTGCCCACCTGTTCCGTTAAGTCGCCCGGCGCAAAAAAATTTCCTCGGCGAACGGAATGTAACTTTTATGGTCTGGCGTGAAATCGATAGGCAATTCACGTATTGATTTTATGAGTGTAGTTTTATTTTATTCCTTCCCTCCTCCGTCCGCCCCACACACCGGATTACAAGCTGCTTGGGGCCCGTATGGGGAAATGCAATATCTACATATTTTAAAAATAAAACAATACGGATAACGCTGCAGCGCCTTGTAGCTTTCAGCCATGCCAGAGATTCCTCTCCTTATTGATATTCCTGCTGAGGAGAGTTGCAGGTTTGCGGTGCAGAGAGTCCTCGGCCTTACAGCCTACATTTAGTGACCGTTGGAAGTTACGGCGGCGCTGAAACAAAGCGACTTGTGACCGTTTTTCACATTTATGACCGTTGCAGTGTCCCCCACGGTCACCTGATCAAAACTCTTGGCAACTGACATGTCTTTGTGACAGTTGACAACCCTGATGGCTTCTGGTTGGAGAATTTGCCGTGTTTTCCCCAAAATAAAACCGGGTCTTATATTAATTTTTGGCTCCAAAAGATGCATTAGGGTTTATTTTCTGGTTATATCTTATTCTGGGGGAAATACTGTACTAAAAGCATCCATCTGGCTGACAGTCTTAACTGGGGCTTATTTTTGGGGTATCTTGAAAAAATCAAGATTTTTCTTGATTTTTCCAGTTGGGTCTTATTTTCGGGGAAACAGGGTAGACTAGAATTGAACTGGAAGGGACCTTGGAGGTCTTCTAGTCCAACCCCTGCTCGAGCAGGGAAAGGGAATTCTTGCGCAGGAGCACCGAAGACCAGGTGGCTACTCGAGGCTAGAAGGCTTTAGGATTTGGAATGGGGGAGGGGAGGCAAAGCTAGCAGCCGGTTCCAAAGCGCCTTTTTAACAAGGATCCTCCAGAGTGAAAAAGGGGGAGGCGGATCCTCAGTGGGAGCAGTCCTTACTCCTGATAGCAGGAGCTCCAGGGAGAATGCGGGATCTTCAGTTTCCTGGATAAAAGTGTCATCCTTGAGTAACGGTGCATGGGTCACCTGTAGGGCAAAGCTTCATTGTAGACCCCCTCTTCAGTTTTTTTAAAAAGGTATTTTAAAAGTTTAAAGGTACAGTCATATCTATCCATCCATCCATCCATCCATCCTACATCTTAATCCATCCTTCCATCCCTCTAGGTATCTGGATGGATGGATGGATGGATGGATGGATGGATGGATAGATAGATAGATAGATAGATAGATAGATAGATAGATAGATAGATAGATAGATAGATATAGGATATATTTATATATCTGTATCTATATATCTATCAATCTCTGTTTGTCTGTTCTGTCTGTCTATCCATCCATCCATCTATCCAACATCTTAATCCATCATTTCATACCTCTAGCTATCCAGATGGATGGATGGATGGATGGATATGTCTCTCTCTCCCCCCCCTCTCTCTCCATCCACTCAACCCCCCATCCACCTACCTACCTACCTACCTGCCTATCATCTATATCTATCTATCATCTGTTTCTCTCTCTCTCTCTAAGACATCCTCCCCTGCTGCCCTGCAAACTTAATGCCAGCCCTCCCTGTCTGCAGCCTGGCTGAGCCAGAGCCCCTCCCCACCCCCCACCCACCCCCAGTCTCTGGTGTGCTCCCTCCCAGGCCGGCCCCTTTCACCTGAACTCCCTTCTCCACTCAGTTCAGCCTCTGGCAGCAGCTGGCTGATTTCCCAGGGCGCCTGGGACCCATCCTGCGGTGGGTGTTTCCGAGGTGAGCACATCCTTACCCACTTGCTCCTGTTGCCAAGGCAACCTCCTGAAACAGGTGCAAAGCGCTAGGGCACGGATGGGCGTGGGGAGGCTGCGCTTGCCAGCTTGTGGCGGGGTGGGGGGTGGGTGGGGTGGGGAAAACTGAGTGGGAAACGGGTGCCACTCTTGAAAGCTGCACCAAGAGGCATGTATTTGCTTGCACCAACCTGGCCATATTCTCACAACATTGAGGCATGTACACGATAGCAGCAAGATATATCTTAGTGCAGGGGTCTCCAAACCGGTGTGTGTGTGTGTGATTTTGAGACTTGTGGACTTCAACTCCCAGAATTCCCCAGCCAGCAACTGCAGTGGTTCTTTTAACAACTATGGCAAAAAACGTGCGACTCACTTAGAATAGCACCAGGGATGGGATTCAGAAATTTTAGCGACTGGTTCTCTGCCCGGTTGCTGGATGGGCTTGGCCATGGTGGGTGTGGCCTACTCGGCGTCCTGCACCACGGGTGGGCATTTTCACCCTCCCCAGACTCGGGAGGTTTTCACTCTCCCAGAGCCTCCGCACAGGTCCTGCATTTACCTGACATCCAAAACGGGCTGCATGGAGGCTCCTGGGAGGGGAGGGGCGGAGTGGGTGGGGTCAGCCAGCCCAACATCCGGTTTTCCCCGAACCGGCTGAATCCCATCCCTGAATAGCACTTTCAATTACAATAGAAATCCTAGCCCCAAATGCGATCCTAAGTCACCCTGCAGATCGGACGTACCGTTTCAGTTAACTTGGGATCCCTCCAGATCCAGCTTTCCAAAAGAAATAAAGAGTTTGTTTCAGGGATGAAATGCTCCCGGTTTGGACCGGATCACCTGATCATCCGGTAGGTGGTTCGGAGAACTGGTAGCAAAAATCCCTGCGCCCCCCTCCTCCCCCATGCCCATCTGAGTCGTGCGATGATCAGAGACTTTTTTTTTACTTTTAAAAGTATTTTTCTACTTTTAAAAAATGCTTTTAAAGTTTTTTTTAAAAAAGCCTCTGATGATCGCACGGCTCAGCTGGGATCGTCAGAGCTTTTTAAAAGCATTTTTTCTACAATCTCTTGTTGTAGGGGAAAAAAATGCCTTTAAAAGCGTCTGACGATCCCGGCTGAGTTGCCTAATCGTCAGAGGCATTTAAAAGCGTTTTTTTTTTTTTACAACCTCTTCGGCCGAAAAGGCTGTAGGAAAAAATGCTTTTAAAAGAAAACAAAAGCCTCTGACGATCAGGCAGCTCAGCTGGGATCGTCAGAGGCTTTTAAAAGCATTTTTTAAACAACCGCTTCGGCGGAAGAGGTTGTAGAAAAAATGCTTTTAAAAGTAAAAAAAAAAAAAAGTTGGCCATGCCCACCCAGTCACATTACCCCCACACACACCAAGCTATGCCCACAGAACCGGTAGTAGTAAATTTTACATTTCACCACTGGTTTATTTAATAACTCGCCTTCCATCTCAAGCAAGGGGGCTGCGATGAAAAAAACAAAAATAATCAGATAGCAAGTCGAATGCAGAAAATCAAAGGAGAGGGGAGGGGAAATCCCCATAAATGAAACCCCAGAATAACAGTGCCGTTGGGCACGCAGATTTCTGCTCAGAATTAAATCCCTCTGTGTTAATTGGACAATATCGACCCAGGTTGCTGTTGTTGTTTCTAAAAATGTAGCTGGGCTAATCTTTTGCAGGAAAGCACTAAAGGGTTCTTTTGAGCGGCTGAACAGCATTTCACAAAAATTTGCGTGATAATCAGGATTTTTATTTTCCAAGAGGCGGCAAATTCCTTCTGAAATTTTATATTCTTCCCTTTCCTTCCCCCCCCCCACCAAAGTTAAGATTAGCCAGGTAGTCCTTGACTTACCACTGTTCGTTTAATGACCGTTCAAAGTTACAACGGAGCTATAAAAAAAAAAACAGTGACTCTCGGGGCAGATGTTAAATTAGTCACAAGGTTGTTAAGTGAATTTGAAACTCTAAGCTGCTCGGAGCCATCTTGGCACCAGCAGAGTTTCAATTGAATGAAATTAAAAAATACCGTATTTTTCAGAGTATAAAACACTCTGGATTATAAAACGCACCTACCTTTTTTGGGGAGGAAAACAAGAAAAAAAAATCTGCCTTTGCCTCCCAGCAAGTTGCCTCTTTGCAGCAAACAGCAAGTTTCAGTTTCAGTTTCATCACAGCCTGATTAGCACAAGAAAAAAATATCTGCCGCTGCCTCCCAGCAATTTGCCTCCTTGCAGCAAATAGCCCATTTCAGCTTCGGCTTCAGCACAGCCTGATTAGCACAAGCAGCTGATTATCGGTTGGATCGACCTCCCGAAGATCAGCTGTTTCAGGCTGCAGGGATTGACATAGCCTATTGCTGCCTCTGCGTGCCCCATTTTCCAGGGGGGGCAGCAGGTGGGCGGGGTTACATTTGGTGTATAAGACGCACCCAAATTTTCACCCTCTTTTAGGGGGAGAAAAGTTTGTCTTATACTCCAAAAAATACAGTACATATATATATTAGCTATATCAGTCCATTTGGATTTATGGATCTGGACTATTCCTGGCCCTGAAGGGGGCTCTGGATAAACCATGGGTCTGCAACCTTAAACACCCAAAGAGCCATTTGGACCCGTTTCCCACAGAAAAGAAAACACCGGGAGCCACAAAACCCTTCCCGTGCCTGACTATTTCTTCAGCAGCCACAAAACTAGCATAGGTAGTGGATTTAAATGTTCTGTTTTCTTCTGAAACTTTTCTTTTCTTGGATTTATCCATGGTTGGCCTACCGGGGGTAGAAAAGCTCAATAAATCACATGCTGGCGCATTGGTAGTTATGACACATATTTTGAGTGACAGGGAGCTGCAGCAGAGGGGTGAAAGAGCCACATGCAGCTCCAGAGCCGTAGGTTGCTGACCCCTGGGATAAACTAACATCCCAATTTCTGTATGCTCCTTTCAGGTTCAACAAGATTGTGGGTCCCATCAGGGACAGGTTGTAGAGACTAAAGATGGCAAAATGGTGCAACAACTCATGAACATGTGAATCAACTGAAATAGCTCCTAACCAGACAGCAATTTAACATCATTTTTTTCTCTCTGTTTTCCTTTTAGCTAACAGTTCCCTGCTGGGAGGCGGCGGCGGTAAGTTTTCTAATTGATAGCTTTTTTTTTTTTACTCCGTGGCTTTGCAATTAATATCTCAGCTGATTGGGAAGGGAAGGGAAGAAAAATAGAATCCGGGCGCACGGCTGGTGGCTGGCCCAGCAGATGTTTGGGGTGTAAGGAAGGCCCAGCTGGATTGGATTTACTTTACATCTTGCCCCAGCCGTGACGAAACAGATGTTCCCCGCCAGCTGACCTGATCCCCGTGGCCATCCAGAAATTGTGGGACTACACAACCCATCCTCTTTGAGTACCGGCTTTGATGGGAACTAGAGTCCAATTACTTCCAGAGGACTGCTGCATCTTTATTTTACTTTCACTTTTGCTTTTTCCTCACTTCACTTCCACCTTCGCTTTCACGTTCACTTTCACTCAGCATAACTTTCGCTTTCATCCTTCGCTTCTGCCTTCACTCGCACTTTCACTTCACTTCCACCTTTGTTCACTTTCACTTACTTCGCTTTCACTTAACTTCCCTTTCCCTTTCACTTCCCTTCCACCTTCAGCTTCTCCTTCACCTCCGCCTTCACCCTCAGTTTCACTTTCACCTTTTACTTTTACTTCCACTTCTGCTTTATTTTACTTTCACTTTCATTTGATTCCCTTCCCTTCTTTGCTTCGTTCTATTTTATTTATTTCATCTCTTAAATCAAATGTAGATCGTGTCCAGGGGTGGGATTGAAAAATTTTAGCAATCTGTTCTCTTCCCGGTTGCTGTTTGGGGGTGGCCTACTTGGGGAGGGGGCATTTTTATTTATTTACTTATTTATTGGTTCAATTTATATGCCGCCCTTCTCCAGAGACCCAGGGTGGCTTACAATGCGTTAAGCAATAGCCTTCATACTTTTGTATATACCTGCTTAGTAGCTTTCAGCTTCCCCTGAGCAGTGTTCTTTTTATACTTTTATATATTTTTGCCCTCCCCAGGCTCCAGAGGCTTTCCTCAAGCCTCCGGGAGGGTGCAAACAGTCTCCCTTGGCCTCTGGAGGCCTTCTGGAGGCCAGAAACGGGCCCGTTTTTCATCCTCCGAGAGCCTCTGTGTGGGTCCTGCACTTACCACACATCCAAAATGGGCCACATGGAGATTCCTGGGAGGGGCAGGGTGGGGTTTGGCGAACCAGATGTAAAATTAGCATCTGTAAAATTCCGACCCGGCTGAATCCCACCCCTGAAAGCATCCCTCTTGCTGCTAAGTGATTCTTTCTCTCCGTCCTGTTGTTTCCTTCTGTGTCTGCTACTTAAGAACTCACATTAACTTTGCCCCCATGTAAATAGCCATTGGAAAGCCAGTCCTGCATTTATTTCTCTTTTTTGGGGATGTGATGGGGAGAATATATATATTTTTTAATTTATTCAAAGCCGTCTGCCATGAAACTCGGCCTCTCTTCAATGCTGTGCCATGAAAAGAATGTGTTTGGAACTGTGCATGTTGTGGGAATGTGTCCTCCTTGCATGTGTTTATGTAAACGTAAAAACCTCCATCGCTGAAGGATTTTAAGAGGTGATTGAACAGCCATTTGTTTGAAATGGTGTCGGGGGCTGGCCTAGAAGACCTCCAAGGTCCCTTTCAACTCTGTTATTCCCTG
This sequence comes from Masticophis lateralis, assembly GCA_030761175.1. NCBI lineage: Eukaryota > Metazoa > Chordata > Lepidosauria > Squamata > Colubridae > Masticophis > Masticophis lateralis. Next base: position 8,284,003 of record JAUDYJ010000017.1, on the reverse strand, counting down.
TCGTTTCTAAACCCCTTTTAAGAATTTATGGATTTTTTTTCCCCAAATTCAGCCAGTGACGGATTGTTCCATAAACCACTGCTTGGGGAAATCTGCATTTTAGCATTTGATGTGAACCATATCGCTGTTTGCTCTGGTTATTTTCCTGGGATGCAGCCTTAGGAGACCTCTTGTTAGCACATTTCTACTCTGCTTCTTAGGGCGAGAGAAATATTCTGAGTGAAAATTTCTCCGGGCTGTCCCAGAAATCCCCAAAAATGCTTGTGATAGCAGTTCGTTTACATAATCGATTGAGCGAGGCCATTAAAAAAATGAAATTGGTCGATCAGCCAGATGTTTGGCAGAATAGAAAACAAACTTTGGCATATAATAGAAAAAAGAAAAGAAATTTATAAAGAAATGACTTCCCCTTTCTTCTCAACAAGTATAAATAATTTTAGTACCGGTAATTTATCATTTTCTCTTAAAATACAACATTTTCTTTTTCCATATCTCATCTTTTATCTATAAACACATCTTTAAAGCCTCATTATTCAATCCTGATCAGCAAAAATCCATTCAGGATTACCAGAGATAACAACATAATGGTTTTAACCTTGATCAAATAAGCCATCTTTACATTCCTTCCTTTTACAATCTTGATCTTAAATCCCTCCAAATAATGTCCTGGAATTTGATTTCTTTTTTTCCTTTTTTTTCTTTGTCCCTTCTCAAAAAAAATCCGTCAAAGCTTTAGAATTCTCTTTTGCAAATCCAATACAGGGAAGGTCACTCTGTTGATTTTTTAAAAAATTGTATATCCCTTTTAATTATTAAGACACTCGTGGTTTTATTTTCTTGGATTTATTCATAGTTGGCCTACCGGAGGTCGAAAAGCTCAATAAATCACATGCCGGTGCATTGGCAATTGTGACACATATTTTGAGTGACAGGGAGCCTCAGCAGAAGGGTGAAAGAGCCACATTCAGAGCCGCAGGTTGCTGACCCCTGGTTTAAAGTTTCAAGGGCATTGAAAAAAAGGACTTTGTAAGCCTTAGAACCGTCGCAGCTTCCCCCTGGTGACGTGATCAAAATTCAGAGACTTTTTTAAAAATTTGATTTATATGCCGCCCTTCTCCGGAGACTCAAGGCGGCTAACAGTGCATTAAGCAATAGCCTTCATACTTTTGTATATTTATACAAAGTCAGCTTATTGCCCCCACAAACTGGGTCCTCAATTTACCCACCTTAGAAAGGATGGAAGGCTGAGTCAACCTTGAGCCTGGTGAGATTCGAAGTCTGTTGAGCTATCCAGGCTCTAATGTCTAATGTCAGCTTGGCAACTGGCTCACATTTATGACGGTTGCAGTGTCCCCGGGCTCACGCAATGCCCGCTTTTGACAAGCGAAGTCAATGGGGACACCAGGTTCATTTCACAACTCTGTTCTTAATTCAACAACCGTGGTGATTCGCTTCACAAATGCGGTGTGAAAGGCCGTAAAATGGGGCAAAACGTTCCCGCTCCATCACCCAGCAACGGAAATTTGGGGCTCTATCGTGGTCGTAAGTCGAGGACTACCCATAACGGGCAAGGCGAGAGGCTCACAATGGACCTCCTCTGAGTTTCTCAGCCTGTTAAAAATCAACAGCGGGAAAATGGTACTTTCAGACCAGCCAGATTCTGTCGGGGTAGCTTTACAATAAACACAGAATTAAGTTTATCCAGTTGTGATTTCTGTCTGGCTTTTCCCGCGAGGCTGACACATTTTGGAGGACCAAAGACTCCTGAGATTTAGCTGTCATCATCCCGGTCTCCTGCCTAGCATTAAAGCTTTCTGTGTCTCATGAGATATTCTCCTTCAGGTTTTCAAGCTGCCCCCGAGTCCAACACGCTCAAGTTGAACGTTCCTCTTGCACGCTGCCCTCAACAACCGATGTGTCGGATTTCTGCATCTTTTCGGTTCAGGGTTTTCTTTATTTGTGCCCTAAATTTGTTTACTGCCCCCTCCACAAGATTAGGAGGCATCAGGAAACATCCAAATTGAAAGCGTCTCCAAATGAAAGCCAGCATTCTTCACCATTCACCAAAAATAAATATTAAGTAGAACAAAAAATAAACCAAGAATATATATATTCAAGGAATATATCTCATTGTTCATATATATATATATATATATATATATATATATATATATATATATATATATATATATATATATATGTCTGTTTTCTGAGGTTTTCGCGGGTGTTTGTATGTAGGTCTTTGATTATTCGGGTCTTCTCCCGAATAAAGGTTTGCTTCCAGGAGCTCGAAGCCGAGAACACCAGCCTGAAGATGACGAATGAGACTTCGTCGAAACGTCGCCAAGACACTTCCAATTTTACGCGGGAGAAGACCCGAATAACCAAAGACCTACATACATACATACATACATACATACATACATATATATGTATGTATGTATGTATGTATGTATGTATATATATATATATTTTCTGCCAAAGCACCTGGTCTACCCCAATATGGGAGGGAGCATACTGCTTCCCTTTTGCCTTTTGGCTCCAATCCAGGAACCCTCAAGCAGTCGCATTAACGACAACCATTTTATACCAAATATGTGTGTGTGTGTGTGTGTGTATATATATATATGTGTGTGTGTGTGTGTGTATGTGTGTGTGTGTGTGTGTATGTATGTAGGTAGGTCTTTGGTTTTATATATATATATATATATATATATATATATATATATATATATATATATATATATATATATATATATGTACATGTATGTATGTACGTACGTACAAATCTCAGAAAACATATATATATATATATATATGTATGTATGTATGTATGTATGTATGTATGTATGTATCTTGTATCTTTACAATTTATATTGTTTTATTTATTTCCTAGTATGATTTGATTGCTTATTAGTAACCTATGACTATCACTAAGTATTGTATCTTACAATTCTAGATTAATTTTTTTTATGTACACTGATGCAACAAAGACAAATTCCTTGTGTGTCCAATCACACTTGGCCAATAAAGAATTTTCTTTCTTTCTTTCTTTCTTTCTTTCTTTCTTTCTTTCTTTCTTTCTTTCTTTCTTTCTTTCTTTCTTTCTTTCTATCTATCTATCTATCTATCTATCTATCTATCTATCTATCTATCTATCTATTTATCATCTATCTAGACAAGACAGACAGAAAGATAGATGTGGATGGTAGAAGATAGTTATCTAGTGGTAAATGTCTGACCGTCCATCTATCAATCTATCAATCTATCTATCATCGATCTATCATGTATATCTATCATCCATCCGTCTATCTATCTATCTATCTATCTATCTATCTATCTATCTATCTATTTCAAGGAATATATCTCATCCGTCTGTCTGTCTGTCTGTCTGTCTGTCTGTCTGTCTGTCTGTCTATCTATCTATCTATCTATCTATCTATCTATCTATCTATCTAATCTATCATCTATTTCAAGGAATATATCTCTTCATTAGGTGTTCCTATCTTTTTATTCAACAGTGAAATGCAGCCATTTCTGCAATGGTGGTTGAACAAGGGATACATACTGGCTTGTGACAGAGAGGGGAATCTTGGTCTTTTTTTAAACAAACCGACTTTTAACCAGCTTTCTCTCTTGGTCCTTCTCCAAATTTTTCAGCGACCAGGAAATGTGGATTAAAAAAAAAGAAGTCATTTTTAGGATAAGAAGCACACACACACAAAAAGTATGTGAGAGTGGGCTTAGAGGAGAAAAAAATATATATTTTAAACGACGCAAGCTTTCCTATAATTTTCTTCTTCTTCTTCTTTTAATCTACGGCTTAGTTCTTAAATGCCACGGAATGGATTTATAAATAAGCATATTTGAAGCTAACCTGGGCTAGAAAGAGATTACGTCTCCCACCCCTCTATGAGGGGGGTGGGGAAATCCCCCCACCCCACCCCCGCCTGCCCTCATTTTCAAGAAAGTTGACTAGAAAAGATCAGCTGAGAACAGTCACTCCTACAGAGCAACACTAGGCAGCCTCTTCCGATAGCCATTGATTATGCAAGCAGCAGTCACACAGGCTGGTACAGTGATGGCTAACCTTTTTGCCCTCACGTGCCAAAAGCGGGGGAGGGGGTCACCCATAATTCAATGCATGTGCGACGCCCCCCACACTCTCTCCGCTTTTGGCACACAATGGCAAAAAGGTTACTGGTGGGCCCGGTAAGCTGTCTTGGAGCCTGGGGAGGGCAAAAACAGCCTCCGCCACTCATCTCCCGGAGGCCCTCTTTAGGCCCAAATCGGCCCGTTTCCCGACTTCCGGTGGTCCCGGAAGCTGAGCTTCGGCTACGCTCATGTGTCCACAGATATGGCTCCGCGTGTCACAGGTGGCCTAGTGTGCCATAGGCTCACCATAGGTTCAGAACATCATCAGTGCTGGAAGGGAAAGGGCTTTGCAGGGAGGAGGACTGTGGGATCATCGGTGCTTTCCCTCCCTCAAAGCTGCCCCCTCCCAGCAACCTCGTTGCCAGCATTAATGGGTCTCTTATTTATGTCTGAACCCCCCGTGATCCCATTCGGTTTCACTCGTTAAAGGCCCGAACTTGTCAACTCTTTTTTTGTTTTCTTTTTTTTTGGCACGTTGATAAACAAGACCCAAGGGGTGGGGTGGGGGGGGATTTATTCTCCCTTCCATTAACCTGTGCTCCCCCTGCCCCCCGCTTGCAAATAAACCCTGAAGCTGCAGACTTAGCAACGATCCTCCTTTCCTCTCCCCCCCCCTCTCCCCAGCTAGCCAGGATTGCCTATGGCAAATGATGGCCAACCTTTTCGGCACTGGGTGCCCAAATCAGAAGGAGCATGCATGGACATGCATTTGAATGTGCCGGAGCACTGGAAGCCCAAAGCTGACCAGGACATGCATGCCTGGTTTTTTTGGCTGTTTTCAGGCTGTTTTCCGGGGCCAAAAAACGCCCTGAAAAATGGCCTGAAAACGGCCCAAAAATGGGCCCAAAACAGCCTGAAAAATGGTCCCAAAATGGCCTGAAAGAACGAAAGAAAGAAAGAAAGAAAGAAAGAAAGAAAGAAAGAAAGAAAGAAAAGGAGGGTGGGAGGGAGGGAGGAAGGAAGGAGGAGGAGGGAGGAAGGAAAGAAAAGCAGAAGGAAGGAGGAGGGAAGAAGGAAGGGGAGGGGGAGAGAGGGATGGGGAAAAGGAGAAAGGAAAAAAAGAAAAAGAAAGAAAGAGAAAGAAAGAAAGAAAGAAAAAGAAAAAGAAAGGGACTGAGGGAGGGAGGGAGGAAAGAAGGAAGGAGGAGGGAGAAAGGAAAGGTAAGGAAAGGAAAGGAAAGCAGAAGTAAGGAAGAGGGAAGGAGGGAAGGAGGGAGGGGAAGGGAGAGGAATGGGGGAAGGGTGGAAGGAGGAAGGAAGGAAAAACAAAACAAAGAAAGAAAGAAAGGGAGGGAGGGAGGGAGGGAAGAAAGAAGGAAGAAGGAGGAGGAGGGAGAAAGGAAAAGTAAGGTAAGGTAAGGAAAGGAAGGCAGAAGGAAGGAAGAGGGAAGGAGGGAGAGGGATGGGGGAAGGGGGGAGGGAGGAAGGAGAAAGGAAGAAAGAAAGAAGGAAGGAAGGAAGGAAAGAAAAAGAAAGAAAGAAAGAAAGAAAGAGGGAGGGAGGGTGGGAGGAAGGAAGTAGGGAGGAGGGAAGGAAACCCAAAAGAAATCACCAGAGGGATTGAAATCATTTTCTCCATCTCGGGGAGGACCTGCATATCTCCCCACCCACCTAAGATGTGAGTGACGAGACTCACTTAAACCTGGTTAAGATTGATGCCACCGAAAGCAGTAATCCTGACAACTGGAAGCCTCCTTTTTATGGCTCCCGGAGGGACTAAAAATAGTTCTCCTGAAAAATGCTCCTGTCAAAGCACATCTGGACGGAGGCACCCTCCAGATGTTGCCTGAACACCTGGAAGCTGAGCGTCCCTAAAGATTTGGCTTGACTTGAGGAAGGGGGTCGTTTAGCATCCCCCCCCCAAACACGGGGAGTGTTTCTGATCTGAGAAGCGGAGGAGAGCTGACGATTAAAAAAACAAAAACGGCTTGCAAAAGCAGCTAAATCTACTTCTGCCAATAAAGCAGCCATCGCAGAAAACGCAACCCAACGAGGTAAAAAAATACATACCGCATTTAGTGCAATGAAAATGTTGCGTCTGTCGCTACGAGCAAGTCCTCGACGTACGACGACAATCGGGGCCAGAGTTTCCATCGCTAAAGGAGGCAGCTCTTCAGTGAGTCGCGCACGCTTGGTTTTTCGACGTTTTGTTTCAGCAAATCACTCTGCGGTCCTTAAGTGAGTCCGCCTTCCCCCTCCCCATTGAGTTTGCCGGCTGGGAAAGTCGTCCCATGACTCCGGGATATGACGACCACCCTAAATGCATGCCAAGCCCCTGAATTTTGCTCACATGACCGTACGGATTCCGCGATGGCCGTAAGTGCGAGGACTGGTCGCACTTACGGCCATCCTTTTTTTTTCAGTGCCCGTGTAACTGTGAACGAGCGGTCGTATGTTGAGGACTCCCCATAGCTTCTAATGGCCAGTGGTGGGATTCAAGTAATTTAACAACCAGTTCTCTGCCCTAATGATTTCTTCCAACAACCAGTTTGCCAAATTGTTCAGAAAGTTAACAACCGGTTCTCCCGAAGTGGTGCGAACCGGCTAAATCCCATCACTGCTAATGGCCAACGTTCATTGCACATTCCTAGCAATTAAACGCCAGGCAGTGCGTCTCTTGGCTTTCCAGCTACGTCATTTTATTCACGAATGAAATTCAATATATATATTTCGAAGTACGTGTCTACGCAGCCACCGGCCCCACCCTAAAGCAATTTTTGTAAAGCCTTTTTTTTTTTTTTTAATTTCATTTATGGCGCTAAACCTCTCAGGAAAGGCATTCACCATCCCCTCCAAATTTAATATACAAACGAATGGCTCGGCCGAAAGGACCATTTCTGAGATTGCACGGGGCGAATTCTCTCTCCGTCCTTTTTCAGATTCTCAAGACCCAGATTGGCAGATAGACTCGAGATCTAGCTTGACAGGTCCCTCTTTCTTCCCCCCTCCCCTTCTCCCTTTCCACCCGTACCCGTTTGGCTGCCACTTCGCCGGTGTCCTTGTCCAGAAGTACAATTTCAGTCCATTACTTTGTGGGGTTCTTTTGTTGTTTTTTTATTTTATTTCCCAGCCTTTAAAAGTTGTTTTGCAATCAAATTAAAAAGAGAGGAAGAAAGAGATGGAGCTTGTTTTTTGTTTTTGTTTTTTGCTTCAGGGGGGCAGTGGGGGGTGGGCGCCTGGAAGAGAGTGATGCCCGTCCGCTAATGCACTCTCCTGCGACTAAGTGCCATAAATCTCGGCGTGGTGTTAAAAAGCTGGACCTCGGAACTGGGCTATTCGTAAAAAATCCCCCATAAATCTCTCGTCGGGCTGAGCTAATGAAGAAAAACAACAAACTGTCAATCAGAGAAGCTTCCACGGGCTTCTTCTTCCTGATCTCCCCCCCCCCCTTTGCCAAAAAAGCTGCTTACACAAGATGTCAAAGGATTGTGTCCTTTAAAAACAACAGTAACAACATTATTATATCCAAGGTAAGGCACGGAAAACCTGGATTTTTTACCCTGTCGTTGCAATCAATCTTCTGTGCCTGCTTCATTTTATTTATTTAGCGTATGGCATCTACAGAGGTCAGGCAATGTACAAGCTTAAGTTTAAATGTGCTCATTTCCCAGGGAAAAGGAAAGGGGAAAGGGAAGGATGAAAAGGAAGGAGGGAAGGAAGGAAGGGGAAGGGAAGAGAAAGAAGGAGAGAAAAGGGAAAGGAAAGTAGAAAGGAAAGGGGAAAAAGTGAGGAAGGAAAGGAAGGAGAAAGAAAGGGGAAGAGAAAAAGAAGAGAAAGGAGGGGAGGGAAGGAAAGGAAAGGAAAGGAAAGGGAGAAAAGGAAAGAAGGAAGGAGAAGGAAAGAGGAAGCAGAGAAAAGAGAAAGGAAAGGGGAAAAGTGAGAAAGGAAAGGAAGGAAGGAGAAAGAAAGGGGAAGGGGAGAGAAAGGAGAGAAAAGGAAAAGAGGGGAGGGAAGGGAAGGAAAGGAAAGGGAGAAAAGGAAGGAAGGAAGGAGAAGGAAAGAGGAAGCAGAGAAAAGAGAAAGGAAAGTAGAAAGGAAAGGAAAGGAAAAGTGAGGAAGGAAAGGAAGGAAGGAGAAAGAAAGGAGAGGAAAGGAAAAGAGGGGAGGGAAGGAAAGGAAAAGAAAGGGAGAAAAGGAAGGAAGGAAGGAATGGGAAGGGAAGCAGAGAACAGAGAAAGGAAAGTAGAAAGGAAAGGAAAAGTGAGGAAGGAAAGGAAGGAAGGAGAAAGAAAGGGGAAGGGAAGAGAAAGGAGAAGAAAGAGGAAAGGAGGGGAGGGAAAGGAAGGAAAGGGAGAAAAGGAAGGAAGGAAGGAAGGGGAAGGGAAGCAGAAAAAAGAGAAAGGAAAGCAGAAAGGAAAGGAAAAGTGAGGAAGGAAAGGAAGGAAGGAGGAAAAAAAGAGGAAGGACAGAAAAAGAGGAAAGAGGAAAGGAAGAGGGAGGTAGTGATCTTCTTTTCTCTAGATTAACCATACCCAATTCCTGCAATCCATTCTTCATATATTTTAGTCCCCAGGCCTTTAATCATCCTTGTTGCTCTTCTCTGCACTTTCCCTCCAAATCTCAATGTCTTTTTTTGTAACGGGGGTGACCAAACCTGGAAGCGATAGTCTTAATTCATTTGCTTCCTCTTCGAGGATGTGTTTGAAACCGAAGAAAAGGGATTGAATCCGGATGGCGGCTTTCTCTGCCTGTTGGACAACCTCTCTTTAACTTCCTTCCTTCTGCCAAAATCCCTCTTTCAGACTGGAATGGGAGATGCTCCCAGCAGCTAGAAAAGAAACTCTTTTCTCCATTTCTTCGCTTTTTATACCAGATTTTTTTTTTAAAATTAGATTTATATGCCGCCCTTCTCCGAAGACTGAGAATATATATTTTTTATACAAAGTCAGCTTATTGCCCCCACAAACTGGGTCCTCAATTGACCTCCCTTAGAAAGGATGGAAGGCTGAGTCAATTTTAAAAGCCTTTCCCTCGGTCCCCGGTCCCCAACCAGTCTCGCTGCCTCTTGGGTGGGTGTGGGGGGATCAATTTCCTTAAGAATTTCTGCTCCCTCACATTCCTTCCCTAGAGTTTGAAATGTGGATGTCTGGGGAAAAGACGAGTGGGATGGTTGTATTTTTTTCAGGAGCAAAATAATCCCCAATTCCTTGCCTTAAAAGATCTGCTAAATTGCTCAAAAGCGTCAAAAAGCTGTATAGGTAAGTCCTCCACTTACGGCCACAATGGAGCCCAAAATGTCTGTTGCTAAGGCGAGACCAGGGGTGAAATGCTAACGGTTCGGGCCGCTTCGCCTGAACTGGTAATAAAAAATGCTATCACTTCACCCAAACCGGTAGTCAAAAAATGCTTTAAAAAGATTTTTAAAAAAAGGTTCCGACGACCGCGGGCACAGCTGATTATCACAGCTGATCGCTGGAACTTTTTAAAAACTTTTTTTAGTTAAAAGAATGCTTTAAAAAAAAGTTGGCCACACCCACCCAGTTACATGACTTCCCACCAAGCCACGTCCACAGAACCGGTAGGGGAAATTTTTGAATTTCACCAGTGGGCAAGACATTTGTTCAGTGAATTTTCAGTGAATTTCCCACCGTTCTTGCCGAAGTTGTTAAGCGAATCGCTGCAAATTGTTAAATTAGTCGGGCAGTTGTTAAGCAAATCCAGCTTTGTTTCCCCAGAAGATCACAAAAGTGGGGTCACGTGACTCCGGGACACTGCGACCGTCATAAATACGAGTCAGTTGCCGAGTGTCTGAATTTTGAACGCATGCTGAAACGGTTGTAACTGTGGAAAAAAAGGATGCTGAGTCTCTTTTTTTCCCCCAGTGTTGTCGTAACTTTGAAGGGTCGCTAAATGAACTGTCATAAGGTGAGGACTTCCTGTTGAGATGGCTGCAATTGGCCCCAATGATTATTATCTGCGGTGGCTACGCAGACGGTTCCTCCCATCTATTATTATTTGTTTTATATATCATGATATAAATACGTGACTTTGGTCTATCCTTCTTCCCTTCCGCTCACGTTTCTTCTGTTTGAAATTCTGAAAACTAGAAACGGAAACCCCTCGAAATGGCTGCATTTCCCCCCTGCTTATCAAGGCCACTCCCAGGGTGAAATGCAAACTGGTAGTAAAATAATGCTTTAAAATGTAAAATGTAAAAATAAAGTTCCTAGGAGCATACTGCACAGATGATCGTCTGAAGGTTTTTTTTTTTTCACTTTTTTTAGCATTTTTTTTTTTACTACCAGTTCAGGCAAGAGGTAGTAAAAAAATGCTTTAAAAAAAGTAAAAAAAAAAAAGGTTCCTACAATCAGCTGTGACAATCAGCTGTGATAATCAGCTGTGATAATCAGCTGTGACAATCAGCTGTGCCATGCCAGATCCTCCAAACTTTTTTTTTTTTTTTTTTACTTTTTAAAGCATTTTTTTACTACCTATTGCCCGAACCGGTATTTTTGTGTAAAGTGCGATGGTTTGTTTTTGAGCTCTTTGTGACTTTGTGAGGTTCCTGCTTGTGGCAGGGGCCATTTTGTGTGAAGTCCAGCTGTTTTTTGCATGGTGTGTGAGTCAGCAGTGTAGCTTTTGCATTATTTTTGTGTAAAGTGTGACAGTTGGTTTTCCCGGTCACATGACCACCAAGCCACGCCCACCCGGTCTCATGACCACCCAGCCACGCCCACCCGGTCACATGACTGCTCGCCAAGCCACGCCCACAGAACCAGTAGGGAACATTTTTGGATTTCACCACTGGCCTCTCCTCTTTAGCAAGACGGGAGCAAATGTACACAAATAATCTGAATTTTAAATCATTGGGGGCAACTGATGTGTTTCTTTTTCCAAACTGCCCCACATGCACATACATTTTAAAAAACTCCCTTTCCCAAATCCGGGAGACATTTTTGGCAGCTCGGCAAAGCCATTCTGCCTCTGCTGGGGGCGGGGGGGGGAATGGACATTCAGAGGCCAGAGGCAGATTTGGAGACCCTCACTCCAATTCCTTGATGTCCAAACGCCTCTATTGGGGTCTTCTCATCCCCTTGTCTGTTGCCCAAAACCGTCACTCATCCTGCAAAGTGATTTGTGTTCTCCTACTGGCCCGCGAGGGAGCCATGCCAAGCTTCAATTGGGCTCTTTTTTGCAATCCCTGTGCCAAAAATCTCACTTTGAACCAAACCTCTTTCCAGCCAATTGGAAAGAAAACACACACACACATGCACACACAAAGAAAATGACGTTTTATCAGGTCGATAGAAACCCAGAGGGGAGAGAAGGACGGGGAAAAAAAACCACCACATCCACCTTCCTTGATTTAATTAATACGATTATGATTATCGTTCCCCATGCCCATGCCCCCTCTGAAATCTTTGTGTTTTTTTTAAAAGCCACCATATTGGACCCTTTTTCTCTTCGGCAAAAACCGGGAGCCGGGTTCTAAATCAGCGGTTAAATCAACGGCCAGGCCTGGCTGCCCATCCTGCCTCTCCTCCTTGTTTATTAGGCCTGACATGTTTACTCTGCGATAAGAAACAGGCCTTTCAACGAGAGATTTGTGTTCTATTTTTTCAATTACCACCAGTCTTTCTGTGCCACTTTGGCACTAAAGGGATAATAAATGTATCCAGAGCCGTTTCAATTATTCATCGAGAATTCGCGAGCGGATGGGCCACGGCCATCGGCAAGGGCCGCCGATGCTACCCAGGCACAGGTTGACGGTTTAATTCAAGAACCTCTTTCCGGTTTTTGTGTCGGGGTGAAATGCACCCAGTTCAGACCGGATCGGCCGATCTGGTAGCAATGGAGGCAGGTGGTTCAGAGAACCGGTAACAAAAATCCCTGCCCCCCCCACCCCCACCCCATGCCCAGCTGAGCCTCCCAATCATCAGAGGCTTTTTTTTTTTAACTTTTAAAAGCATTTTTTCTACAACCTCTTCGGCCGAAAAAATGCTTTTAAAAGTAAAAAAAAAAAAGCCACCGATGATCATGTGGCTCAGCTGGGATCGTCAAAGGCTTTTAAAAGGAAAAAACACTTTTTTTTCTTTTTAAATGCCTCTGACAATCCCAGCTAAGTTGCCTGATCGGCAGAGGCTTTTTTATTTATTTCTCTTCCTTCCCCCCACAGATAGTTCTCAGCTTTTGAGCCCAACATTCCTTTTTTAAAATCAAGTTTTATTTATTTTTTTCCCTTTCCCCCCCCCATTCACCCGCGTATTTTATGAACAGAGTATTGGCGGTATCATATCTCACGCGACTTATTATCTCCAAACACATTATACTTAGTTACAATTTCTGCCAACACCATCTTTTTCCATATTTTTTAATCGTACCTTAATATTTCTGTGTTTATTTATAGAAACGGCATCTTCATTCGCCCTTAAATTCTAATTTCTCTATTTTTACTCATATTTATTCTTTTTTTTTTTTTTACTTTTTAATAATGCGTTCTTTATTCTAAAATACATTTCCACATGTTCGGGGTTTGCCTTTCTTCCATTTCCATCTTTTTTATCGTACAGCAATACGGATTGCTGAGCCCAAAGTTCCTGTTGCTTTAAGCCAGACATTGTTTCAGTTTGTTCTGCCCCATTGTACGACGTTTCTTGCCACCGTTATTAAGTGAATCACGGCAGTTGATAAGCTAGTTCAACAGGTCGTTAAGTGAACACTCCAAGCCACATTCACTCTAGTGCTGACATAAGGAGGAGGAGAAGGGCATCTGGAAAGCGACGTTTTGACTTTTCACCTACTTATTTTCCCTGGAGATAATATCCCCTAGGAGATGGGATGGGAGGGAGGAAATTCCTTTGAGCTGGAGTGGTAGATTAGGGAAAGAGTGACTTGGAAGATGGCCAATGAGTGCAGAGGAGTGGGGGAAGGAAAGGGAGGGGTTTTGGGTCGGAAGTCAGTGTTGGCTGCGATGAATCGGGGCGAGAATGTCGTGCTTAATAAATGAGAGTTTTTTTTCATCAAAGACCTTGTTTGAAATGCAATTTATTTGAGACAACCTCGAAACCTGACATCCGGCTTCCCCCATTGTCTTGGCTTGACGAAAGGGGAATTGCGTCCCCCCCCGGGACTCTGCAACCCGTCATAAATACGAGTCAGTGGCCAAGCGCCCGAATTTTGATCACGTGCCCCTGGAGATGCTGCAACCGTTATAAGTGTGAAAAATAATCACTTTTTTCAGTGCTGTTGGAACTTCAAATCGTCACTAAATGAAAGGTTATAAGTCAAGGACTCCCTACATTTCTTAGACAGCGATGTCTATGCGCAGATATTTCTCGTTTTGGGGTCGAACACGTGACACATCTGCTCCAAACTGGTATCTTTGGGTTGCTTGGAACTACAATTCCCATGGTCCTCGGCTATTGGCCATCCTAGGTTGGAGCTGGATGGATGCCGGTCGGAAAAGCTTCAGATGCCAGTCAGAAAACCTTCCATCCATCACCGCACAACATTTTCCATTATCGTTTTGATCAGACTTCCAAATTAGAATGAACTTTACAGGCAGTCCTCGTCTTACGACCACAACTGGAGCCGGGATTGTCGTTGCTAAGCAAAGGGGTCGTTAAGTGAGTCACTCCTGATTTTGCGGCCTTCTTAAGCGAACCCCTGCAGTTGTTAAGCTAATCGCATGGTCTTTAAGTCGATCCAGCCTCTCCATTGACTTTGATTGTTGGAAGCCAGCTGGGGAGGGGGGGACACAGATGATCATCCGCTGACCTCAGAACGTGGCAATCGTCATAAAAACGTGCGGGTTGGCCTGGATTTTGATCGGACGACCGTGTGGGAGGTTGCAACGGTCATAAGTGTGAGGATCAGTCATAAGTCTGAATTTTTTTCACTGCTGCGGTCACTCAACAAACAGCTGGACGTCAGAATTCATTGCAGGTCACAATTTCATAGGACGATTTATACTGCGCTGACCGTGGTCCTGGTATTTTATCCCTCCCTTCGACCGTCCTAGGGTGAAATCTTTACAACATATTCAATTATTCCAATCCATTTGCACCTTCCTGACAAATTATGCTCCCCCCTTCCTTTTGTAAATCCCTTATTTACTCATTTGCATGTATTCATCCGTCCTGTTCTTTTGTTCCACTTCCTTCGTTTTCTAATTGATCTTTCCAATTCATCATGTTCTTTCAAAACGTCTAATTAAAAAATGCAGTACATTAATAAAAACCGGCACGCTCCCCTCCAGTTGCGGGTGGGAAGCTGCTTACTGGTTATCACCGATATTCTCGACCTCAGCCATTTTAAGAGGTCTGGACTTCAACTCCCAGAATTCCCCAGCTGGAATTCCCTGGGGGAATTCTGGGAGTAATTTTAATAATAATAATAATAATAATAATAATAATAATAATAATAATAATAATAATAATAATAATAATATTTCTATACACCCTTCTCCCGAAGGGCGGTGTACAGCCTATTAAAAGCACAAAGACAAACATAAATTAAAAATAATTAAAATTATTAAATAATTTCGGCTCAAATATAAAACCCCGGACTGTTGTAATTGTAGCCCAACCTACCAGTTAGTTTTTCAACCTCTGCAACTTTAGGAGGTCTGGACTTCAATTCCCAGAATTCCTCAGCTTGTGGAGGCTGGGGAATTCTGGGAGTTTATTTATTTATTTGTTTGTTTGTTTATTATTTATTAGTCGCATTTCTATGCCGCCCAACTCCCTAGGGACTCTGGGTTGTAGTCCAGTCTGCTATAATTGTAGTCCAGCCTCTCCGTTAGAGCAGCGTTTTTTTATAACTTCCACAACTTTAAGAGGCTGGACTTCAACTCCCAGAATTCCCCAGCCTTCATGCTGCTTGGGGAATTCTGGGAGCTGTAATCCAGACTTTATAAAAAAGCTGCAGGGATTGAGGTACCTGAATTAAAGGCATCTGAACGGATCTGGGTTTGATCCTGCAGGGAGCAGAGCACACGCTCCACCCCACTCCCCCCCAGCACTGGGTGTCCTTAATATCTGGAAACCCCTCCGGGCGACCTCTGCAGCGGACGCTGGTCTGGCAAAGTCATATTCCCCCTTCTGCGTCCGCCGGCTGAGCCTGCTTGCAACCAGCGGGGACAAGGAAAGGATTCTTCCTAACCTCCCATGCACTCTGGCAACGGCGCCTCTTTTGCCTGGGGTGGGGCGGGGAGGGTGGAGACATGAATGGGGACCCTGTTGGCGCGTCCTCCAAGGCCTTTCAGACGACCCTTCGCTTTGTCACCCCCCAAAAGAAAAGAGGGATTGTATGCTAAAGTTCACCGCAACGGACAATCAATAGACATGGCCAAAAAATGGAGGGGTGGGGGGGCAGGCAGAGAATGCCGGGTCCTGTCTCCCCACCTCCCTGCCCTGTCCCCCTCCCCCAGGATCAGAGACTAGACGCTTGACGGTGGAAAAAAAAAATCACCTCAGGGGCATAGCCCCATTGTCGTTCCGCGAAAACCGCAAACCTGTTGCGGCAAAGTCCCTGCAAGCTTTTTCACGACCCAACTAGCTAACATCATCAATACTAGAAGGGTGGGGTTTGTGCAGAGGAGGAGGAGAAGAAGAACTATTCAACTAGGGAAGTAATGCTTAGAAGGGGCATTTGCAGCAAAGCCCCTCCCTTCTAGCACTGACGATATTACTTAGCTAGGTGATGAAACGTTTCCAAGAAAACAGCGCACCCAGCTCGGAGAGCATGGAGCTGCCCTCATTTCAACTCCGAGCTGCAAATATTCTCCTTTATTGGTTTGGAAGGTTGTTTTTTTTTTTCTCCTTCTTCCCCCAAATGCCAAAGCGTCAACCTTTCCTGGATGGCACCCACCAGATTCCTGGAAAAGATTTTTTTTTTTCCGGCGGGAGAACTCCCAATCCATCCCGCCCTCGGGGCCCAACTCAGAGGTTCCCACGCCTTCAAAGGGCTGTTTTCTATACTGGATGAGATTGTCTGTCTAGGCTTGGATATTGGGTGGGGGGGGGACATTTGCGGGGCGATGGGTGACGATGTGACAGAAATACATCGGTTTTTTAATAAAGGAAATGACTGTGGCCGTGCTGAATGAGCTGCATTGTGGACGAGGCTGTTATGAAAGCTTGATTATTTTTTTTTCCAGAGCCCAGCAGAAATCTGATTGATCTTAAGGGTTGCGAGACCACAACTGAGCAAGCAGCCGTGTTTCCCTTCCTCCCTCTGTGAACACCAGGGCACCGGTTTGTGTCTATGTATGTGTGCGCGACGCACGCAGGCCCATAGAGAAGTCCCCTCACCTTTTCAACACTAGTCGTCCAAATTCCCAAATTTGACCTTAAAATCTGCGCAGGTTCGGATTTTCAGCCCTAATGCGCTTTGTACCGTTCGCAACCAAAAAACCCGCTGAGTTTTGGGCATGACATTCAGGAGTGAAATTTTACCGGTTCGGGGCGGTTTGCCCGAACCGGTAGTAAAAAAATGCTTTAAAAAGTTTAAAAAAAAGTTTC
Organism: Masticophis lateralis; assembly: GCA_030761175.1. Lineage (NCBI taxonomy): Eukaryota > Metazoa > Chordata > Lepidosauria > Squamata > Colubridae > Masticophis > Masticophis lateralis. The sequence goes on along the minus strand of JAUDYJ010000017.1, from coordinate 8,267,384 downwards.
AACAATCGCGGCACAGCTGATCGTCTGAACATTTTTTTTCCTTTTTTAAACATTTTTTTATTACCGGTTCGGGCAAATAGGTAGTTTAAAAAATGCTTAAATTAATAAATAAATAAATAAAAAGGTTCCCACAATCAGCTGTGACAATCAGCTGTGACAATCAGCTGTACCGCCCGATGGTCCTAACGTCTTTTTTTTTTACTTTTTAAAGCATTTTTTTTACTCCCTATTGCCCGAAACTGGTATTTTTGTGTAAAGTGTGATAATTTGTTTTTGAGCTCTCTGTGACTCTGTGAGGTTCCTGCTTGTTGCAACGGCCATTTTGTGTGAAGTCCAGCTGTTTTTCAAATGTGTGCGAGTCAGTTGTGTAGCTTTTGTGGTTATTTTTGTGTAAAGTGTGATAGCTGGTTTTCCTGGTCACATGACCACCAAGCCACGCCCACTCGGTCACATAACCTCCAAGCCACACCCACCAAGCCACACCCAAAAAACTGGTAGGGAAAATTCTTGAATTTCACCAATTTATGTTTTTTTTTTGTTATTGTGGCTAAAATTAAAACGAAGCTTGAATCCTCTCGGTTCTGCAGAGAAGGCTGGGTGACACAGAGGAAAAATTGGAATGTACACTAGTCCTCGACTTACAACAGTTCGTTTAGTGACAGTCCAAAGTTACAATGGCACTGAAAAATGTGACCAACGACTGTGTTTCACATTTCACTTGCAGCACCCCCCCACGATTGTATGATCAAAAATAAGCAATGGTCCACTCCCATCAGCGTTAACTATCCCATGGGACATGATTTCCAAGGGTTACAGACAGGGCACTAACTCCAAGTATATCAGCAGAAAATGGAAATTGAAACTGGGATCACCGAAAAGACGAAATATAGGTAGTCGACTTAACAACAATTCGTTTAGTGACCAGAAATTTTGGGCTCAATTGTGGTCATAAATCGAGCTACCTGCATACCAGGGGTGAAATCTACTTACCTTCCCAACCAGTTCAGAAGTGTACACACCGACCCTCTACGCATGCATAGAGGGTAAAAAACAGGTTACTTCCTGGTTTTAATGACGACCAGGCAGGTGGATGGAGCCTTCAACCGAACCGGTCCGAACCGGGAGCATTTCACCCCCTCTGCTGTATACCCTTTGCCACATCATTATGATTCCTTGCCTGGCTTCCATTTTTTTTCCCCTTAAAAAAAGGAGACATTAGAGAGAGAGGAAACTCACCTCTCGAAAAATTACGCTAAAATGTAGACCCAGAAATTTGCGTGAACAAGGAAGAACATCAAGAGAATTTTCCCTGCTTAAAAGAAGAAGAAGAAAAAAATCAAGGCTTCCAATAGATTTCCATTGAACAATCTGGTCGGATATGAAAAATCACTCTCTGAGCCCTATTGGTAAGCGAACATTTGAAAATTAATTAATGAAACGAGATGGGCCGTTTTTACATTAGGGGTTGGTTCGAAGCCAAGTCAGTCGAAGAGATTTAAAAAAAGGGGGGGGGAGGAAGGAAGGAAGGGGGGGAGAGAGAGAGAGAGAGAGAGAGAATTCTGGATTTAGAGGGAGAAGGAATTAGAGGCCAAATTTGCAATTCTGAACTCGAAAAAATAAATAAAAGTAAACGTAAAAAGCAATGGCGGAATTCAATTTTTTTTACTACCAGTTCTGTGGGCGTGGCTTGGTGGGCATGGTGTGGCTTGGTGGGCGTGCCTTGGTGGCTGTGGCAAGGGAAGGATACTGCAAAATCCCCATTCCCTCCCCACTCCTGGGGGAAGGATATTGCAAGATCCCCATTCCCTCCCCAGTCTGGGGCCAGCCAGAGGTGGTATTTGCCGGTTCTCCGAAATACTCAAAATTTCCGCTACCGGTTCTCCCGAACCTGTCGGAACCTGCTGAATTTCACCCCTGGTAAAAAGTAAATAAAGGCTAATGACAAATGGGGCTTTGAATTTGAATCTCTCTGCAGGGGAGTGAAAGGGCTGGGTTTCCTTTGGATACAATCAATAAAAGCCATTTTAATTTTCATCAGCGCCTGGCTTCCCTCCTTCCCTGGCTGCCTGTGGCAAGTGATTCATGGGCCCCGAACCACGGAGGCTGCCATTAGGAGCACTTTCCTTGGCGCAAAACAAACAGTCTGGCTATAGAAATGGATGGCGGGAAGGATGTGAGGAATAGGAAAGGGAGTCCTCGACTTACGACTTCAGTGGGAAATCCCTGAGCCTTTGGGAAAGACGCATGTAGTTCTCAATTTATGACCAAAATAGGACCCCAAACCATTGAGAAGGACGCGTTCAATATAAGTAATCCTTGATTTACGACCATGATTGAGCCCCAAATTCCCGTTGCTAAGTGAGACAGTCGTGAAGGGAATTTGGCCCGCATTTTCTGACTTTTCCTTGCGAATCACCGTAGTTGTTTAAATTAGTAACACGATCGTGAAGCGAATCCGGCTCCCCCATGGACTTCGCTTGTCAGGAGGTCGCAAAAGAGGACCACGCGATCCCGGGGAGCACTGCCACCATCATAAGTACGAGTCAGTTGCCAAGCATCCGAATTTTGATCATATGACAAGTGTCTCAATTGTGATCACTCCTAACCCTGGCGATTGCTGCAATGCTTGTAAATGTGAAAAAAGGGTCAGAAACAACGGTGGGATTCAACCGTTTTGGCCCAGTTTTGGCGAACTGGTTGTTAATTTGCTGGGTGGCCCCACCCAGCCACTACTTGGTCTCGCACGCTGGTGCCTTAGAGACTCAGAAGTCGGTTTTTTCCCACCCCAGTGGAACTGTCACTAAACGAACTGCTGTAAGTGGAAGACTCCCTGAATCAATAGTTAACCGGGTGAAGCGTGAGAGAATCTGGAGACTTTGCAAGCTGTTCTCACGTAGGCTTCCTTAGAGGGTATACAGCACAATCTCAGTCCCGGCAAACCTCTTTAATTCATACGGCTGTGAATTATTGTCATTTCCAGTCCGAAAGGCTTCTCAAACAGTCTTTCAGGGGAATGTTTATAAACACCCTCCTTATCTCCCTTGGAATGCTGCCAGAGAACTAATTGACATACGCAGGGCAAGGCCAAATATAGCACAAAGTCAAACAGAGCTTTTATCGACCAGATGAACTAACTGCTTCCTGCAAAAGCTCACGTCCTGTTCGCTCCTCTTTTTTGTCTTATGGGAGTGGCCAGTCATCTCCAAGCCTTACTCCCAAGTCGACCCTGTTTTCTTAATTGTTCCTGTCTCCTGGCAACTCTGCGCATGCGCACACTGGGAACAGGCTCCCTCTGTTCTCCTGCCTTGCTGATGTCAGACTCCGGAGACTCCGGAGGCAGCAAAGAACTACCAGATGGCCTTGGCCCTCTCTCTGCCTCCGACGCAGAGCCCTCGTCCGAGCCTTCCCCAGATTCCAAGACTGGCCCACGTTCCTCTCCAACCTCCTCGCTGTCTGAATCTGCTGTCTGCTGGCGGGCGACAACACAAGCGATATCTTCTCCCCATAAGTAAAATTTGCTGTAATTGCAGAATAGGGGGGAAAAAGCTGATCTCACGATACGGTTTTTCCCAGTTCCTTTGAGCCGCGGTGAGTCATCTTTTGGGGTAATGAAGATCTGGGATAAATCTTTCTTAATCGAGGGGCAAAAAATAACCGTTGATTCGGGAGCCTCCCAGAGTCGCTTGGCAAAACCGAGACAGCCGACGTATAGATTTAATAGATAAATAAAAGATATCCAGAGAGCTGAGTCACCAAAACGCGGTGGCCTATTTCGCAGACCGAAGGCGGCTTTTCATTTTGGGGGTAGGGAGAGAAACTCTCTGCTCCTCCATTGTGTGTGGGTTTTTTTTTTTCAGGAAGAAAAAAAAAAACATATTTCGCTATCTCGAATTAATTAATTTGGTCAAGGCAGGCGGAGATCGATCGATCGATCAGCCCATAAATACAGTTTTGTTGGGTGTTTTAACCTCTGGATGCAATGCGCCGAAAGCTCTTCGTTCTTTTTTCTCTGCCATCTTTCTTCGTCTGACTTAAAGGCAGCTGTTCTTTCGTCGGAAAACGTGTCTGGAGAAGAAGCTTTATCGATCGTTTCGAGACCCGGCCTGGCCTGGGTTCTGGCGCATGGGAAGGCGCATGGGAGCCGTGGAGGGCCCCAGTGCTCATGCGCGCACTGTGGCAATGTGAGAAAGGCGATGCGCCTCTCAACAGCCTCTCCGGAGAAACATGGTTTTGTGCTCTCTCTGTGGAAGCCGAAGGGAAGCTAAAAGGCGATGTGGGCCTGGAAAGAGACCAGAGGAGGCTGAGACTGACAGTTGGGGGAGCGGGAGGGAAAATTCAAGAAGGGAATCTGGATTTTGGCAAAGAAATGGTTGGATCTGGACGCTGGGATTGCCTGATTGGCTGAGTTAGTTTGCCACTGAGGCTGAAGCCTCCCTCCCTCCCTCCCTCTCTCCCTTCCTTCCTTCCTTCCTTCCTTCATCACTCCCTCCTGTTCCCTTCCTTGCCTCTTTCCTTCCCTCCCTCCCTCCCTCCCTTCCTCACTCATTCATTCTTCCTTTCCTCCTCACTCCTCTTCCCTTTCTTCCTTTCCTTTCCTCTACCCTCTCCTCCCTCCCTCCCTCCCTCCCTTCATCACTCACTCACTTCCTACTTCCTCCCCTCTTTCCTCCCTTCCTTCCTTCCCTCCCTCCCTTCCTCTCTCCCTCCTCTTCCCTTCCTTTCTTCCCTCTCTCCTCTCCTCCCTTCCTTCATCACATTCACTCCTCCTTCCTTCTCTCTTTCCTTCTCTCCCTCCCTCCCTTCCTTCCTTCCTCACTCCTTCCTCATTCCTCCCTCCTTTCCTTTCCTCCCTCCCTCCCTCCTTTCCTTTCTTCCTTTATCAGTCACTCCTGTTCCCTTCCTTCCCTCTTTCCTTCCCGCTCTCTCTCTTTCCTCCCTCCCTCCTCTTCCCTTCCTTTTTTCCCTTTCTCCTTCCTTCCTTCCCACCCTCCCTCCTTTCCCTTGCTTCCTTCCTTCCTCACTCACTCTCATTCCTGCTTCCCTCCTCACTCCTCTTCCCTCTTTCTTCCTTCCCTCTCCCCTCTCCTCCTCCCTCCCTCCCTTCCTTCCTTCATCACTCACTCGCTCCTCCTTCCTCCCCTCTTTCCTTCCCTCCTTCTTTTTCCTTCCTCCCTCCCTCCTCTTCCCTTCCTTTTTTCCCTCTCTCCTTCCTTCCTTCCCTCCCTCCCTTCCTCCCTCCCTCCCTCATTCCTTCCTTCCCTCCTCACTCCTCTTCCCTTTCTTCCTTCCCTCTCCCCTCTCCTCCCTCCCTCCCTTCCTTCCTTCATCACTCACTCGCTCCTCCTTCCTCCCCTCTTTCCTTTCCTTTCCTTCCCTCCCTCCTTTCCTCCCTCCTTGCCTCCTCTTTCTTTCCTTCCTTCCTTCCTTCCTTCCTTCCTTCCTTCCTTCCTTCCTTCCTTCCTTCCCTCTGCAGGGGAGAGATGCTGGACAGCCTGAACTGAAAGCAAACCTCCACCACTCTTCAGTTGGTTCAAAAGCCCCCCACCCCACCCCCCATCTTTATTCCAGCAACCTGCCTCTGGATTGCTGAGCCAGACAGAAGTGTTGGAAATTGGTTTCCATCTACCCCCGCCCCCCAACCCCAACCCCAGCGGTGTTACAAGGAATGTGTTATGCCCTCCCCTCCTGCGGGTCTAATAGCCAAGGGAGGGGCCCTGATGATGAAACCTTGCAGCTTCCAGATTTACCTCCAGGCCTCCGGAGAAGTCCGCCCCCCCACCCCACCCCCAGGGCATTACACAAAGCAAGGAGAAATTATAAGGGGAAGGGTGTGCAATTGGGGTGTCTCCAGGCTGCCCTTAGCCCTCCCCCCACCCGTCAGAGGGATGCTGAGAAGAAGGACCGGCGCATTTCCCTCCAGTTGCCAAAACCGGTGAAACGAATGTCTCCCGTCCACGCTAGGTGGTTCCCTTTTCAGAACCATTCAAAATGCCCCCTTTGCAAAGGCCTGGGGGAGGCAGGGAGGGGCAGGCAGGTTGTTCCTGAGCTGGCAGTCTCTTAAAAGTGGGGGGGGGGGGCTCTCAGACTGTTTCCTCCCAGAACGGAGCCAAGAGATGGAGACGGGAGGGGGGGAACAAAGAGGTGATGCAATCCATCCCCACGGGGATCGGGGAGCTAAATATAGCTTTGCCCGATTCACACACACACACACACACACACACACACAGAGCTTTCCAGGTGGCTCCAGACTACAAGTCCCAGCAGCCCCAGAGGGCATGGCGGGAGGTGGGAGACAGACCACCGGACCCGTGATGGCGAACCTATGACACGCGTGCCACAGGTCGCACACGGAACCACCTCTGTGGGCACACGAGTGTTGCCCTACCTCAGCTCCAGCACCCATGCGTGCGCCAGCCAGCTGATTTTCGGGCCTTCTGAAAGTCGAGAAAAGGGCCATTCCCGGCCTCCGGAGAGGTGGGGAAGGCCGCTTTTGCCCTCCTAAGAAAGCCTCTGGAGCCTGGGGAGGGTGAAAAACGGGCCTACCATGCCCATCGTGCCATTGCGTGCCAAAAGCAGGGGTTGTACGGGGCAGGTGTCGTGCGTGCATGCCTGGCGAGCGAGGCGCATTGAATTATGGGTGTGGGCTCTCCCGCTGCTTTTGGCCATCCCTGTCCTAAGCTTTCTAACTAGCTCAGCACCCACTGCTCCAAAATACAGGCAGTCCTCCATTTACGACCGTTCATTTAATGACCGTTTGTGAAGTTACGACGGCACTGAACAAAAGGGATTTAGGACTGTTGCAGCATCCCCAGGGCCCCGTAATCAATTCTCCTTTTCCCTTTCTTCTTTCTCCTCTCCTCTCCTCTCCCTTCCTCTCTCTCTACTCCTTCCCCTCTCTCCTGTTGTTTCCCTTTCCCGTTCAATCTAAAGTGGTATTCGAGCAGCCCCAATTTTCTAATGATCTCTCTTCTCATTTCAATTTCTTATTCAATTAATATTTATTTTTATGCCATCATTTGCGTACATTTTTTATAATATCTCACTTTTTTTTTAACGACCTTAAGTCGTTGAAAGACGACCATCAGCCATTAGTGCCGTTGCAACTTCGAATAGTCCCTGAGTGAAAGGTTGTAAATCAAGGACTACCTGTAAAATCCCGGATGAAGCCCAGAGATTGGCTCTCTTTACGTGGCGCAGGAGCCCTCTGGTTCTGGAAGCCATTCATCATCGCTCAATATTGTTATGAACAGCTGAGCTGAATATCCATGCGTTTCTTTAACAAAACTGACACCTTCCTCGTCACACACATCCCCTCGGCTGCTTTAATATATATATATTATTATTATTATTGGCATAAATCTCAATATTTAATCTCCCCTTCATGAATATTACAAGGCACCTAAATATCTCCAAAAGAGATTTGCTGAAGGGGTTTTATTGAAGTCACTCCCAATGGAGGCTGCCGCAGTACCAGAATTGCTATAAATGAATGAGAAACGGATGGCAGTGTGTGTGTGTGTGTGTGTGTGTGTGTGTGTGTGTGTGTGTCCATTTATACCACTGGAGGAGTTAGTGGGGATGGTCTTTTCTTCGGAGAAGACCCCTCTGCTTTGCAGGAAGGTAACTCTTGAGTCTGCTGAAGAGAGAAGTGCACAGTTTTTTCCCCTGGCAACTATAGTGAATTAGCCCTTAAAGCATGCTGGGTGTGGAAGTGCACCGATCTTAAACCATTCTGACTGGGGAATTCTGGGAGTGGAAGTCCACCCGTCTTAAACTTTTCTGACTGGGGGATGCTGGGTTTGGAAGTCCACCCATTTTAAACCATTCTGACTGGGGAATTCTGGGAGTCGCAATCCACGCATCTTAAAGCAGGCTGGCTGGGGAATTCTGGGACTTGAAGTCCACCCGTCTTAAAATAGCCAAGTGCAGAAACCTTGATCGAGCTACTTGTAAAGAAATCGTTCAACTCCCATCTTGGAGCCAAATAATCTGGCACTGCCCTCTTTGCAATTACTTAGCCAGTTTGATGTTGCTTTTATATAAGAAGTGAAAGCTGAAACGACCGTTTGGAAGCAGATTGCCCTCGGCGTCCCTCTAAGCTGCCTTTCCTCGAGACCCCCCCCCCCCCCCCGTGATAAAACCCATCGAAGGAGGGAAGAGATTTCCCCAAGAGAAAAATGGCATCGGCAGAGAGAGCTGGGTGACGAAGCATATGTTTAGTTCTCCCTCTTGAAAAGATGAAACGACAAGCCAGCTGTTGAAACCTCCCTCACGTTGCCGGTGTTTGCGAAACAGTTGTATCATCTCTAACCCCTCGCCTGAGTTTGCGGAGCCGAGTGTGTGTGTGTGTGTGTGTGTGTGTGTGTGTGTGTTTGTGTTTGTTAGTGTCCAAACATTCTGGAGTTATACAGATCCCAGATTCTGTAGAGTCCTGCACACACACACACACCCAAATGTGCCAAATCTTGCCCAGTGAGCAGGATGAGTCTATGTGGAAGGAAGGAAGGAAGGAAGGAAGGAAGGAAGGAAGGAAGGAAGGAAGGAAGGAAGGAAAGAGAAGGAAGGAAAAGGAAGGAAAGAAGGAAAGAAAGAAAGGGAAGGAAGGAAAGGAAGGAAGGAAGGAAAGAGGGAGGAAGGAGGGAGGAAGGAAGAAAGGAAGGAAAGAGAGAAGGAGGAAGAAAGGGAGGGAGAAAGGAAGGAAGGAAAGAAAGAAACAAGGAAGGAAGGAAAGAAACAAGGAAGGAAGAAGGAAAGAGGAAAGGGGAGGGAGGGAGGAAGAAGGAAGGTAAGAGAGGGAGGAAGGAAGGAATAAAAGAAGGAAAGGAAGAAGGAAGGAAGGAAAGGGGAAGGGAGGAAGGGAGGAAAGAGGGAGGGAGGGAGGAAAGGAAAGAAGGAAGGGAAGGGAGGGAGGGAGGAGGAAGGAAGGAAAGAGGGAAGGAGGAAGGAAGGAAAGAAAGAAAGAAAGAAAGAAAGAAAGAAAGAAAGAAAGAAAGAAAGAGAAAGAAAGAAAAAGAAAGTCAACCGAGTAGAAAACTGAAGGTGAGAAGCCGCAGAGTTGTTTTGTAGCTTCTCGGCTTCCCCAGAGCATCCCAGATTGGTCTCCCTGCCTCCCGAAGGGCTGATCAGAGGTTGGGGATAAACAAGCTTTAATTAAACCGTAGCTGAGATAACAAGTCCCTAACTAAGCAGGGGAGAACCAGTTCTGGGCGTGGCCGTGTCTGCAGGAAGAACCAGGAGGCAGAGTTGAAAGCAAACCCAGAATTGCAGGCAGTCCTCAACTTAGAACCGTTCATTTAGCGACCGTTCCAAAAATACAACGGCCCTGGAAAAAAGTGACTTGTGACCGTTTTTCACACTTTGGACCGTTGCAGCATCCCTTGCGGCCACGTGATCAAAATTTAGATGCCAGTGACTCCCATTTACGACGGTCCGGGGTGGGGAGGATGTCACGCGATCCCCTCTTGCGACCTTCGGACAAGCCAAGTGAATGGGAGAAGCCAGGTTCATGTAACACACTTAACGGGTGACTTAATTTAACAACCGAAACGATTCGCTTAGCAACCCCCGGCGAGAAAGGTCGTAAAACGGGGCAAAAACTCCGTGGAAACGGTGAGCTCCATTATGGCCTTAAGCCGAGGACTCCCTGTAGGAATACAGGTTCCCCCGCTGGGAGACTGAATTGGCAAAGGGACCTGGGAGGTCATCTTATCCATCCTCTCCTCACCTGGATGGAGGATTCGCAATGCCAAACGCCCAAAGCCGGCAGCCTGGATGGACACCTTCCCCCTCGTGCTATTTCAATCATCTCTGCTTAAAGGCTCTCATTTGGGGGAGGACATTAAACGATCCTCTCCTTTATCCAGCCCCCCCACCTCCTCAATCCAATCTCTTTCCCCGCCGTGCCCGTCTCGTGCTTTCAATCCGTTCTTCGCAAAGCTTTCAATCTCTTGGGTTAGCCAAGAGCCGGGCAGCCCCTGTAATATTTCCTCTGGCTCCTTCTGACCCCCTCCCCTCTTTCCTCCCCTCCGCAAACCCTCCCCCCCTCCCCCAGCCCTGACACAAGATTTGTATGGAAGCTTGGAATCAATTTGCACTTTGAAATTGATTTTGTGGAGACCCCCAGAAGAAGCGTGAATAGGAAGCCAACTTAAGCGGCAATGAGAGAGGGAGGGAGACGAATGCAGGCGGAGTGGGGGCAGGGGGCTGCTTCTTGCAACACGGAAGTCTAGCCCCCTTTCTCTCCCTCCCCCACTCTTAAATTGACTCCCTCCACCCCTGGGAAATGCCACGGGCCTTGGCCTCAGTGTCTTCCTTGGCACGGACCGAGGTTTACCATTCAGACATGACATGTGTCAGATTTGCCAGTGGAGGGGGGTGGGTTTGAACAAATCAGCAATAACTGTGTGCGTACATGATGGGAAACAAGGAGAGGGGGATTGACAGAGGATAAAGACCAGAGATGCCCAGAACCATCTTGTACCAGTGGGCACCAAGGCCCTGTGCCTTGAGAAAGAATGTGAATTGCCCCAAAACAGCATTCTCAAAACATTTTGGCGGACTCTGATTGGAGAAATATGGACTAATCCCCAAGGGGAGTGTGTGTGTGGGGGGGAGAAGGGAGCCTTTTCTGTATCATTTTCACATTAGCCTTAGATCTAGCCTGACTTTACTGCAACTGACTTCCTTTAGTAAAAGAAGCTTTTGCTTCAGTCTAATGGAGTCGAGGGTCTTTCTTTCCTAAGGGATCAATTTGCAGCAGGACTGACAGTGTGGTTCATCTTGAACTAACCCAGGCTGAATCTATCAGGGGATAAGCTAACAGGCAGGATTTGCCGTAAAAATAAACCAACCATGGTTAGCAGTGAAGGCTTTTCCCACCCTGCAAATGTGCACTACCCTATGCTCCCATCCCGGCTTTGATGCCCCAATCCATCGCCACAAAACAAATCCGGCAGGATGGTGGCACCTTCAACGCCAGCCAATGTGGCATGGCTCAGCTTTTGAAGCCTTTTAGAAATTCATTTTCGGGGCCCTTCTGCTGGTTACTTTTGTGAAATCTGTGTAAAAGCTGGAGAGGGAGGCAGGGGAAGAGAGTGGGGGGGAGAGAGAAATGATAAATCAATCAATAAAAATGGTCCTCTCTTTACTTTACTTTGTGCATCTAATAAAAAAACCAAACCAAACCAGAATAAGCGATTCAGCAGGATCCTATCCAACCTCCGATTTCTGCATTCAAACAACCATTTTGCTCCCTTATCCATCTTCCTTCCCGCGACTGAAGCACAAAGCTCTCTGCGTGTGTTCATAACACCTTTGGGACGGTGCCGTATTTGCTCATTAGGTCCCCCTGTTGAATGCCTCGAGCCCCCCCCCCCCACTTTGTGCAAAACTCCTGCAATACTGTCCCCCCTCCCCCACCTCTCCAATTTTCCTAAGAAATTTTCTTCTCTCTGCCCGATTCCTTTTGTGTGCAATGCGGAACATGATGTCAACTTCCACCTAATCTATTTATTGACGGTTATTTATGATCTGTGGTTGAGATCTCTTACCCAAGCAGGACTGGGGGCATAGCTGAGGTCTCCCTTCCATAATTCTGAGTTGTTTGGCATCAAAGCTTCCTTGCAAAGCGGGGAAGAAGAAATGCATTAGGTCCAAAAAAAGCGAAAACTTTCAGGGAAATTCATAAAATTGTCCAGGGAGCCTGGTTCGTATCAAAAAACAACCCCTCTAAAACAAATCACAGCCCCCTCTTTTTTGCATATATATCAGGGGTGAAATCCAACAGCTTCCGACAGGTTCTGGAGAACCAGTAATGGAAATTTTGAGTAGTTCGGAGAACCGGCAAAAAATCATCTCTGGCTGGCCCCAGAGTGGAATGGGAAAAGGGATTTTGCAATATCCTTCCCCCTGGAGTGGGGAGTGAATGGAGATTTTGCAGTATCCTCCCCCCTGGAGTGGGGAGTGAATGGGGATTTTGCAATATCCTCCCCCCTGGAGTGGGGAGGGAATGGAGATTTTGCAGTATCCTTCCCCCTGGAGTGGGGAGGAATGGGAATTTTGCAGTATCCTTCCCTGGAGTGGAATAGGAATGGAGATTTTGCAGTATCCTTCCCCTGGAGTGGGGAGGGAATGGGGATTTTGCAATATCCTCCCCCCTGGAGTGGGGAGGGAATGGAGATTTTGCAGTATCCTTCCCCTGGAGTGGGGAGGGAATGGAGATTTTGCAGTACCCTTCCCTGCCACTCCCACCAAGCCACCACGCCCACAGAACCGGTTGTAAAAAAAATTGGTTCCCCCTTCCATTGAAGGGGGGAAAGTTTTCCCTGTGAATTGCATTAGAATCGTTGTCGTTGCTGCTTTCCCTCTCTCTTTTTTCATTTCCCCAAGCTTTGCCCTCTGAAACGGCCTGCTTCTGCTGACTCATAATTCAGAAAGGAAACAGCCAGCAGATTTGAGATTTGTGTCTGGGCGGGCGCGTTTTAATATTATCGGAGAAACGTTGCAAATTTTTTATTTTATTTTTTTTTTTTAAAAAAGGAATGCACTAGAGACATTGCAGGGAGAGAAAAATATACGCCTGCGGGTGATTCGAATAAACTAAAATGCAAAAAGACAAAAAAAAAAGAGAGAGATCCATGTGATATTAATGCCGAGCTAGTTCAACGCTTCGATGTAGTCTTAGAACTCTACTAATTTGTCATGTTTAGAATATCAAGCGAATTCAATAATTCTAGCTCTTGGGTTTTAACCCAAGTGTTAGCAATTTTGAGAGGTGTGGAGAAAAGACTGCTCCCCCACGGAGATGATTTCCTCTCTCTGGTGAGTCGTAGAAAGGGATCTCCTTGTGGTGCCATTTCCACTCCGCTTCTTGATGAGGCCGGGAACCGCACGAGGCCTTTTGAAGTAACAAGACTACCCCCCCTTCTCCCCTTCTCCCAATCCCATCTTAGAGGCCACGGCTCCCTTCAAACCGGTGGCAACCCCTGGAGGATTTCACCACTGACACAAAGGCAAAGGACACACAGCCACCAACAGCCGATCCGCGTTGCCAAGCCGGCATTGCTGGCTGCGCTTTCCACACCTCTGGCGATTCCCGATGGAACGGTCTTATTTTCCGCGAGAGATCCAGAAAAATGGCTGTTTTTTTCACCGCGGGAAAACCGTTTCAGCTAGCAAAACAGGTCATTTGCAAATTAAGCCTTACAAAAAGCTGGGAAAATGGTACCAGAGAGAGAAGGAGGGAGAGAGAGAGAGAGAGAGAGAGAGAAGCCAATTTCCATCAGGAGTGCCCCACGAGAAAGACCCCAGCATTTGCCAGCCACTGGGAGTCTTCCACTTACGACCACAATTGAGCCCCAACATTTCTGTTGCTAACTAAGACAATGGTGAAGTGAGGTTTGCCCTGTTTAATGACCTTTCTTACCACAGTTGTTTAAGTGAATGACTGCAGTTCTTCAAGTAGTAATTCAGTTGTTAAATGAATCCCCCCATCTTAAAGCCTGCTGGTTGGAGGATTCTGGGAGTTGAAGTACACCCGTCTTAAAGCCTGCTGGCTGGGGATTCTGGAGTTGAAGTCCACCCATCTCAAAGCCTGCTGGCTGGGGGATTCTGGGAGTTGAAGTCCACCCATCTCAAAGCATGATGGCTGGGGGATGCTGGGAGTTGAAGTCCCCCCATCTCAAAGCATGCTGGCTGGGGGATTCTGGGAGTTGAAGTCCCCCATCTCAAAGCAGGCTGGCTGGGAATTCTGAGAGCTGAAGTCCATGTCCTTAAAGTTGCCAAGTTTAAGGAACCTTTTAAGGATATACCAATCACAGTCAATTCCTGGGCCGTGTGCCCTTGAGAAGCTGTGCAGATTTGGGGAGCAGGAATCTACCCCATCAGATGCTGCTGCAATGGTGAATATTATTAGCGTTAGATCATCATCATCATCACCATCTTTGTATTATTAATATCCCTCATTTGCTTTATCCATCTGGCTGCTTTTCAGAAAGGTGGGGAAATTGCAGCCTGGAGCTGTAGCTGAAAGGTTCTCGAAGTTAAAAACACTTCTGTCAAAACAGACAAAAAAATAAAATAAAATAAAACCTCAGGTGTAACAACAACAGTGCCACTTCTGAAGCCAAATGTGTTAAGGCAACTGTGAAAAACATTGTGAGGGGGGGGGGGCTACTTCCCACTGGATCTCCATTCCCCTCGGGGGGGGGGGGGCTGAGGATATCCCCTCCTCCTCCTCCCCCCCACCCTACTTTCTCCTCCCGGAGTGTCCTTTGAAGGCTTGCGGCTCAAGGGGATCCCCCCACCCTCAAAATTTGCTGATTCGGCTGGATGGGAATGGAAGCCAAGCGGTGGGAAGGCCTCCGTTGGTTGTTGGGGAGTGGGGGGAGGGATCAAAGGGGAAGGCGATCGAGTCCAGCTCTCCAGATTCCCTCAGATCAAATCTCCCTTTTATTGGAGATGCTTATTTCATGGCTGACGTTTAGACTTTGTGTCGTTTGTTCCTGTTATGGATCTGGATCAGGAAATAATCCTGTGGGTCTCTTCTTTTCTGAAAGGATCTTCCAAGGCCAGCTCTCTTCCTCCTCTTCCTCCTTGCCTCCTTCCTTGTCTTCCTCTCCTCCTCCTCCTGTTTTTTTATCTTCCTCTCCTTTTCTTCCATCTTCCTCCTCTTCCGCTTCTCCTTCATTTCCTATTCTTCTTCCTCCATCTCTTCTCCTCCTCCTCTCTTCTCCTTCTTTTACTTCTTCTTTTCTCCTCCCACTCTCTTCCTCTCTTCTTTCTTTCTTTCTCTTTCTTCTGCCTTCCTTCCTTCCTTCCCTCTCTCCTTCCCTCCCTCTCCTCCACCACTACCACCTCCTCCTCTTCTTCTTCTGCTCCTCCTTTCTCCTTTCTTTCTCTTTCTTCTTCCTTCCTTCTTTCCCTCTCCTCTTCCTCCTCCTCCTCCACTTCTTCTTCTGCTTCTTCTGCTTCTCCTCCTTTCTTCTTCCTTCCTTCCCTCTCCTCTTCCTCCTCCTCCTCTTCTTCTGCTTCTGCTTCTTCTGCTTCTCTTTCTCCTTTCTTTTTTCTTTCTTTCTTTTTCTCTTTCTTCTTCCTTCCTTCCCTCCCTCTCCTCTTCCTCTTCCTCCTCCTTTTCTTCTCCTCCCCTACCTCTCCTTTTCCTCCCTTTTCTCTCTTCTCTTTCCTTGCTTCCTTCCTTCTTTCCTCCTCACTCCCTCTCCTCTTTTTTTTCTTTCTCTCTTTTTTTCTTTGCCTTTCCTTCCTTCCTTCCCTGCTCTGCCTCCCTGCACCTACAACACGATGCTTTCCTAAACCATTTTGCTGCTTGTGCTATACAGCATCATGAAATGCGGCCATAAATTTCGGTGCTCTATGCAACAAGCTTATAAATTATTTTTTCCCCTTTTTCAGCAAGTGCATTCAGTTTACCACTAGGTTTTGTATTCTTCTCCTCACTTTTATAGGCCTCGTAAAATAAAATCTAAAAAAAAAAAGTGAAATGCATGCATAATAGATGCTTGAGGAAATGGGGATAGACTTCCAGATCTTGGCTCCTTGGCCAACTTATCAAAGTTTTTTTTAGGGTTTTAGGGCCTGTTCTGAGCCATCAGCTGGGATGGTGGGATGGAAGGAGGAAGAGGAGAAGGCAAGGGGGGGGGGGAGGAAAAGAGGGAGAAGGAGAAATAGGAAGAGGAGAGGGAGAAGGAGAAAGATAAATAGGAGGAGGAGAGGGAGAGGGAGGAGGAGGAGAAATAAGAGGAGGAGAGGGACAAAGAGGAAGGGAAAAGGGAGAGGGAGAAAGAGGAGGAGAAGTAGGAGGAGAAGAGGGAGTGGGAGGAGAAAGATAAATAGGAGGAGGAGAGGGAGAAAGAGAAAGATAAACAGGAGAGGGAGAGGGAGAAAGGAGGAGAAATAAGAGGAGAGGGAGAGGGAGAAAGAGGAGGAGAAGAAGGAAAAAGGAGGAGAAGAGGGAGAAGGAGAAGGAGAAAGGAGAAGAGGGAGAAAGAGAAGGAGAAATAGGAGGAGGGGTAGAGGGAGAAGGAGAAAGAGAAATAGGAGGAGAAGGAGAGAGAGGAGGAGGAGAAGTAAGAGGAGGAGAGGGACAAAGACGAAGAGAAGAGGGAGAGGGAGAGAGAGAAAGAGAAAGATAAACAGGAGGAGAAGAGGGAGAGGGAGAAGGAGAAGGAGAAAGAGAAGAAGGAGGAAGAGGAAGAGGTGGGAGAAGAAGCAAAGAGAAGAGGGAGAAAGAGAAGAAGTAGGAGGAGAAGAGGGAGAGGGAGAGGGAGAAAGAGAAGGAGAAGAGGGAGAAGGAAGAAATAGAAGAGGGAGAGGGAGAAGGAAAAAAAAGAAATAGGAGAAGAGGGAGAGGGAGAGATAGGAGAAGAGGCAGAGAGAGAACAGAAGCTGGCTGAAACAGGACAAGAGGGGTACCAAAGGGATCGTGGCTTTGCAGAAGGCCAGAAAAATCAAACCACGCGCCCCCATCCCTTCTGCCATCTTGGGGCCCTTTGCTTCTCCTCACCTCCTTTTCCTCCCTTCCCCTCACCCCTTTGCCCCTTTGCCCCTTTCCAACCCTGGCGTTCATGCAGACATGCTCCAACCACCACGCCCGTTTTCCCATCCCAAAGTACCCTGTTTTTTTTTTTTCTTTTTCCTTTTTGCTGGCTCGTCCTTTCTGAAATGGTTTAAAATAACTCAAATCTCCAAGGGTTTTTGGGTGCCGGTGGGTATAATCGGCCCGAGCCACAAACATTGTGTCTCTCTGTGTTAAGAGTCTTTCGTGACAAGGGCACCTTTCTGCTCACAGCCGGATGAGGGAGGCACGGAGGAATTGTGATCCTCAGCAAATCCTTCCCGAAGAATTGGTGAATAATATTTCCAGTTTTGTTATGGGGAGAAGGAGAAAGCGGGCATTTACCATCCGGAGGCCGAAATTCCAAGCGAACTGGATCCCCGCTTAGCTTAGGGTTGGATTTGTGTTTTGCTATGCTTGTTATGGCTTGGAGGGAAAACACAATCACACCAATTTTCAGAAATGCATGCATTTAGGAAAACAAACTTGCAAAAAACCCCAAACAAACCATGTATCACCGACGAAATGCACACAAAACACGTACGGGGTTTTTCCGGCAGGCTTTTAAAATAAAATATTCACACACAGCGACGTTTCCCCTCCTCCTCCTCCCCAAACGAGGACAATTTTGATGCAATTGTGGATTCAAAAAAAAAAAAAATTCCATAAGACTCTTTATGGGCGGCATTATTCAGACAGCAAAAAAATATAGAAAAAATAAAAATTAAAAAAAAAATCAAGATATCCAGCAGCACCTTGGATAGCAACAGATGCATTAAAAAATAATTCGGAGCCCAAAAAAAATGCTCTCTCTCTCTCTCTCTCTCTCTTTTTTTTTTACTCTTGAGGGAGTAGATCTCTCAAGAAAATCTTTCTCTACCCTCTTGCCCATCATTTAAAAAATAATAATTAGATTGATTGTTTTAAAAATTTTTATCTTTTTAAGGAAAGGCATTGCCATCACTCCTCTTCCGTTTGCCTTTTTTGATTTTATTGCCCCGTAACCTATGATTTGGATAAAAGCCCCAGCCATGGGGAATCAAGGCGAAATGAAATAAATATTCATTTAAATAAAAAAAATATATTATTTAATATTATTTAAGTGTTATTTAAATGTCACTTAAACTTGTTTAAATAGAAAGGTTTACTGATTTAAATATGTGCTTAAACATTGTTTAAACAGTTAAATAGAAAGGTGTACTGATTTAAATGTTACTTAAACATTGTTTAAATGCTGAAATAGAAATATTTACTTAAATACTTAAATGCTCGACGTACAGCCACAATTGAGCTCAAAATTTCCACTGCTAAGCAGGGGCAGCTGTTAAATGAGTTTTGCCCATTTTACAACCTTTCTTTGTTCCAGCCGTTAAGCGAATTGAGCTTTTCTCATTGACTTCGCTTGTCAGAAGCTGCTGGGGAAGGTCACAGATGACAATCAAATTATCCTGGGATACTGCAGCCGTCATAAATACATTGGTTAGGATGTCGAAGAGCCCCAAGTTAAGATCTGGGGTTGAACCCCAATCTGCTCCGCCTGGCTTTCTATGTGAACCCCTCCAGTTGATCCCCAGAATTCAGCCAGGATCCCGTCCCTTTCTCTCTTTATAATGATGGGGGCTGAGCCAACGTGGACGGTTTGCCTGCTTTAAAACAAAACCACTGTCTCCCTACCTCTCCGGCCTTTATCGACTCCCCTCGGAACGCAACTGGTAAAATATTGTTTTATGGATTAGCAGATGGACTGCGAATGAGCTAATAATGGACTTTCCTGATCAATGAGGCTCTGTAATGCCTGGAGAGCAGAGAGCGAATCAGACCAGCAGTTGCACATCAGCTTGTCTTCCTTCCTTCCTTCCTTCCTTCCTTCCTTCCTTCCTTCCTTCCTTCCCTCTTCTTCTCCTTCCTTTCCTCCCTCCTTTTTCCTTTCTTTCCTTTCTTCCTTTCTTTCTCCCTCCCCATTGTCCTTCCCTCCCTCCCTCCCTCCCTCCCTCCCTCATATTGTCCTTTCTTCCTTCCTCTCCTCCCTTTTTCCTTTCTTCCCTTTCTTCCTTCCACCCTCCCTCCCCATTGTCCTTCCTTCCCTCCCTCCCTCCCTCACTTTGTCCTTCCTTCCTTCCTTCCTTTCCTTCCTTTCCTTCCTTTTTCCTTTCCACCCTTTCTTCCTTCCTCCTTCCCTCCCCATTGTCCTTCCTTCCCTCCCTCCTCCCTCACTTTGTCCTTCCTTCCTTCCTCTCCTTCCTTTCCTCCCTTTTTCCTTTCCTCCCTTTCTTCCTCCCTCCCCATTGTCCTTCCTTCCTCCGTCTCCTTCCTTCCCTCCCTTTTTCCTTTCCTTTCCTTCTTTCCTTTCCTTTCCTTTCCTTT
Organism: Masticophis lateralis; assembly: GCA_030761175.1. Lineage (NCBI taxonomy): Eukaryota > Metazoa > Chordata > Lepidosauria > Squamata > Colubridae > Masticophis > Masticophis lateralis. The sequence continues at coordinate 8,248,450 of JAUDYJ010000017.1, read as the reverse complement.
CCTTTCCTTTCCTTTCCTTTCCTTTCCTTTCCTTTCCTTTCCTTTCCTTTCCTTTCCTTTCCTTTCCTTTCCTTTCCTTTCCTTCCTTCCTTCCTTCCTTCCCCCTCCCTCCCTCCTTTTCCAGCCCTTCAAAGAGCCAAAATGTGCTTAATGAAACCGATCCGTTTGATCATCTCATCTAGTCAGGAGTTGGCGCTGAGGATTCCCCAAAGGAGGGCAAGCTGGTTGGGACTCCTTCCTGCGATTTTATCTTAATCCTTTTTGCCATCCTGTTCACTGAGGTACACTGCTCCTGAATCGGCAGGTTCCACCACCGGCTGGTTGTCACACACTCTCTTGTTTTGTCACACAGCCAGCGAGATGTGCAGGCTGGATTTGACAGCTATTAAGGTAGCGCCTGAGTACATAGGCAGTTCCAAGTAAATTGGGGTTGTGTTTGTTTTTTTTTTTTGCAAAATCAGGATATTCAGGCCTAATAAGTTCAAAATTTCCATGTATCTAGGCAGTCCTTTAGGTATTGCTCCAAGGGCTCCTGTTACTATTGGTACTACTATTGCTTTCTTCCTCCACAGTCACTCAATTTGCAAGTTGTGATATTTCGTTTTTTTTTTCTAGCTGTTTCTCTTCAATTTGTGCATCACCTGATATTGCAATAGTATCATTATTATCAATCTCCTTTATTCATTAAACATGAGACTCAGTCAACTGAACATTCAAAAATGCATCACAAAAACCCTTGACTGGTTAATGGTTGATACGGGATGATGATGATGATGATGATGATGATGATTTTATTCATTAAACATGAAACTCTGTCAACTGAACATTCAAAAATGCATCACAAAAACCCTTGACTGGCGCTGATGGTTGATACAGGTTGCTGCCAGCATCCTAGGGATCAACCAAGTACCTTCTTAAGATGTACGATGTTCCGAGTAGCGCAGTTTTTTGCAGTTCCGCTGGTGTTATTGCAGTAGCTGCAATTTCTTGATGCATTTTATAAAATTCTTGGACATGGTGCCAAATGCCCGATGACAATGGGTATCACTGTCACATGTTTCATCCATAGCCCTGTAGTTTTGATGGCCAGGTTGTGATATTTCATGATTTTTTCCAGTTCTTTTTCTGTGACTCTGGCATCTCCTGGTATCGCGATATTAATAAATTGTAGGTTTCGGTTTTCAACAACTGTGATATTTGGCATGTTGTATTCGAAATAATGATCCGTCTATGTTCAAAAGTCCCACAAGAAAGTCCCACCTTCTCATTTTTGATTATTTTTCCACTTTATGTTCCCATGACGACGACTTCTTCTTCTTCTTCTTCTTCTTCTTCTTCTTCTTCTTCTTCTTCTTCTTCTTCTTCTTCTTCTTCTTATTATTATTATTATTATTATTATTATTATTATTATTATTATTATTTAATCTGTAGTGAGATTCACAGCCTTGAGGCTGGCTAATAGCTCAGCAGCTCGAGTCCTAACCAAGGACCTAGGAACTGTTAAGGTATCGTCGGAGGATGTAAGCTGTTCCGAGTAAGGTGGTTTTTTGTAGAGTCAAAATGTTCAAGTCCGGTAAATTTAGAATTTCTAAATAGCGGGGTAGCCCTTTGGGTATTGCTCCAAGGGCTCCAATTACAATCGGAACAACACATGATTTCTTTTTCCATAGTCGCTCAACTTCGATTTGCAAGTCCCGGTACTTTGTGATTTTTTCTTGCTGCTTATCTTCAATCCGTGCATCACCAGGTATTGCAATGTCAATGAACCATCCTTTTTTCTCTTCAACTCCCGTTATGTCAGGTGTGTTGTGGATCAAGTGCCTGTCAGTCTGAATCCTAAAGTCCCACAAGATCTTGAGTTTCTCATTCTCTAGAACTTTCTCAACCTGATGTTTTAGAGAATGAGAAACTTGAGATCCTGTGGTTTTTGCTGTACTCAAATCCAAACTTCTGGCACAATTTCCAGTGAATGATCTTAGCAACGCGGTCATGGCGTTGTAGGTAGTCGGTTTGTGAAATTTTGCTGCATCCACTGATCAGGTGGTCGATTATTATTATTATTATTATTATTATTATTATTATTATTATTTTGACAATGTGTGCATTTGTGTGGTTTTTTTTCATTCCTTTCACAGTGGATGGATGCATCCATCGCGCCGCAGGACCTTTGCTGAAAGAGGAATGCCGGAGCTTGAACGGTTGCGAGACCGGAAAAGCGAAGATCTCCTGTGGGTACCGTCTCCCAGCTAGATGTGAGTAAATGCAGCTTTACCAGCTGAAGGGACGAGTAGCCGATTCGTTGAATTCTGTCAGAGGGAGAAAAAAGTGGTTCAGAGAAAGGGCAGGGGAAAACTCAGGAGTTTGGAAGCCGATCCGTATAAGGAGGGAATCAAGAAACTGAGTTAAGTTTAGCCTTGAAAAACAGCAACTACAATTTTTTTTTTAATTCTTGAACTCGGGACCCTGACTCACGGCTTTGTATCAGAGGTGGGCAAATTCTGGTTAAAAGTTAAGAACTTGCTAACTCTGAAAGGCGTTTGACAGCATAAACAACGCTCTAGGACAGTGATGGTTAACCCATCGCGTGCCAGGAGCGGAGGGGGTCGCATGTGTGCGTGCCCATTCCCATAATTCTATGTGCCTCACGCATTCGAGTGCAACACCCCCCCTCCGCTTCCCCCTTGCTCCTGGCACGCAATGGCCCGATAGGCCCGGTTTTCTCTCTCACCAGGCTCCAGAGCCTTTCTAGGAGTCTGGGGAGGGCGAAAACGGCCTTCCCCACCCCACCCGGAGGCCCTTTAGATGCCGGAAACAGCCTGTTTGCCAACTTCCAGTGGGACCAGAATGCACATTTTTTGCTGTCCCCAGGCTCCAGAGCCTCTCTAGGAGTCTGGGGAGGTCAAAAACGGTGGGATCGGAAGTTGGCAGATGGGTCGTTTTTGTCCTCTGGGGGTGTGTGGTTTTGCCCTCCCCAGACTCCTAGAGAGGCTCTGGAGCCTGGGGACAGCAAAAAACGGGTCCCACCAGAAGTTGGCAAATGGGCCGTTTCTGGCCTCCAATGCTGGCTGGGGAATTCTGGGAGTTGAAGTCCACCTGTCTTAAAGTCGCCCAGGTGGGGAAACACTGCTCTAAGAACACGGAGACATCATCCATCAAGAAGCTTTTAATTCAAAAACCTCAGCCAGGCCAAAGAGTTGGGCTTGAGGAACATTTCCAACCGGGGGTGGGGTGGGGGTGGCGATGAGATGGTTGTTTAGTTGACAGACTAACCAGCTTTCCAAACTCCGCAAATCTGAGTGTTCCTATCCACATCAGGCTTCCCAGGTAAACCAAAGAGAGGAACCAAGTCTTAATTCTGCTTTCTTGTAAAAGCTACATTAACTGAATCGTTCACGTCCGAAAGCAGAAATCTCTCGCCCTCTCTTTTGCTGCCTGAGAAGCTAGGGAGGGTCTCTTCCGAACCTTTTCCGCCCCCCTATTAGGCAGCCGAGGGCTGAAACATCTACAGCTGTTTGCAGCCTCCTGCGAATCATGTGACCACATTTTACATTTTTGCCAATTTTTTTAAAAGGCATTTATTTCCGCTTTTCAGCAGACACATCCATCGCGAACAATTGATTTGCTTAACAACTGTGGCATTCACTTAATGACCTCCGGACTGTCTGAAAAAGATGTCCACGAAATCAGGTTGGCTACTCGGTGGCCTGCTTTATAACCATCTTGGCTTCCTGGGCAGGGTCCATTATGGTCATAAATCGAGGACTTCTTGTAGCTCCTAGACCGTTCGACTACAAAGAGACCCTTAGAATCAGATTAAAGCTCAGGAAGTCATTTTTAAGATCTCTCCGCGTGAGAGGTTAAATATGCTTAGATTGACAGCCAAGCAGGAAAACAGATCACATACCCAATTTACTGACTCATGCACAGTTGCGGAGAATGGTTGCGGTGAAACTGACCGGAGCCGAAAAAGTGTTTTTTCACCTTGCATCATGGCCCTGCCCTCCTTCTGCCCAGTAATGAAATTGGCAAGGTTAGGGTCAGAGATCACACACATTTCCTCATGTCCCTGTCCATTCTCTTCCTCTGTTTTGTCAGCTCTCTGATGCCGCTGACAGAGTGCAGGCGCGTGGCCTTGTCAGTTTCACTGGATTAGATACGCTGGCGTGCGGCATATCAGGATTCGTGTCAGTTTCCCAGCTTCCTTCTAAAGCAGCATAGGATAAATTGCAAAAAATGGGAAGATCGTTTTAGGCTGCAATTAATATCACCCAAACCTGGGTGGGGTTTTATGACTCACGGGCTACATCCGGCACTTCGGCTGTCCTGTCGGGGCGGGGCATCAGCTACAGAGGGTGGAGTTTCAGCAGAGGCGGGGCATCAGCTGCAGAGGGTGGAGCTTCATCAGGCTCTAGAGAACTTACAGTAATTGCAGACAGCTGGTGTTAATCACAATGCTTTTAGTCTGCTGAGCTACCAGGCTCTTTACATGAGCCTGGTAGCTCAGCAGACTAAAAGCATTGTGATTAACACAGCTGTCTGCAATTACTGTAAGTTCGAATCTCACCAGGCTCAAGATTGACTCAGCCTTCCATCCTTTCTAAGGTAGGTAAAATGAGGACCCAGTTTGTGGGGGCAATAAGCTGACTTTGTATAAAAAAATATATACAAAAGTATGAAGGCTATTGCTTAACACATTGTAAGCCGCCCTGAGTCTCCGGAGAAGGGCGGCATATAAATCAAATTAATAAAAAATAATGATAATAATCGAAGCGGGGCATTAGCAGAGTCAGGGTATCAGCAGGGACAGGATGTCATTGGTGGGGGACAGGGCAAGGATGGGGTGAGTGGTTGGAGATGAGAGGCGGCAGGGGGCGGGCTAGCAGTGGACCCCCACAACAGTCACCATTTCTCAAGTGGCCTCTTTCTTGGTTAGATTAATTGCCCATCCCTGATATAATCGGTTTCCTCAGCAACCAATGAGACCCCCCCCCCTTCATCCTGCATTGGGGGGAAAGGCAGCTCTTGAGGAGGGTCTCAGAAAAACGGGCTCGGAAGGAGGGGGGTCAGGATTATGGGGATCCAATCCTCTGCAGAGATTTTGAAGGAATTGGAGAGGTTTAACCTCCCAACCACGGGGTCTGAATGGGGAACCGAGAGCAGCCTTCAAATCCCCCGGCTAAAATCCTAATTTGATGCCGTCACTCCAAAAGGCGAGACACATGCGGAGTGACTTTGGACCCATCCTTCTTTCTCAACCCAAGGAAGAAAAAAGAAAAGAAAAGGGGATTATTGAGCTGCCGTATCCCTAATTCCTCCAAATTCAGGGTGATGGAGAGATATAAAGCTGGCACTGATATTTCGTAAAAGAAAGTTTCTTTACGATACAGGCAGTTTAGCGACTGTTCAGTTAAGACAGACCTCCCTGGCAGAGGTGAGTTTCAGCAGGTTCTGGCCAGTTCCGGTAGCGGAAATTTTGAGTAGTTCGGAGAACCGGTAGTAAAAATTCTGACTGGCCCCGCCACCATCTATTCTCTGCCTCCTAAATCCCAGCTGATTGGGAGGAAATGGAGATTTTGCAGTATCCTTCCCCTGGAGTGGGGTGGGAATGGAGATTTTACAGTATCCTTCCCCTGCCATGCCCACAAAGCCACACCCAAAGAACCGATAGTAAAAAATTTTGAAACCCACCCTTGCTCCCTGGTCTGTCTGTTTGGGGGGGTACCTACACCCCGACACTGAAGTTCTGGTGACCCCCTCCTCCTGTGACCATCTGACCACATGTCAGGCCCTCAGCAACCGGCCTGCCTTGAGGCCCGTTTGCAGCCTCCTTACCATCACGTGACTTCATTATAAACCATTCTTGCCCAAAAAAAACCCCCACCCCAGTATATTTATTTCCAGTTTTCGGCCAATACGGCCCATAGCAAACGCTGCATCCCCTTAATAACCGCTATCCCAAAAAAAGTTCGTGAAACGGGGTAGGTCAGGTGGGTGCCTCGTTTTACAACCACGATGGGCAGGCTCCATTACGGTTATAAGCCAAGGACTCCCTGCGCCCAGGGGGGGTAGCTCAAAAAGGAATATATACATGTGTATGTATATATATATATGTATATATATATATATATATATATATATATTTCCGCCTCCGCTGTTCCCTTTCCGAAGAGCGGGGCCCGGAAATTGGCCTTTCCTCCGTGTTCAAAGTCGTTTGCTTAATTCTTAATAAAAAGGAATTAAGCAAATGAGGCGGTTGCGTATTAATCAGCGGCTCGTAAATACAGCTCGGAGTTCATCAGCCGCTAAGTGAGCAAGCGGGGGAGGGGGTCATCTTTGTTGGGAAAACAAGAAAGAATCTGCGTTGCAGATGGATGAGTTTTTGTGTGCGTCCCGTTTTGCCGATTCTCGCCAAAACCGGCCACAAAGCGGCTCCTGGACGTGCCTTTTCGGATTTCCCCACCGACGTCAAATCGGAAGGCGGGGGCTTCAGAGATCCTCTAGGCCACCCCCTTTGCTCAGGGCAGGCTCGGGCTTTTTCTGGGTTAGGAAATTGATCTCCGAGCAGCCCAAAATCTTTGGAAATGGGTCACATTGAAGATGGTGCTATCCATTGTCTCAAGGTTTAAACTGGGGTGTTAGACATGTTCCAAGGCTGCACTTTTTGACGGAGTCGTTTATAGAGAAATAATAATAATAATCATTAAAAAAAAACAGAAGGAAAAAGAGGTTGCTAGAAAGAGCTGTAAACCACCCCTCCCTCCCCCCTCCCCAGATGCCAGGGGGCAGCAGGTCCTGCTTTTGCAACATTTTGCGGGCACAGGAAGCCCGATCTTGCAAGGAAGGACCTGCCTGCCCTCTGCCCGCCCCGCCTCCCCCCCCCAGCAAAGGTCCTTCTCTGCCTCCCCCCCACCTCGGTGGCAGCTTCACACTGGCCTCTCTGGCGGCCTCCGCATTCCAGGCACGTCGCCGAAGGTGCTTAACATGCAACGGAGGCAGTAACCGTTTCCTCTGGCAGCAGCTTCGAGTCACCCTGCCCTCTTGCTTGCCAGGGAGAGAGAGAGAGAGAGAGAGAGAGAGAGAGAGAGAGAGAGAGAGGGAGGGAGAAGGGAGGGGGCTGAAGGAGAAGACAAGAGGAGGTGGGCAGGCGATTTGGGGAAATTGAGCACCTGTCTTTCCAAATGGAGCATCCCTTCTGGCACGAAAGCGTTTCGCTTCTCACCCACGGAGCTTCTTCAAACCGAGAAAGTCCCGTCGCCTCTTGGAAAAGCATGACCTGGATGATCGAGGACCGCTATAATTGGGGTGAGGGGGAGAGTGGGGGGGGAATTCGATCAGGTGTTGGAGGTATTCGGTCTCCCTGCAGGCAATCTCAGATCTGCTTTCATGCAGGGCCAGAACAGAGCAGAATTAGCAGTGCTAGAAGGGACCTTGGAGGTCATTTAGTCCAACCCCCACAAGCAGAACTGCCCTCGTTGCTTCCTAGCCAAAGCAGCAACAGGCTGAAGTCAATCATTTGTGGCTCACCAGCATGTAAGACTCAGGACTCCTTACTCCTGAGAAGCAGGACTCGTGTCTTTCCATGGACGGAGGAAATCCAAGTTTGGGCGTGTGTCTAACTCAGGTTAGGTTGTGTGAACCGTTGCTGGGGCTGGAAGGAAATCAGTGGGGAAGCTTGGATTCGTTTAACAACCCTAGGATTCACTTAACAACAAAACCAGCACCCCCAGAGGGATCTATGGGTCCGTGAAACCCATGTTGCAGGCCCCTCCCCCACTTTAAAGATATCCCTCCCCCCTAAGGGGATTCTCCCTGGCTTTTCAAACAATGATAGCCAGTAGGAACGAGAGCCCACTTCCATCTCCTGGCCTGAGTTTTGCCTTCCTCTCAGCGCAGCATATCTGGGGATTATGGGTCCTGTAGTGCAAATGGCCACAAAACCTGGGAGGCTTTGCTCCCAGCCCTTGCTGAGGCTGTCAGCTGCAGGGAAGGGAGAAGCAGAGGGCAGGGAAGGCCGGCTGGGCTGGGGACGATGGTGGCTCTTCCTTGTGTTTCCCCCCTCCTCCTCTTCTAGCAGCCCCTTCCTCACCATTAGGGGGAAAAACGACCATCCAATGCCGGTTATGATTTTATCTCCCTATTCCAGGGAGCGATGCAAGAATTATCCATAGGTGCCCCAGGCAGACAAAAGGAAGAGCAAAGAACTGGGGTGGGGGGAGATGCAAAGAACCGAGTGGGGTGGGGTGGGGGGGAAAGAGATGCAAAGAGGAATAAATGGCTGCAAAGTTGCCATGTTGTTGTTTTTTTTATTCCTTAAAAGGAGCTCTTCTCCATCAAAGGGCGGTAGAGTATGTAGTGTAGGTTTATTTATTTATTTATTGGTTCGATTTATATGCTACCCTCCTCCGGAGACTCAGGGCGGCTTACAATGCGTTAAGCAACAGCCTTCATACTTTTGTATATACCTGCTTAGTAGGGCTTTCGGTCCCCCCCAAGCGGTGTTCTTTTTTTTTATACAAAGTCAGCTTATTGCCTCCACAATCCGGGTCCTCATTTTATCTCCCTCGGAAGGATGGAAGGCTGAGTCAACCTGGAGCCTGGTGAGATTCGAACTCACAGTAATTGCAGGCAGCTGAAGTGCTGACACCATACAAGTTGTGTTTGCTTGGATGATTTTGCTGTACAGGTGAGGCGAAGGGAGAGATGGATGGCAGGGAGGCAGAGATGCTCCAACCACACCTGTCGAAAGCCACGCCCCTAGTGGGAGGAGCCAGAGCCCACTGGGGAGGGGGAGTCGGGTGTGGATGGAAAGGGGGGGGGTCCCTTGTGCCTCTTGGCTCCTACCAGCTCCCAAAACTGACCCCCCCCCAAAAACGCCTTCCTACGGCGAGAACCATGGTTATTCCAAGACAGCATCATAGCTTAAGCGAACCGTGGTTTGCCACTGGGTGGGAACCGGGGTGGTAGAGGGGCGGCTGGGGCTTTTTTGGGGGTGGGGTGGCGCAGCGACCCTCCCCCCCCCCGATGGACGATCCAGAAGTGGGGCGCCCACTCCATTTGCAAGGGTCACCCGCCACTTTTGGTACCCATGCACGGATCAGCCACGAGGAGGAAAAGGCATCACGGGCGGGACGAAGGGGGGGAGGATGAGGCCAAAAACGACCCTGGGTGGGCAAGGGGGGAGAGGTTAATTAACAGGCAAGAGAAGCCAGGGAGGGGAGGCAAGCAGCGCCCCCCACCTTCCCCTGTGCCAACTATGGGGCTGTGGCAGAGGCACCCCCCTTTTGAGGATGATCCGAGGTGGGTCTTCCTTTGAGTTAGTTGATGGGGGGGGAGAGAGGTTGTGGTACCCTCAGAAGCTCCCCCCCCCCCACATTGGTCCCCACAAAATTGAACCTCAAGGCCAGGAGGGTTTTTTTGGGGGGGGGGAGGGCTCGGGATCTTAGGATGTTCCCTAAATGCTCCAGAAAGCCTTTCCACACTTCCTTCTCTCCATCCTTCCTTTTCTTTTTCCTCTTTCCTTTCATTCCTCTTTCATTTTCCTTCCTTCCCTTTTTTCTTTCTTCATTTATTTTCCTCCCTCCCTCCATTCCTTTCATTTCTTTTCCTTCCTTCCCTCCTTTTTCTTTTCGTTCCTCATTTATTTTCCTTCCTTCCAGTTATTTTCCTTCCTTCCCTCCTTTTTCTTCTTTCATTCCTCATTTATTTTCTTCCCTCCCTCTCTTGATTCCTTTCATTTCTTTTCCTTCCCTCCTTTTTCTTCTTTCATTCCTCATTTATTTTCTTCCCTCCTTCCCTTCGTTCCTTTCATTTTCCTTCCTTCCCACTTTTTCTTTTCCTTCCTTCCTCTTTTCCTCCCCTTTCCTTCCTTCCCTCTTCCTTCCTTCCCACCTATTAATCTTTCCCTTCCTTCCTTCCTTCCTTCTTCCCTCTCTCCCTCCCTCCCTTTCATTCCTTCCTTCCTTCCTTTTTTGCTTTCCTATCCACTCTTTTTATACCCTGCTTGCAGGAAACACCCCGTTATCCACCTGGCTTCAGTGGGCCTCAGGAAGGCTGGCAGGTGTAATCCCAGGTTAAAATTGGTTAGTTTTAATTTTAGGCCAGGTTTTTGGGACCTTGGGGGAGAGGGCGATTGTGTTGGGTCTCTCTCTCACACACACACCCACACATAGAGAGAGAGAGAGCCAGAAAAAGGGTTAAGAAACCCAATGATGAGGGCTGGCCGGTCACCCCAAAGAGCTCAGAAGGGGGTGCAGGAATCAGACTCTTGTTAACATCCACATATTGTAAGGCATGATTTGATTTATCAAATAGACAGACCCAACATGCTAAACCCAACAACCGGTTAAAAACACACATGCAGGTGCTTGGGGTCGGGGGAGAGGACTTCAGCCCCCCTCCTTTGCCCAGCTGATGGGCAGAAAAATGCACTTTGGACTTGCTCAGGAGCACAGTCATCCAATTTTAACATTGCCAGCTTTTTTGGGTTGGGGGGGTTGAATATGGGCTGGGAACGGAGCCCTTATGGCAATGAAAACTTTAAAACTTGTTTTTGAGAAGCATTTTCATTTTTTAACTCCTTGCTGGATTTTCTTCCCCCTTTCTCTCTCTCTCTCTCTGTCGGCTTCCTTGCCCACCTCCCTTGCCTTGTAATTGAATTTCACGCCAGCCAGCCCAGCCCGTGACGGTTTCGGCTGCTAATTTCTTTCTTTTTTCTTTTCTTTTTCCTCCTGTCTCTTTCGACAAGAAGAGTGAAGGGGGTTTTCCTTTCTTCTCTCCCCCCCCCACCTTTCCTTGCAGCAGCCACCTCAATCTATGAGATTAAATCGATCTGCATGCAAATAACCAACTAACAAGGCAGATTTGGGATTTTTTTTCCCCCGCTCTTAAAAAAACACCGTTGCTTTGAAAGAACATCATCAGAGTCAGCCTGCAGGTGTCATTCTAAAGGCTTCTTCTGTCTGCCCACTGCCCCGAAGGTCTTAATTTTTCCAATAGAGAATGACCAGAGCCCCCCAACACACACTGTCCCCCGTTTCCTTCCCTCCCCACATCACAAAAGAGCTACAGGCCTAAACTTTTGAGTGTGGAGTGAGTTTGTTTCTTCGTTTGTTTTTGCAAGCAAACCCAAGCTCGCCACTCTCTTTATCAAAAGTTGCTGCTTCTGTGGGAACTCAACCCCTCATTGGTTCATTGATGGTTCGGCCGAATTCAGCAGTTGGGCTTTTAAAAAAAAAACTATTTTATCCATCACAAACGGCTTGATTTACACACTTACCTGGGTCTTGTCACAATATACGCAAGTTGAAGGCTTCGAAGAGTTTATAAATTAGGTTTTTATGGCTTGGCGCGTTAACACGTTTTCCCATGCGTTTTGTTATGGCTTTGACAAACCGGCTAGGAGCTCTTGGCAATTCTTGGCAGGATCCGTGGCAATTTCCAGTGCCTGGCTCTGCTTACCACCACCCCCCCTCCCCAAAAACTTCAGGAAAAGTTGGGGGCCTTTCTTTTACCGCTAAATCTTCCTAGCTTTCTCCTGGGAATTTCCCCCTGCACAACATGGCCGAAGTAAGTTAGACATCGTTTCGTGATTTTTTTTATTTTATTGTTTTGTCCTTCCAGTGACAAATCTGCTGTCACTCACTCCAGGGTTTTAGTGTCCCAGGAATATGTAGGAACCTTCTCCAGCACCACCACTCAATTTTTTCCTCCCAAACCGAGACTAAATGGAGGACACCGCTTAGGATGTTCCCTCTCTCAGGTGGGACGAGGGTGCCTTTAGCTGTGGCTTCCGCTTCTTCCCCTGCCCAGCCTGGGCAAGAGCTCAATTCCCACCCTCCATTCTGCCACCCCTGGCTTGGGAGATGGGCAACCACATCAGCGTGCAAACCCTGGGAGCAACTGAGCAGAGAGGTCCAGCTGCTCAGACAGCTACCTGGAGGGGGCCAACCCTGACCCCTTGCTTGATCAGCCCCCCCCTCCCATTGGCATCAGCCCAGCTCCCCCACAAAAAAGGCCACCCAGTCCCATCATAGGCAAAACATGGGTACAAAGGCCCAGCTACTTTCCTCCCTCCCAGGAAAAGGATTGCTTAGCTCAATAGCACCCCCTGGTGACCTCAGCTGGCCTTCGCACCCTGAGCCTGAGCAGCAACTTCTTAGGGGGCAACAGGTAGGCGGTCAAGATTTTGGGGGAACTCGGTCTCTTCCCCCCCCACTCCCATCTTGCCTTCTTAACCTCCTTCGCCATTTGCAAAACCACCTTCACCTGTGCTCTTCGCTGGGCTCCCCGAAGGAGAGGAATATGCCAATAAAAGAGGTCGGTCTATCTAGTTAATCTATCATCTATCTACCATGTTTTCCCGAAAATAAGACCCTGTCCTATATTTTTTTTTTTGGAACCCTGAAATAAGCCATGCACTCAAAAGCCTAATTGGGCTTATTATCCGGAGGTCTTATTTTGGGGGAAACGGTATATCTTATCTATCTGCCTACCTACCATATCTATCTATCTATCATCTATCTATCTATCATCTATCTATCTATCTATCTATCTATCTATCTATCTATCTATCTATCTATCTATCTTTCTACCTACCATCTCTCATCTATATACCTATCTACCTACCATCTCTCTCTCTCATCTATCTATCTACCTACATACCATAACTTCTATCTACTTACCATCTCTTTCTACATTTATGTATCTACCTACCTACCATCTCTATCACCCATCATCTACCTACCTACCATTTCTCTCTCTCTATCATCTATATATCTACCTTCCTACCATATCTATCTTTCTACTTACCTACATCTCTATCATCTATATACCTACCTACCATCTCTCTCTCTCTCTATCTAATCTATCTACCTACTTACCTATCTCATCTATCTATCTATTTATCTCTACCTACCTATCATCTATCATCTATATATCTACCTACCTACCTACCATCTCTGTCATCTATCTACCTACCTACCTACCATCTCTATCATCTATCTATCTATCTATGTATCTATCTATCTATCTATCTATCTATCATCTATCTATCTATCTATCTATCTATCTATCTATCTATCATCTAATTATCTATCTAATCTACCTACTTACCTATCTCATCTATCTATCTATCTATCTATCTATCTATCTATCTATTCCTACCTATCATCTGTCTATCATCTATATATCTACCTACCTACCTACCATCTCTGTCATTATCAATCTATCTATCTATCTATCTATCTATCTATCTATCTATCTATCTATCTATCATCTACCTACCTACCTATCATCTATCTACCTACCTACCCTCTATATCTACCTACCTTCCTAATTCTATCATATATATAATACATATATTTGCAGATACTTCCTTAAGCATCTTGCACCAAGAATTAGGGCCTTGAAAGGGGAAAGCAAGAACTTTTCCTTCCTAGATGCATCACGCATTCCTAGATGCGTGATGCACGAATGACCCATGCTGACACTGCCAGGTTTCAATCCATTTATAACAGATGGAGAGAAAGCTTTGCTTTTTAAAACAAAAAAACATAAAAAACCCATCTATTTAATCCAAAGGAACATTCTTTGGGCTTTTTATTTGGTCCTCGGAGGCTCAAACTAAAGAGAGAAAGGGATTGCAGCTTCGAATCAGAAAAGGGAGTTTCCAGAAACCCTTGAAAAAAAAAAGAAAAAGAAAAGAAAACTTGGGAAAAGGACGGCCGGGGACGAGCCAAGTTCGTAACGATCGGTTCCTCGTTAAGGTTTCTATCTCGCCGTGCCAAAAGGAGCCAAAAGGGAACGACAATCATTCCAAGGCTGGATTTTGCTCGAGTGTGTAAACTTCATTTTCACAAAAGGGGACATTAAAATATATATATAAATATATATATTGCCGCTTGGATAAGTAGGTGGCTAAGTGCACGCCGAATGGAACGGGTCCAAGAACGGCTCCATTAAAGCCGGATAAATGGTGGTGGAGTAGGAGAGGGGGAAACACCCCCACAGGATACGGAGCAAATTATTTTAAAGCTCTCATTTGCTAATTTGTAAAAGTATTTCAAGTATATCGCAAAGTCAGTTTGGCTCTGCTCCACCAAGTGTGGGTGGGTGGGTGGGTGGGGGGAGACAGCCAACCACCTTTCTGGAAGTCTGTGCTTCTTTCCCCCAGATCTCCGAGTAAGTTAGGGAGGAGGGGGATTTTGGAGGCTGTTTGTAGCAACACCCCACTTTTGCCTTCCAGTTGTGATTCACACAGTGGGACCCATCGCCCAGGGGCAGCCCAGTTCCTCGCAGCAGACCGAACTCGGCGACTGCTATAAGAACAGTTTGAAACTCGCCCTGGACAATAAGCTCCAAACAGTGGTAAGACCAAGCAAGGCCTGGAAACCTAAGGAGGGATCACCTTGTGGTTCCCCACCCCCCATTTCTCTCCCGCAGCACTCGCCAACACCGTTCGTCCCTCGAGCTGGAGACGATGGGAGCCGGAGTCCCTTATACGTGGAAGTCATGAGGCTGCCTGTCTCATTGAACGCTACTTAGAAATGGATGAGTGAGACCAGCATTTCTCGATCTTGGCTACAATGGGTGGACTTCAACTCCCAGAGTTCCCTAGCCAGTAGGGGCTTCTGGGAGTTGAAGTCCACCCCCCTTAAAGCAGCAAAACACGGATCCAGTTCATCCATTTCTAAGTATTGCTAAGGAACTTTTCTGACAGTGAGAGCCATCAACCCCTGGAACAGAAGTTGTGGGAGCTTCATCCCTGGAGGCTTTCAAGAAAGAGACCGGACTGCCATCTTGTCAGAAATGGTGTCAAGTCTCCTGCTTGGGTGGGGGGGTTGGACTAGATGACCCACAAGGTCCCTTCCATCTCTGTCAATCTGTAATTTGAACTTCCGTTGATGGATGAGAGAAGAGCCAGGGGCTTTTTAGCAAAGGTTTGAGAAAGCTATACTTCAGAGGCACCGACTTACGACCCATGAGGCCCAGCCGGCTTCGGATACTGTAGTCCAACGTGTTTGCAGAATAAGAGAGTCGGAAGGCACTTCTTCTACCAGCCCTCTGCTCGAGGAGGAGAGCCTGAGGAAAACACCATCCAAAACACTGGGGGGTGAGGGTGGAGGTTACGAGGGAAAGGCGAAAGCATTTACATTTTTCAGCCGATCGAGATCCAATTCAACGTCGCCGCGATTTTCGACTCGAAGGATTTCTGGGTACGTTGTCCCATTTATTGTCCCCTCCTGCACACAAGATGCATTATATCCACATCATCCCCTTTGGAAGCTGATGCTTCCCAAGATGCAAAAATAAAATAAAATAAAATAAAATAAAATAAAAGAGGATTTACCCCTTTTTCTCATCTTTGTATGAGAGAGAAGTTGTAGGCAAATCCTGGGACCATTTTGTATCCGAGCGAAGCCCTATTCTTAACCTCCTTTCTTAATCTCTCTCTCTCTGCCTACAGGCCTTTCCCTGCATTTCCACCGGGGTTTTTGGTAAGTACCAAGGCGGGAAAGAGAGAAAGGAGGGCAGGGTTAAGTACCCAGAGAGAAAGGAGGGCAGGGTTAAGTACCCAGATATTCAGCAACTTGCCACGTTCTCCCACAGGCTATCCCAATGACGCTGCTGCAGAGGTCGTTCTCGACACGTTACACAATTGGCTACAAGACAACAAAGACAAGGTAGTGGGGGAATCTGTTTGGCTCTTTTCTGACCAAACACACAATATTAGCTTCTCAGCCACCACTGGTCTTTAATTTTTTTAAAGGGATCATATAAACCCAGGCAAAGCCCCATTTGCAAAATTTGGAGTAGTGCTTTAGATAAATAGAAATAATTCCTCCACTTATATAACCATCGGTTTAGTGACAGAAGTTAAAGCCAACATTGAAAAACACGACTTATCCGTGTTAGAAATCGCTTCGAAGAGGGTAACTAGGGATGGACCAGACACAACTCTTGAGAATTTTTTTTTTTTTTTAAATTGCAATCCCGAAAAAAGTTGCAAGTCTAACCCGAATGCTTAATTTGAGATGGTATCTTTAAACTTGAATTGGTGCCAGTTGCAAGCAATGTGTGAAGGGCCCCCCCCACTCCACATTTCGAAAATGCCACCCCCTCCCCGCCCCGATTTCTTTCTGCTAACCGTGGTTGTATCTTGGACAGGTCGAGCGACTTATCATCTGTGTTTTCCTGGAAAAGGACGATGAAATTTATAAGGAGAAGCTGCCCAAGTTTTTTCCTATCGGTGAGTCACTGCTTGGGGCCTCTGTCTAGATCAGTGTTTTCCAACCCGGGTAACTTTAAGACGCATGGACTTCAACCCCCAGAATTCCCCAGTCAGTTTGCTTTGAGATGGGTGGACTTCAACTCCCAGAATTCCCCAGTCAGTTTGCTTTGAGATGGGTGGACTTCAACTCCCAGAATTCCCCAGTCAGTTTGCTTTGAGATGGGTGGACTTCAACTCTCAGAATTCCCATGTTTGCTTTGAGATGGGTGGACTTCAACTCCCAGAATTCCCGTCAGTTTGCTTTAAGATGGGTGGACTTCAACTCCCAGAATTCCCATGTTTGCTTTGAGATGGGTGGACTTCAACTCCCAGAATTCCGCTGCCACCCATGCTGACTGGGGAATTCTGGGAGTTGGAAGTCCACGCGTCTTAAAGTTGCCTGGATTGAGAAAGAGTGATTTACCTGGGTGGTGAAAGGACAATCAATGGCTTTTTTGGGAACCACCTTCTCCCTCCTCTCATTTCCAGCCTGACCCCACACTTCCCATGCTCCGAAGGCGGTAAGCATTTCCCAGCATGGTGTGCAAAAGTGCGATCACGTGATTTGGCCCTCGCCGTTTCTTAGCCTGGTTTTCCGCTCACTAAAACTCGCCTTTCCTCTGGTCCAAGTTGGGAAGAGATACAGAAGGCCCCCACGAAGGGAATCTCCTCCTGGCCTGCACGGGTAGTCCTCGGCCTTAATTCGTTTAGTGGCTGAAGCTATGAGACTGTAAAAAAAAAAGGGACTTACCCTTGGTCCTCGCACTTATGACCATCACAGCATCTCCACGGTGACGGGATCAAAATTTGGATGCTTGGTTTGGATGTGTGTATTTACAAGGGTTACAGCATCTCAGGGGTTTTGTGATCAAAACTCGGACACTCGGCGATTGCTTTGTATTTATGACGGTTGTCCCATCCCGGGGTTATTGTGATCCCCCCCCGCTTTTTTTAGACCTTATGACAAGCAAAGTCTGATTCGCTTAATAACCGCACAACTCTCTTAACGGCTGCAGTGATTTCCTTAACATGCCCCCCCCAAAAAAGTTTGTAAAATTGGACACGACTCGTTTAACGACCGCCTTGTTTAGCAATAGGCATGCTAGACCCCATGGTACGGTCAAGACCGTACAAAGTCATATAGAAGACCTGTATGCGCAACCAATGACGAGAGAAATTCTGCAGGAGGAGAAGAAAACTCCCAGGAGTTTTCGGTTACCGTTCTGGCATCTTCTGTTTTTTTATGAAAGACGCACAGTATTTTCGGCTTTCTGGGTTGGACTCTCCTCACCTCCCGGAGGAATGTGGAATTTTTCCCAGGGTGCTTTCATCTTTCACGTCAGTGTACAACAAAGTCACAAAGCCAGGCTCTCCAACTTGCGTTAGAAGGGTTAAAAAAAACGGCAAGTAACAGGGAGGGGGGCAGGAATGAATAAATCAAAATAGGGCTTATAAAGGGCACAACATTCCCACATTTGGGTAAAGTAAGCAAGGGGTTCGCAGCGGTTCGGGAGAACCTCTAGCTAAGATTCTGTGCAGTTCGGAGAACCCCCAAATTCCACTCCTGGCTGGTCCCTCCCACCCTGCCCCGCCCCTCCCAGGAGTCCCCACGCAGCCCGTTTTGGATGCAGGTAAGTGCAGAGTGCGGAGTGCGGAGGCTCGGGGAGCGTGAAAAACAGGCCTACCGGAAGTTTAGGAAGGCTGGAAATGGGTCCGTTTGCAGCCTCCAGAGGGCTTCCGGTGCCTGGGGAGGCCGTTTTCGCACTCCTGGAAGCTCAAGAAAAGCCGTCGGAGCCCGGGGAGGGCAAAAACGCCCCCCACACACACATGGTGCAGGAGGCCGACTAGGCCACGCCCACCATGGGCACGCCCACCCAGCAACTGGGCAGAGAACCCATTGCTAAAAGTTTTTGAAGCCCACTCCTGAAAGTAAGTAACAGGCCTAGAATCATCTCAGCGAAGAAACAACACATTTTAAGAGGAGGAGGAGAACAATCAACAGTTGGTCATAATTCTCTCTGCCCCTATGCAAACACAGGTAAAGTTTAACACTGACTTTAAGTTCATTTATGTCTACATTGCCCACTTCACTCTGAAAACGGACTCTTCTTCGCACATTGTCTTTCTTATCCATCGCTGAAGACAGGAAGTCTTCCCACCTTGCCCGCCTCCCCTCCAGAAGGTGCCACACAGACCCCCCGTGGTTTTGACCAACCGGGGCTCACATGGTGGGCAGTGGTTTGTCGGAAAACGGACGGCAACTCTTACCCCTAAATCCTTCTTCCCAGCAGATCCCTGTGAGGAAACTCCATCCTCAAAGCTCTGAAGTGGCTTCCTGCGAATCCGGCTGCTTCCTCTGCAGAAGGAGACGCCGGATCCTTTCCAGCTAGGAGAAAACACCCACCCTTCTTCCCCAGGCGCCATCGGCCGCAATTCCAGAATAAAAATTGCAAAGATGATCCAAATGTGCCACGGGTAAAGCCTGGTGGATGGATGGGGGGAGGGGCGTGAGTGAATAGAAGCGGAACTCGAACTTCATGTGAAACACACAGACACACAGAATTACATCTGCCTACCCACAGCTGGTATTCAACCGGTTCAGATTGGTTCGCCCGAACCGGTAGCGGAAATCGGAGGTGGGCCCACCTACTCGCCCCGGCGCTATGCCCTCCTTAGGCACATTTTTTAGCTGCGTGCATGCGTGCTAGCCATGCGCGTGAGCATAGGGCATGCATGGAAGGCCACATGCATGCGTGGAGGTGGCGAGGACAGCACACGGGTGGAAGGCTGCGCATATGCTCACATCTGCGAATCGGCAAGGAAGGTAAGTGAATACCACATCTCTGCCCCTACCTACTTGATCCCCACCTCCTGGTCTATCCTGACTTACATTTAAGCTACTGAGAGTTTTAAAATGCCTCATTTCGGCAGACGATTTGCCGCGCCTGGCAATTTTCTACTAAAGTGGCTAAAAAAAAAAAAAAAGAAAACCAGAGGAAAAATAAGAAAGCCGTTGTTCTGCGTCTCCTCAGGGAATCGGGACAAAAGACTTGAAGCGGAGCCTTCTCTGCTCACTTTGGCACCGCGGCAAAAACGGGGCAGTGGGTTGCTAGAGGCCCTCGGCCAGCGGCCAAGGGATGGCCCCGGGGACATCATGCAACACCCCTCCACCCCCCACCCCCTCAGCTGCAGGTGTTGCCCAGAAGACGTGAAACAGCGGCCCTTATCTCTGAACAGGGTGGATTTGATTGAAATCAAGTTAATTGAAATCACGATTTAAATCACTAGTAAAGGCTTGATTCAAAAATCTGAATTAAATTCAGGAACACACTGATGAGGAATTGGGGATCCAAGAAAGATTGATGTCTACGAAAGGGGTAACCGGCCGGTCCCAATCCAGAGTCTTGCCCCAGACATTTCCCTGCTCAAAGTTACTTCCTCCCAAGCTTGAGGACTAGGATCTTACTGCGTGCAGCCTGTCAAGGACGAAGTTTTTTTCAAAACGATTGCTGGTGTATGCCCGAAGGGGCCTGTGCCTGGGGTGAAATCTACTTACCTTCCGAACTGGTTCGGAAGTGCACGCGCCCCGTGTGTGCAGACCCTCTTTGCATGCGCAGAGAGTAAAAAACTGGTTACTTTCTGATTAAAACCAGGAAGTAACGACAACCAGGTGGGTGGGCAGAGCCCGGCGAAATCCATCGCTACCGGTTCTCCGAACCACCAGCCGCCATCGCTACCGGTTCGCCCGAATTGGTCTGAGCCGGGAGCATTTTGCCCCTGGCCTGTGCCCTCTATCATCGGCAGGGGCAGAGGGGGCTTCCTATCCCCGAAACACTAAGAGAGAAGCCAAAAATAAAAATAAAAAAACAGGTTGTCTCACCGGCCTCCCCTTTAATAAAACACAGAAGAGTGTAACAACAAA
This sequence comes from Masticophis lateralis, assembly GCA_030761175.1. Taxonomy (NCBI): domain Eukaryota; kingdom Metazoa; phylum Chordata; class Lepidosauria; order Squamata; family Colubridae; genus Masticophis; species Masticophis lateralis. The sequence goes on along the minus strand of JAUDYJ010000017.1, from coordinate 8,228,261 downwards.
AGCAGGGAAAAATATATAATAATAAACAAACCAAGTGAGCGAGATGGGCAGCGGGAACGATCACCATTTACAAGCACAGACGAGGCTGCCCGACGAGTGGGAAGGGGGGTGGTTGGTGGAGGGAAAACATGGGCGAGACGGGGAACGCCGGGATATTGGCGGGGGGGGGGGGGGTGTCAGCAAGGGGGAGGGGGAGAAAGAGAAAGGGGGGGAAGGGTGGGGGTGAGGGGGCTGGCTGACCAACCACCTGCCTCGCTCCTACCCCCTCCCCTCTTATTTATACAGGATGTCGTAGTGTCCCGGTCTGTACAGTAGATACACTTTGGGCTCCGAGCCTTCGGGGAAGACGTGGGGGTTGGTGGTGCCGCCTTCGCCCCGGTCCATGTACTCGACCAGGATGGAGACGTTGAGGGCCTGAGCCAGGGCGATGATGTGGATGTGGTCGCTCTCTTTGCACATAGGTTCCACCTCCTGGAAAAGACCGAGAAGGGGGGGCGAAGGGTGGGATTGGGTTAAACAGAGGCTGGGTTGAGTCACCAAAGCAGAGGGGCACCAGGCCTGCAACCGAGTAACCCAGCCCACTCAGGCCTGCCACCGAGCTCTTTTGCCTTCAAGAGGACTAGAAACGCAGGCCCGCTGAGGTAAGATGGGTGGCCTATTGAGTTTTATAAACAAAACACAAAGGATCTGTGGGGGCCTCGGATACCAGCTTCCTGTTTTACCCTCCGAGCCGCACGGAGGACCAAAGTGGAAGGAAGAGTCCTGACCTTGGACCCATCGTCCATGATTAAACGTGGTTCCCCCATCATCTCCACTCTGGGGGTTCTGGGTTTATTTGCACGATGCCTTCCCAAGGGCCTTTTGAGTTGGGGGGAGCTGATGGCAGCGGAAGACCTGAAGGTTTGGGAGTGTTTGGCTACTGGCTACGTGGCCCAGGCCTTCCCCACGCACGGACCATTCTCCCCAACTCTTCCATGTTGGTGCAGTCCGAGGAGGAGGAGGAGGGGTACTCCGTTGTTGGATCCAACATTCCCCCCTGTCCTGAATGTTTGCTAAATGGGGTCATTGCAATTGTGAAATTCCAGCCAATGATCACAGCTTACGATCATCACAGCCATATCCTTACCCCTAAGGCCAGGGCTTCTCAGCTTTGGCGGCTTTAAGGTGGGTAGATGTCAATTCCCGGAGTTGACGTCCACCCACCTTAAAGCCGCCAAAGTTGAGAAAAACTTTTTCTAGGCCAACCAATAGCCGGTTTTTCAGTTTGACCTCGTTTGAAATCATTACTCCCTCCAAGGCTGTTCGAAGTCCGTGAGCAAACACGGCTCTTCCTTCCTCTCTTATCACGAGGACTCGAAACTCCATTCGCAACGAAGGCTGCCGATTAAATCGGAAGAGCAGCATAAGGGCTCTCAAACTGCTAAGGGGTCTGCCTTCCCGCTCTCCCCCCTCCTCCAGCCCCAAATTATTCATTTCCTTTTCGAGCCCCCCACCCCGGACTCCCTCACCGGCCTCCCCACCCCTGACCTGCTGGCAAAACTCCTTTATGCTCCGTCCTCCCTCGATGAAGTGCTCGAAAAACTTGTTCTCTCGTTGCAAGTAGCCGGACGTCAGCAGCCGTAAGTAGACGACAAGGTAATCGGAGGTGCTCTGGTCGTTGAAGGAGCTCAACAGCTCCCCGACCGTGGTTTGTTTTTCCACTTGCTCTATCAGGTCCATGAACTGCAGAGAGTCAAAGGAGAAATTTGAGGGGGGGGAGTCTCCAACAAAGGAACACCCCCCCTCAATTCCCAGATTTTCTCCTTCCTTGCCTCTCATCTGTCCATTCCTAAATCCCCCCCCCCCAAATCCTTTTTATATACCCTCCGAACATCCTATATGCACCAAAGACAAATTCCTTGTGTGCCCAATCATACTTGGCCAATAAAGAATTCTATTCTATACAGGTAGTCCTCGACTTAACAATCACAACGGAGCCCCCGAATTTCTGTTGCTAAGGCGGGACGGTTGGTTTGGTTAGTTTGCCCCATTTAATGACCTTTCTCGCCACAGTTGTTAAGCAAAACGGTTACGTTAGTGACCCAGTTGTTGAAGTGAATCTTCCTTTTGCCCATTGAGACTTTGCTCCTTGGAAGGTCGCAAAAAGAGGGATCTACATGTGTCCCCGGGATGCCACGGCCGTCATAAATACGAACCAGTGGCCGAGCGCCTGAATTGCGATCACGACGGAGATGAGGTCCACAGAGTCTTCAAAGTTGGCAAGTTTGGAGACCGCGCCCCCCCCCCCCCAGGCTGGGTTTTAGACCACGACTCCCATCACCCCCAGCCAGCCTGGATGGCGGTGGCCTTCAAAGGCCAGGGGTGCAAGACCACCAGGCCTTACCGTATTATGGAAATCCTCAATGGTGAATTCCGTGAAGCCCTGGGAAACAAGCACATCTTTGCTTTTCGCTGCCATTTCTTTGAAGCTGAAACGAGACCCCGCCCCCGAAAAAGCATGAATTTCTGCACTGGGCTGGCGCCTTAAAAATCCGCTGGTCTCGGGCGCTCTGGGATTCCCCTTCCCATCTTCCCCGTCTGGGGATTCCCAGGCCTACCGCTGCAGCTCCTTGCCGTCCTCCAGTAGAGCCTCCAGGTGGGAAAAGCCAAACGCTCGGTAGAAGCAGTTCCCATCCGGCCTCGTTTTCCGAATGTAGGAATACTTCTTCAGCAGATCCTGGGCCGGAAGAAGAGCGGAGAGGGACCTCAGCATCTCTAGGGTTTCCTGCCTAAGCAGGGGGTTGGTCTAGAAGACCTCCAAGGCTCCTTCCAACACTCCATTCCAATTCTAATAATTCTAATTCTATATTATATTCCCTATTCATTCTCTGTATTCTATTCTTAGTTCTTTTTTGTTCTGTTCTATTCATTATTCTGTTCTATTCTATTATAAAAAAGTAAAGGTTCCCCTTGCACATATGTGCTAGTGCAGAGGTCTGCAACCTTAAACACTCAAAAGAGCCATTTGGACCCGTTTCCCACAGAAAAGAAAACACCGGGAGCCACAAAACCCTTCCCGTGCCTGACTATTTCTTGAGCGGCCACAAAACTAGCATACGTAGTTGAATTAAACGTTCTGTTTTCTTCTGAAAGTTTTCTTTTCTTGGATTTATCCATGGTTGGCCTACCGGGGGTTGAAAAGCTCAATAAATCACATGCCGGCGGGTGTCGCACATTGGCAGTTGTGACGCATATTTTGAGTGACAGGGAGCCGCAGCAGAGGGGTGAAAGAGCCACATGCGGCTCCAGAGCTGCAGGTTGCTGACCCCTGTGCTAGTCGTTCTCTATTCCATTCCATTCCATTCCATTCCATTCCATTCCATTCCATTCCATTCCTACTCCTACTCCTACTCCTACTCCTACTCCTACTCCTAACTCCTACTCCTACTCCTAACTCCTACTCCTACTCCTATTCTATTCCATTCCATTCCATTCCATTCCATTCCATTCCATTCTATTGTTCTTCTTTGAGTTCAGGTCTATCTCAGGGGTCTCTCCGAACTTAGCTACTTTAAGTTTGGAGAGACATCCCCCCCACACCTCCCGATCCACTCCCTCTCCTCTAGTTAAACAACCAACCAAACTTGAGATTTTTTTCCGGCAGAAGATGCTCTGACTACTTCATCACGCCTTGCATAGAGTCAGCTACACGTGACTCCAGTGGTGGAATTCAAATTTTTTTACTACAGGTTCTGTGGGCGTGGTGTGGCTTGGTGGGTGTGGCTCAGTGGGCATGGCCGGGGAAGGATACTGCAAAATCCCCATTCCCACCCCACTCCAGGGGAAAATCCCCATTCCCTCCCCACTCTGGGGCCAGCTGGAGGTGATATTTGCCGGTTCTCCCAACTATTCAAAATTTCCACTACCGGTTCTCCAGAACCTGTCAAAACCTGCTGGATTTCGCCCCGGGTGACTCTCACCTTGATCTTCTGCTGGTATATATGGTCATCGTCGGCATACTCCTTATAAAGGACGCTCAGGTCCATCCTTTCTGAGACTAAAGGGTTCTGGACAGCAATCTTGAAAGAAACAGACGGAATCAACCGCCAGCCACCGAGTGCGGCAACTGAAACCGTACCAGCCTCTGTCCATCTCCGACGAGCTATTCCACCCCCAAATGCCACAGACAGACGTTAACGTACTCATTGCAAACAAGAGATCATCCAGACAGATTGCTGGTCGTTATCTAGATTGAGAAATGCACCATAAAGGCAGTTCTCGACTTAACACCGGTGGGTTGGTTGGTTGGTTTTGCAGCGGTCGTTAAGTGGGTCACCATGGTTAAGCCACGACCGTGCTTGTTAAATGAACCCATCGTTCAGCATTGTTGCCAAGAAACAGATGTACACACAGCAAACGGCTGTAAATTTGGGAGGGGAGGGGGGAATCGTAACTTCGGAACCGGGCTGTGATTATCTTGGGGGGGGGGGGGTGTCTGTTGCAACTTTGAACCGTCGCTAAGTGATTAGTCCTAAGTTAAGGACTACCTGTACCCCTTGAGCGGTTCAGGGTGGCGGTGGGGATAATCTTAGGAAAGGAAGTGGCAGTGGGCAATGAAAACAAGGCAGAGGAATCTCTCAACTTCAAGCTAAAGCATGTCTGCAAATAATGTATAATTTTTTGGGGGGTGGGGGTGGGGGGGTCCCTGCCAGGGCTCTGAAGCAGAAGACACAGTAGCTCACCTCCTGCTGAATGCGGTCCTGTTGGGCCATTATGGCTTCATCGTAGGCCAAGCAATTCACTCCTGAAATTGAAGAGAACAAAAACGACTTGAGAAACAAAATCCGGATGAGTCTGATGATTTACCATCCTCCCCCCTGCGCTGAGGTTAAGAGGCGGGAGAGAAAAAAAAAAATAAACAGATGTCGTTCCAGAAGCTCTCTCTAAATCTTGGCCCTTTCCAGATGTGCTGCTGGCTTGCCATGCCAATATCCAAGAGGCCAAGTGAAGCCAGGGAGTTAAACAGGTCTGCCTGAGCTAAAATGGAGTTGTCCCCCAAAAAATAATAAATAAATAAGAAACTCACAGCAAAAATGTCAAAAGGCAATATATTATTGATTGATTGATTGATTGATTTTGCAAAAAAAGAAATCGAAACATTCCCTTAAAGGGAATTTTGTAAAAACAGGATGCTGGACTTTCATTTTTGTCTCAGGCTTTACATCCGAGGCACTATATTTACATCTTCCAAAAATTAAAAAAAGTTTCAACGGGCCATTATTTCAAAGAACACAGATCAGCTTCCCGGGGCCGAATCTGGCTTCCCCCAAACTCGAAAGATTAAAAAAAAAAAAAAAAAAAAAGCAATTCTATGCAAAATATCCACCCCACCTCTCCTACAGCTCGTGAGGCTGCAGCCCCCTCCGCGACACTGGGCTCCTAGCGATGCGCAAGTGGCAAAGAGGAGGCACTGCCTTGGGTAAAAAGCCCTTCTCGCAGCCCCCCTTTCGGGGCCTGGCACCAGGGTGGGCTCCATCGGGAACCCCGGACTCCGTTGCCCTCGAAGGCCAAAGCCTGCCACTCCCAACCTGCTCGCTGGATGATCTTGCTTTGCAAGCCAGCCAGGCAACCGTTCTTCAGGCTTTTCCCCCCCTGGCACCGCTTACACGCACGCACGCACGCACGCACGCAGCAGCTGCCAAGGCTGCAGAAAAGCATGAAACCTGATCCGGGGCCATTCCGTGTTGCGAGCGCTGGGATGCTACTGCAGTGAAGCAGACGAGAAACGACTACATCCCTTTTTCCCCTCCTGCGAGCCGGACTGAACTGCAGGGCTCTCCCAGGTTACAGCCGGATGGCCTTGCCGCCAGACCCTTGGGCCCGAGGACGCTCGATCCAGATTCATCAGTTAAAGAGTCTTCTTTTTAAAAATAATAATTAATAATAATAATTCTCCAAGGGCAGGAGGAACCTGCAAGGCCTCAATTAAGAAGGGGGAGAAAATATCTCCCCCAAGGTGCTTTTTTCAAAAGGCAAAAGGTTTTTTTTTTTCCTTCTGCCAACCGACGGAACTGATTAGGAAGCAAAAATACAGGCGGTCCTTGACTTGCAACGATTTGTTTAGTGGCCGTTCAAAGTTACAACGGCACTGGGGGAAAAAAAAGAGGCGGCTTATGATCGTTTTTTCCACCGTTAAACCTCTTTGCAGAGTCAGGTGATCAAAATTCAGCCGCTTAACAACTGACTCCTATTTATGACGGTCGCAGCGTCCCGGGGAAATGTGTTCCCCTTTTGCAACCTTCTGACAAGCCAATTCAACGGGGAAGCCTTACTAACTTCATCAACCGCAGTGAACCACTTAACAACGTACAAGGGAGCAAAACTCACTTCCCAAACGTCTCGCTCGACAACAGAAATGTTGGGCTCCGTTGCGGTCATAAGTGGAGGACTGCCTGTAAATTTTTATTTATTCAAAAGAGCCTTCCAGATGATGAGCTCCAACTTTCTAATAATTCATTCTGGAGGAAATCAGATTCATTCCAGACAAACTGGAACAAAAACAGCCGGCCGGCCACGTAACACGGAGTTCCTGTGCTCCTTTCTATTAAAGGCAGTTCAAGAGCAGGCAGAGAGGTTCTCCTAACACGGACATTTGCAGAAAATTACTTAATTTCCATTGATTAGATCACTTAAAAACACAATGCAGATGGGACCGTATGACCTTGTCGGGGCTCAGATTAGTCCTTAAATGAGAGAGAGAGAGAAAGAGAGAGAGAGAGAGAAAATCTAATGGCAGACCACTTCTATCCTATTGCCAAGAAAACAACATGAGGTCATCCAGATTTGAGCCCGACTCACAGTGGACTTTACTTTTTAACAACTAAATTGGCAAATTATCAGGCGGCAGCTGCCAGCCCAGGCAGCTGATACACAAAACTTTAATCGAATATATACTCATCACACTCCGGGGCTAAGTAACTTTATGCAAAGCAGAGGAAAAACCTGTACGTAGTAGCAAAGAAGAGGAATTGAAAATCTGAGATAAAGGAAAGAGAGGATCGAACTTAAATTAGCAGCATCCTTTCTGCCCTTACCAAATATTGCAGTCTCCCTCCCTCTGCATAAATTGCTTTATTGGTTCTCTCCTTCTGGGCATCTCAGGCACTCCAACTGAACCTCCCTCCTTGCAGTACATTCACACAACCACTTACATATTTGTTTCACAATTCAACCCGTATTCTCTCTAAATGGCCAAACTTGCTTTTATTCCACCCACAAATATTTGATATCCGTCAACTCCAGGCCCCTTTATTTTTATTTTAATGCAAGTTTTTCTAAGTGCCTTCCTTGTACTCAACGTGTTTCTCCTGATATATATCAACTCTGATTTCTGGAAAGGAAGTCAGAAAAAGGCCACACACGATACCGTTTCATCCTTCAACAAACACTTAAGACAGGGTTTCCCAACCTGTGTGCGGATTTTAACTTGCAGAATTCCCAAGATAGCATGTCTTTAAATCCACACATGGTTGGGATTAATCCTGCATTAATCCTCTTAATAAACAGTAATAACCACTAATTTTCTCTCTCGGCTTTTGCATCATTCATTCATTCATTCAATTTTCATTCATTCAATTGGCATAGCCACCACTAACAGCAAACTATCCTAAACATTTCCTGCAAAATCAGTCAATAAGGCAACATTGTTCTGCACACCAAAGGAAGCACCTTCCCATTCCAATCAGCGTTTTTCTCAGACCACATTCTTATACATTTATCCATAGGTGTATTGAAGAGCCAACCTATTCATTTCTTCCCACCCATTTTACTTAATAATTTTCCATTCAGAATGTTGTACAATTTTGCCCAGCGTCCCTAATCAGGGACATCAATTCATCTGTTTAGATATCAACACTTTCATTTGTAATGATATCAACGCCTGCTTTGCTAACATGTATTCATCAACTCCACAGAAGACTTAAATCATGGTCATTCAGCTCTATTATACTGTGGCCTATTTTTATTTCATCCACTTCGCTATACGTTATATGTTCTCCTGCTGGAGTAGGGGGGCTGCCTTAGAAGACTTCCTAGGTTCCTAGATTCCAACTCTGTTATTTTGTATTATTTCATGCTTTTTACCATTTATTCCTCTTATATTTCAAGTCACAATTTCCCACTTAGCACAGTTACTGATCCTTGATTCAAGGTTTCCACAGAATGCTTTTTATAAATATTGAAAATATGGGGAGGTTTTTTTTTTAATTTGATTCATATGCCGCCCTTCTCCGAAGACTCAGAGTGGCTTACAATGCGTTAAGCAATAGCCTTCATACTTTTGTATATTTATACAAAGTCAGCTTATTGCCCCCACAAACTGGGTCCTCAATTTACCTCCCTTAGAAAGGATGGAAGGCTGAGTCAACCTTGAGCCTGGGGAGATTCAAACTGGTGTAATTGCAGACAGCTGGATGTTAATCACGGTGCTTTAGTCTGCAGAGCTAAACCAGGCTCCTTTAAACTGAGTTTAAACTCAGTTTAAGCGTGCATTAATACTAAAGAAAGAAGTGGACTAGCCTGCCAAATTTTGGCCAGGATGTTACAAACACAGGTTCAGTTCCACCCCACCCACCCCAAACTTACTCATATTATTCTACACCAGGGGTCTGCAACCTTCAACACTCAAAAGAGCCATTTGGACCCGTTTCCCACAGAAGAGAAAACACCGGGAGCCACAAAACCCTTCCCGTGCCTGACTCTTTCTTGAGCGATCACAAAACTAGCATATGTAGTTGAATTAAATGTTCTGTTTTCTTCTGAAACTTTTCTTTACTTGGATTTATCCATGGTTGGCCTACTGGAGGTTGAAAAGCTCCAGTAAATTGCATGCCGGCGGGTGTCACACATTGGAGGGTGTGACGCATATTTTGAGCGACGGAGCCACAGCAGAGAGATTTAAGAGCCACATGCGGCTCCAGAGCCTGTGTAGCTGACTCCTGTTCTACAAAAATTGCAATCTATAATACAGAGATTGTCTGATAAGGTAACCTTATGTTTATTTATTATTAGTTATTAGTTAGATTTATATGCTGCCCTTCTCCGGAGTCTCAGGGCGGCTTACAATGCGTAAAGCAATAGCCTTCATACTTTTGTATATACCTGCTTAGTAGGGCTTTTGGCCTCCCCTCTAAGCGGTGTTCTTTTTCTTTATACAAAGTCAGCTTATTGCCCCTACAATCCAGGTCCTCATTTTACCTACCTCGGAAGGACGGAAGGCTGAGTCAACCTTGAGCCTGTTGAGATTTGAACTTGCAATAATTACAGGCAGCTGGCAACTAAGTGCTACTTTAACAGCTTGCAGCCCAACAGTTCAGAGACAAAAGCGATCACTTATACAAACTTCGAATGAAAAGATTACATTTTTGAAAAATGCTTTAACAAAAACCAGAGTCTGGGGGGGGGGGGGGGAGGAAATATAATTTGAAGTGTGAGGAATATGAAGAAAAAAAAAACAGATGGGGATAAAAAGGAAAATATATTCCTGGGTGTTTTCACACAACACGCTAATCCTCTGGCTCTATTCAGATAACATGCTATACCTGAGCAAATAAAACAAATCCTGATTTAATCAGAGTGCCTAGAATCTGAAATAAACCTGACCGTATTAACCCACAGCCGTGTTTTTCAACCCTGAGACTTAAGCTCAAAACACGCGGTCCACGAAACACACTCCTTTTAACACAGTCCAAATTTAAAAAGCAGATCACATCATCAAGCGGTGCCCCAAACGCAGAACTTGTTTAAAACAAGTTCAGTTTCCAAGTAAGTCTGATTCATGCAATATATCGGACAGCGAATAAGCGCCACACGTTTTAGGGAGGGTTAGAATCAGGAGAAGAAAAGGAACATTTAGTTTGCAAGTTATTGGACTGAATGGGGTTTTAATGGGAATTTTAGGTTTTAGTGTTTGAATTTTAATCTGGACTGGTTTTATTGTTGTGAGCCGCCCTGAGTCCTCGTGGAGAAGGACGGCATATAAGTCTGATTATAAATAAGTATTTCAAGGGAGCAAAATGGAACAATGGGGCTAAGTTTTACCCCCCTAATATTTGGGGATCAACAGCAAGGGAGAATAATGCCCAGCCTCAAAAGGAACAAACCAAGGTTAGATGGAGCCAATTTGAGCAAATAGTGTGAATGCAAATAAAGGGATTTTCAAGCAAGTTGCACACGTCCCCAAATTCCTGGAGTTGTGGAGGTTTTCAAGAAGAGACTGGACAGCCATTTGTCCAAAATGGTATATATAAGGTCTCCTGCTCAAGCAGGGGGTTGGACTAGAAGATCTCCAAGGTCCCTTCCACAACTCTGTTATTCTCTAGACTCATTCCATAAGGAAAGGGCCAAGCTGGGGGAACCCACTTAAAACCAGATGCATCGCCCCTGAGCCAAGTTTAGGCCTCTAAAGGAGAGTATTTGTAGCTCAGGGTTGAAATGAGGACTCCTTCTGAACTGGCTTGTTTACCTATGAATATGTATGATCACATCACTGGTTAGCTTTTCTAAAATGTATAAAATGCGAGTACTGATAAAAGAGAGCTCAGGCTTGGATAGAGGGATCCTGGGGGCTCTCTGAGCGTGCTTGTTTTCATGCCGACGTTTCATTACCAGACTAGGTAACAGGAGGAGGAGGAGGAGGAGGAAGACTATGATGGCCTTGGAGCTCTCTGAATTTGCTTGTTTTCACACAGGCGTTTCATTACCAGGTAATGGTAACATCATCAGGGAGTGGAGGAGGAGGAGGGAGGAGACTACGGTGGCCTTGGGGGGCTCTCTGAGCTTGTGTGTGTGTGTCCTTGCAGACGTCTCCTGACCCAACTAGGGAACAACATCAGTACCACCACCAGGCTGCAACCGGGAAGGCGACGCCTCCATCACCACCACGGCCTTCCTCAGCGCCCATCATCCCCAGCCTGGTGCGCCCGGGGGCGGGGGGCCGTTTCTATGGAGACGGGTTGAGGCGCGCGCGGGGGGGGGGAAAGGGTGGGCCGTTTCCAAGGAGACCGAGGGCGGCCGGAGCCCCTCCCTGGCCGAGCGCGCCGTTGCCAAGGAGACCGAGCTGAACGGGCGGGGGGGGAGGGAGGGAAGCCCTCCTGCTGAGGGGAGGGGGGCTCCGGAAGAGGAACCCTCCTTCTCCCCCCCCACCCTCAAGACTAATGCGGCCTCCCAGCCGGGAGGGGCCTTCGCCCCAGTTCCCAACCCTCTACACGCGCCCCCCCCCCACCCGACGACCCCCCCTTTCCCTCACCGTCCGTGTCCCCTCCGACGGGCTCCGGCTGTTGTTGAGGCTCCTCCGCCGCCATCTTCCCGCTGGCAACCCTACAGGGAGGAGGCGCTTCCGGGTCGGAAGCGGGCGGCGCCCCGGAAGCGCTTAGGCCGCCTTCTCTCTCCATGGCAACCACCGCCGCCGCCCCCTCGGCCACATCCCGGGGCGATGCGTTCAGGAAGCGCCGAGGGAAAAGGAAAGGAGGCTCCCGCTCCCCGCCCCGCGGCTGACTGGCCGCCCCGCTCCCCCTCCCCACAATGAGGGGGAGGGGTCGCCATGCCGGCGCTTGTGAGGTCATGACAACACGGGCCGCACGTGCGCTCCGGCGATGACGTCACTTCCCGGCCACGCCTCCCCACGTGCTCCCTTTCCCCAGCCAAAGGACTCCAGGGCTGATTTTGCCAACAGGGAAAAGGCGCTGCAGGAGATCCTCGGTTGGGTTTTTTGGGGAGGGGGGAGATTAGATAGATTAGATAGATGATAGATAGATAGATAGATAGATAGATAGATAGATAGATAGATAGATAGATAGATAGATAGATAGATAGATAGATAGATAGATCCTATCCTCTCTCTCTCTCTCTCTCTCTCTCTCTCTCTCTCTCTAATCTATTTATCTATATGTCTGTCCATCCATCCATCCAATATTATATAGAAATTATAGTTTTTACCTTTTGTATGTAAAGTGTATTTTATTTTTGGCTGTTCACCGCCCTGAGTCCCTCTGGGAGTAGGGCGGTATACATATTTAAACAATTATTATTTTAATAAATAAATATGTAGGTAGGTAGGTCTTTGGTTATTCGGGTCTTCTTCCGCATAAAATTGGAAGTGTCTTGGCGACATTTTGACGAAGTCTCATTCGTCATCTTCAGGTTGGTGTTCTCGGCTTCGTGCTTCCAGGAGCAAAAGATACTTCCAATTCTTACAAGGCATATATATATCCATAACCAAAGACCTACATATATATATTATATAATATATATAATATATATTATATTATATATAATATAATATATATAATATATAGTATATATATATATATAATATAATATATATATTATATTATATATATATAATTATATATATTATAAATATAAATTATAAATATAAATTATATATATAAATATATATATATAATTATATATATATAATTTCTGTATAATATTAGATGGATGGATGGACATATAGATAAATAGATGATCGATGGATGATAAGATGATAGGTAGATAGAGAGAATGGATGGGAGGGAGGGATAGATAGGATGGATTGAATGGATGGGATGGATGGATAGATAGAATGGCTGGGAGGGAGGGAGGGATGGATGGATGCATGGATAGATAGATAGATAGATAGATAGATAGATAGATAGATAGATAGATAGATAGATAGATGATAGATAGAAAGATAGAAAGAATATATTTAAAGCGGCCTTCCCTGCAGCAACCCTCCCAAAGCATTTATTTATTTTGTCAAGCATATATAAGATAACAGATAAAAGTATAAACATAATTTGAATACATGAAAAGAGTAAGAGTAAAAAAAGCAATATTAGGACAGGGACGGTAGCAGGAGTGAAATTCAATTTTTTTCCCCTACCGGTTCTGTGGGCGTGGCTTGGTGGGTGTGACAGAGGGAAGATATTGCAAAATTTCCATTCCCATCCCACTCTGGGGCCAGCCAGAGGTGGTATTTGCCAGTTCTCTGAATTACTCAAAATTTCCGCTACCAGGTCTCCAGAACCTGTTAGAACTTGGATTTCACCCCTGGATAGTAGGCAAGCTGGTGCGCTTATGCACGCCCCTTACAGACCTCTTAGGAATGGGGTGAGGTTGACAGTAGACAGTTTAAGGTTAAAGTTTTGGGGATTTTGGGATGAAACCACAGAGTCAGATAGTGCATTCCAGGCATTGACCACTCTTGTTGCTGAAGTCGTATTTTTCTGCGATTGAGTTTGGCACGGTTTACCTTGAGTTTGTTTCTATTGTTTGCTCGTGTATTGTTGCAGTTGAACTTGAAGCTGAAGTAGTCATTGACAGGCAGGACATTGTGGCAGATAATTTTACTGAACTGCCCTTTATCCCTTAATAAAGGGGCTTTTGATTTAAGACCAACCCTCCAAATTCCTGCAAACAATAGAATAATACTTAAAGAGACGGTCACCATCCCTTGGAAAGCTTCAAATCAATGAAGGAAATCTAAAATCAGTATCTGGGATCCCACCTCCAAGGCAATGGCGAGGTGCAAGCAAGGGTGAATGAAGTCTGGATACATTGGCGAGAACTCACCGGTGTAGTATGTGACAGACGAATCCCAACCCGTCTTAAATCTTAAAAGATTTACAAGACAACCATCTGCCTGGTTGCACTGTATGGCATTTAAAGCTGGGCAGCAATAACGGACTGAAAGCTATCTCCGTGCCACTGAAATAAATTGATTGATTGATTGATTGGTTCGATTTAGATGCCGCCCTTCTCCGGAGACTCAGGGCAGCTTACAATGCGTTAAGCAATAGCCTTCATATTTTTGTAGATACCTACTTAGTAGGGCTTTCGGCCTCCCCTAAGCGGTGTTCTTTTTTATACAAAGTCAGCTTATTGCCCCCACAATCCGGGTCCTCATTTTACCTACCTCGGAAGGATGGAAAGCTGAGTCAACCTTGAGCCTGGTGAGATTTGAACTTGCTGCTGAATCTATCAATTGATCACTTCATCATGTGTCACTATTTTTAAGGCAAGTCCAACGTATCAACTCTTTCAAAAATATTTGCCCTGCCACATGCATGATGTGGGAAATCTTCACAATATATCAATAGCTCAATCTATCCCATTTTGTATAATAGATGAAAACTGATTTTGCTGCACTGCACTTAAGGTGTGTTTTTTTAAAGGAAATATAATTTCAGCAATGTTGAGATCTGTATTAATTGGTTCTTACAACAGATCAGCGCTATCATTAGCGCTCATTAAATTTACTTATTCACAACTAACTGGAAACGCTGCAAAAGGTGTAGGTTTTTTTTCCTATTGTATTACACAAAGAGTTAGACAAAACTATTGCAGAATTATTTATAATTAGAAAACATTTATTCAGATTGTCAACTGGTATCTCTTCCCTCCTTTTGCAAATTTTGCATGTGAAATTGTTTACTATCCATTTCAAGCAACTCTTTGGTGAAAACAAGCAAAAATAAAAGAAACGTGGAAGTAACATTTAAGGGCTTTTATTTAACGTCAAAGGAATTTATTCAATGTTATAATTATTCAAATTATTCAATGTTTTAATTATTCAAATTATTTATTTGAACATTCAGGAAGGCAAATTGGGGGGGGGGGGACTCTTCCCTAGGCAGTTCAAGAAAACATATTTCAAAACAAAAATCACTATAATTATTCTACAGCCTTTTTTGCAACCTGTAAAAAGCAGAAAATAATGTGATCTATATCTATAAAATCATGCTAAAACCAGGTTGCAGTTTATTTCTGGCTTAATCCCGTATGTCCATTTAGCTATAAAGGTTTGAAAACATGCTACATCATGTGATACTAACCAAATAGTGTTTAGCCACAAAACCGTCATTAAAATAAGCCCAATCAGTACTGCACTGTACACTCAGTCTCTATAAGAAGCCATGATATAGCTTGCTTAGATTTGTTAACACATCTAAGCGAACTATATTATTAATGCTTTGCTAATCCAGAGATTTTACTGGTAGACTCAATAACCAGAGCTTGATCGCTCCCTCTTCAAAAAATAAAGGCAGTTCATATATCCAGGCACCACCAAAAGAGAAGCACAACTGAGCCCAATTTTACAATATTGCTTCACAATTATTTGGAAACACTGCAAAAATGTATGGGATTCTTCCGTATTATCTTAGATGCTTAATCGCTAACCTGCACTCAGATTATCATCTTGGATGTTAGCTCTATATACTTTAATCTCTTTTTATCTAGATATTTACCTCTAATTATCTGACCAGATGTGGCTGAACTTGTCGGCGGTTCGAATCCCTAGTACAGGTCTCCTGTGTGAAATACAGGCTAGATGACCTCCAAGGTCCCTTCCAACTCTGTTAACTGTTACATCTTTGGTTAAGAGTGAATTACTAATAATGTATTAGTAATGGGGGAATGCACCGCCTGCCCCATCCTCCACTGGGGGACCTGCCTGGTTTCATGACTCCCTTCTCAGGGTGACCCACCCTGGACCAATCCCCCTCCCCTTTTCAGCTCCCCCACCCCCAAGGTGCACCCCCTTCTCCACTCAGTTCCCCCAAGACAGGGGTGGGCAAATGTGGCTCTTTTACAACCTGTGGACTTCAACTCCCAGAATTCCTGAGCCAGCTTGGCTGGCTCAGGAATTCTGGGAGTTGAAGTCCACAGGTTGTAAAAGGGCCACATTTGCCCACCCCTGCCCCAAGAGACTCGTCCAGGCTCCCTTCCAGTTGTGCAGGACTACAAACCCCATCATCCTCAGGCTACCTGCCACGTGTCTACGCCCCTTGGCCCGGGTGGGGGGAAGCTCAAGGCCTCGGCTTCCCCTTGAACCGCCGCCGACGCTGCAGCTGCTGCGA
Source organism: Masticophis lateralis (assembly GCA_030761175.1). Taxonomy (NCBI): domain Eukaryota; kingdom Metazoa; phylum Chordata; class Lepidosauria; order Squamata; family Colubridae; genus Masticophis; species Masticophis lateralis. The sequence goes on along the minus strand of JAUDYJ010000017.1, from coordinate 8,212,383 downwards.
GAAGCGGCTCCTTCTTCCCTCCACGGCCAAAAGCCGGAAGAGCAAACCGGAAGCGGCTCCAGCCGGCACACCATTTAGGGCAAGCTAAAGGAAAGCCGGCACTTCCGCCCCAAAGAGATGCCGTTCCTCCATTGGCCAATGCCAAGTTTCCATAGAGAACCCGGCCGTTGTTAGAACGTAACTTCCGGCGAGGAAAGCCGGTTGGCCGACTGCACTTGTGGACCAAATAACCATAGAGTAAGGCCGCTCTAGCCGCTAGCAAACCACCCTAGGCACCGCTTGGATTCACAAAACGTGTCGGAAAGGAGTCCGTTTAGCGAAACTTTTTTTTTTTTTAAATTAAGTCGGGATTTTTATATAACCCTTGGACAGGATATGCAGCTCAGGGTTGGAGATGATAATGACCGCTGGTTCGAATCCCTAGTACAGGTCTCCTGCGTGAGCAGTGGTCACCAACCGGTGGTCCACGAGAACATTTTGGTGGTCGGCAGCGTGATGAAGGAAAGGGGGGGGAAGAGAGATGAGACAGAAAGAGAGAGTGGGAGAAAGAAAGAATGCAAGAGAGAAAATGAGAGAGACAGAACCAGAGAGAATGAGACAGAGAATGAAAGAGAATGAGAAAGAGAGAGAAACAGAGAGAATGAGTGGGAGAGAATGAGAGAGTGGGAGAGAGAAAGAGAGAGGAGGGAGAGTGCCTGAAGGACCCCATCCCATCACTGGGAGTCCAGGCACTTCAAGCTGCGTGCTGGATTCGTATTAGTGGTCCGCGGGATTTAAAATTATGAACTTGGTGGTCCCTGAGGTCCAAAAGGTTGGGGACCCCTGGACTAGATTACCTACCAAGTTCCCTACCAACTCTATTATTGTTACTGAAGAGGCTCATGTGGGCTTGAATTTTATTTTGGAATTTGGTGAGGGAGGGGGGGGAAGAGTTCAGCCCCTCCCTCCAATTTTACATAATGGTTAAAAGTTTCTTTTCTGTGAGAGTTGTGGGTGGTTTGCAAACGGGCATCCAAACAAATTTAACGTTGCAGGTGGATCAAATCCTAAATCTTTCAATGCACACGAGCACGCAGGTTTGTTTCCTTTGTTGGAAAAAGTCACATACAGGGTGTCCTCGACTTACAGCCGTTCATTTAGTGACCGTTTGAAAGTACAACTGAAAAAAAGTGACACAACTTCCTTTCACCCTTGCAACCATTGTGGCATTCCCCCGGTGGTCAGGTGATCAACACTCAGATGCTGGGGCAACTAACTCATATTTATGACGGTTGCGGTTATCCTGAGGTCACGTGATCACAAGCAGTCAATGCGGAAGCCAGACCCACTTAATAACCGGGTCACTATAAGGTCACAACTGCAGTGATTCACTTAATAACTGTGCCAAGGTTGTTAAATGGGGTAAAACTAACTTACCGTATTTTTCAGACTATAAGACCCACCTAAATTTAGAAGAAGAAAACAACAACAAAACGTTTTTGGCCTAGCTTTTTTCAGGCCTTTTCCAGTCTTTTTGGGGCCTGTTTCAGCCCATTTTTGAGGCTTTTTTTGGCCCATTTTTTTCTGAAAAAAAGAAAAAAGCCTCAAAAACAGGTCAAAAAAAGCCTCAAAAACGGGCCCAAAAAGCCTCAAAAACAGGTCAAAAAAAGCCTCAAAAACAGGCCAAAAAAGCCTCAAAAACAGGCCCCCAAAAAGCCTCAAAAATGGACCAAAAAGCCTTGAAAATTGGACCAAAAAAGCCTAAAAAATAGGCCAAAAAAAGGCCTGAAAACAAGGCGTCCTGAGGCCAAAAAAAATAGCTGGCGGGTGGGCAGGGCTTCGACAATATTCGGTCTATAAGACGCATAGACATTTTCACCCCCTTTAGGGAGACAAAAAGATGTCTTATCATCTGAAAAGTATGGTAATTCTTTTGCTTAGCCATGGAACTCCATTGTGCTCGTAAGTCGAGGACGACCTGAATAGGTTTTTCCAAGCCACTTTCATTGCCGTTTTTCCCTTTCTGTTCACCCAGCATCCCTCTCTTATGTCTTTTCAAGCCGCAAAGAGTATATGAAAGATAAACACCCTGTTTGCCTTTGCTTCCAAAAAGGAAACTGTCAGTTATCCAAGTGACAAGGGGAGAAATGCTTGCCAGCTGGGGCCGCCATGATGAGAAACACATCAGCCGAAGACATGCCAAGAGCTGAAAAAGGTTAGCCTGCTCCTTGGAGACTGCCCAGAATATCACAAGTTGCGTCGAAGAAATCGGCTCTTTTGACAAAGAAAGGGGGGGGGGGTCTTAATTAGGCAAGCTTTAACTAGAACAGGGGGACACAGTGGCGCAGTGGCTAAGATGCTGAGCTTGTCGATCGAAAGGTCGGCAGCTCAGCAGTTCGAATCCCTAGTGCTGCTGCGTAACGGGGTGAGCTCCCGTGACTTGTCCCAGCTGCTGCCAACCTAGCAGTTTGAAAGCACGTAAAAGATGAAAGTAGGAAAATAGGGACCACCTTTGGTGGGAAGGGAACAGTGTTCTGAGCGCCTTTGGCATTGAGGCATGCCGGCCACATGACCACAGAGACATCCTTGGACAGCGCTGGCTCTTCAGCTTTGAAACAAAGATAAGCAGCGCCCCCTAGAGTTGGGAACAACTAGCACCTATGTGTGAGGGGAACCTTTCCCTTTTCAACAGAAGGGGATGGGGGATGACTTTCTAGAAGATTTACACTTTGGAGTTGTGTGACAACTGCTGATCACACTCCTTAAGGAAGGCTCCTTTGCCCTTCTTTTTCTATCCAAAATAGACATGAATGCTGTAAGAAGGGCTTTCTCCCCAAAGGAGGGGGGAAGTGTGATTTTTTTTGTTGGCAGCTGTCATAACCTGAAGACATCTCTCTCCACCCACCCACCCCCCATTTCCTGTTCTCTTTGGAAAAAGGATGCTTCACTGTGAGGCATCCTTCCCTTTTAGACAGAATGGGGCAAAGCTTGTTTAACGTCGCACTCCAAAATTTGAGAAGATGTGTTAAATGACCCATTCGTTTTTATTTCCTTGCTGGTGGAGACAGCCATGCTCGAAGGCTATCTATCTATCTATCTATCTATCTATCTATCTATCTATCTATCTATCTATCCATCCATCCATCCATCCATCCATCCATCCATCCATCCATCCATCCATCCATCCATCCATCCATCCGGATAGCTAGAGGGATGGAAGGATGGATTAAGAAGTTGGATGGATGGATGGATGGATGGATAGACAGAGAAACATATCCTATCTCTCTCTCTCTCTCTCTCTCTCTCTCTCTCTCTCCCTATCTACCTATCTATCTACCTACCTATCTATCTACCTACCTATTGCCTTTATTATTTTTACAAATAACTCAACAGACTGGAGCCTGGATAGCTCAGCAGACTAAAAGCCTATTACTAACATTCAGCTGTCTGCAATTACTGTAAGTTCGAATCTCCCCAGGCTCAAGGTTGACTCAGCCTTCCATCCTTTCTAAGGTAGGTAAATCAAGGACCCAGTTTGTGGGGGCAATAAGCTGACTTTGTATAAAATATACAAAAGTATGAAGGCTATTGCTTAACGCATTGTAAGCTGCCCTGAGTCTCCGGAGAAGGGTGGCATATAAATCTAATTTTTTTTAAAAAAAAAAACAGCAGCAAACCTCACAATTTCCCCACAACAACCCTGTGAGGCAAGTAGGGCTGAAAGAGAAGAATTGGCCCAAAGACACACAGCCAGCTTTCATGCCTAAGGCAGGACTAAAACTCACTGTCTCCTAGTGATTGGCCCAAAGTCATCCAGCCAGCTTTCATGCCTAAGGGCAGAACTAGAACTCACCGTCTCCTGTGTGTGTGTGTGTGTGTGTGTGTGTGTGTGTGTGTGTGTGTGTGTGTCTTTGAATGGAAGTCTCAGCAGAATACTCTCAGATAATCAGATAAGAAGTGGCATTTCTAACTGCAAGGTTCTTAACTGATCGTTATCTTTGGCTTTTTATTACTTATAGATATCCATTTACAAGTATTATCTTTAGGAAGGCTGTTCACTCCCTCCTGGGGATGAGACAAGGTAATTAATAAAAGTACTCTGGGGCTGTTTTTTTTTTAAAAAAAGATTGTTTTAGACAGCCCTGGGCAGGGAACAAGATGGGGAAATGTTTAAGTCCCGTTATTGGCAGGGAGCAAGACTGGCCAAACCTTAGAGGTACCAAGAACCTAACTTTTTTTTTTGGGGGGGGGGGGGGGTCAGCTAAGTAGCCAGGTAGGACACCTCTGGCAGATATATTTCGGCTTCTCGACAAAGGAAGCCGCCAGTGCAGAAGATAAAGACGGCAGCTGTGTTTGCACAATACATCCGCCCCTCCTCAAACTAACCATCGTTTATGCAATTAGCCCAATTTTTCTGGGCTCCGACCACACAGTGAATCATGACGTAATCGTTCTGGCTGGCAAAAATAGGATCGTTGGCTACCTGTCAACCTCTGCTTATAGCTCAACGTTTCTATTTTTAGCTTATTCTGGCAGGTCTCAGGTGGCAAGTGTAGCCATTGCTTCCTGGGCCATCCTGCCAGAAATTAAACCTGTCTTTGGATGTAAAAGGGGCGCGGTGGCTCAGTGGCTAAGATGCTGAGCTTGTCAATCAAAAGGGTCGGCAGTTCAGCGGTTCGAATCCCTGGTGCTGCGTAATGGGGGTGAGCTCCCATGACTTGTTCCAGCTTCTGCCAACCTAGCAGTCTGAAAGCACATTAAAAAAAATGCAAGTAGGAAAATAGGGACCGCCTTTGGTGGGAAGGGAACAGCGTTCCGTGCGCCTTTGGTGTTGAGTCATGCCGGCCACATGACCACGGAGACGTCTTCGGACAGCGTTGGCTCTTCGGCTTTGAAACAGAGATGAGCACCGCCCCCTAGAGTCAGGAACGACTAGCACATACGTGCGAGAGGAGCCTTTATCTTTTGGATGTAAAACTATTGATTCAACTAGGGCCCTGCTCTCCACAACCGCATTCGCTAAGCCTTGGAAGAGGTCTGGACTTCAACTCCCAGAATTCCTCAGTGAGCGTATGTGTGGACTTCAACTCCCAGAATTCAGAAAGAAAATGCTTTTAAGAGTCAGAAGAGAAAGCTGATTTTCGACATACAAAGGGATCGCTTCCATTTTTATTTATTTTTTTGGCTTGCATCTCGTTTGCAAACTCAAATACCCATTTTTATAACAGGCCTTGGGAGAATGACAAGTCGGCATCCAATAGGACAAGAAGAAATGAAAACTCTTGAGCCAAAGAACAGAATTGGTGGTCCTTCATTTGGAATTGTGACATTTTTAAAGGGGTTCGTAGAAAAGTACTCAAAGGGGAGAAACGTTTCCAATGGTTCAGCACAAAAGACATTCTCTTGAAAGTTTAGGAAGAGCAGAGCACCCAGTTTTACTCTTAAAAAAAGAACCCCGAAATGCATCACAAGGGAAGCTATACTTGAGAACACATATACACTTACAACCCACTGGAGATCAAACAAATGTTTATTTTAAAAAAAAACAGACAAACTGCACCCACCACCACCGCCACCCCACCACTCCAGTTAACCTTTTCATTTAAAAATAAATCAGGCTGTTCCCTTTGATTCCAGTAAAAAGTTACCGGTTTAATAAGAAGCAGTTAACTTGAAACAAAACTACGCCGAAAGGCAAAAAAATAAAAAATTAAAATTAAAAAAAAAAATGAGGAAACACCCACTAGATATACAAAAGTATATTATTTCAGATTCAAAATGTAAAATATTTTGCATGCCACACTCAACATGCTAAATCACCTTTCTCCCCTTTTGGGAGGGGGAGGGAAGGGGAGAGAAATCCATCAATGAAAAAGTCTATAAGGAAAATCAAGATGTTGATTAAACCAACGTATCATAATGGGGCCGTGTCTGGTGACAGTTTTTAGTTCCAAAGCCAACGGACGAGAGGACTTCCTAAACAATGACACCTTCCTAGTGAACTGGAATTATTTGCTCTTACGCAACTGCTTCTACTGGGAACTTTCGGACAACAAAACCACTCCGAGTTGTTTCTAGCACAGCTGGCTGAGAAGAAATCACGCCATTTTAGTTAGGCTGAAGATCTTTAGTTAGGGTGAAGGTTTAGTTGGGGGGCTGACCGAGAGCAGTCTGCGTCTGGAGTAATCCGTTCGTGCGGATTATTGTCCTCCCAACGCACGAGGAGGGAAATACAACCCATTGCAACCATGTTATACTTAGGATCCAGTTCTAAAAATCGGTGTGGATCCCTCTTTCCTCCTATAAACCCAGACAACAGAGAGTTGCTTTGAAACACACACACCAGGTGAAGATCTTCCCAACGATTTGATTTAAAGGAAGTACGTTCTTTTTTTTTTTCAAAACCTGCTGTAGTTCTCCGACAAAACGATAAAACCCGGTGTTGCAAATCATTCAAACACGAAAGTGGGAAACAGGCACAGAAGGGATACAGGAAAAAAAAAAAAAACAAAACCATCTCAAATCGCCTTGATCTGCCAAACCCCAAAGTCTATCCTTCATCCGCAGAGAAAGGCTCACGAGTTCTTGTCAACGCCTTTAGGCAGAAACCCCATCATCAATTTTCCATGGGAAAAAAAAAAAGGAAAAAGAGAGGGAGGGGGAAAAACACCCCATCCCCCGACGCAGATTCCCACCTTCAGTTCAAAGGCTGCAGGTAAGCAAGATCAGGCCTAAAAGGTACATCTCGGCTTTTGATTTAAAGGACCGGGGATCTCGGATCCCGGGATCCGGCATGTAACCCCAGGAGTTCTGTCCTTCTTGACTTTTGAGAACGCCGCAAGAATTGGAGAGGCTGGGAGTGGGGGGGGGGGGGGGGGAGAGAAGGCACGCTTACGTGGAGGGCGACGGGGTTATTTCGGAAGGCGTGGAAGGGGCACCTCAATGGCAGCAGCCCCCACACGGAGTGCCCAAGTGAGCCTGTTGGCTCTCGCCAAATTTGGTTCTCCGGCTGAGGATTTCGTAGGAGCAGTCTTCCCCACAGCAGCCAGACATGCTCGGTGAGGTATCGTCTATTTCAAATCTAAAGGGTCAGGACAATTCTTTTTTTAAAAAGCAGGCCCATACACAGACTTCCAGCTGGTGTTATATCAGTAGAAGTTGGATCGTATTTGGGGGGGAAACGGTTTGGTGTTGGCCAAAATAATTTTAACAGGGTGAACGCTCTAATCTAAGCAAGGAGGCGATGCGCTAAAAAGGCACCAATTATCCAGTGATCCCCCCTTGTTTTCTTTCTGCCTTGGAAAGAGAGAATGATGAAACCAAATCTTTGACTTACTGTAAAGCTTCTCTGAAGAACTGGTTGGCTCCGTGGTTGTGTTTGAAGACCGTTAACATGACTTTCTTCATCTGTGTGCTGAGAAAAATCAGGGAGAGGCAAAATCAGAATAGGACGGGAGAAAAACAGGAAGGCGGCAATAGGGATTCGGAACAGCTGAACTGCCGACCTTTCGACCGACAAGCTCACCGTCTTAGCCACTGAGCTACCGCTTCCCCAATGTTAGTTTAGAAAAGAAGAAATGAGAGATATATTGAGCCCACTAAAGCCTGGCTAAAGTAAATCTGTAACATTCAGGTTGGAATATCAAAGGTTTTAATGTGGAGAGTTAGTCTTGTTAAACATCAGTAAAGTTTGCCCCCCCCCCCTCCCCCAATGAGATTGACTGCACGGTGGCTCAACGGTTAAGGCTTGTCAGCTGGAAAATCAAAAGCCCAGATTCGAAACCCAAACACTATGCGACGGGGCGAGTTCCCGTCCTCGCCTCAGCTCCTGTTCACCGAGCAGGTTGAAAAGCATGCAAATGCAAGTAGATACAATTCCCACTATGGCGGGAAGATCACAGCGCTCCATGTCATCATGCTGGCCACATGACCGTGGAATATGTCTTTGGACAGCGCTGGCTCGTTACCATTGGCAACTACTAAGCGGAGTAAAATCCGCAGGGATCCTCCAGGGAGGCCGGGGCGATTGGTAGCTCAGAAACAATGGGAAAGCACAGCCCTACCTATTTGCCACAAGCTGCAGGATCTGGATGAGAAACTTGCCGAGGCCTTTCCTCCTTGCTCTGCTTTCCAGCTGTATTTCGTAGCTAGAGCAAGAAAGAGAGAAATAAGTAAGCAAATGGCACTTGTGCCATCTATGATCTTGGTTATTGCCATTTGAAGTACAAGATGCCGAGTTTGGAAACACCTTCCAAAGCCTTTGCGAGTGAGAAACCCACATTATTTATTTTACATCACTGCTTGCAACTATTTAAACACTATATATGGAAAGCTTGCTTGGGGATTCGGTGACTGATAAACTTGAAACAAGGAGACTGACGAGAGATGAAAATAACTGATGAAGTGCCAAATACGGGGGTCATGTGAAATGAATTTGGGGGGGGGGGTTGTCACATTAAGGAGGCACGGTGGGCACGCAGCACAGATTTTTGTTCTGTTTTGCAGCCAAATTCTCCTTTCCGTCATAGAGCCTTGGTGGTGCAGTGATTAGAATGCAGAATTACAGACCAGTTCTGCCCACAGCCTGAAGTTCAATCCTAATGGGGCTCAAGGTTGACTCAGTCTCCTGTCCTTCCGAGGTCGGTAAAGTGAGGACCCAGATTGTTGGGGGAAAGAGGCTGACTCTGTACACTGCTTGGAGAGGGCTGTAAAAGCACAGTGAAAGTGGTATATAAGTGCTATTGCTGTTCTGTTGTACTCTACTCTGCATTTTTTTCTGCATTCTCTTCCATGCCATTCTGTATTTTCTATTCCATTCCATTCCATTATTTTTTTTTATTATTATTATTATTATTATTATTATTATTATTATTATTATTATTATTAATTATTATTCTATTCTATTCTATTCTATTCTATTCTATTCTATTGAATAGAATAGAATAGAATAGAATAGAATAGAATAGAATAGAATAGAATAGAATAGAATAGAATAGAATAGAATAGAAATATGCCATGGGATAGAATATTCTTATATTCTATCCCATGGCATATTTTCCATTCCATTCCATTCCATTCCATTCCATTCCATTCCATTCCATTCCCATTCTATCCTATCCTATCCTATCCTATCCTATCCTATCCTATCCTATCCCGTTCCTCTATTCTATTCTATTCTATTCTATTCTATTCTATTCTATTCTATTCTATTCTATTCTATTCTATTCCATTCCATTCCATTCCATTCCATTCCATTCCATTCCATTCCATTCCATTCCATTCCACTTCTATTCTTAATCTTAATCTTCTATTCTTATCCCATCCCATTTCATATTTTCTACTCCATTCCATTCCATTAATTCTTATTCCATTCTATTTCTATTCCATTCCCTTCGACGGCAATCCATCCGCTGAAATTCCAAGTGAGAAGCCCTACCAGTAGAGAACCTCCTCCCCATATTCGACGTCGAAGCGGAAATGCGAGAACGCCACAGGAAGGGAGCCGTTTTCCAAAGCGATTAAGTACCAAGCCCGGTCGTCGGTCATTTCGTCCCGTTTTTCCCGGTCTTTCCATCCCCACTCGCTTTGCTCATACCTTTGAAGGAGGACAGGGGGAAAAAAAAAAAAAAGAGAGAGAGAGAGAGAGAGAGAGAGAGAGAGAGAGAGAGAGAGAGAGAGAGAGAGAAACGAGACGATCCTTCAGGATGGGATGAACAATCTTTGTACAACGATCATATTCAGAAGTGCCTCTCTCTCTATAGTCACTTCAGGTAATCCTTGATTTATAACCATTCATTTGCTGACCGTCCAAAATTGCAACGCTGAAAAACGGCTTGCCACGGATCCTCGTACAGGTCATCCTCTTACTTATAAACCACAATTGAGCCCAACATTTCTGTAGCTAAGCGAGACAGCTGTTAAAGTGAGTTTTGCCCCCATTTTTACAACCTTTCTTGCCACGATTATTAAGCGAATCCCCGCGGTTGTGACGTTAGTAACCCGGTTGTTAAGTGAATCCGGGGTGCCACATTGACTTTGCTCATCAGGTGGTCGCCAAAGGATGGCGGCCACCATCCTCGGACACTGCAAGCATCATAAATGCGAGGCGGTTGCCAAGCATTTGAATTTTTTTTTAATCACATTAGCGTGAAAAAGTTATAAGGCGCTTTTTCAGCACGGTTGTTAACTCAGAACAGTCACTAAACAAGCCTGTTGTAAATTGAGGTCTACCTGTATTTTTGAGCACTTTCTTTTCCCCCCCCTTACAAATCAAATATTTTGGTTCTTGAACCGGAGAGTGTGAGATTGAATCTCCTTTTGCTCATACCACAATTACTGCTCGTGGCTGCCCCACCGGCCTCCCATTATCCCTGGGTATCCTTTATGGCCTTACAAAGTCTGCATGTTTGTTTTGGTCAGCTCAAATGCCCAGTCAAGAGTAGCCGGATCCAAACTGGAGACACGTTTACACTCAATGGAAACGTTCAGTCTGTAACGAAAGAACAATACGTGAATTAGGATTACTTGTAGAAATGCAATTAAATCTGGGGGTGGGGGGGGGGGGATTGCGAGATAGGAAATGCCAAGCAGCCGACAAGCAGGACAAGAGTGAGGCTTTGCCATTACCGTATTTTTCGGAGTATGAGACGCACCTTAATTTTTGGGGAGGAAAATAAGAAAAATAAAAAATTCTGCCTCTGCCTACCAGCATCATTGCTATTCATCTGGCTAGCATCCTGTCAGTGTGAGAGAGTTGAGGGCTGTTTGGAAACTGAAACAGTATTTGCTGTGTGAGCAATAAGGAAGGAGACAGCAAGGAGCCTGGGCGTGGCTTAGCTCTGCAGCTCTGAGTCTGTACTGAGCTAGTGCTAGTCTGCTGCTCAAAACCGAAACTCCTCTCCTCTGCTTGTCTTTTGTTTGTCTTTACGACCATGTTGGAAAAGCCGCCTATGGTATTGTATATTTACTTCATGTGTTATATTATATATAAAGAGAAGTTACTGAATCCTGCTGAATCAGTTACTTGTGTGTGCTTTCTGGATGTGATTGCTGCTGCAAACTCTCTCCTTTGGGGGTAGGGAAAGTGCGTCTCCTACTCCAAAAAATGTGGTATTTATCACAGAGGGAGAGGCCTGAATTCGAAACACTCCCCTAGAAAAAAAGGACACGGGCTTTTTACTCACCCATTTCTGTCATATTTCTTGAACACAGGAAAAGCTTCTAAGGGGTCTCCCAGCTGTACAAAGAAAGCAAGAAAGTAGGTCTTTAGACAAACTAATGAACAGTGAGGGAGTGCTCCATCTCTGAGGGGCTGCCACAAGAAGGGGGTCCACCTCCAAAGTAATGGGTGGAAGATCATAAAAGAGAGATCCAACCTAGAAATAAGAAGAAATTTTCTAACAGTGAGAACAGTTAATCTGTGGAATGGCTTCCCTCCAGAAGTTGTGGGAACTCCAACACTGGAAGTTTTCAGGAAGAAAATAGACAACCATTTCTCCAGAATGGTATTGTCAGCTTTTATTTATAATTGGATTTATATGCTGCCCTTTCTTCACGAGGACTCAGGGCGGCTTACAACAATAAAAACACCAGTCCAGATTAAAATTCAGACACTAAAAACTAAAATTTCCATTAAAACCCCATTCAGTCCAGGCCAGCCTGGCGAAACAACCATGTTTTAAGATCACGGCGGAAGGAGCGAAGGTCGGGGGCCACCCGGAGCTCCAAGGAGAGCTGATTCCAGAGGGTAGGTGCGCCTACAGAGAAGGCACGCTCCCTAGGGGCCGTCAGCCGACACTGCTTGGCCGACGGGACCCCAAGTAGGTCCTCTCTGTGTGAGCACACCGGGCGATGGGGAGCTGTTGCTGGCCGCAGGTGTTCCGCCAAATACCCTGGACTTAAACCATGTAGGGCTTTATAGGTGATCACCAACACCTGTGTTGGTAGCATACCATGTGCTAGTATACCTATTCTAATAAAACAGGAACTTTGAGAAAACGCCTGCCTTGGAGTTTTTAATTGGAGTTGGGTTGTTCTGGAATGCTGACAGGTAGGTATGAGGTCTTCTGCTTGAGCAGGGACTAGAAGATTTTCAAGGTCTCTTCCAAAAGGTTACTCTGTTAAAAGCACAACTTTTCTAAGATAATCACTTTGGAACATTAAAGATGAAGATCAGGACAATAAAAAGCCTGGCCTTTGTTATGTCTATCAAGGTTAAATAAAGTGCTGACTTTGCTCGTCAGGGGTCATCTGGGAAGATCATGTGACTCTGGGATGCTGCAACCATCCTAAATCCATGCCGGTGGCCAAGATCCTGAATTCTGACCATGTCCCTGCAGGGAGGTTGCAACAGTCGTTAAGGACGAAGACCAGTCGTGAGTCACTTATTTCAGCGACGTTCGTAAGTTCAAATGGTCGCTAAATGAATGGCTGTAAGTGGAGGACTACCTGATGCAGGTAGACTACCTTCAGCTGATCGCATTCTCTGCAGTAATTAATCAGCTGAACTGCCTTATCTTCAATGCGGTAGAAAGTGTATTGTTCATAACAATGAACACTGGCTCCCGGTGGTCTTCCGGGTGCGATTCAAGGTGTTAGTTATTACCTTTAAAGCGCTCCGTGGCTTAGGGCCTGGATAATTACGAGACCGTCTTTTGCCACCGATAGCCTCCCACCGACCAGTTCGTTCTCACAGGGAGGGACTACTCAGGGTACCATCAGTCAAATTGTGCCGACTGGCGACTCCCAGGAGGAGGGCCTTCTCTGTGAGGGCTCCAACCCTTTGGAATGAACTGCCCCCTGGGATACGAAACATCCCTAATCTCCGTGCTTTCCGCTGTGCCCTCAAGACCCTGATGTTCAATCAGGCGGGGCTAAGCATGTTAACTGGGAATGATTAAAATATTATCTAATTCTGGGTTTTATTTAATTTGGGCTAAACTATAATTTTAATTATCAGTTTTATGATGTTTATGTATCTTTTATTTTTTCTTGACTGTACACCGCCTTGAGTCCTGCGGGAGAAAGGCGGTATAGAAATATAATAAATAGATAGATAGATAGATAGATAGATAGATAGATAGATAGATAGATAGATAGATAGCCCTGCAGGGCAGAAATCAGAGTTTTTTTTGGGGGGGGGGAGAAACTTCCTTTCTTTAGCTCCTTCCTCTGCTTTTTTCCTCTGTTAAAATTAAAAAGTTTATTTATGTATCTTTATTCTGAATGGCGTCTAATAACAATCAGATCCTCCAAGTGGCTTAATCCATTCCTTCTCTAAAACACCAGAACCCTCCTAAAGGATGAAGACTTCTATCTCACCAATTTGTTCTCGTCACGCAAGAAATAAACTCACAGATCTCCCACCTTCGAAACACGGTTTAAAAATAATGTAATGCTTCAATCCCCAGGAGTCCAGCCTTTCAAATTAGGTCTGGATAGGTTGCTAAGCAAAGGCTTGGTGATATGAGCAGGCAACCATAAAACACAAGGCAACAGCTGGATTCAAAGAATAACCTTGGTCATAAATCGAGGACTATCTATATTATAGAAACAGTATTACTGAAGGTCAATCAAATCAGGCAGGAATCATTTAACAGCTGCCTTGCTTAGCAACGTAAATTCTACTCCCAGTAAATCATAAGGACTGCCTATTCAGGAAAGCTTTATTTTCCCTACGTCACGCATGCAATTATTGGGATTAAAGCCATTCAAGTTTCAGGACAGAGGCGTTGAGCGGAATCAAAAATCAAGTTGCTTTTCTAACCACTATCAAGGGTGTCCAATTTCGGCAACTTTCAAGACTTGTGGACTTCAACTCCCAGAATTCTCCAGCCAGCTGTGGGAATTCTGGGAGTTGAAGTCCACAAGTCTTAAAGCGGCCAAGGTCGGACACATTCCCCAGGTTTAAACTACTGTATTTTTCGGAGTATAAAACGCACATGGATTTTGGGAGGAAAATATGAAAAAAGCTGATTGGCGGGTGGATCGGCCTCCCAGAATACCTCCAATCAGCTGTTTCCAGAGGTAAATTTTAGCAACAGGTTCCTTGGTTGTGAATCTTCTGAAACTCTGTTTCAGAAAAAACTTTTTCTTCTGCCTCTGAAAGCCTCCGAAACAGACTTTTTTTCTGAAGCTTCTTTCAGAGGCTTTTATTCTGAAGGACTATCTGTACTCTGTTCAATCTCTTCTTTGGTATTGGTATGTAGATTAACCTCTTCCCATCTGTAGGTTATTGTGTCATTCTCCAGATTTGTTAACATAGTTTGGTTAGAACTTTTACCGATTCTTCTTTTGTTGCTTGCCATGTTATTTTAGATAAAAGCCTTTCAGAGGCCTTTTTTTCTGTTGCTTCTTTCAGAGGCTTCTTTCAGCCTCTGAAATCTCTGTTTGGGAGGCTGGGCAGGGTTTACATTCAGAGTATAAGACCCACCCAATTTTCACCCTCTTTTTTGGGGGGGAAAAGGTGGGTCTTATACTCCAAAAAATACGGTATACTAATTTGGTTTTATACAAGGTTTTCTTTTTATAGCTGCAAGGAAGAAGCTGGAAGATAAGGCATACTTTGCATGGTAAAATAATAAAGATGTGGAATTAAAAAAAGGAGGGAAAAAAACTCACCTTATTTGCTGCATCAACCTTGGCACAGACAGCGTCCATGGCTGCCCGTTCCTCCAATCGTTTCTGCTTCTTCTCCTTCCCTTTACTGGACTTCCTCTGCAACCAGGAGGGTTGAAATGCTAAGACACAACACACAAACAGAACTGAACAGTTCCCCATCTATGAAGGCTTCTTCCACCGCACAGGTGGTCCTCAATTTACAACCACAATTGAGCAACACAAAATTTATGTTGCTAAGCGAGACAGTCGTTAAGTGAATTTCCCCCTCCATTTTATGGCCTTTCTGACATGGTTGTTAAGCGAATCATGCAGTTGTTAAGTTAGTAACACGGCCGTTAAGTGGATATGGCTTTCCCCCATCGACTTGGCTTGTCAGAAGGTCGCAAGAGGGGATCAGTGACCGCAGGACACTGCAACCGTCGTAAGTATGAGTCAGTTGCCAAGCCTCTGAATTTTGATCTGGTGACCACAGGGATGCTGCAATGGTCATAAATGTGGAAAAACACTCACAAGTCGCTTTTTCCCTGGGGTGTTGTAACTTTGAATGGTCACTAAATGGAACTGTTGTAACTCTAGACTGCGTTTTCTACAAAGGCCTGAAATTCAGATTACAACCATTTGTTTAATGAATGCTCAAAATTACAAAAAAAAAAAAAAAAAAAAAAGGAACTCATCTTCAATGCTTCCACTTACGACCGTTGAGAGCGTTCCCGCAGTTATATGATCCAAATAAAATAAAATAAAATAAAATAAATAAAATAAAATAAAATATAAAATAAAACGCTTGACCAACCCAAGGATTCTGCTAAATCAATAAAAGCTGCCAATCAAAAGCTTATCTCTATTACAGCGACAAAAGAATAAAACATCCCTGATTAACAATAACATCTCCAGTTCATAAACTAAACTTTCTGTGGGTTAAGCCAATCAAAATGTGAGGTTTTTGTTTTAAAAAAGTTGTGAAATAAACAAGCGAACGCTTCAAACTCTACTTCCTTAACGCAGCATCGTTTTCCAGCTCATGGCTATCCGAAACACTTTTAACTCCTCTAATTTTTTTTTTTTTTTAAATTTGGAGGCTTGTTCCTCGGGGATTCGAAACGTGATGTGATGCAGCTTTCGAGAACAAGGAAGCAAATCTTACCAGGAATCCAGGCCTCCCACAGCTTTGATCCTATAACTTTTCCACCCCTCGTTTCTATCACTGCAAGCCCATACAAATGTGCCTTGGAAATACTTTTTTTAACAACAACAAAAAATAAATCCAAACTTTCCGCCAGGCTGATGATTCAGCAGCTCTGGTGCTTTCACGCCAGAAGTGTATGTTTAACTTCCCTGCAACCCTTCCACCCCTCATAAGTTCAAACAAGGCCACTTTTTCCAATTCATTGTGTGTGTGCTTGGCTAGGAAGTCACTTGAGAATGTGAGAGCAGAGTTGGTAGATGGTGTAAGAAGCTCTATACACACTACACAGCAAGGGTGAAATGCTATTGGTTTGCTCCAGGTAGTAAAAAATGCTTTTAAAAAGTATTTTTTTAAAAAATAAAATAAAAAGTCATGCCCACCCAGTCACATGACCCCACCAAGCCACGCCCACAGAACCAGTAGTAGCAAATTTTACATTTCACCACTGCTTATACAGGTAGTCCTCGACTTTCAACAGCTCATTTAGGGACCATTCAAAGTTACAACATGAACAGGGGAAAAAGGGACTTAGGACCATTTTTCACATTTACGACCATCGCAGCATTCCCCCCTCTCATGTGATCAATACTCAGATGCTTGGCAACGGACTCGTGTCTATTTTTGGGATCATGCAAGATCCCGTTTTACGGCCTTCTGACAAGCAAAGTCGAGGGGGGAGCCAGATTCACTGTGCTCTTCATTTAACGACAGCAGTGAATCACTTCACAATTGTGGCAAGAAAGGTCAGAAAAAGGGGCAAAACATCTATTATCTATTTATCTAGGTCTGCCCACATCTGTCTATCTACTTCTATTATCTATATGTCCATGACTGTTTATGTCTATCTATCCATATCTGTCTATATGTCTGTCCGTCCGTCCATCCATCCATCATCTGTCTCTATATCTACCTACCTATCCATCCATCATCTCTATCTCTCTATCCAGCCATCCTATCTATTCAGCCATCATCCATCTATCTATCTATCTACTCATCCATCCATCCATCCAACCTACCTACCCATCATCTATCCATCCATCCAATCTACCCAGCCATCATGCCTATTTGGCTATCTATCTATCTATCTCTCTCTCTCTCTCTATCCACCCATCATCTATCTATCTATCCATCATCTATCTATCCAATCATTTATTTATTTATTTATTCAATTTCTATATCATGTCTGTCTATATCTATCTATCCAGCCATCATCTATGTATCCATCCATCCATCCAATCTATCCAGTCATCATGTATCTATCTATCTATCCATTCATCCATCATCTACCTATCTAGCCATCATCTATTTATCCATCCATTATGTCTGTCTATATCTATCTATCCAGCCATCATCTATCTATCTAGCCATCATGTGTCTATATTTATCTATCCATCCTATCTATCCTTCATCTATCTATCTATCTATCTATCTATCTATCTATCTATCTAATCATCATCTATCTATCTATCCAGCCATCATGTCTGTCTATATCTTCTATATATATATATATATATATCCATACTATTATCCATCATCTATGTATCTATCTATTTATCCATCATCTATCATCTATCATCCATCCATCCATCCATCCAATCTATCCAGCCATCTGTCTGTCTGTCTGTCTGTCTCTCTCTCTCTCTCTCAATCATCTGTCCAGTATCCCCTTTTCACCCCAAAACCAAACCCCCTTGACTTTGTAAGATGCTCCTTTTGGCTGTGGAGGATGGGAACTGTAGTTTAGCACCATCTGGAGGCCAGGAAGGAGGAGAAGATACTCCAAAGACTCTATAAACATCCCTCCTTCCCCTCCCCCAGCCCCCACCCCACAAACTCTGCTGAATATTTAAAACAGAAGCCCCACCGGCCCTCCCCCCTCCCCCATTTCCACCCTTAAGGGCTATATATACTAAAAACTACCTTATGAGGTGGGCAGCTGTATAAATAAATGATAATAATAAATACAAGACACCCATTTCTTCTTCTGCCCCCCCCACCCAGTTTTTCTCCCGTTTTATCCCCCCCCACAGCCCCCCTCCCCAATTTATAGCCTGGCCCTCCATCCTTTCTCCTCCCCTCCCCCCCCAGGCCAGGCTTTTCAATCCATTACCTCAAATCCCCCCCCCAAATTCCCCCCCCACCCTTACATTCAGCTCCCCCCCCCTTTGTGGCCCCCTCCTCACACGTTATATCCCCCTCGCGGTTCTTATCCCCCCCCTCCGACTCCAGCCCTTCCCCCTCCCTCAACCCCCCCTTACCCCCATGGTGAAGGCGACCGCGAGCCCCCCACAGCCTCCCCAATGATGCGTGACCCGAGACTTTAAAAAAAAACACCGCTACGACGCTACTGCGCCTGCGCAGAGAACAAACCCACCCCCCCCTCGGAAAAAAAAAACCGGCGGGGAAGGCAAAGCGCGGCCTGAAGAACCCCTGACGCGACGGCGCGGAGGATGGGCGCGAGGCCGCCCGCGCCTGCGCAGCGAGGCGTTAAGGGCAAAAGAGAGGGCGGAAGAGCAGGAAGCGCCTCTCCTGGGACGCCTGCGCAGAGGAGGAGATAATAGGCGGGAGGAGAACGGCGGGGAGGAGGGGGAGCGAAAGGAAGGCGAAAAGAGCGGGAAACCGAGGAGGGTTTACCTTTAGCCCCGCAACATAAATAGGGAGGGAGGAGAGAAGAGGCGCGCCTGCGCACTAGCGTCCTTGGAACCTTTGCTCCGCCCCTTTCCCTAAAACCCCGCCCTTTAACTCGAGTTCCGCGAACGAGGGATGGGGGGAGGTGGGGGGGGGAAATTGAATTTCTTAGCCGCTGATTGGCTAAGAGCAAAACATATATATATGTTTTGCTATATATATATATATATATATATATGACATTTTAATCTTGATTAATATTAATTCAATATCGATTAATAATTAGGAATGAAAGGCTTCTTCTGCCAGCCAGCTGTGGTTAATAAAATAACAAAAATTAATAAAATAAAATAAAATAATATAAAATAAAATAAAAAAATAATAAAATAAAATAAAATAAAATAAAATAAAATAAATAAAATAAAATAAAATAAAATAAAATAATAAAATAAAATAAAATAAAATAAAATAAAATAAAATAAAATAAAATAAAATAAAATAAAATAAAATAAAATAAAATAATAAAATAAAATAAATAAAATAAATAAAATAATGAAATGAAATGAAATGAAATGAAATGAAAAAATAAGTCAGAAAACTGCTTTGCAATGGCCAGTGAAGACATATTTTTCATTTAACCATGGTTTAAATCAATAAACCATGATTGCAGACAACATGCTAATTTACCTTCCACCTGCAGAAAAGTAGAGGTGAGCGTGATACATGAACTTTGCCTGAGAGAACATTTTTCCTCCCTTTTTTTTTTCACACAAAAAAACCAAATCTTAAAATTTCTCCTGAATGGCAAAGATGAAATATAAATAAATCAAAACTTCGGGTTCCCCCAGCGCCATTCACACAACACCTTTTAACGCAGCATGTGAATTTCCATATTTTGAGATTTCTCCAGGGCCCTGAATCGTAAACTAGACAAGAGGGCTGCTTTTAAACAGCCTGGTAACCCCCCTCCAAACTAACCCAGATTAAAACCCAGGTTTAACGTGTTGTGCGAATGCTGCAAAACATTGCATGTTCAAGCCACTTTTGAGCAACCATATATCAACCCAACAGAAACTATTGATATTTCAATTTGCAAAGTCCATAAGCTTTTCTCTGGAAATCATCCAATCAATCCTTCAGATGAAATAGCGATTTACACAAATCTTGAATCTTCCTTGAACTGGGCAACTTGGGTGGACTTCAACTCCCAGAATTCCCCATGAATGCATGGGGAATTCTGGGAGTTGAAGTCCACCCATCTTAAAAGTTGCCCAATCTGAGATTACTGATCCAGTGCAAATCACACCTGTGTCTTCCTTTCCTCGTTTTTATTTTTATTTTTGTGCCCTTCTCGTGGGTAATTCATTGCTTCCAACTCCCTTTAAATCTCTTGTTTTAAACCTCCAAATTAAATAACTACTGCCTGCCCCGCCCAAAAAATGGATAAACTAATTAAGGCATATTTTAGGAATGTACTACCATTATCTTTGTGCCCTTCTAAAGCTTCAGAAAGGAATATTCATCAAGGAAACTTCCTTTCCTTTCCCCCCCAAGATAGATCTTTCGTGGAAAGCTGCTTCAAAATCCTTTCCTTGGCAATCCTTCCCCTTTCCAAAAGAAATATATATCTCATTTTATTGTTTTTTTTTAAGGTTGGAGAGTGATCAGTTTCCTTCCAAATCCTTCTGGAATAAGATAAATGATAAGAAGATAAAAAGGACTTTTGAACCTGCTAGGAATCTAAAGCAGGCACCAGAGGGAGCTCCTGTTGAAGATAATCTAACCCACCCACCCACTCACCAAATAAAAAGTAACTAGTAGAAAATCCTACCAATTTACTACCGGTTCTGTGGGCGTGGCTTGGTGGTGGTGGGGTAATGTGACTGGGTGGGCATGGCCAATTTTTTTCCTAACTTTTCAAATCATTTTTTGTGCAAATGCAAAAAAGATGCTTAGAAAAGCCTCTGCCGATCAGGCAACTCAGCTGGGATCGTCAGAGAGGCTTTTAAAAAAATGCTTTGAAAAACCTCTCTGCCGATCAGGCAACTCAGCTGGGATTGTCAGAGGCTTTTCAAAGCATTTTTTTCTGCAACCTCTTCTGTGGAAGAGGTTTTTCGGCGGAAGAAGTTGTAGAAAAAATGCTTTTAAAAGTAAAAAAAAAAAAGCCTCTGATGATCATGCGGCTCAGCTGGGCATGGGGGTTGGGAGCGCAGGGTGGTTCTCCAAACCACCTGCCGCTACCGGATCGGGCGATCCGATCCAAACCGGGAGCATTTCACCCCTGCCCCCAGGGTATATTTTACAGGGTCCTCCTACGCCCCTGCTTACAGACTCAAATACAGTCCTTGACTTACAACAGTTCATTTAAGTGACAGTTCAACGGCACTGAAAATGGATGGATGGCCGAGCCAGACGGGTGACAGCCAGGCTGGGTGGATTGCTGCCACCCTGGGTTTGCTGGCTGGGTGGTGGATCTGGCTGGCCGGGAGATCTCAAAACTCTCTGTAGAGTACTGAGCTTGGGATCTGTTGGGATCTGTTGTTCCCTCAGTTCAAAGTTATTCCGGAGGGAGGTTTATCCCCTTTCTCACTATCCTGACTCTGACCACTGGGCATTCGGGCCGGACACATTCTTCTAGGGGTGGGTGGGTTGAGTTTCTTCTTTTTAAACCTCCCCCCCCCCCCACTTCCTGGGTATTCCTCGTTGTCCCTTGATATCAAACTGGCTTCCCCACCACCTCCCAGGTCTCCATCTCCTCCTGCTGTCCCTCTTGTGATCTGACATCTTTTCCACGAATCCCTGTAATCGAGGCCATTTTTTCCCAGGTGGATCCTTACTGCAGATCTGGCTTAATGTTGGGAGTGACTTGGTCATTTAGCCTTTGACTGCATTCGTGGTGAAAGGAATATTTTTGCTAAAGCCGAGCGGTTACGAAATAGAGGGAAAAAAGCCAGATATGAGATTTGGGCACGAAAAAAAACCTTAACTTACTTTCCCCCTTTTTCCAGGGCCTTCCCCCTCCCTCCCCAATGATCTTCCTGGGTGTCCGATTTCAAACGAATTGTTTTGGTAACCCTTCCGTTGCTTGGCGGGCTGGGTGATGGCCGGCATTCCATTCCCATGCTGATGGCCTTGGGGTTCGGCCCACGAATGTCTCTGGCGGGCAATGGGAGTCTAGTTTGGATTTCTGGTCTTCCTCCACCATCTGTTGGCTCCCCTTCCTCCCCATCCCCACCCCACCCCCACCCCAGGATTCCTGGCAGTCTGGCATCAGCGAAGCAGCAGTGGGGAGAAGTAGGATGGGAGCACTGACCCCTGCCTCGCTTTAAAGCAGACGGAGACACCCAAGGAGATCATATGACCAGCTATGGGTCATATTGTACATATTACCTATAAAATGATTTTCCTTCTTCCTTCTTTTCCTCCCTTCCTCCCTTATTCCCTTCCATCTATACTTCCTTCCTTCCTTACCACTCCCTCTTTCTCCCTCCCTCCCTCCCTCTCCTTTCCTCTGTCCCTCCCTCCCTCCTTCCCTTCCATCCACACTCTTTCCTTTCTTCCTTTCTCCCTCCATTCACTCCTTTTTTCCTTCCTTCCTTCCTTCCCATTCCCTCTTTCTCCCTCCCTCCCTCTCCTTTCCTCTGTCCCTCCCTCCCTTCTTCCCTTCCATCCACACTCCTTCCTTCCTTCCTTCCTCCCTCCATCCACACTTTTTCTTTCTTTCTTTCTTTCCTTCCTTCCAAATCCCACTTTCTCCCTCCCTCCGTCTCCTTTCTTCCTTCCCTCCTTTCTCCCCCCATCTACACTTCTTCTTTCCTTCCTTCCGTTCTCTCTCCATTCACACTCCTTTCTTTCTTTCCTTCCTTACCACTCCCTCTTTCTCCGTCCCTCCTTCTTCTCTTCCATCCACACTCCTTCCTTCCTTTCTCCTTCCATCCACACTCCTTTCTTTCTTTCCTTCCTTCCTAGTTCCACTTTCTCCCTCTATCCCTTCCTTTTCTCCCTCCATCAGCACTCTTTCCTTCATTCCCAGTCCCTCTTTCTCCCTCCATCCCTCTTTTCTTCTTCCCTCCCTTCCTTCCTCCCTCCCTTACTTCTCCCTCTCTTCTTTCCTTCCTTCTCCCTCCCTTCCCACTTTGCACAAATAGCTAGTTTTAACCAACCAAGCCAATGCCTTAAGATGCTGGTGGACCCACAGCCTCTTCGGTTATGTTACAATGCAAAATGTGCTACAAACCCTGAACACCAGTTTATTCTATCATCCAGGAAGCCCTACAGCCCAGAGCTGAATTTTTGCCCACCCCAACGGAGGCTTCTCTATTGTTAGCAAACGAAGGAGACCTTGAAGTTCCCAACCCTCCTAGGTGGAAGAGATTGCTGGAGATAAATCTGAGTTTATCTGTTCTAGAGCCACCTACTAATATTGAGAACGATGGAAAGGAAGAAGAAAAAAAGACAGGAAAAAATTATGGAGCAACGGGGATAACCTTGGAAGAGCTAAAAGACTAACCTGGGAACAAAACTTCAGGGAGGGGGGAAAAATCTGTCTAGGAGGAGGAGGAGGAGGAGGAGGAGGAGGAGGAGGAGGAGGAGGAAGAAAGAAGAAGAAGAAGAAGAAGAAGAAGAAGAAGAAGAAGAAGAAGAAGAAGAAGAAGAAGAAGAAGAAGAAGAAGAAGAAGAAGAAGAAGACGACACATTTTGAAATGCTCAGTTGATTTCATGTTTCATGAGCCTGGTGGAGCAGTGGACTAAAGCGCTGTTAAATAGCACTTAGCTGCCAGATGCCTGCAATTACTGCAAGTTCGAATCTCACCAGGCACAAGATTGACTCAGCCTTCCATCCTTTCGAGGTAGGGAAAATGAGGACCTGGATTGTGGGGGCTATAAGCTGAAGTTGTATAAAAAAGAACACCGCTTGGGGGGACCCGAAAGCCCTACTAAGCAGGTATATACAAAAGTATGAAGGCTATTGCTTAACGCATTGTAAGCCACCCTGAGTCTCCGGAGAAGGGCGGCATATAAATCGAACCAATAAATAAATAAATAATGAATAAAAGAGATATTATTATTATTATTATTAATAATAATGTGACACATTTTGAAATGCTCAGTTGATTGAGTTTCATGTTTAATGAATAAAAGAGATAATAATATTAATATTAATAATATTAATAATAATATTAATATTAATACTAACAGCTTACATCCTCCGACGATACCTTAAGAGTTCCTAGGTCCTTGGTTAGGACTCGAGCTGCTGAGCTATTAACCAGCCTCAAAGACTGTGAATCTCACTGCAGATTAAATAATAATAATAATAATAATAATAATAATAATAATAATAATAATACCGGTTTTAAAAAAAGAGCTACACCGCCCAGGGCATCCATATTAGTCAGCAGCCGCCTAATCAAAGCTGCTCAAAAAAAAAAAGAGAAATTGAGGAAGAGAGGAAGGAGGAAAAAAAAAAGCAGGGAGAGATGAAAGCTAAAGGAATTTAGCTTATGCAGATCCCCATCTCCAGCAGGCAATTAAAAAACACACACAATTTTTTTCACTTGCAAGCACTTCCCTAAGCTGTTTAACCTTTCCAAAAATTACAGGAAAAAAAATAATAATCAATCTTTCTTCCCACCGCAAGAAGAAGTGGGGGAAGCTCCGTTTTTCTCAGGTGCCCAGTGAATATTTTTGCACTTTCTCTGATTTTCACATCACCTTGAAACCTCTCTCCCCTCACCACACACACACACACACACAAATTAAAAACAGAAACAACACCAAGACCCATCGCTCGGTGTTCGCTCAAGCAAAAACGGTATCTCGTCGTCTTCTGGATTCCTTCCTCCTGCCAAACATAAAAAGGATGCTTCCTTCCCTCCCTCGTTTTTTTTTTTATCTCTCCGCCAGAATCGGGTGTTTCTGCACAAACCGGAGATGATCAAAGGCTCCTGACTTGTGAATAAAACAGACAATTGTGAGAGAGAGATGGACTTGTGCCATTTGAAGGGGGGTTTTTTTGTTTTGTTTTTTTCCTTGATTCCGGTTCTAATTCTCATTTTGGCCTCTCCCCCCCCCCCCTCCTCCCCAGAATGATTCCAACATTCAGGCTCTCTCCTGGCCTTCTCTGATTTGGATTTTTTCCCATTGTTTTCTGGGTGAGTCCCAGGAGAAAAAACAAAACAAAACAAAACAATAGAGACTAGTCCTTGTGATTTGCAACCGTTGGTGGAGGGACCAGTTTGAAATTGCAGTGGAAAAAAAATCGGGACTTGTGATCGGGACGGTCCTCATACAAGTCACACTTAATGACCGTCGCAACCTCCTCCTGATCCTGGGATCAAAATTTGGACAACTTGGCAACCAATAGGGGTTTACAAGGGTTGTAGCGTCTCTCTTTCTCTCTCCCCCTCTCTTTCTTTCTCTTTCCCCATTTCTCTTTCTCTCTCTCTTTCCCTCTTTCTTGTTTGCTTTCTCTTTCTCTCTTTCTCTTTTTCTCTCTTGCTTTTTCTCTTTCTCTCAGTTCCCCCTTTCTCTCTCTCTCTTGCTCTTTCTCTCTTTTCTCTCTCCCTCTTGATCTCTCTCTTTCTCTCTCTCCCTCTTGCTCTCTTTCTCTCCCTCTCTCCTCTTGCTCTTTCTCTCCCTCTCTCCCTCTTGATCTCTCTCTCTTTCTCTCTCCGTCTGTCCCTCTTTCTTTTGCTCTTGCTCTCTTTCTTTCTCTCTCTTTCTTTCTTTCTTTTTCTCTCTCCCTCTTGATCTCTCTTGCTCTTTTTTCTCTCTCCCTTTTTCTTGCTCTCTCTTGCTCTCTTTCTTTCTCTTTTCTTTCTTTCTCTTTCTCTCTCTTTCTCTTGCTCTCTCTTGCTCTCTTTCTTTCTCTCTTTTCCCTCTTTCTCTCTCCCTCTTGATCTCTCTCTCTCCCCCTCCCTCTCTCTCTCTCTGTCTCTCTCTGTGTAACAGAGGTTCCTTGCACAGCCAGCTCATGTAACCCGTCTCCAGGGAAAGGCCAAGGTGACAGCAAGAGAAGCTAAAGCTCATTTCACCAGCTTGGCTGCCTTCCCAGGCTGCTCCCATGTCCTTCTTCCGGAGAAGGAGGCCCGACCTGCCTCCTCACTTCCCGCGAAAGAGGAAAATGACCACGGGGGTGGTGGGGGGGAACGGGGGTGGGGAATAGATCTGATCCCAAAACTGTGCTGAGCTCTCTCTTTCCTGATGCCCTTTGGCTCCTTCCTTTCTGCTCTCTGCTTTCATCTCTTGTGCCTAACCGGGTGCACCTCCATCCCCATCTTTCCCGGCTGAGAGCTCTGGCAATGGAATGCAACCTCCTTCCTTAGCCAGGCTGAACTGAGGAGACCCAGGCAGTCAGGCAGGCCAGGGGCCTCTCTGAAGCCTCTCTCCCTCCCTCCCTCCTCCTTTCCCTTCCTCCTCCTCCTCTCTTCCTCCCCTCCTTTCCCTTTCTTCTCTCTTCCACCACCTTTCCCTTCCTCCTTTTCCTCCTCCCCTTCCCTCTCTCCTCTTCCCCTTCTCTTCCTCCTCTTCTTCTCCTTCCCCCTCCTCCCCTCCTTCCTCCCCTTCCTTCTCTCCTCCCCCTCTCTTCCTCCCCTTTCTTCCTCCCTCCCTTTTTCTTCTCCTCCCCCTCCCCCTCCTCCCCACCTCTTCCTTTCTTCTCTCTTCCACCACCTTCCTCCTCCTCCTGTCTTCCTCCCCACTCTTTTCCTTCTCGTCCCTCTCCCCACCTCCTCTCCTCCCCTCCTTTTCCTTTCTTCTCTCTTTCACCACCTTTCCCTTCCTCCTCTCCTCCTCTCCTCTCCACCTCTTCTTCTTCCCCTCCTCCTTTCTTTTCCTCCTCCCTCTCTCTTCCACCCCCTTTTCCTTCTTCTTCCCCTCCTCCTCTCCTCTCCACCTCTTCCTCCTCTTTTTCTCTTCCCCACCTCCTCCTTTCCCTTCCTCCTCTCCTCCCCCTCTTCCTCCCTCCCTCCCTTTTCCTTCTCCTTCCCCCTCCCCCTCTCCTTCCCACCTCTTCCTCACCTCTTTTCCCTTTCTTCTCTCTTCCACCACCTTTCCCTTCCTCCTCCTCCTCCTCTCCTCCTCCTCCTCTCCTTCCCACTCTTCCTCCTTCCCCCTCCTCCTCTCCTTCCCCCCCCTCCTCCTCCTTTCCCTTCCTCCTCCTCCCCCCGCCCCCCAACCGTCCAAGGCAGGAGATGGCTTGATGGCTTGGCACCATTTGGCCTGGAGACACAGCTGCCACTTCTAAATGCTTAACCCCTCCAGCAACTGGGTGGACTACGGCTTCTCCCCAGCCCTAGACAGCAGCAGATGGAAGGGACCCTAATAAAGATTTCTGCTCCTTGAAATCACAAGTGGATGAGGGGGGGGGGTCCCTTTCCCCTCCCCCTCCCCCCACTTCTTCAGTCAGCTGGATGAGACACCCCAGCTGACTGCAGGACTTTCCCCACCACCACCTTGATTAAAAGATAAAGGCGAAGAGACCTCTCCCCCCCTCCCCCCCCGCCACTCTTCCAAACCTCCCCTTCCCCAAACCCTCTGAATTTGGAGCAGGAAAAACTTGCTCGTCCTCTCCCTCTCCATCTTCACTCCCCCTCCCCTCCCACCTCACTGCACCTTCCCCCCACACTCCGCACCCGTATTAATTATAATAATTTCCCTTTGGCTTGGAGCGAGGGGGGCGGTGGGGGGGGCAGGAATAAAAAAAAGGGGGGGGCTGTCTCTTTAAGAAAGGTTGGAAGGAGCAGATGGCATCTCCCTCCAGAGCCCTTGTTCTTTGTGCTGTTGCACAAAAGAAGGAGTCTGTCTCGCCTGAATTTATTCCCCCACCCCCACCCACGGTCCCACCCCCCACCCCCTGCCTTTTGTGCCGGGGTGGGGTTGGGTGCAGGGGAGAAAGGCAGCTAGGAAGGCCCGGATAGGAAGATGGAAGGAGAGAAGAAGGAAGCATCTCCCAGAGAAGGGAGACACGTGTGTGGTGTGTTTGTTAGTGTGTTTGTGTGTGAGACTGGGGTTGGTCTGTTTTGCAAAAAGTCAACTTTCCCTTTGGAGAAAATGGGGGGGGGGCGTTTCCTTTGGAGAAGATGTGGGGAGCGCGTGTTTCATCATTGGAAGCAGGCCTCTTCCGCAGCGGTGAAATCCAATTTTTTTTACAACCAGTTCTGTGGGCGTGGCTTGGTGGGCGTGGCAGGGGAAGGGTACTGCAAAATCTCCGTTCCCACCCCACTCCAGGGGAAGGATGCTGCAAAATCCCCATTCCCTCCACACTCCTGGGGGAAGGATACTGTGAAATCTCCATTCCCTCCCCACTCCAGGGAAAGAATACTGCAAAATCCCCATTCCATCCCCACTCCAGGGGGAAGGATACTGCAAAATCTCCATTCCCTCCCATTCCAGGGAAGGATACTGCAAAATCCCCATTCCATCCCCACTCCTGTAGGAAGGATACTGCAAAATCTCCATTCCCACTCCACTCCTGGGGGAAGGATACTGCAAAATCCCCATTCCCGCCCCACTCCAGGGGAAGGATACTGCAAAATCTACATTCCCACCCCACTCCAGGGAAGGATACTGGAAAATCCCCATTCCCTCCCCACTCCAGGGGGAAGGATACTGCAAAATCTCCATTCCCTCCCCATTCCAGGGAAGGATACTGCAAAATCCCCATTCCATCCCCACTCCTGTGGGGAAGGATACTGCAAAATCCCCATTCCCTCCCCACTCCAGGGGAAGGATACTGCAAAATCCCCATTCCATCCCCACTCCTGGGGGAAGGATACTGCAAAATCCCACTCCTGTGGGAAGGATACTGCAAAATCCCCATTCCATCCCCACTCCAGAGGAAAGATATTGGAAAATCTCCATTCCCTCCCCACTCCTGGGGGAAGGATACTGCAAAATCTCCATTCCCACCCCACTCCAGGGGAAGGGTACTGCAAAATCCCCATTCCCACCCCACTCTGGGGCCAGTCAGAGGTGGTAAATTCTGGCTGGGGAATTCTGGGAGTTGAAGTCCACCCCTCTTAATGGTTGAGAAACATGGCCAAGAGGTATGAAGAGTAATGAAACAATGAAAGGAATCTAATTTTTGTGTGAACTGAAGAGGGAGCCCAGGATTAGTATTTCTGGGTAAAGAAGATGTGAGAACATGATAGTGGGGGGGAGGTGGGCGGGCATCTCGGGGGGGGCGTGGAAGATCCCTGGACATGTGGTGGCAAAAGGAAGTAGAGCCAGTAAGGAAAATGTGGGCTTGCCCCAGGAAAAGAGGAGCAAGTGAGAAAGAACCTCAAGATTGAGTCTTTTTGGCATAGGAGGAAGGAATAGGAAATGCTGTTCATAGAACTTACACCAATAAAACAGAATTCTTGCATTTCTTGCCTGTGTGTGTGGGGGGGGGGGGCAGGTTTCTGTTTCCTGACCCTGTGAAAAGCTGACATCCTGTGGCTTGAAGAAGGCCATCCTAGCTTGTAACCTTGACCAGGAGAGAAACGCAACAAATCTTCTCTGGCTGACCACACTTCCTTTGGGGGCATTGAAATCTCTCCCCAGCATTGCAATTCAGGCCCTCCAGAGCCTTTGGGGTTGTGATAGGAGCAAACACACACACACACACACACACACACACACACACACAACACACGGTGATTCAGAAATCAGCCAGCAGGACCGCCTAACATGCAAACACATCCGTGCCCAAGCCATATGTGTTCCCTTCCATCTGCCGAGAGACCATAAGAAAAACCTCAGCCTGTGCAGGAAGGCAGCTGGATAAAGTGGGTTTCTTTCACCGGGTCCTTGGCATGACCTGGCTGCCAGAAACCTCCACCCACAGCCCCGAGGGAGATGGAGAGTTGGTCAACCAAAAAGCCCAGCCGAAAGAGTTAGCCGCTTCTAAATTTAGGCGCTTTGATGGTTGTTTTGGAAAAAAAAAAAAAAAAACGGAGGAAAATCCTTGCAGCGTTGGAGGAGAACAGAATTAGCATTCCGGCTTGGACACGCGCGTTCCAGAGAGAAGGGACGGGCTGGACTGCCCAGGAGACACACACACACACACACTCATCTCCTTATCACACTGGCAGAAGTGCATCTTGCTTTCGCAGCCTCGCACGCTTCTCTGGCACTTGCGGTGCGTGGACGGTGATCCACGTCTCTGCGGTAACCGGAGCTCAGCATGGCCATTGCAAGTTACGGGTATTCCTCGAGTTACGGCCACAATGGCAGCCAGGATTTCCATGGCTAAGCGGGGAGCGGGGGGGGGGGGGTTGTTACGTTGAGTGTTGAGCAAGCAGCTTCCTCCCTGGTCACGTCATCGAAATTCAGGTGCTTGCAGCGGACTCGTATTTACGACGGTCACAGGCTTCTGCGATTCCCTTTTGCAACCTTCTGACTGTAGCAATGAGGCTGGTGCAGGCAGCGACCACAATGGAGCCCATGTACGTCGTCACTTTTGCCCCGTTTTACAGTTTTGCTTGCCACAGTTGTTAAGTGAATCCCCTGCAGCTATGGTTATTAAGTGAATCTGGCTTTTTTTTTTAAAATTTGATTTATATGCCGCCCTTTTCCGAAGACTCAGGGCGGCTTACAATGCGTTAAGCAATAGCCTTCATACTTTTGTCTATTTATACAAAGTCAGCTTATTGCCCCCACAAACTGGGTCCTCAATTGACCTCCCTTAGAAAGGATGGAAGGCTGAGTCAATCTTGAGCCTGGTGAGATTTGAACTGGTGTAATTGCAGACAGCTGGATGTTAATTACGGTGCTTTAGTCTGCAGAGCTAAACCAGAGCTAAACCAGGCTTTCCCCATGGACTTAACTTGTCAGAAGGTCGAAAAAGGGGAATCACGTGACACCCTCCCCTCCCTGGGGACATTGCGACTGTCATAAATATGAACCCGTTGCTAAGCATCCGAATGTTGATCATGTAACCATGGGGATGGGCGTTCAGTGTGAAAAAAGATCACCGGTCACATTTTTTATTCGGTGCCGTCGTTAACTTTGAACGGTCGCTAAATGAACGGTCGTAAGTTGGGGGAATACCTGTATTGAATCGGCCGTGGCAAGTTGTCCCATTCCGGATTCAGGACAAAACTGGAAATGCCAAAACCAAATAGATTTGATTTGCAAGGTTTAAGCAGGTTTTAAAACATCCGGTGGTTGTGTCCCGAGAGTGACCCACAAGCATTCCTCCTGAATGTAGGAATGTTGTCCTTCTGCAACAAACCCCGAATCTTGCCTCATCCCGAGCCTTTTCCCCACATTTCTCCTCTTTGAAGGAGGAAACTGGAGGCTAAAACATACGATGGACGGTTGCAGGAACTGGGCCTGGCTAATCTAGGGAAGGGAAGGACCCGGGGAGACAGGAGAGCATCTTCCAATATTTGAGGGGCTGCCCCAGAGAGGAGGAAGGGGGTCCAGCTATTCTCCAAAGCACCCGAAGGCCAGACAAGGAACAATGGATGGAAACTGACCAAGGAGAGATTCAACCTAGAAATAAGGAGGAATTTCCTGACAGCAAGAACAATCAATGGATGGAACAGAAGTTGCCTTCAGAGGTTGTGGGAGCTTCATCCCTGGAGGCTTTCAAGAAGAGCCTGGACTGCCCTCTGTCAGAAATGATGTTTGGGTGGCAGGGGGTTGGACTAGATGACCTATCAAGGTCCCTTCCAACTCTGTTCATCTATATATCTCGGCTGGGTATTCTCGCAAGTACAACAGCTGGCTTCTTCCCAGCAAAATTGCCCGGTGCTTGGACTCAACTCCTTCCCTCCCAGGCTGGTGTTTGGAGAAAAGAGCCTGGTTTAGCTCTGCAGACTAAGCACCGTAATTAACATCCAGCTGTCTGCAATTATTGCAAGTTCGAGGCTCAAGGTTGACTCAGCAGTCCATCCTTTCTAAGGGAGGTCAATTGAGGACCCAGTTTGTGGGGGCAATAAGCTGACTTTGTATAAAAATATACAAAAGTATGAAGGCTATTGCTTAACGCCTTGTAAGCCGCCCTGAGTCTCCGGAGAAGGGCGGCATATAAATCAAATTAAAAAAAAAAAAACAAAAAACCAAAGGGTGACACAAACAGGAGGGACAGTCAGGGAAATCACCAAGGGTGTGGGTGTGAGTGTGGGTGTGTAAGTAGCCTTTGCTTCTGATTTTATAGTGGTGGTGTTTTTATGCTCCAATCGTGGGACTCTTTTATCGGAAGCCCTTTTCTCCTACAGCAGCTAGGCCTGTTGCTATGGTCTGTGTGTGTGTGTGTGTGTGTGTGTGTGTGTAAGAGAGAGAGAGAGATGGGGGGGAGGGATATTGCACACCCAGAAGGAGAGAGGCAAGTGAGCAGGTGTTTGTTTTTAGACAATGCTTTCTCTTGTTCCGGTGGGAGGGCAAATGGAAGGGGTGGGGATGGAGAGAGTTAAGAAAAGCGGAAAAGGAAGGAAAATCAAGGTTGGAGGGGAACTATAAAAAAAAAAAAAAAAAAAAAGACAGGCAGGTTGGTTCGTGCACTGGACTGTGAGATAGCCCTGATTTAGAAAGGGAGGGTTAAAATGTAAAATATGTATGCAACAAATATATAGGCTATTTTTCTTCTGGCAGCCAGCAAACACTTAGCCTCCCGATGGGCAGCAGAGTGTTTGCTGGCTGCCAGAAGAAAAAAAAGCCTAGAAACTAGTGGATTGTGATTTCACTGAACTAGGGCTGCATAAAAATCTTGGTTTACGTAGGAAGGACCTGGCTAAAGAGAGATACACATAAAGGCCTACGAAAAGAAAAGAAAAATATATGTATATTTATATATATAATATATATTTAAATATTAGCTAATTGTTTTAAGGGAGAGAAAAAAATTAAGCATTAATGGGTTTTTCAGGCATCTGAAACCAACATATAGAAATGTATAAAATTAAGGCTATTAGGATTAGAAAATATATTGTGATCAATCAAAAAGGAGACAATGATGAGAATGAAACAATATGAGAGACATATGTGTGTGTGTGTGGAAAATCACAGTGGAAAGCAGACCACAAAGAAACCCTTGTTAAAAAGAGGGTACGTTTATATGTTGTATGTTATGTGTTTGTCATAATGTGTAGTAATAAAACAATTAAAAAAAATAGAAAGGCAGGATCTGGGAAAATGAGACTGGGGTATGCACAGAGGTTTTTTTCTTCTTCTTTTCTTAGGGGCCGAGTTAGCAAGTCGTTCTCCTAATTACTTCAGGAGGAGATAAATTTTGTTTTTATTTCTTAAAAATATAATCTCCCTGATTTAGGAACGGCGTAGTTTCACATCTGACTAGATGGCTCAAGTGGCTAAAGACGCTGAGCTTTGTCGATCAGAAAATTCGGCAGTTCAGCAGTTCGAATCCCTTGTCCTGCAAGGGTTGGACTAGATGACCTCCAAGGTCCCTTCCAACTCTGTGACTGTTTTTTCTTTTTAATCTTTTGAGAAGCACAGTTTCAGAGATCCGCTTCTCCAAATCTCACCTTATTTTTATTCTTTATTTTACACATTTTGGGTGGCAGGTACGCTCCCATCGACAAGGAGGCTGACGAAATCTGGGACACCTTGTTTCCTTCGATTCTCGAGCCGAAAAGCGAGGAAAGTGGGGAGGGTTGGGGGGGAAGGCCCTCGCTAAAATACTAAGCCGGGCTGAGAGACACAAATAAAATGTGTGATCCTGAGTTGATTTTCAGTGTCATTCCTCTGGAATTCGTTCTAGGTATTGTTTCCCATCAGTCTTATTTTTTTTGAGGATGGGAGAGGATAGTCCAGCTATCTCCTTGATACCTTCAATATAGCATCCAGTTTTGGTGCCCGCACTATTAAAAAAAGATGTCGAGACTCTAGAAAGAGTGCAGAGAAGAGCAACAAAGAGGATTAATGGCCTGGAGGCTAAAACATATGAGGAACGGTTGCAGAAACTGTCTAGTGAAGAGAAGAGAAGGACCAGGGGAGACAGGATAGCAATCTTCCAATATTTCAGGGGCTGCCACAAAGAAGAGGAGGGGGGCGGGAAATCAACCTGAAGGCAGAACAAGAAGCAACCGATGAAAACGAATCAAGACGAGAGAAGCCACCTGGAATTAAGGAGAAATTTCCTAACGGTGAGAACAATTCACCAGCGGAACAGCTTGCCACCAGAAGTTATGGATGCTTCATCGCGGGAGGCTTTTAAGAAGAGATTGGACAGCCAAATGGTACAGAGTCTCCTGCTGGAGCAGGGGGTTTCGGCTAGATGACCTCCAGGGACCCTTCCCAACTCTTGTTCTTCTGTAGTCTCCCATTAGCATGGGCTCTCCAGTCCTTCCCACCCAGCTCTCCTTCTGCTCGCTTGGACCAACTGGTTCTCTTTGCAAAATAAAGTGTGTGTGTGGGGGGGAAAACAGGGGTGTTTGGCCGTGGCACAAGAGATCTCCATATCACCACATTTATGGGGGGGGGAGGGGGAGGCTCCTGACATGAGCAATGCCTTACGTATCCAGCATGCCAGATTCACTGTGACGGTTGATTCGATATAACTCAAACCCACCTTCCCCTTGTCAAGCAAAGCCATTTAGGGGAAGAGCATCTAAGGGGGGGGGGGCGTGGAAGGGGCAGATAGCAAACGAAAAGACCCCCAGGTGGGCTTGGGGGAGGGAGGGGGAGGCATCTTCCTCTCTCTCTGTTAGGGAGAGAACCCCCTACCCCACTTCCTACTCCAATCTGTACGTAGAAATTGAATAGAATACAATTAAGAATGAAAGAACAGAATAGAATAGAATAGAATTAAGACTGAAAGAATAGAATTAAGAATAAAAGAATAGGATAGAATTAAGAATGAAATAATGGAATAGAAAGGAATGGAATGGAATGGAAATAGAAATAGACTAGAATTAAGAATAAAAGAATAGGGAATGGAGATTTTACAGTATCCTTCCCCTGGAGTGGGGAGGGAATGGAGATTTTACAGTATCCTTCCCCTGGAGTGGGAAGGGAATGGAGATTTTACAGTATCCTTCCCCTGGAGTGGGGTGGGAATGGAGATTTTACAATATCTTTCTCCTGGAGTGGGGCGGGAATGGAGTATCCTTCCCCTGCCATGCCCACCAAGCTACGCCCACAGAACCAGTAGTAAAAAAAATTTGAAACCCACCAGCAGTATAGATGTATAATCAAAACGGTTATAATCAGTATCATATTATTATAATATAATTATCATACTCTTCCTAGAATTGTTGAAATCTATGGGAAGGCAAATATTGAATAGTGGCCTTACAAAAGCAGATACGGAAAGCGGTAAAATTGTAAATTACGCTGTTGTGTCGTTTGTTTTTTTTTCCCCTTTGGCTTGTATATGCCTGGTTATTTTTTTCTTTTCCTTTTTTTTTTAAACTTGTCGTTTTTAAAGTTGGAAAACGTTCCATAACGTTCAGTTAAAAACCACTATGAAAATAAAACGCTTAAAAATGATAAGATATTTATAGGCTGTATGTTGTGTCAATGTCAAATAGGTGTTAAAATAAAATTATAAATTAAAAAAAAAACTATTAAAAAAAAAGAAATTTGGGGGGGGACGGTGTTTCAATTGTGGCCGTAAGTCGAGGAGAGCTACCCCCACCCCCAGAGGACACGTGGTTGCCCTCTTCTCCTTGGAAAAAATGAAAGCCGAGCACTTGCAAATGGGGAGACCCTCATCTGGGTGTGGGGGACAAACCCCTTTAAGCTATGCGTTTCTCTTCCCCTCTTCCAAAAGAAAAACCTTCCAAACCTCCGTATTGCCTTTCCAACTAATTGACCAGGAAACAAATCAAAATTCTCCACCAAGACCCTGGGCGATTGGCCCCAGGCAACGTAGCCCCTTCCCCAATTTCACAGCACCCGATCCTTGGACTTCAAAATGTTTTTCCAAAACATAGAGGAAAGGGGCACGTTTCCCCCCCAACCCCACCCCACCCCACCCCGCTCTCGTTCTCTTTTCCAATGTTTTCCTCTGCTTCTCTTCCGAAGCCATTGTTCCCTTTCTTTCTGGGGCGTGGGGCTTTCTCCCTCAAATTGAGGGCAAGGGCCGTGTGGGGAGGAGGGAGAGGTGGGCAGAAAATCTGCGCTCTGTTTTCGGGTTTTGGATGGAGAGGAAAAGCACAGCAGCAACTGGCGGCAGGTGAGGGTGGGATTTATTTATTTATTAGTTCGATTTATATGCCGCCCTTCTCCGGAGACTCAGGGCGGCTTACAATGCATTAAGCAATAGCTTTAATATTTTTGTATATACATGCTTAGTAGGGCTTTCAACCCCCCCCACCCCATTAAAGTGGTGTTCTTTTTTATACCAAGTTAGCTTATTGCCCCCACAATCCGGGTCGTCATTTCACCTACCTGGAAAGGATGGAAGGCTGAGTCAACCTTGAGCCTGGTGAGATTCGAACTTGCAGTAATTGCAGGCAGCTGGCAATTAAGTGCTACTTTAACCACACTTAGTCCACTGCGCCACTAGGCTCTTGGGATTACCAGTAGTCCTCGATTTACAATCACAACGGAGCCCAAAATTTGGTGCTAAGTGAGACATTCGTCAAGTGAAAACTTTTTTTAGCCTGTTTTACAGCCAGGAAGTCACCGTGGTTGTTAAATGAGTCGCAAGGTTGTTAAGCGAATCTGGCTTTTCCCCACGGACTTTGCCTTTCAGAAACTCGCAAAAGGGGATCACGTGACACCCCCCTCCTGTCAACCCCCTCCCGACTACAACTGTCATAAATATGTGTCAGATACCATGTGTCTGAATGTTGATCAGTCCTAAGTGTGGGAAAATCGTCGTTAGCCACATTTTTCAGTGAAGTTGTAATTTTGAATGGTCACTAAGTGAACAGTTGTAAGTCGAGAGCTAGCTGTACTGGGTTTCCCCCCCCAAAATTACCATTTAGTTGCCTAAAATGGTTCAGAAAATCTGATTGCAAGGACTCCCCCCCCCAAAAAAAATAAGAGGAGGAGGAGGAGGTGGTGGAGAATAATAATAATAATAGGAGGAGGACGAGATGGAGGAGGAAGAGGAAGAAGAAGAGGAAGAAGAAGAATAGGAGGAAGGGGAGGAGGAGGAGGAGGAGGAAAATAAGAGGAGGAGGAGATGGAGGAAGAAGAGGAAGAAGAGGAGGAGGAGAAGGTGGAGAAGAAGAAAACTGGGATGAGGGAGAGGAAGAGGAAAATAAGAAGAGGAGGAGGAGGTGGAGAAGAAGAATAGGAGGAGGAAGAGATGGAGGAGGAGATGGAGGAAGAAGAGGAAGAAGGAGGAAGAGAAGGAGAAGGTGGAGAAAGAGAAGAAGAAGAATGGGAGGAGGGGGAGGAGGAGGAAAATAAGAATAGGAGGAGGAGGTGGAGGTGGAGAAGAAGAATAGGAGGAGGTGGAGAAGAAGGAGGAGGAGGAGGAGGAGGAGGGGAAGGGGGAAAATAAGAGGAGGAGGAGAAGGAGAGGAGGAGGAGGAGGAGGAAAAAAATAAGAGGAGGAAGAAGAGGAGGAGGAAGAGGAAAAACAGACCAAAACAAGACACTGATGGTGAGCATGGGAGCTTCACGGAAGGCTGGAATGGGGTTTTGAGCAAAAAAAGCAGAATAATTATTTAATTCTGGAAGAGGTTTATGAAGAAGGGTTGTAGGAACTGGGTATGGTAAGTCTAGAGACTGGGGATGACAATGATAGTAGCATTCCAGGGACTGCTACATAGACGAGGGAGTAGGTGCGGGAGCTCCCATCACTGGAAGGGTTCAAGAAAAGACCTCAACAGCCATTGGTCTGAAATGGGCATAGGGCCTCCTATGCATAGAGCATAGGGAGGTTGGACTAGAAGACCTCCAAGGCCCCTTTCAGCTTTATTCCCCAGCCAGCTTGCTTTAAGATGAGGGAACGTCAACTCCCAGAATTCCCCAGCCACTTCAATTCTGGGAATTAAAGTCCACCCATTTTAAAAGTTCCCCAAAGCTGGGAAAACACTGCCCATCTACCATTAAATCAGCCGCTATCCTAGATATTCCTGGCCAGGATCTCTGTTTACTTCTTTTGGGAAATCAAAAGGAAGAGATCGCTGTCTAAGAATATCCCAAATTTAATACACAGAGGGATGCAGAAGTCATTTTTATCAAAACACATCTGGGTCGAGACCGGCTAAGGACGCCCAAGAGAACGCAGCTGTTTTCTAGGTTTAAGAAATTCTCGTCGTACGCTAAGAAGCCACGCTCAAAATGCGTAAGTTTAAACCACCCCAAAACCATCCTAGGGTAATGTGTGAATGCGCCATATCTTCAGCTAACCGGGTTAAAAATACCCCACGAACTCTGCAAACGCTGTGAACTGTTCCTACAATAATTCCTTTCTTCAATTTTACACACCTCTGGAAATACATTCTCCACCCCAGCATCTGGGAATCCCCTAGCCTTTTTTCTTCCCCTCTGCAAATTTTCTCCAAGAAAGAAAGAAAGAAAGAAAGAAAGAAAGAAAGAAAGAAAGAAAGAAAGAAAGAAAGAAAGAAAGAAAGAAAGAAAGAAAGAAAAAAAAAACAACCTTCCTTCAACCCATAATTTTTGGAAAATTTTGCTGGAGGGCAGCATTTCAACCTCTTCAGACACCTACTCCCCCCATGCCCCCCCCACAGATAAAAGAAAAATGCTGGTTCAGCCATCCATCCATCCATCCATCCATCCATCCATCCATCCATCCATCCATTGCCCTGAGAGGCTTTTGATGGGGAGGAGGTGCTGATCAGTTGCTCCAGAAACTTGCCCCCTCCATCCATAGGACCAATGGAGGGGAAATCACCCCCTTGCCCCACAGCCAGATGGGAAGGGGGGGGGGTTTCTTGGTCTGTTGGGTGGATGTTTGGGTGGTTTAGGGGTGGGGGATTTGTGGTGGGTGGGAATGGGGATTGTTATGCGTGTTGGGTGTTAAGTGAAATTCGTTGTATGGGTATATTGTGTATACACGTACAATGATAAAGTTGTTATTATTATTATTAAAATGGTGGGGGGGGAGAGGAATGATGCTCTGGCAGGATCGGGTGGGGGGCTGCGGCAAGGGAGGCTTTGATTCTTTGGGGGGGGGGGAAGGGAAGCAAGGGAGAAGAGGGGAGACCCCTGCCCCTGGGCTAGAGTGCAAGGGGTCCCGCAATGGGGAAGAAGGGAAGGATCGGCCGGCTTTTGTCTGTTTGTCGACCCCATCTCCCCCCACCCCTCTCAAGCAGGGGGAGCGCGACTCCCACGTGCCTCTTTGCCCGGGGAAGGGGGAACCCCAGCTTTGCTCGCTCCCCACCTCCAGCCCCCGCTGCAAAAGGGGTCGCTCCGCATACAGACCCTGGGGGATAGGGACAGGAGGGGGGCGGTGGTCTCCCAGAGATGGGGGTCCCTCGGCTTGACCGTGCGCACATCTGGAGCGCTCTCTCTCTCCCCCCTCTTCTTTCTCTTTTCCCCTTTCCCTTTTTCCTCTCCCTCCCCCCTTTCCCTTTCTCTCCTTCCCTCCCTCCCGCGCCGTCGCGAGCGCGCGCGTCCTCTCCCCCCCTCCGCCTCCTCTCGCCTCCGCGCGCGCCTCTGGCCAGATGTGCAAGCCAGGAACCGGCGGAAGGGTCTGTGGGGGAGGAGGAGGAGGTGCGAAGGCAGGAGGGGGGGCTGGATCTACTTTCTCCCAACCAGCAGCCGGAGAGCCAGAGAGGGGCGGAGTGGGGGGGGGGAGGTGGAGGCTAAAGGGGGGGGGGGAGCGGGGAGGAGGAGGGAAAACGAGGGGAGAGCGCCGGGCTGCGACTCATTGTGCGAGCGGGAGGGGAAAGGAGCTGGTGGCGGCGGCGGGAGGAGGAGGAAGAAGAGGAGGAAGAAGAAGAGGAAGAAGAAGAGGAGGAGGAGGAGGAAGAGGAGAAGGAGGGAGGAAGGAGGGGAGGAGGAGGAAGAAAAGGCAGCGCTCGCTCATCCGCAACTTTTTTTTTTTGTTTGCGCTTCAAGGACCCCGCCTGCCTCGAAACGGGGGTGAGGTGGGGGGGCTTTTCTCCCTCGGAGTTGCAACCTCCCCTTTGCCCAAGTTTACTTCATCTCTCCAAAGGGCAACGAGGCTGATTTAGGGCTCGGGGGAGAGGGGCGACTTCCAGGGAGCAAAAGAAAAGCCCCTTCCCCACTTTTGAAGATCTCTCTCTCTCTCTCTTCTTCTTCTTTTCTTTTTTTTAAATCCCCCATTCTGTTTTTCCCAGTCATTTTTTTTTTTTTTAGGGAGAGCATCCGGGGTCCTTCTTGGCGACGCCCCCTACCTCCCCCCCTCCACTCCTCCTCCTTTGATCTCCCCTCCCCCGGTGGGGGGGGGGAACTCAGCGACCCCCGAGGCTTCCCCCCCCCCTCCTTTTTCTTCTCGCTCCGCCTGAGCCCGGTCCGGGGAAGTTTACCGTAAAGTTTGCAAGGCAGCGGCGGCGCGTGGGAATCCCACGCGGGAAGGGAGGAGAAGCGGCGCGCGGGGCGAAGAGAAGCCGAGAGCGCGCTGCAATCCACCCACTCACCTACCCGGGCCGGGCCTTCTGGGTTGGGGAGTCCTCCCTGGCCCGCCGCAACTTCGCCTTTCCCCCCTCTCCTTCGATGATGGTTCAGCAGAGGCTTTGAAATTGGGAAGTCGGGGCAGGGGCGGCGGTGGGAGCCAGAGGCAGCCGGAGCGAAGATGCCTTCCGTCATGGAAAAATCGGGGATCCTCTCCAGGAGCCGGGCCAAATCAGCCACCAATGGTACCCACCCCAATTCCGAAGACGAGAGCAGTGAGGAAGAGCATTCGCACGGTGAGCCGATGGGTGGGGTGGGGGGCGTCAGAGGGAGGGAAAGGGGGGCAGGATCGGGACCCCGGGGGCCCCAGCCGTCCCGACCCCCCAAAAAAAGTCTCGGGGGGGGGGAAAGGGACCAAATGGGGGTGATGATGGACGGGGAGCTGCCTAGAACCTCGTCGCCCTGCTCTGCGCTCTTCCCCCCCCCCCCCTGGGGGGGGACACACACGGCGGGTGGGTGGGTGGGTGCTGATCTGCCCCCCCCCTCCTTCCCCGGCGCTGGGAAAGCCCGGTTTGGGCCGGGAAAGAGCGTGCCGATGAGCTCCGCCACTTCCACCACCACAACAATAACAATAAGGCGGGTTGGCGGAGAAGGGGATGGGCATCGGGGGGGGTGGGGGTGGGAAGGCAGATGGGCCCGGAGTTTATGCGTGGGGGCGTGTGTGTGTGTGTGTGAGAGAGAGAGAG
Source organism: Masticophis lateralis (assembly GCA_030761175.1). NCBI lineage: Eukaryota > Metazoa > Chordata > Lepidosauria > Squamata > Colubridae > Masticophis > Masticophis lateralis. Next base: position 8,171,772 of record JAUDYJ010000017.1, on the reverse strand, counting down.
AGAGAGAAGGGGAGGCCAGAGCTCTGGGTCGCGGTGGTAGCCTTGTAAAAGACCCCCCCCCCCTTCTTCTCCAGCGTCCCGGGGTTGGGGGATGCCTGGGTGAGACAATGCACCGCCCTCCCTCTCTTCCCCCCCACCCCAGGGGTGCCCTTTGGGCAATATCCTTGCCTCCCCCCCCTTTGCGAGGAGAAAGGATGCTTCAGGTCGCTGACCAATTCATCCTCCCCCCCACCCTCCTCAAATTGGGAAGTTCGCGTTGAGAGCGCTCCATTGGGTCCTCTCCTCCCCACCTCCTCGGCTCTTGCTCACCTTTAGGCATGGCGGGGCGGGGGGGGGGAGAGAGAGAGCCTCCTGCACGTGCCCCCCCCCCTCCGCCGGCTTTGTTTAGCTTCTTTAGGGGGAGAGGATGTGGATGGAAGGAGCCTCCCCATGCCTCGTGGGGGGGGGGGGTTCTGTTCCTCACGCAGCCAAGATTCTCGGGTGGGGGGTGGGGGGAAGCGTGGTTGCAAGGCTACTGCTGGAGGAAGGGGGGGCAGGAAGCCCGCCGACCAGAGAAAGACCCCCCCCCTCTCTGTTTTTCTGGGTGGATCAAGCATCCCTCCCACCCATGTCTTGGTCGGCCAGGGGGTGGGGGTGGGGGCTTCTGGGCAAGCTTTGCAAATTCCAACCCCCCCCCCCACACCCCCAATTACTACTTCCGTGGTGGAGGGGTGGGGAAAGCACAAGCTCAAGCTGCTTCAATGCCCATCTGTCTCTGCCAAGTCATTCCCACCCCACTGAAATATCGCTCACCCAAGGTGGCCAAAGCTACCTTGATTTTTTCTCCCACGAAATGCAGAGGAGGTTTTGTGCCCCCCTGAGGGGGGGGGAGGGGAAACAGGTTGCATGAGCCCCCCCCCACCACCTTAGAAGTCACAAGGGAGCTCTACCTGTTTGGAAGTTGAAATGGCTCCCCCCCCCAACTCATCCTGGGAAAAAGAGGCTGGGTGGTTGGAGGTTGACCCCCAATCTGAATCCTTCTGAGAACCTTCTCAGCTGCCCCCCCCCCCCCAACATGTGTTCCTGAGACCTTGTGCCAGGAAGGGAAAGCTTGGGAGCTGCTTGGCATGTCATTGGCTAAATGTTTCCAGATCTTGCTGCTGGTTAGCAGCTGTTTAAGGATATCAAAAGAGGGAGGGAGGGAGAAGGAAGGAAGGAAGGAAGGAAGGAAGGGGAAGAAAGGAAAGGAAAGGAAAGGAAGAAGGAGATGGAGTAATGAAGGGGATGGGAAGGAAGGGAAAGGAAAGGAGGAAGGAAGGGAGATGAAGTAATGGAGGGGAAGGGAAGGGAAAGGAAGAAGGAAGGAAGGAAGGGGAAGGGAAGGAAGGGAAAGGGAAGGAAGAAGGGAGGAAGGAAGGAAGAGGGAGATGAAGTAATGAAGGGGAAAGGAAAGGAAGAAGGAAGGAAGGAAGGAGATGGAGTAATGAAGGGGAAGGAAGGGAAAGAAAAGGAAGAAGAAGGAAGGAAGGACAGAAGGAAGAGGGAGATGGAGTAATGAAGGGGATGGGAAGGCAGGAAAAGGAAAAGGAAGGACAGAAGGAAGAGGGAGATGAAGTAATGAAGGGGAAGGAAGGGAAAGAAAAGGAAGAAGGAAGGAGGGAAGGAAGGAAGGGGGAGATGGAGTAATGAAGGGAAAGGAAGGAAGGAAGGGAAAGGAAAGGAAGAAGAAGGGAGGAAGGAAGGAGAGTGAGACAGAGTAATGGAGGGAAGGGAAGGAGAAGGAAGAAAGGCAGGCAGTCAGGCAGGAGTAACAAAGGGGAGGGAAGGGAAAGGAAGGGACAGAAGGGGAGGGAAGGAAGGAGGGAGGGAGGAAAGAAGAAGAAGAGGGAGATGGAGTAATGAAGGGGAGGGAAAGGAAGAGGAAGGGAGGAGTAACAAAGGGGAGGAAAAGGGAAGGAAGGGACAGAGGGGGGAGGGAGGGAAGAAGGAAGAACTAATCAAAAGGACAGCAGCTGGTAGGGGGACGCAGGAATAGACGGGGGGGGGGGCTTGGCAGATTTCTCAGTTATTCTCCTCTTCTTTTTTCTGGGGGGGGTGGGAGTGTGGAGGGGGGGCATCCCAAAAGGGGCCCTGATTCTCCAGGACCCAAAGGCCTGGGTCTCAGGGACGGTGTGTCTGGAACCCTAAGACAGCAAGCAAGGACCAGGAAGATGGGGAGGGGGCGGTTTATAATCTCAGGGGCTCTTTCCCAACTCTCCTCTGGCTGCTTCACTTTGGAGAGGGATCAGAGCTTTGATTTTGGGGCGGCGGGGGGGTGTAATATGGGGTTGGGGGGGGCAGCCCAACTCCCCATCAGTCAGGCCAAGGAAGCAAAACACCGAATGCCACTTTCTTTCCATGGGGAAGGAGGAAGGAGAAATGCCCTGCTGGCATTCGGGTGAGCTCTCTGGCATGCTGTGGGGTGGGGGTGGGGTCTGCCATTGTTTTAACACATCTGCAAATCCTCCCCCCCCCACCACCACCCCGTGTCCCTTTCAGCCAAACCTTTTTTCCTTGGGGGTGGGGTGGGGGCGCAGGTATGCCTGAAGATGCTCGCAGATGCTCGCGATCCGAAAGGGGCCAAGAAGCCCAAATGTTGGAAGTGCGCTGGGCATCTGAAGCGGGGGGTGGGGGGGGTGTCCCCTTGCCAGGCTCCTGCCTGGCAACTCTGGCACCCTCAGAAAGCCAGTTGTTGTCCTCCCCCCCTCCCCTCCCCCACTCTGCGTTAACTTGAGAAGCCGGTCCGAGTTTTTTCTCTCTCTCTCTCTCTCTTTTTGTGCCCTCTCTTGTTCCTTCGCAGATAGCATGATCCGAGTGGGAGCAGATTACCAGGCAGTTATTCCAGAGTGCGAACCAGGTAAAAAGGAAAAAAAAAGGGGTGGGGGGAAATAAGGGGTGGGGGGGAGGAGAGCAGGGAACGAATAAACCCCCACCCCCACCCCCTTTTCCCAGACTGCAGACAACTAGGAAAGCTGCTTTCCCCCCTCCCCCTTCTCTTTCCCTCTCTTGTTTAAACTAAATTTGTATATCAGTGATTGCAAGTTACGCTAAATAAATAAGAAGCCAGCCAAAAAGGGGGATTTGGGGTGGGTGGGTTGGCCTCTCTCGCCTACCCCTTGGGTCAACCTTCCTGGCAGTTTCCACACACCCCTCTTTCCTTTCCCCCTTCTCCCCCCCCCCAGTCTTAAAAGGGGGTCCCTTTCTTGAAACACTTCCTCCATCTCTTCTCCATCCTTGAAAGTCCTGCCCTGCCCCCCTTAAATTAACCCCTTTGGCTTCTTAGTTAGGGGGCCGCGTTAAAGGTCAAGACCCTTCTTGCAGGCTGTGTGTGTGTGTGTGTGTGTGTGTGTGTGTTGGGAGGAGCGTCATTGTTTAATAAAAAATAATAATAATAAAAGACCGAAGCAAACAGAAGGCATGAGGATGGCTGCTTAAATGGTGCAGGGAAGAAGGGTGGGGGAGGGGGGAGAAGAGGGTGTGGGGGGGTGTGAGGAGGGGGGGGGGCGTCCCTTCCTTGCTCCTTTATCCCCCTCCCCTCCTTTGGGGGAAAGAGGGATTTGGCCTCTGTGTGTGTATGTGTGTCCTTAATGGCCTTCTCCTCTTTTGTCTACCCAGAGAGTCCGGCTCGGTACAGCAATAAAGAGTTAAAAGGGATGTTGGTTTGGTCCCCTAATCACTGCGTTTCGGATGCCAAATGTGAGTGGAAAAAGCAGGAAAAGCAGCCTCGCATCAATGGCCTTTGCCTTATTGTGACCCCCCCCCCTTTCAGTCCGTCTCCCCCCCCCCCAGGAGCCTTATTCCTCCAAGCTCTTCGCGTGAATGAATCGTTGTTGGGGTTCACTCCACTTCCAGAAGCAACCTTGCCCTAGGTTTTCTAGGGGTGGGGTGGGATAGGGGGATGGGTGGGTGGGTGGGTGGGATTTCATCTATTCCACCCTCAGCTGGTAGCGCAGCCTTTGATTGGCAGGCCTCCCTTCCCTCTCCCTCCCTCTCGAAGCAATTATTATGCCGTTCGTGTGTTCCCAGTTTTTTTTTTTTTTTTTTAATCTGGCTGGTGCAGGAAGCTGGGGGGTGGGTCGGCAGCAGGAAAGGGAGACCAGCCTTAGCTGAAAAGCAAGGTTGGGGGTTGGGGGGGGTCAGTGTTGGGGTTCGGTGGTCCCCAGGGGTGCTTCGGAGGAGCGCCCGCTAAAAGGATGGGGCTTGGAAACTCAGAAGGGTGGAGGAGGAGAAGGGGTTGTAGCAGAAATATTTTGCAGCATCGTTGTGAGGTTTTTCGGGTGGAAATGAGGGAGGGGTCAAATACAGGTAGTGCTCGACTTGCGACCGTTCGTTTAGTGACCGCCCGAAGTTACCACGGCGCTGAAAAACGTCGCTTGTGACCGTTTTTCACACTTAAGGACCGTTGCCGCATTTCCGTGTTCAGGTGATCAAAATTCAGACCCTCAGCCATTGACTCGTATTTATGACGGTTGGTGTCCTGGGGTTATGTGATTCCCTTTTGCAACCTTCTGACAATTGCAATAAGACTTATATATAGGTGGTAGTACTCGGCTTACGGCCACCGTGAAGCCACGACATATATGTTCTTAAGTGAGTTCTGCCCCGTTTCGTGAACCTTTCTCGCCACAATTCTTAAGCGAATCACGGCAGTTGATAAGTTAGTTAACCCGGTTGTTAATCGAATCTGGCTGCCCCACCGGCTTGGCTTAAGGTCACAAAAAGGAGATTACGTGGCCTTGGGGGACCCAGCAACAGTCGTAAGTACGAACCAGGTATCTGAATTTTGATCACTATGATGGTGAGGGTGCGACAAAGGTGGTTCACCGTGAAAGGCGGTCACAAGTCGCTTTTTCCCAGTGATGTCGTAACTTTGAACAGTCACTAAATGAACTGTCGTAAGCGGAGGACTGACCGCATGCCGCTTTAAAAATATTTTAGTGCCCTTTCTGAGCAGCTTACAGAATCAAGCATATTGCCAAAAATCTGGATCCTGGAGGACTCTTTTTCTGTGCCGTTGTAACTTCAGACGGTCACTAAACGAACTGTCATACATCAAGGACTACCTCTCTTATTTATTCCGGTTATTGCTCCGCGCCCCCCCACTTTCCAGAGTCTGACTTTGCTCTCTTTCTCCCCCTAGTGGACAAATATATCGCCATGGCCAAGGAAAAGCATGGCTACAACATCGAACAGGTAAACAAAGAAATAGCATTAAAAGCCCAGTCAAACTTCCCTGGATCGGGGCCCATCTTTCTCCTTTTCAAGTTCAGCTTTCCCACAGGGACTAGAAACTTATTTTTAAAGGGACTCTCACCTCTTCAGGCGTGGGAGATTTTTCATGTCTCTTTTTTTCTTTCAACAGGCTTTGGGAATGCTATTGTGGCATAAACACAACGTGGAGAAGTCGCTGGCCGATTTAGCCAATTTCACGCCGTTCCCCGATGAATGGACGGTGGAGGACAAAGTCCTGTTTGAGCAAGCCTTCAGCTTCCACGGGAAAAGTTTTGCTCGCATCCAGCAGATGGTAAATAAATGCTCCATTCGGCCTTGCTTGGTGGTTTTGGCACTGCTATGGTGGGATGGGGTTTAAACCACCTTACTCTTCTCTTTCTTATCCACCAGCCAATGAAGTTGATTGACATAACTTGACATAACTATAGCTAATGAAGCCGATTGACATGATAGCCAATGAAGTTGATTGACATGATAGCCAATGAAGTTGATTGACGTAACTTGACATAACTGTAGCCAATGAAGTTGACTGACATAACTATAGCCAATGAAGTTGATTGATGTAACTTGACATAACGATAGCCAATAAGTTGACTGACATAACAACTATAGCCAATGAATATAGCTTGATTGATGTAACTGTACATAATGATAGCCAATGAAGTTGATTGATATAATGATAGCCAATGAAATTGATTGACGTAACTTGACATAACTATAGCCAATGAAGTTGATTGACATAACTGTAGCCAATGAAGTTGATTGATGTAACTTGACATGATAGCCAATTAAGTTAATTAACATAACTTGACATAACTGTAGCCAATGAAATTGATTGACATAACTTAAGCCATTGAAGTTGATTGACATAACTTGATGATAGCAAAAAGGTGATTGACATAACACCTATAACCAATGAAGTTGATTGACGTAACTGGACATAATGATAGCCAATGAAGTTGATTGATATAATGATAGCCAATGAAATTGATTGATATAACTTGACATAACTGTAGCCAATGAAATTGATTGACATAACTTTGCATAACTGTAGGCAAGGAAGTTGATTGATGGAACTGGACATAACAATAGCCAATGAAGTTGATTGACGGAACTTGACATAATGATAGTCAATGAAGTTGATTGACATAACTTGACATAACGATAGCCAATGAAGAAGATTGATGTAATTTGACATGATAGCCAATGAAGTTGATTGACATAACTTGATTCTAAAAAAAAAAGAAGATAAATTAGTGGCAAAAAATGAATGCGTGAACGAGATGTTTTCAACAGCAGGGAGTCCTCGACTTACAAACGGTTCATTTAGTGACCGTTCAAAGTTACAACGGCACTGAAAAAAGGGACTTAGGACCGTCTGTCACACTTAATGACCATTGTAGCATCCCTGGGCTCATGCTTGGCAACTGAAGTAATTTTAATTGCGTTGTGTGAGAAGCCAAACCCACAAGTTTGGGACTAAAGTGTGGATCCAGTGAGCCCTTTACTGAGCGTTGATTATTATACAAAGGTTTAGAACAGTGTTTCTCAACCTTGGCCGCTGGACGATGTGGGGACATCAACTCCCAGAATTCCCCAGTCAGCAAAGCTTTGCTGGCTGGGGAATTCTGGGAGTTGATGTCCCCACATCGTCCAGCGGCCAAGGTTGAGAAACACTGGCTTAGAAACTGGATTTCTTGACCATAGACACTCTCCGGATAAGGCTGACTGGATCATCACTTTATGCCAACCGATGCACCAATTTCTCTCTCTCTCTCCATCCATCTCATGTAGCTTCCTGACAAGTTAATCCCCAGCCTGGTGAAATATTACTACTCTTGGAAGAAAACCAGAAGTCGGACAAGTGTGATGGATAGGCAAGCCCGAAAGCTGCTCAGCAGGAAGGAAAAAGACGACAGGTGATCCAGTAAAGGGATCTGGTCTGCCATAGGGCAGAGGAAGGTGCTTGCTTGAGGGCTTTGTAGAAGGTTATGTCAAATCCCCCCCCCCAAAAAAATGGTCTCCTGGATCAAATGCAGGCCAAATGCTGCTCTTCAGGGCTCGCTCTCTGTGGTGAGAGAGAGAGAGAGAGAAAGAGAGAGAAAGAGAGAGAGAGAGAGAGAGAAAGTGTATGTGTGTGAGAGAGAGAAAGAGGAAGAGAGAAAGAAGGAGCCAGAGGGAGAAAGAAAGAGGGGAGAAAAAGAGAAAGTATGCCTGAGAGAAAGAGTGAGAAAGAAGTGTGTGTGTGTGTGAGAGAGAGAGAGAGAGAATGAGTGGGAAAGGACACAGATGAAGAAACAGGCCAACTATACAGATGTTTTTATGGGAAGTTGCATCTGAGAAGAACAAACTAGGATAAACCCACAATTAGATGGAAACACGATCTAGGACAGTGATGGCTAACCTTTTTATTGTCACGTGCCAAAAGCAGGGGGAGCCCGTGGGAGGTTGCACGTGTGTGTGCCCACATTTGTAATACAATACCCCCCCCCCGTGCCCCCGCACATGCACGCACAACCTCCCCCCACTTTTGGCACGCGACACCAAAAAGATTAGCGGTGGGCCCAGTAGGCCTGTTTCTTGCCCTCCCCAGGCTCCAGACGCTTTCATGGAGCCTGGGGAGGGCGAAAATGGCTTTTCCCACCTCTCCGGGAGGCCGGAAACGGCCCATTTCCTATCTTCCAGTGGGATTAGAAGGCCTGAAAATCAGCTGGTCGGCGTGTGGATGCACACTGGAGCTCAGATAAGGGAACATTTGCATGCCCACAGATATGGCTCCGTGTACCACCTCAGCCATAGGTTCGCCATCACGGATCTAGGATGAGAAGGTCTGGGGTGGCTGGAGAAGACTCCACTCAAAAGTGCCGCATTTTCCCCACAGCAATGATGAATTAGAAGACGCTCGGCAGGCCAGCGAAGGAGAATTCGATGCCATAGATCCCAAGAAGGAGGTAAGGGACCGGGAAGGCTCGACCACGCAGCAGGGGTCCAGCAGGGTGCCAATACAGGTAGGTCCTCGACTTACAACCTTCCGTTTAACGACGATTGGAAGTTACAATGGTCCCGGAAGAAAATGGCCATTTCTCACGGGCCTCGCAGCGTCTCCCGGGGTCAAAATTGCAGGACTCTTGGCAACGGACTCATATTTATGATGTTGCAAAGTCCCCCCGAGTCACGCAAACCCCTTTTTGTGACCTCCTGTCTCCCGAGGGCGGGGGGGGGGGGGGAAGACAGATTCACTTAACAACCGGGTTGCTAACTTAAACCCAACGACTGCGACGAGAACGGTCGTAAAATGGAGCAAGACTCACTTCCCAAAGGTTCTCGTTTAGCAACGGAATTTTGGCCATCAGTCGAGGACTACCTGTACTGGATCAAGACCCAGAGGTGGGTCTCCACCCCGTTTCATCCCTCACTCCTCTCTCTCTCTCCACCCCACCCCCAGCCCAGTTATCCGAAGACCCCCAGCAGCAAACCTGGGCCAATGAAGAAGGAAGTGCAGCTGCCCCAATATCGGCACCATCCTCTTCGCGCTCGCCGGCGCCCTCCGAAGGGCATGTACCTGAGCCAAGAAGGCATCACGGGCCTCTCCACCAATCCTGACATGGCCATGCTCACCTTGCGCCATCTGGACTCCCAGCTCGTTTCCCTCAAACGCCAGGTACCGAGTCCAATCAATCAAGTCCAATCTCAAAATCTTGCTGGTTTTCTTTTTTTTTTTAAATTATTTGTACAGGGCCCTTATTTTAAATGGTGTCTTTGGCAGCGGAGGATTGCTAAAGTTAACAGTGGCGCAGAATAGAAGCTGCGTTTAAACGTTGGCTTTCTCCCATTTGAAGTGAATAGGATAGGATAGGATAGGACGGGACGGGACGGAACGGAACGGAACGGAACGGAACAGAACAGAACAGAACAGAATAGAATAGTGGAATGGAATAGGATAGGATAGAATAGGATAGAATAATGGAATGGAATACAATAGGATGGAATGGGATAGGATAGGATAGGATAGGATAGGATAGGATAATGGAATGGAATAGGATAGGATAGGATAGAATAATGGAATGGGATAGGATAGGATAAATAGAATAGAATAATGGAATGGAATACAATAGGATAGGATAGAATGGAATGGGATAGGATAGGATAGGATAGAAATAGAACAGAACTAGTAGAGAATAGAATACGGTAGAATATAGAATAAGAAATAGAGAATAGAATATAGAATAGAATCGTAGAGTAGAATAAAATAGAATATAGACTAAAATAGAATAGAATAAGTAGAGAATATAGAATGGAATGGAATGGAACAGAACAGAACGCTATGGAGTAAGAGAGTCGGAAGGGACCTTAGAGGTCTTCTAATCCAACCGGCTGCTTAGGCAGGAAACCCTATATACCATTTCAGACAAATGGTTGTCCAATCTCCTTTTTGTGGGGGAACATTCGCAACTTCTGGAGGCAAGGAGTTCCACAGGTTAATTGTTCCGTCAGGAAATTTCTTCTTGCTTCTAGGTTGTTGGTAGTTTTATCTCCAGCTCCTTTTGGGTCTCCTCCTTCCATCCTTTAAGCTTGTGGGGTGCTTCCTGCCCCCAAACTTGGAAACCCCGTTCTGAGACCCCCCATCCTTTCCGTGCTAGGTGCAAAGCATCAAACAAATCAACAGCAGCATGAAGCAGGCGCTAGGCGAAGGGATACACAAACTGCGCCCAATGGAGGTAAGAGTTCACCTGTGTGCCGATGTGGGAACCCCAGAGAGGTCCAACTTTGTGCTCCCCAAAATAGGAGGTAGTATAACAGGCAGAATATTACTTGTATTTATTTAAGAGTAAGGGAGCCATTTTGGTTTAGCCTGGTTAAGGCTCCAGGCTGGAAACTAGGTGGGGTGAGTTCTAGTCCCGCCTTAGGTGTGACATTCGACTGGGAGACTTTGGGCCAATCACCAAGAGGCAATGAGTTCTAGTCCCGCCTTAGGCATGAAAGACAACTGGGAACTTTAGGCCAATCACCAGGAGATTGTGACTTCTAGTCCTGCCTTAGGTGTGAAAGACTGGGAACTCTGGGCCAATCACGAGAGGCAATGAGTTCTAGTCCCTCCTTAGGCACAAAAGAGGACTGGGAGACTTTGGGCCAATCACCAGGAGACTGTGATGTCTATTCCCGCCTTAGGTATGAAAGACTGGGAACTCTGGGCCAATCACCAGGAGACTAAGTTCTAGTCCCACTTTAGGTATGAAAAACTGGGAATTTTAGGCCAATCACTAAGAAGCAATGAGTTCTAGTCCTGCCTTAGGCACAAAAGATGACTGGGAACTTTGGGCCAATTGCCAGGAGACTGTTAAGTTCTAGTCCCGCCTTAGGCATGACAGCCGTCTGGAAGACTTTGGGCCAATCGTCAGTAGACCATGACTTCTAGTCCCGCCTTAAGCTTGCAAGCAGACTGGGAGGCTTTGTGCCAATAACTCCACTCTACCCACCTCGCAGGGTTGTTGTTGTAGGAGGAAGTGGAGGTGGAAGAAGTATTAGACACGTTCACTACTTTCCGTTACTTATCAAAATAATAAATGTGGATGCAGAAATAAATTTAGAAACTATAGAAATTCTATTCGTTCCGTAGTATTTGTGTAACTGAGTTGGGGGCAATATTTGGAGAGAAGATTGGGGGGGGCAGTGCCTTCCTGATTTTGGGGTACCTAAGTGCTCTGGTGCGTTCCCCTCTGAGATTCAATTCAAACCTGTAATTTTGCAGACTAATATCAAATTCAACTCCCGCTGGACAACCGATGAGCAGCTGCTGGCAGTGCAGGGTGAGTTTTCCCTAGGAAAATTGGGGGGGGGGGTCACCATGTGGAATGGGGGGGGACACCCACCCACCCAGTAGGATCAATAAGTAGCACTTTCCCCCTGGGGGAACCAGGGAGATTTTGTCCCCAAGTTCCGATGGAGGGCGCTGCCCTCTTCAACACAAGAGACGGGGAAGCCACGCTCTGTTGGCCGGTGCATGAACCAGCTGTCCTGTTCAACCTTGGCTTTTCTCCTCTCCCTCCCCGCCAGCCATCCGGAAATACGGCAAAGACTTCCAAGCCATCGCCGAGGTGATCAGCAATAAGACGGTGGCGCAGGTGAAAACATTCTTTGTCAGCTACCGCCGGCGGTTCAACCTGGAGGAGGTGCTGCAGGAGTGGGAGGCTGAACAGGAGGGCTTGAGCCCGGCCCCCGCCCAAGGCAGTTCGTCTCCCCAGGAGCAGAAGAGCAGCAGCGAGGAAGAGGACGAGGTGAGGGGAAAGAGGGGAAGGCTTCGGGGCTGCCGGGCACTGTTTGGGTAAACACCACGGCGTTGACATCATTCCTTTGGTCCCTGCAGGTCCAGATCACCGCCGTATCGCGATCTGCGCAGCCGCCTCCAACCCAGCTGCCCCAGCCGCCTCCTGCGCTTCCCCCCCTCCCTGCCTCCCCCCGCCCTCCCCCTGTGGCGCTCTCCCAGCCTCCCCCCTTGCTGAGGCCCACCCTGCCCACCGCACCCATGCTGCACCGCCAGCCGCCGCCCTTACAGCAAGGGCGTTTCCTCCAGCCCAGACTTTCAGTCAACCAACTGCCGCCTCCGCTCATCCGGCCCGCGGGGTCCCGCCAGGCCCCGCCACGAGGAGCCCAGCACCCTCCATCGCTGCTCAGCGGGACAGGAGAGCCACCCCCTCTACCCTCCTTGGGGTCCCTCTGAAGGGGGACCCCTCTGTGCCAGCCTCATCGCGGCTCCAGTGGGTGGGGTTCAGCTGGGAATGGTACGAGCCCACTAGTGTGGGTTGGAGGCAGCGGGCAGGGGAAGAGGCGGGGTGGGCAGGAGAAAGGGGAAGCTCTTTCCATTCCTGCCCTCCCCTCCATCGCGGAGAGCTGGCAGTCCTGGATGGGGTAATGCTGGATTTGGGGCAAGGGGCTTGGTGGGATAATGAGAAAACAGTAGAAGATGTAGCTTCGAATAGGACTGGACTGAGTACTTTCCACTGCTTGAAAAGAAGGGGAGGATGATGATGAATTGAGGGGGCGGGGAGAAAAAAAGGGGGGCTGTCTGCCCAATTTTGGGGTGGGGGAAGAGGCCGAACTGCTCCAGAACCAGAAACCCCCATTCTGAAGAACGAGGACTTGGAATTTCTACAAGGATGACCGAAAAAAAAAGAGGATTGAAGTCAGATCTGCTCTGTACTTACTCATCGCTCTCCTCCTGGTAGCAGTGCGCGAGCATCAGAGGCCAGCTGTGGGTCGCCTTAAGAGGAAGAAGAGGACCATTACGTGCCCCCCCAAATTTTCTGAGAACCTAGCAGCCCCCCCCCTTCCCTTCTGCCGGCAGCTCAGTGCCGGCGTCTTTTTAGAGTCCACACGGCATTTTCAATAAAGATATTTTGGTACAAGCTTCAGGATGGTGCTTGACTGGAAGAGGGGCCAGGGGACATCCCTCCCCCCCATCATTTTAGCCAATCCACAGCTTGTGACATTTTCCCAAGGAAGAGCTCCCCCCACACCTTCCCCCTCCCCATCATTTTGGAAAAACAAGCTCGGAGCATGTGCTTTTTATTTCTTTGGCTTTAATAAGAAACCGGCCAGAGACTCCCAGAGATGCGACATGTTGTCTCAACTTTGGACCGGGCTGGAGCGGAAAGGAGTATGCTCCCCCCCCACCCCCCCCACATGAAAGGTTGCTGGTCCCGAGTCCTGGGGGGTGGGGGTGAGGTGGGGTGGGGTGGCACTGGAACAAATGTGGAACCAAAAACAGGAATCCGACGCTAGGTAGATGCTTTCTGGAAAGTTTTAATCTAGAACCTGTAAAACTACATCAAACGGCAGCATCCTTGAGAGAGAGAGAGAGAGAGAGAGAGAGAGAGAGAAAGAAAGAAAGAAAGAGAGGGGAAGGATGGGAGGGGAAGAGAATGACCCCCCCTCCCCAAAAGGACATGATCTTCTTTCTTTTTTTAAAAAAAGGCAATGTTGTGATGAGAAATTAAAACGAAACCAAAAAAAAAAAAATTATAACCACTCACAAAAACCGAGGTATCATTACAGTTATATACAAATCAGGCGTGTGTGTGTGTGTGTGTGTCAGAGAAGGTGAAGGGGCTGCAAAGCCCCCTCCCCAGGACCAAAAATACATTCTCAAGAGGGAGGGGGGGGCAATGTGACAACGAAAAGAAACCCAGAGAGAGAGAGAGCCACCCCCCCCCCAAAGAGAAGGCAAGGGGCTAAAACCGGGGCCTGAGTCTCCGTCTTTTTTTTTCTCTCCTTTTGCTCTTGTGCTTTGGAAAGGGAAATAAAAATTGGGGGGCGGGGGAGGGACAGAAGCCCCCACCCCCATAGTTTTCAGCAGACGTCAACCCAAGCTCTCCAGAAAGCGGGGGGGGGGGGGGGAGGGGGGGAGGCAGCGTACCTGTGACCCGGGGATAAAAAAACAGCAGGCCCAAAGCTCTTCAACCCATCCTGAACATCCAAAGGCTTTTTTGCCGGAGGGTGGTGAAAACCCCCTGGGCTGTGGGACACCTCCCCCACCCCAGCAGGCCTGTTCCATAGCCAGCCTCTGGCGCCCCCACCCCTACCCCTCCCGCCATGTTTGGGCCCACGGGAAAGACATGCCAGGAAGGGAAAGGAGGGGAGGGAAGAGAAGGCTAAAAACCCCACAGTGGGGTTGTGCAGCATTCAAGACAGGAAACAGGACTCCATTGTGACGTTGTGTGTGTAAACAGGGCGCTGCTGACCAGCCCAGAGAGTGGCCTTCTACCGCCATGCCTGTATAAAGGGGAGGGGACATGGGGAGGGGGGACAAAGGAGTGACGGATCAGGTTGCTGTGCGGATCTCGGGACAGTCCCATCCCCTCCCAACCCTCCCTCCATTCAACCCCGACGTCGGCTCCCCCCAATTAGCAAGGAAGAAACAAAAAAACCTCGGGAGGATTGCAGGGTCTTTGTTTGCAGTGTGTGTGTGTGTGTGTGTATTGGGGGAGGGAGGTTGTGTCATCTGCAGGGACCAGGCAGAGGTAGGGGGGACACACACACCCCTCGGAAGCGTCCCTTGGCAGGGCAGCAAGGAGGCACTTGGCTTCCATTGTTGGCTGGCGGGCACGCGACCCTCGGCTCTCCCGTTTCCCCAGCGAAGGGGCCCCTGGCTGCTGCTCTGCCTCCCTCACCTCACCATCCCAACCGCCTCCTGCCACAGCTGCCGTCCTCCTCCGCCAACCCGGGTTGCGAACCCGGAGGTGGGTAGGGTGGGGGAAAGGACCCCCCTGCTCCCGAGGGGCGGGGGGAAGAGTCCCTGCTTTTCTGTTGCAGTTTGGTAGCATGGCAAACCCTGTCTCGTGTACAAGAAGGAAAGGAAAAGGGAGGGAAGGAGGGGGAGAAGGAAGGAAGAAGAAAAAAAAAGGAGGAAGAAAAAGTACCACGGTCGCCACGGAGACCAAAAGGGATGCTTCCTCATCAGACAGACAGCCCTTGGTACCCTCCCATTCCTGTTGCCACGGAGACCAGCTAGGTGGCTGCCAACCACAATCCCACGCACCCTGTCTCCATGGAGATCCATCAGTGGGAGGGGGGGCGTGGGGAGATGGAGAGGCTCCCTCTTGCCCTACCCACCCCCCCTTTGCCCGCATAAACCCTCTCAAAAGTGAAGCTGCGGCTCTCTTCCTCCTGATGCTCCCACCTCCGGTCGCGTGTGTGCAGGCCAGGCGCCCCCTCCCACCCCCCTCTTTCTCCCGGGGTTGGGCCCCGTTAAAGCTTGAGTTCGTTGGCGATTTTGGAGGCAATGTTCTTGAAGGCCATGGAAGTGCCTGATATCCGCTTGAAGCGGACGCCGTTGAGCGAGAGGCGGGGCAGTTTGCAAACTTCCATCTCCCACTGCACGAAGGCTTCGTGGCCCGGCGCCCCATGCATGCACAAAAGCATGTATTTCTCCTGCAACTCGCACTGGCAACTGTTCGCGTCCAGCACCTTCCGAATCTCTTTCATCATCTCGTTGGGCTCCATGGAGCTGGTGGTCTTCATGCTCCAGGTGAAACGCAGTGACCGCGGCTTGGCGTCCCGGTTCTCGTCCCGGTCTTTCTCGCCCCCGCCACCGCTACCCATCATGTGAGGCCTGCCAGGGGGGAGGAGAAAGGGAAGAAAGGGTGAGGAGAGAGGAGGAATCCCTCCCCCCCTGCCCATCCAACTGGCATCAGTGTGCTGCCCAGTCCGATCCGTGACCCAGAAGAGCTGGGGGTGGTGGGGGAGAGATGGAAAGAAAAAGAATTAGAAGAGGTAGAGGAGACGGAGACGGAGGACTGTGCTGTCCTTGGTGTTCTCTGAGCGCCGTTGATTTCTTGCAGACATCTAATTACCAGACGAGGTAACATCATCAGTGTTAAACTAGAGGTGGGAGAAGGAGGAGGAGGTGGTGGTGGTGGTGATGGTGGAGGAAGAGGAGGAGGACTGTGAGGTCCTTGGTGCTCTCCAAGTGTGGTTCTTTTCTTGTAGTCATTTTATTACCACACAAGGTAACATCATCAGTGCTAGAGGTGGGAGGAGGAGGAGGACTGTGGGGGTCCTTGGGGTTTTCTAAGCGTGGTTCTTTTCTTGCAGATATTTAATTACCAGACTAGGTAATATCATCAGTGCTAGGAAGGAGGAAGAGGAGGAGGAAAAAAAGAGAAAGAGGTCAGGGCAACAAAGAGGTGTAAGAATGGAGGTAGGTGCCAAGGAGCAGCCTGGCCCTGTCGGAGAAACAGACCGAGTGGACCCAGGGTGGGAAGCCCCTCCCAGCCCTGGCTGCGTCTCACCTGAGGGTCTCCACGCGGTCTTTGCTTTCGGGCTCATGCAGGTTCCTCAAAAAACAGAGCAGGAGACAAGCCATCAGCACCCTCCAGTTAGCACTTCCTGCCCCTGGTTTTTCTTTTCTTTTCGCCCAAGCCGTGGGGAAGGGCTTCAAGGCATTCAAGGGTGGGGAGGGGGGCTAAAGTATGGTGGCCTCCCCCAGGCAGAGCAGACAGCCCCTCTCGGTTGTTGTTCGGCATGCTGGGATCAGCCAAGGCAGCCTTTTTTGGTGGGGGGGGGGGGGAGAGGTGTGAAGCTACTGGATCAGCCTTGGGTTTGTTTGGTTGGGTGCAAGCACCGTTTCTCTAATCCATTCCCGCAGAGCAGAAGCCACGGACAAGCAAGGAAGAAAGGAGGAAGGAGGAGAAGGAGCTACTTGGAGCGGGGGGAAACAGGCTGAGCCACGGAATGAGGGGACTCCTGGTCTGGGCACTAGGCCTGCCATGAACCCCAACTGGGCAGTCTTCAAAAGAGACAAGAGAACCCCCAGCCTTTCCTTCGAAAAGATTTGTGGTGGCTGAATTGTCTCTTTTGGGCATGAAAGAAGTGGGGAAATGGTGGCATTTGTGGAAAGCTATCATGTCAAATGAGTTTCATCTCCTTTTGCTTGGGGTCTGACCCTGCCAGTTTTGGGGAACGCTCCCTCAAACCCAGGAAGACTCAGAGGCCTTCTTTCCGGCCTCTCTTTCTTGTTCATTTCTCTCTCTCTCTCTCCTTTCTTCTCTTCCTTTTTCTTTTCTTTCTTTCCATTTTCCTTCCTTGTTTCCTTCTTCCTACCTTTCCTTTTCTAACTCTCCTTTCTCTTTCTTTCTCTTTTGTTTTTCTTATCTTCCTTTTTTCTCCTTCTTTCCATTCTCCTTTTCCTTCCTTGTTTCCTTCTTTCTTCCTTTTCTAACCCTTCTTACTTTCTTTTTTCTCTTTTGTTTCCTTTCTTCTCTTCCTTTCTCTTTTCCTTCTTTCTATTCTCCTTCCTTGTTTCCTTCTTCCTTCCTTTTTCTTTTGTTTCCTTTCTTCTCTTCCTTTTCCTTCTTTCCATTTTCCTTCCTTTTTCTTCCTTCCTTTCATTTACGTCCCCTTCCTTCCTTCCTTCCTCTCTTCTCCTTGAAAAATCTTTCGTTTCTCATCCAAGAAGAACGGAAGAAGCTTTTTGGATGAGAAGCAAAATGTTTCCAAAGCCCTTGCCTTTTGCAAAAGCAGCCCCGACGGAAGTGCTGGTCTGCTCCCAACTCTTTTCCGTGCCCAAGCCCCCTTGAAAGGGTGCCCTTTCGCCCTGCAGATCACTTTCAGGAGGCGCTCTCGTGGCACACCCCTGTGCAAAAGGGAGAGACACTGCAAGGGCACTTCTGGGGTTGCTCACAGCTTGAGACTCCATCTGCCAAGGCGATGGATGGCTTCAGTTCTCTCGCAGCAGAGAGTTGCAGGTTGAGGAGGGGAAGGGGGGGGGGGCTATCTTATAATAAATACCTCCCCTCTGTTTTTGGGGAGGGGGAGAATTACATGCATTCGCACATACACATCCTCTGTTCTGCCCCAGCTCTGCTCCCCCCCCCCCCAAGAGAATGTCTCTGGGTCAATTTTGTAGGTCAAGACTGTCGCTGTAACAAGGTTGAGATGCTGAAGGTTGAATAAAAAAGGCAATTTTTCTTTCTTTCTTTTTTTTCTCCACTTCTCTCCCTCTTTCCTTCCTTCTTCCCTCTTTTGTTTCTCTTTCTCTCTATCCTCTTTCCTTCCTTCCTTCTTCCTCCCTTTTCTTTTTTTCTTTCTCTCTCCACTCCTCTTTCCTTCCTCCCTTCTTCCCTCTTCCCTCTTTTCTTTTTCTTTCTCTCCACTTTCCTTCCTTCTTCCTCCCTTTTCTTTCTCTTTCTCTTTCTCTCTCCACTCTCCTCCCTTCTTCCCTCCCTTCTTTTTTTCTCTCTCCACTCCTCCCTCCCTTTTCTTTCTTTCTTTTGTTCTATCTTTCTCTCCACTCCTCTTTTCCTTCTTCCCTCTTTTATTTTTTTTCTTTTTCTCTCTGTCCACTCCTCCCTTCCTCTTTCCTCCCTTCCTTCTTCCCTCCCTTTTCTTTCTTTCTTTTTCCTTCTCTCTCCACTCCTCCCTTCCTCTTTCTTTCTTTCTCTTTCTTTCTCTTTCTCTCTCTCTCTCTCTCTCTCTCTCTCTTTCTCTCTCCACTCCTTCCTCCCTTCCTCTTTCCTTCTTCCCTCCCCCCCCCCACCTCTCTCTCTTTCGGTGGGGAAGTGCAAAGGGCTGTCAGGAAGCAAGTATTGCTGAAGCAAAGGCTGGGTGCTTGGAAAAAAAACCCCTAATTCTGCTTATTTTCCATTTAAACCAGACTTAGCTAGAGCTGGCTTGATTCCATTTATTTAAGTCTGGCATCTCGCAGCTCACACTCGACATTGTGGAAGTGACGGCTGAAAAGTGACGGAACAATTTCCTCCTGATCAGAGAGAGGAAACATATGGGAACTACAGCATGAGACCAAGCTTGCTACACAGAGAGTTCCCCACTTACGGACAGTTCATTTAGTGACCGTTCGAAGTGACAACGGCACTGAAGAAAGTAACTTTTTCAAACTCACGACCGTTGCCTGAGCAAAATTCAGACGCTTGACGGCTGACTCATGTTTATGACGGTTACAAATGTCCCCGGGGTGGGGGTGTCATAGATCCGCTTGTGCGACCTTTTGACAAGCTAAGTCAATGGGGAAGCCACTGAGTCACTTCACAACCGTGTGACTCACTTAACAACTGTGGCAAGCAAGGTTGTAAAACGGGGCGAAACTCAACTGAACGAATGTCTCACTTAGCAACAGAAGCTGCTTATTCAATCCAAAAGCTAGATTTCTCTTTATTTTAATCCCGGCTTTTTTACTGTTTTATTTTATTCAAGGTAGTAAATGTACCTAATCCTTCCTCCTCCTATTTTCCCCACAACAACAAGGTGGGTAGGGCTGAGAGAGGGAGAGAGGGACTGGCCCAAAGTCACCTGGCTGGTTCTCTACGTCTAAGGCAGGACTAGAACTCTCAGGTGCCTGGTTCCTAGCCCAGCACCTTAACCTCTAGGCTAGGGAACTCCAATCTTGGCAACTTTAAGACTCGTGGACTTCAACTCCCAGAATTCCTCAGCCAGCTTTGCTGGCTGAGGAATTCTGGGAGTTGAAGTCCACGAGTCTTAAAGTTGCCAAGGTTGGAGACTCCTGCATTAGGCCAAAGTCATAAATTTACCTTTGTTATCTCACTGTATTTTTTTTCCCCTTGAAAAGAGATCACTGCAACCCACACCACGGATAACATCTTCCCATTGGGGTGCAACCCCCTCCAGGGCCTCCATTTTCATTCCCTGAGGAGGGTTATGAAGTTCCCTGGGTGGGCTGGGTACCCGTTCACCACCTCCCTCAAGCTAAGTCTGAATCTTCAAGGCAGTGTCCGGCTGCAGAGCAGAGGGACAGCCCAGCTTCTCCTAACCACCACCATGCAGGGAGGAGGATTAGTGTGGGGAAGGAGGAAGAGGGGGAGTGGGATGGGGATAAATTCTGGTTAGAAAGAGCAGAGGCCCAGCCAAGGCAAAAACCACGAAGATGGAGAATCACCTTTAAAGAGACAGCATTCTCGGACACTAAATCCCAGGCCAACTAATTTTCTGGCGACCCAGATGGGACTGAGTGGAAACAGCCCCTCCCAATGGGCTTCCCTGTCTGCAAGCTGAGAACTAATGAGCCCCCCGCCCCCAAACTGTCCCTTTAAAGGTGCCCTCTGCGTTCACACACAGCCACCCTTGACCACCACAGGTTGGGGGGAGGGAGAGAGAGAGAGAGAAAGAGCAAGCGAGAAAGAGAGAGCGAGAGAAGCTGGCAAGGAGGAGGTGAGTGTTGCACGAGAGGAAGAAGGAAAAGAGGAGGAGGAGGAGGAGGAGGAGGAGGAGGAGGAAAAAGAACAAATTCCAGAGTGACGAACGCCTACCTTCTGGCAAACCTGAAAGACAGATTTCTAGAAGGGGAGGGGTAAAAAAAAGGGAGGGGGGAGGAAAAAAACACGGTGGTGGGTGGATGAGCAAGCGTGAAAGTGTGAAATGAACAAGCCGTGGATCCCAGAATAGGCCGGTGCCCCCATCTTCCCTCCCCAGATTGGGCCTGGGAGGGTGTCTTTGAGGAAAGGGAGGCTGACGCGAATGCTCCCCCCCCCCCGTTTTTCATTCCTTCCGTCCAATGCAGGAAGATGAGTGGCCTCCCTGTGTCCCAAATTGGGACTGTCTGGGAGAATGGGGTGGGGGGGCTCCCCAAAAGCTTTGGTCACTTCTTTTGGAAGGCGAGGAGGAGTGAGGAACCGGGGGTTGCTGGGGTCACCCCTCCTCTTTCCCACCCCATAGCCCCCTCTGGCTGGAGGCTGCCCAGGGAAGGACCCACAGAAGGATGGGGTGGGTTGGGAGGGAGGGGAGGAAGGAAAGAAGGTAAAACACACAGCGAAAGAAAAAGGGGGCTGGAGACAGGAGGTGCTGGATTGCAGAGAGGTGGGTCCCCCTCCCCCCCCCCATTCTCAAATCCCTCCCCTCCCCTTGGGGCCTTGCAAAGAAGGTTTACAAAACAGCCTCTCGGATACACACAAACACACACACACACACACACACACACAGGCAGGGGAATTCTGGGAGTTGAAGTCCGTCCATCTTAAAAAAATGCCCAAGGTTGAGAAACCCCAGGGGTACCTTGGCTAAAGTGGCATGTGGGCAGTTATGGCTGGGGTACCCCCACCCAGAAACTTTACGGGGTGAGGACAATTTCGCTGCACAGCTGAGATCAGGGAATGGCAGGTTGGGGGAGGGGGGGGGAGTGGAGATTCTGAATTGCGATTCGCCAGAAGAACCAAAGGCGTTGGAACAACCATTTGTCTAAAATGGTATAAGCCCGGGGGGTGGGTGGGTGGGAGGGATGGTCTAGAAGACCTCCAAGGTCCCTCCCAACTCTCGTTATTCTTACTTACAGGGTGCTGTTATCAGGAAAGCCCACCCCATCCCGGACTTTGCAGTGACAATTATGGCTAAGCCATCCTGAATGATAGCCTGTCATTCCCCAGCTCAGTTATTCCAAAGATAATCTCCCGTTGGGGAG
Organism: Masticophis lateralis; assembly: GCA_030761175.1. Lineage (NCBI taxonomy): Eukaryota > Metazoa > Chordata > Lepidosauria > Squamata > Colubridae > Masticophis > Masticophis lateralis. The sequence continues at coordinate 8,150,600 of JAUDYJ010000017.1, read as the reverse complement.
CTGGGGAGGGGGAAAACTTCTGGGCTTCGGCAAGGAGAGGTTGTGCCCCCACCCTGTGGAGCTGGGTGGGCTCGTCTCCCCCCTGAACGGAAAGAGCCGACGGCAGCTTGGATTCTTGGAGAGTGTGTGATTCAAGCATGGACAGATAACAATAGCAATAGCAGCGGTATATAGAGGTGTGTAGAGTTCAATACCGCTTCACAGCCCTCTCTAAGCGTTTAAGACAACTCCCAACAATCTGGGTCCTCATTGTATCGGCCTCGGAAGGACCGAAGGCTGAGTCAATCTTCAGCCTGGGGAGATTCGAACTGCCAAATTGCAGGCAGCTGGCAGTCAGCAGAAGTAGCCTACAGTACTGCACTCTAACCACTGCGCCAGATGGCGGGCAATGGAACGTGGGGGTTGTGAGGAGGGAGAGGGAGGGGCAGCGGGGGTCCAATGCACACAAAGACTCAGCCAACATGTGCCTCTCGGAGCCACAGAAATGGAAGAGGGGAGGGTGCCTGTCTCACTCTCCGCCCCCCCCCCCCCCCCCGCCATGCAGTCACACCACCCAGGATGCATTGGGGGTTCCCCCTTCCCCAAGTTCGGTGCCTCCCCCTCCCCTCCCCGGCTCACCTGCGTACGAACTTGGAGGTGAACTTGCTGAAGAGGCTGCCCGAAGCTCCTCTTCGGCCTTGGCTGTTGCCGGAAGGCGAGGCGGGCGTCAGGCCGTAGGAGAGGTTTTGTTGGTCGCGGACCGGCCGGAGCTGCCCGGCGTGGAAAGTGCTGCGGCTCTGTATGCCTCTTGGGAAGTTGGTGCGCTCGGGGAGGGCGCTGCTGATGTTGTGGGCGGAAGGGGAGGCCACAGGAGCCCGCTGGGGAGCCGTGCTGTGGGGGGGGAAGGAGAAGAAGGAGGTCAATCAGGGGAGGCCAGACTGAGAGACCCTCCACCCTGCTGCCTTGGGGGGACGAGGTATGTCAGCGAAGGGAGAGAGAGAGAGAGAGAGAGAGAGAGAGAGAGAGAGAGAGAGAGAGAGGGAAGCCACGTTCTACCCATGAATGCTGGGTTTGGGATTCCTGGGGAGGGACGAACAGAGAGCAGATCCGTTGGGTAAGGTTGGAGGCCAATTTTAGGTGGTATCTCAAGGGGCTCTCCCCCTAGGGTGAAGATCGGTTCGATAGTGACGGTGGGGGAAGCTGGGTTCACTTAACGACCAAGGCCAAAAAGGTTGTGAAATCAGGAGCGGTCAGGTGCCGTTTTCACTTAACGACTCCATTGCTGTTAGTGACCGAAGACGTTCTGGTCCCACTCTTGTTCACAAGTAGAGGACTCCCTATAAAACGGATTCCCTTCGTCCCGGGCATGGAGAGGGAAGGGAAACCTAGTAGATAATCAGCGACGTCATCCTGGCCGATGGGGTCCCAAACAAGCCAGGATCGTAAGCCAAATCGGAAACCCGGTGACCCAGGGCTCTGAAGTGTTTGAGGGCATTTGAGGAAGGATGCCGTGAAACATGTTTCCCACCCACCCACCCACCCAGCCTTTAGGCCAAATGATCTTTGATGCTCTTAGAAAAAAGAGCACCCAACCCATCATTCCTGATGGATTTCCTCCACGAGGCCAGATTCCTGGCTTAAAGTATCGTGAGAATCCAGGGCCAGTTTTTCCAAGTTCCGGTAGTTGGTAAGAAGGAGCATCTGGGCAGAGGTGCTGTGTGGTACCCAGAGCATGGCTCCGTCTGGGGGGTCCCCCCTCCCAGGTTTCAGGACAGAACCCCCAAACCTCTCAGTTGTTCTGCCCCGATCTCCTCTAAGGCAGCCCCCCGTGCGAGGGTCACAGCTCTGGGGCCAGGACGGGACACAGAACAATGAAGCCAAGGGGGGCAGCTGGAGAGACCTGGAGGGAGGGAGGGAAGGAAGGGAAGGAAGGAAACACCCCCAAGCGCACGCAGCTGCCCACTTGCCTAGGTCGCTGGGCCTCGCAGTGATTGTCGGTGGGGGGCAGCGTGGGCTTGGAGGGGTGCACCGAGGCGGACATGGATTTCTGGTGCTGGCGCGGGCGCGCGGAGCTCACGGCGGCGGAAGCGGAGGCGGTAGAGGCCCTGGAGCCCGGAGTGGTTAGGCTGGCGGGGAGGGGGAGAAAAAATAAAATCAAGCCAGGGAGAAGCCAAGGAGTCCAAACCAAGGAGAGAAAATGGGGTGGAGGGAAGGAGGAGAGGGGAAATGGGTGAAGCGGGCTGGCGGATGAAATCTGTGGCGAGCCCCACCAACCATCCCAGACTATTAGGTGGGGCCAGCTGGTTTTGGGGAGGCGGCTATGTCCTACCATTCCTCTCCTCTCTTCCCCTCCCCTTTTCTTTCTCCTTCCCTTTTCTTCTTCTATCTTCTTTCCTTTCCTCTATCTTCCTTTCCTTTCTTCTATCTTCCTTTCCTTTCCTTTCCTCTATCTTCCTTTCCTCCTCTCCTCTCCTTGCTCCCTCCCTCCCCCTTTCCCTTCCTTCCCTTTACTCTATCTTCCTTTCCCTTCCCTATCCTTTCCTTTCTCCTTTCCTGTTCTTCTTCTATATTCCTCTTCTTTCTTCCTCTTCTTTCCTCTATCTTTTCCCTTTCCTTTATCTTCCTTTTCTCCTCGCCTCTCCTTTCCTTATGACCTCTCTTCCCCTTCCTTCCTTTTACTCTTTCCCATCCCTTCCCTATCCTATCCTTTCTCCTTTCCTGTTCTTCTTCTATCTTCCTTTTCTCTATCTTTTCCCCCTTTCCTTTATCTTCCTTTCCTCCTCTCCTCTCCTTTCCTTACGCCCTCCCTTCCCCTTCCTTCCTTTTACTCTTTCCCTTCCCTTCCCTATCCTTTCATTTCTCCTTTCCTGTTCTTCTTCTATATTCCTTTCTTTTATCTTCCTTTCCTCTCCTCTTTTCCCTTTCCTTTATCTTCCTTTCCTCTCCTCTCCTTGCTCCCTCCCTCCCCCTCCCCCTTCCTTCCTTTTACTCTTTCCCTTCCCTATCCTTTCCTTTCTCCTTTCCTGTTCTTCTATCTTCCTTTCCTCTATCTTTTCCCCCTTTATCTTCCTTTCCTCCTCTCCTTGCTCCCTCCCTTCCCCTTCCTTTCCTTCCCTCCTACCAACCTTCTTTTTTTCCCTCCCTCCCCCCTTCTCATCCTATCCATTCCTTCATCAGCTAAAGGGTGGGTGGGTGGGGAAGAGGTCCCCTCAACCTGTCACGTCACAGAGGGAGCCGCCAGGAGGTCCACAGGCATTCTGGGGAAAGCAAATATACAATACACAACCCGGTATATATGTATATGAGTCAAGCACTTCCACCCCCAGATGCGACAGGAGGAGATGGAGGCGAATGGAGGCTTTCCGGGGTGGGGTGGGGTGGGGGAGCGACGGCGATGAGGGGTGGGTGCATGACTCTTTGAAGCTTTGAAGGAACCAGGGGGTTGGGTCCAAAAGAAAAAAAAAAGGTACAAAAATATGTGTGTGTGTATGTGAATGTCACAGGAATGAAGGGATGAGGCTTGCTCCTTGCTAGCTAAGGAAAAAATATCCCTGAGATCGTGAGAAAGGACTTTCGGCTAGGGATTCAGGGGGGAGAGGGGCAGCGTGCAGGGGAAGTAAAGGAAAGCCCCCCCCCCACTCTCACCAAATGGAGATGAAAGGAGGGGTCCTCACCCCCCCCGTCTCCTTATCAGCATCAATGGATGCTCTGAAGCTAAGCGCAGGGTGGGGGTGGGGGTGAAGGTGGGGGTCTTTTCAGCAACTCTTCTGCACCTCCAAAAGGTATCTCATATGCAGGGGTCATTCTTGTCCGGAGGGGTAGCTTGCAGGGCTGGGTTCAGGCCTTTGAAACGGGGTCGATTAAGATCCAATTATAGCGGTGGCTCAGTGGCTAAGATGCTGAGCTTGTCGATCGAAAGGCGGCAAGTTCAACGGTTCGAAACCCTAGTACCGCCTAATGGGGTGAGCTCCCGTGACTTGTCCCAGCTGCTGCCAACCTAGCAGTTCGAAAGCAGGTAAAAAAAAAATTGCAAGTAGAAAAACAGGGACCCCCTTTGGTGGGAAGGGAAGAGCGTTCCGTGCGCCTTTGGCGTTGAGTCATGCCGGCCACATGACCACGGAGACGTCTTCGGACAGCGCTGGCTCTTCGGCTTTGAAACGGAGATGAGCACCGCCCCCTAGAATCAGGAACGACTAGCACCTATGTGCGGGGGGAACCTTTTTACACCTTTTACCTTTTTATAGTTTTGAAAAGTGGTTGCAGCGTTTTGGGGGCAGGAGAGGGGAGGGGAAAGCCACACCACTTTAAATAAAGAATAAAATACTTATGTGAAAACTGCAAAAGAAAATAATGAAAGACTATTTTTCTATATGTAAATAAGCATTATTATTATTATTATTATTACCATTGATATTATGATTATTGTTACTATTATTACTAGCACAATAATTTTGCCAAAGTAAATGGACTCAGACAATACACCGTTGACTAAACACTTGTGTATATTAAAGGGGAAAAATGTGTGTGTGTGTGTGTGTGTATATATATATATATATATAACAAACTATTCTATATATGTTTAGCCAGGTTCTTCCTACGTAAACCAAGATTTTTATGCAGCCCTAGTTCAGTGAAATCACAATCCACTAGTTTCTAGGCTTTTTTAATGGCAGCCAGCAAACCCTCTGCTGCCCATTGGGAGACTAAGATAGATCTATTTCAGGCGTATAAGCCCTCATCAGTTAGCCACACCCTCATCCCATGTATCCTCCCTGTAAAGGTACAGTATTTACAGGGAGGATACATGGGATGAGGGTGTGGCTAACTGATGAGGACTGCATAAAAATCTTGGTTTACATAGGAAGAACCTGGCTAAAGAGAAATACATACATACATACATACATATATTATAATAATAATAAAACAAGTTTTAACTCAATATCCAAGTCTGGTGAAGGATGGAGAACCCTGCTTTAAATTTTTTGTTCCTGGGTGGGGCAACCCCTGGGGTGATCAGGGTCAACTTCCCTCCTCCTCCTCCTCCTCCTCCTCCTCCTCCTCCTCCTTACCTATCTTTGCCGTTCTGTATTGAGTTCTGGCCCAAGCTGGCACGGTCCAGCATGGGGGAATTGCGGCTCCGGTTTGTGCTGGTGGAAAGGACGCTGTTCTGCAAAGGAGGAAAGATGCCAAGTGAGGGACGGGCAGCGTCCCCTGTGTGTGTGTGTGTGTGTGTGTGTGTGTGAGACGTCGTGATCCCTTTTGTGACCGTCTGAGGATGGGGAAGCCAGCTTCGCTTCACGACCGTGCTCCTGACTTCACAGCTGCGATGATTCGCTGAGCAACGGGGGCAAGAAAAGTCGTAAAATGAGGCAGAACTCACTCTGCCCGTATTTCACCGAGCCCCATAAACGTTGGGCTCAATTGTAGCTGTTATGTCAAGGACTATCGGTTGTACAGCCTTTATACAGGAACAGCAATACAGGTAGTCCTCCACTTATGACCTGTCGCTTAGCGACAGTTTGAAGTTACGATGGACCCTCCTACCCCCCAATTTTTTTTTTTAAAAAAAAGTATTTATAACCCAGTTCTGAAGTTCAATGGCAGGATAGCCCCACAGCCAATTAAATGATCATTTTTGGAGAACTTGGCTACGAAACAGTTCGACTGATTTATATGACGCTTTTTGGATCGTTTCCATACCTTTTAGTATTAGAAGTTAGAAACTTCCATACAAATAATAGACTTGCTTTACGACCAACGTGCCATTCACATTATGACCGCTGGCTTTCGTTTTACAACACCCCCACGAAACAGGTGCTAAGCTTGGGCTGGTCACATGGGTGCCTCGACCTACGGTGGTCGTGTCTTAAAGAGGACAGAAATTCGGGATTCCGTTACGGTCGTAGGTCGAGGACTACCTGGATAGGGGAATTCCCGAGCGGCCACGCTGGACAGGCGGTTACAGATCAGCGATGAAGCCACCCTCTGCACCCAGTCACTGGGTGTTGTGTCTTGTGATTCTTGACTGAGTGTATCTTGTCTTTTTGTGTACACTAAAAGCCTATGCACCACAGAAAAATTCTTTTTGTGTCCAATCACACTTGGCCAATGAAGAATTCTCTCATCTGTCTATCATCTGTCTGTCTGTCTGTCTGTCTGTCTGTCTGTCTATCTATCTATCTATCTATCTATCTATCTATCTATCTATCATCTATCTATCTATCTATCTATCTATCTATCTATCTCTATCTATCTATCTATCTATCTATCTATCTATCTATCTATCTATCTATCTATCTATCTATATCTATCTATCTATCTATCTATCTATCTATCTATCATCTATCTTCTTTTTCTCATCTATCTATCCATCTATCCATCCATCTCTCTCTCTCTCCCATCTATTATCCATCTATCTATCCATCTATTTTCTCTCATCTATCCATCCATCCATCCATCCATCCATCCATCCATCCATCCATCCAACCATCCATCTTCTTTCTCTCATCTATCCATCCATCCATCCATCCATCTTCTCCCTCTCTATCTTCTTTCTCCCATCCATCCATCCATTTTCTGTCATCTATCTATCCATCCCTCCCTCCCTCCATCCATCTTCTCTCTCTCTCCCATCCATCATCCATCATCCATCTACCTACCTATCTACCTACCTACCTACCTACCTAAGTCCGCGGGTGGGAGGATTCTTAGGGCACTGACCGTGGAGGGCATAGGAGTGCTTTTCTTCCTCTCCAGGCTGGGCAGGGGGCTGGCGGGCACTTTGACGGTGCTCCCGGCCTTGCTGCGCCCAGCCTCCCTCTCCTCTTCGGGCCTCTTGTTCTCAGCGTTGGCTGCCTGCGTTTTCTTGGAGTAAGACGTGGACGTCGGGATGTTGGGTACTGCGGGGCAGACGAAAAGAAGGAAGTGAGTGCCAGGGAGACGCAGGAAGGAAGGAACAAGGAGGGGAGGGGTCCCCAACCTTGGCAGCTTTAAGGCTTGTGGACTTCAACTTCCTGAATTCCTCAGCCAGCTTTGCTGAGGAATTCAGGGAGTTGAAATCCACAAGTCTTAAAACTGCCAAGGTTGGGGGACCCCCGCTTTAGGGGCAAAAGAAGACACATACACACCCGAGACCAGTGATGGCTAACCTTTTTGCCATCGTGTGCCAGGAAGGGGTGGGCAGGGGAGGTTTGTGTGCGCGGGTGCCCACACCAATAATTCACACCAATAATGGCCCAAAATTACCCGGCCAGCTTTCATGCCTAAGGTGGGACTAGAACTCACCGCCTCCTAGTGATTGGTCCAAAGTCACCCATCCAGCTTTCATGCCTAAGGCGGGACTAGACCTCACCGTCTCCTGCTGATTGGCCGAGCCAGCCAGCTGGCTTTCATGTCCAAGAACTCTAGAATTCACTATCTCTAGTCTCTAGGCCACCCCCTTCACCACGACACCAAGCCAGCTAACTCACCGGCTGGGAGACGGTGAGTTCTAGTCTTTTCTTTAGGCATGAAACAGCTGGGTGACTTGGGGGCAATCACCAGGAGACGGTGAGCTCTAGTTCTGTGTTAGCCATGAAATCTGGTTGGGTGACTTGGGGGCAATCACCAGGAGATAGTGAGTTCTAGTCCCACCTTAGGCATGAAACAGCTGGGTGACTTGGGGGCAATCACCAGGAGACGGTGAATTCTAGTTCTGTGTTAGCCATGAAACCTGGTTGGGTGACTTGGGGCAATCACCAGGAGACGGTGAGTTCTAGTCCCTTTCTTAAAGCTGGCTGGGTGATTTGGGGCCAATCATTCTCACTCTCAGCCCAACCCACCTCACAGGGTTGTCGTTGTAGGGGAAAATAAAGGAAAGGAAGGAATCTTTCGGCATCTTGAGTTATTTATAAAAGAAAATAATGAAAAGGTGGGAGATCATAAATAAATAAAGAAATCCATCTTATGGAGGAAAGCCCCTCCCTGCTTGGGCCCAGAATGAAGGGGACCCCGGAGCGGTCCCCGAAACTCACCCTGGTCACTTAAACGGCGCTGCTTGGGGTTGGCGGAGACGCTGCGCTGTACCTTGTGCGAAGGGGAGGGGACCGTGCTGTTGGCGAGCTCAGGCTGGGGGCGAGGTTTGAGGGTGCTGCTGTCGTTGTCGAGCTGCAAGAGCAGGAAAAAATGGGAATCAGAAAAGGCTCCAGACCTCAAGAGGCAGTTTCTCCCAATCCAGGTCACGCAAGCCTTCGGAGGTAGAGTTCCCCCCCACAAAAAAGCTAAAACGTTTTTTTCCCCCCCTCGTGGAGGTGAGAGCTTTCTTTTTGTAACCGTAAGCCTCTTTTGCAAACTGCCTTTGCTGCAAAGGAACTTAAAAGTTTCTCCTTTCCATCTCTTTTTTCTTTCTTTCTTTCTTTCTTTCTGCACTTTTTGTTTTATTTCTTCTTAATTTCGGTTAGTGTGGTTTTTATGTTCTCTGCAAAACTTTCATTAAAGTTTACCTTTCCTTCCTTTATTCCAGCTTCCCTATCTTTCTTCCTTCCCCTTCCATCCACACCTTATCAACTTCCTTCCTAGCTTCCCTCCCTCCCTCCTTCCTTCTTTCCTCTTCCATCCAAATCTCATCTCCCTCCCTCCCTCCCATCTTCCTTCCTTCTTTCTTTCCTTCCATGATCTTCCTTCCCTTCCATCCACACCTCATCTACTTCCTTCCTAGCTTCCCTCCTTCCCTCCTTCCTTCCCCTTCCATTCACACTTCATCGCCTTCCTTCCTTCCTCCCTCCCTCCTCCATCCAAATCTCACTGAATAGATTGAATAGATTAATTTTAGTGGGTTTTAAATTGGTTTTAACGGGGTTTTAATAAGGGGTTTTAATAACGGCCAAATAGTTTTAACTTATTGTAGTAATTTTAATTTTTGTGTGGATTGTTTTAATATGGCTGTGAACCGCCCTGAGTCCCTCAGGAGAAGGGCGGTATAGAAATGCAATAAACTCAAACTCAAACTTGAGGCAGATGGGCAAACCCCCCCACCCCACCCCTACTTTGCACTCACCTCTGAGTTTTTGTAACCTAGCAGTAGATACGTCGCCATCACTTCATTATACTTCTGGCTGACTAAGGACTCTTGAATTTCTTCCCGGGTGTACCCCATAGAAATCATGAGTTCTGGAGGGCGAAGGAGAAGAAGAGGGCGGGAGAGAGGAGGAGGAGGAAGAAGAAGAAGAGGAGGAGAGTCAAGATCGGAGGTGATATTCAGCAGGTTCTGACCAGTTCTGGAGAACCGGTAGTGGAAATTTTGAGTAGTTCGGAGGACTGGTAAATGCTACCTCTGGCTGGCCCCAGAGTGGGGAGGGAATGGGGATTTTGCAGTATCCTTCCCCTGGAGTGGAGAGGGAATGGGGATTTTGCAGTATCCTTCCGCTGGAGTGGGGTGGGAATGGGGATTTTGCAGTATCTTTCTGCTGGAGTGGGGTGGGAATGGAGATTTTGCAGTATCCTTCTGCAGTAGGGAGGGAATGGAGATTTTGCAGTATCCTTCCCCTGGAATGGGGAGGGAATGGAGATTTTACAGTATCCTTCCCCTGGAGTGGGGAGGGAATGGAGATTTTGCAGTATCCTTCCCCTGCCACGCCCACCAAGCCACGCCCACCAAGCCAAGCCATGCCCACCAAGGCACGCCCACAGAACCTGTAGTAAAAACTTTGGAATCCCACCACTGGTCAAGACCATCTGGTGGGAAAGACCTCCCAACCCACCTGCTCAGAAGGTAGAACATCCCTCCTCCTACCCATCAAATGAGGATCGCCTAGCCCAGGGGTGTCACCACTCAAGGCCCCGGGTGGAGAGAGATGCGGCCTGCAGGGTGCTTAGATCTGGCCTGTGGGCTGCCCTGGAAACAGCGAAGGACTGGCAAAGGTGCTCTCCCATGCTCCGTTTTCACTGGCAGAGGGTTGCAGGAGGCTGTTGCAGGTGGCCCAGCGCTCAGGCCACCACAGGTGCCCCCCCCAACTTGAGTGACGTTGAGCTGGCCGTGTCCACCTTGATGACCCCACGCCCCCAAGGTCAAACACAACCCTGATGGCTGTTTCAAAACTGAATGTCAAAACTCAATAAAATTGAATTTTGACACACACCCCGGCCTAGCCCATCACCCCTTCCCTAACGTTGTACCTGTCCGCCGAGGGTCCTTGTAATCTGGCAGAGGTTCCACGTAAGGCTTCAGTTCATCGTCCTCGTGACCCACATTCATCCAGCGGTCTTTCATGATTTGCTATTGGGGGTGGGAAAGGAGAGGCAGATGTTAGAACTGCATGGAGGAGGGGATCCTGACCTTCCTTCCTTCCTTCCTTCCTTCCTTCCTTCCTTCCTTCCTTCCTCCTCCCTCCCTCCCTCCCTTCCTTCCTGTTAGAATACAGAATTGCAGGCTAACTCTGCCCACAGCCAGGAAGTTTGATCCTGACCGGCTCAAGATTGACTCAGCCTTCCATCCTTCCGAGGTAGGTAAAATGAGGACCCAGATTGTTGGGGAAAATAGGCTGACTCTATAAATCACTTAGAGGGGGCTATAAAAGCACAGTAAAGCGGTATATAAGTCTAAGTGCTATTGCCCTTCCTTCCTTCCCTCCCTAGTGGTTAGAATGCAGTATTGCAGGCTAACTCTGCCCACTGCCAGCAGTTCGATCCCAACTGGCTCAAAGTCAACTCAGCCTTCCGTCCTTCCGAGGTGGTAAAATGAGGACCCAGATGGTTGGGGGCAAGAGGCTGACTCTGTAAACCGCTTAGAGAGGGCTGCAAAAGACTGTGAAGCGGTATATAAATCTAAGCGCTACTGCCCTTCCTTCCTTCCTTTCTTCCTTCCTTCCTTTCCTCCCTCCCTCCTTCCTTGCCATGGTGGCACAATGATTAGAATATTTCAGACTAATTCTGCCCACTGCCAGCAGTTCGATCCTGACCGGCTCAAGGTCGACGCAGCCTTCCGTCCTTCTGAGGTCAGTAAAATGAGGACCCAGATTGTTGGGGGCAAGAGGCTGATTTTGTAAACCGCTTAGAGAGGCCTGTAAAAGCATGGTGAAGCGGCATGTAAGTCTAAGCGCTACTGCTATTATATCGAACCCGGACTCTGGAGGAGCTATTTATCGCATACACATTCTACCCTGCATCCATTGTTTCCACAGGACGTTCAGGGAGGTGAGGAGATGGCGGAGGAAAAAACAAAACAAAACACATCAAGGAATTAGATAAAACAGCCACACTGAGGCAGCCCCACATCCCACATAATGGACAGGAGGAGAAAGATTTGGAACTCCTTAATGCTCTCGTGAGCTTTTGCTGGTTTTCTTGCAGTCGTTTCTTTACCAAACTTGGTAACATCATCAGTGCTAGAAAGGGAGAGGGATCGCTCTCCGTTCAGATACAACGAGTCAATGGCTTCTATATAAACGACAATAATAAATGACTCATATTTATGACGGTCGCAGAAGGTCCCGGGCTCGCGGGATCCCCTTTGACGACCTTTCGAGAAGCCAAGTCAATTTATTCACTTTAGCGAATAAGTCCATTTATTCCGATTCACTTTTAAGAACCGCGTGACGAGCTTAACCACGGCAGGGATTCCCTTCACAAAACGTTGGCCGGGAAAGTTCCGTTAAAAACGGGACGAAAGCTCCTTTAACCACTGCCCCGCTGAGAAACGTAAAATTCTGGGCTCGGCTTGCGGTCGTAAGTCGAGGACCGCCCGTATATCCGAGGGAGGAGGAGAAACCCACAACTGATGGGTGCTTGAGCAGAAAACCAAGAGGCGAGAGGCGCCGATGTTCCCAAAGGATGATTCCTGCCTTCTCAGCAGCCTCCCTCGCGTTTTCCAGGAAAATTGTTTGTGTGTGTTTTGGGGGGGGGATTTGCTAATGTCCTGCTTGGCTGGCTGCTTCTTTTTTTCCTTTCTGCTTTCAAATCCACACGTGTGAAAGCTTTCTCGGCCCTGGAGTGGCAGAACTGATGCCTCGTGGTCAGCAAAACAGACTCCCTGTTGGGAAAGCTTAAGGAGAAAGAGGGGGGTTGAAAGGGGCTTGAGAAAATTACCTCTTTCCCGCAGAGAAGCAATTTGGGCCAGACAAAGAGGAGCGGCAGACGACGGGGAAACGAAACGGGGCGCCTTCACACAACCAGCCAGGATGGGTTTTTTTAAAAAAAAAAAAATTAAAAAAAAGAATAAACCCGAGAATCATAATGGCGGAAAGAGAAACGGATTGGCAAGGCAAAAAATGCTCACAAAAGAGGAGGCGCTCCCCTAAAAATCACCTTGGTTGTTTTGACACCAGATTTTGGTCCGCCACGATGTGAAAAAAGAAAAAAAAAAAAGATGCGGAGACTCTGGAAAGAGTGCAGAGAAGAGCAACGAAGGGACTGGAGGCTAAAACTTAGGAAGAAAGTAGGTTCTGAGCCGAATTCTGCTCTTGCATTAGCAGGGGAGCGCTAAAAAAAAAAATGGAACAGGGGTCTAGTCCTCAAGATCGGAATAGAACGCGAAGGGCTCTCAAGTGTAGATCGAAGAGGCCCTCCAGCGCTCCCCCAAAGGGGTCTCCTGACCCACCAGCATTGTCTCTTCCCTCCAGAAGGGGCTTGGCGCTTTAAGGGTGCCACCTAAAGCTGCAGGAGCAGCCTGTCAGAAGAGCCAGTCAACTGAATCGCCAAGGATGAGGCATGGCCCTGTAGCCAGCTCTTCTACAAAATAGTTTGAACCCAAGAGAAGGGCCCTTTCTAGATTTCTACAACAAAGAGTTGTCGAGACTCTAGAAAGAGTGCAGAGAAGAGCAACGAAGAGGATGAGGGGACTGGAGGCTAAAACATAGGAAGAAACTGGGTTGCAGGAACTGGGTATGTCTCGTTTAATGAAAAGAAGGACTTGGGGTGACTTTCAATATTTGAGGGGCTGCCCCAAAGAAAGAGGGAGTCAAGCTATCCTCCAACGATCCTGAAGGCAACGGGTGGAAACTAATCAAGGAGAGAAGCAACTTAGAACTAAGGAGAAATTTCTTGACACTGAGAACAATTAATCAGTGGAACTACTTGCCACCAGAAGTTGTGAATGCTCCAACACTGGAAGTTTTTAAGAAGAGGTTGAACAACCATTTGTCAGAAGTGGTGTAGGGTTTCTTGCCTGAGCAGAGAGTTGGACTAACAGATGAACAGAGTTGGAAGGGACCTTGTAAGGTCATCTAGTCCAACCCTCTGCCTAAGCAGGAGACCGTACGTAATTTTTGACCAACGGCAGTCCAGTCTCTTCTTGAAAGCCTCCAGGGATGAAGCTCCTACAACTTTTGAAGGCAACTTCTCTTCCAGAAGTTAATTCTTCTCAAATTGTTTCTTGAATAATCCACCGTATTTCTATCCAAAATGCTTTAACTTTTTTTACAAGTCCACCCTTAAAAAGAGGATAAAGTTTACTCCTCAGTTGTTCTTGCTAGGTATAATTACAGACCGCACAGTTATAGAGACTAATTTGATTTTGAACTTAACAACGGCAGCAAGATAGTTGGTGGCGCAGTACTGGAAGAAGGAAGAATTGCCTATTATTCAAGAATGGACGTTAAAAGTAGTAAATTTAGCAGAGATCTCGGCATATTTGAAGGGCCATTCAAATGAGAAATATATGTTGGAATGGAGAAGATGGATTGATTACATTCAAAAGAAATATCGGACTAAGAAATTTCAATTAGCTTATGAATGAACAGAGAAATGTTATAACCTATCTAAATTTAGTTTAATAAAAGGGGGGTTAAAGTACAAGAGGGAGGTAGGATGTTATAGTTAGTTAGCTTATGTTAGCGTACGATTGTTAAATGTTATACCCTGTATTTTGCTCTGGGAGGTTGGGGGGGGGGTTGGTGTGGGGGGGGGGGAGGGAGGGGGAAGGGGGAACATTTGTAAAATTTATTAAAACTTTTCAATTAAAAAAAAAAGTGTCAGGAAATTTCTCCTTATTTCTAGGTTGAATCTCTCCTTGGTCAGTTTCCATCCACGATTCCTTGTCTGGCCTTGGAAAATAGCTGGACCCCCTTCCTCCTCTCTGGGGCAGACCCTCAAATATTTGGAAGATGCTCTCTTGTCTCCCCTGGTCCTTCTCTTCCCTAGACTAGCCAGGCCCAGTTCCTGCAACCATTCAACCTTTCCAATTCTGTTATACTGTTCTGTTAAACCACAACTGGCTAAATTTGGCCAGGATTAACAATAAGCCATTGCTGTTCGATGACAAAAGCCGGGCCTCTGTCTTATTCCCAATCACCACGTGTTTTAAAGAAATGCTCCCCAGAGTTCTTTCAAAGCTAACAAAGAAAAAGTCACAAGAACACAACAAAGGGAGCCAGAATTCCTGTCGCTTTCGCAGAGGACGTATGTTGAATCACCTCTGTTCCCCCCCCCCCCCAATTTTCTGTCTTTTGGAAGTGTGAAGAGGCCTTTTTTCTGATCCTGAAATCAGCAAGCTATTCACAGCGGTGATTGATTGTCCGGGGTAGCTAAAAGGAGAAGCCAACCGCTAATTATGAAATTAAATTTTGCAAGATCGGGATGGACTCGCGATTGAAGGAGGCGCTGTGCAAAGATCAACGCGCCCCTGGTGAAAGGAGCAACGCCTCCGGTGATGGGAAGAGCTTTTGGCTTCTGGCCCACGACTCTGTAACCGTTAACAGGTAGTCCTCGACTCACGACCGCAACGGAGGCCAATATTTACGCAGATAAGCGAGACAGTTGTTAAGCGAGTTTTGCCCCCCAGTTCACCAGCTTTCTTGACACAGTTGTTAAGTGAATCAGGGCAGCTGTTAATTTGCTAACACGGTTGAGTGTCTCTGGCTCCCCCGTTGACCGACTGGTCAGGAGGTCACAGCCGCTGTCGTAAATGCGAGTCAGTTGCCAGGTGTCTGTATTTTGATCACGGGACCGTGGGGATGCTGCAACGGGAGGTGAGGAGGAGGAGAGGAATACAGAATGTAGAATAACAGGGTTGCACGAGCAGGAAAGCCTATACTCTTTCAGACAAGGAGCTAACCAGGCTCTTTTGAAAACGTCTAGTGATGGAGGGGAAAGGAAGGGGAAAGATGGAGGGAAGGGAAGGGAAGGGAAGGGAAGGAAGATAGAGGGAAGAGAAGGGAAGGAAGATAGAAGAAAGGAAGGGGAGGACAGGACGTGACAGGAAAGGAAAAAGAAAGGATGGGAAGGGAAGCAAAGAAAAGGACAAAAAAGGGAAGGGAAGGGAAGGGAAGGGAAGGGAAGGGAAGGAAAGGAAAGGAAAGGAAAGGAAAGGAAAGGAAAGGAAAGGAAAGGAAAGGAAAGGAAAAAGGACAGGAAGGGAAGCAAAGGAAAGGGAAGGAGAAGAGAAGGGAGGGAAAGGAAAGGAAAGGAAAGGAAAGAAAAGGAGGCAGAAGGGAAAGGAAAGGAAGCAAAGAAAAGGACAAAAAAGGGAAGGGAAGGAGAAGAAAGGGAGGGAAAGGAAAGGAAAGGAAAGGAAAGGAAAGGAAAGGAAAGGAAAGGAGGTAGAAGGGAAGGGAAGGAAAAGAGGCAAAAGGGAAGGGAAGGGAAGGAAAGGGAAGGAAAGGAGAACAAAGGAGAAGAAAGGGAAGGAAAAAGGAAAAGGAAGGGCAGGACAGGACAGGACAGAACAGGAAAGGAAGGGAAGGAAAGGAAAGGAAAAAGGCCAGGAAGGGAAGCAAAAGAAAGGGAAGGGAAGGGAAGAAGTGGAAAGGGAAGGGAAGGAGAAGGAAGGAAAGGGAAGGGAGGGGAAGCAAAGGAAAGGAAAGGAGAAGAAAGGAAAGGGAAGGGAAGGGAAGTAAAAAGGAAAAGGAAAGGAAGAACAGGACAGGACAGCAAAGGAAAAAAAAATTAACAGAAGAAGAAGGAGAGGAGAGGAGAGGAGGATGGATTTTGCACACAGCCCATGAAAGGCCAGAAAAGGCAACAGTGGAAAAACTGGGCTTCCCACGGATCGAGCGCTCAAGATTCACCCCCACCGCTTCTCCAAAAGCAGCTTCGATTAAGTGCAACACAACAGTCTTGAGAACAGCAGGTAGACGAGGAACCGTCCATCTTCGAGCATGTCACGATCTGGACATTGGTTGACGAATGTTGACCGTGCCGTGCCACGTGGCTGCCCAACTGCATGGGCGTTCGTACAATACACGGAACCACGATTCGAACAGGCTGACTTTTTGGAAGCCCCAGAAAGATTAGCCAAGATTAACATCACCACCCCACCCAATGGCCACTTTCGCTGACCGGGCCGAGTGTTGTGTTCTGTGAACTTAACCTACTGGCTGTACTTGTGCAAGACACTAACCTAGTCGGGGGCTTCCCCCAAGCACAGGCAGTCCTCGACTTACGACAGTTCGTTTAGTGACCGTTCAAAGTTGCAACGGCACTGGGGAAAAAAAAGGTGGGCCTAGGACCAATTTTCACGCATAACGACCGTTGCAGCATCCCCCCCATGGTCACGTGATCCGAATTCAGATGATTGGCCACGGACTCGTATTTATGACGGTCGCAGTGTCCCCCGAGGTGTGTGTCATGGTATCCGCTTTTGCGACCTCCCAACGAGCAAAGCCAACGGGGGGAGACAGATTCACTTAACAATCGGGTGACCAACTTAACAACGGAAGGGATTCGTTTAACCACCACAGCTGTTAAGGTTGTAAAACGGGACAAAACTGACTTCACAAATTGTCCCCGCTTAGTGACGTAAATTTTGGGCTCCCATTGTGGTCATATGTCAAGGGCTACCTGTAAACCAGGGGTGAAATGCTAGCGGTTCGGGCGAATTGGTAGCGGCGGCAGCAAACAGGTAGCGGCGGCATGAGGCTCCGCCCCCCCCGCCCCGACGTCGTTAAACAGGAAGTAACCTGTTTTTGACCCTCTGCGCATGCGCAGAAGGCTTTGCGCACGCACAGGGTCCAAAATCGTACCTGATGCACACGTGTGCCATGCAGAGCACACACTTCTGAACCGGTAGGGAGGGTAAGTAGATTTCACCCCTGCTGTAAACCCTTATCCCTCTGCATCAACCACAAACATCTTTTAGCCAAACCTAGGCAGAGGGTTGGACTAGAAGACCTCCAGGGTCCCTCTCCAACTCTGTTATTCTCTTCTATTTCAAACGGGAAGCTGTTCTTTTTCATAGCTTTAGAGCTGGTGGAAAAGGGGGCTCAGAAATTGTCAGTTCTCTCCTACAATCTCCGGAAAAACGATTGGGGGGAAAAATATATATGGAGCGGACTTTTTGGGTTTGCTATGATTGCGGGCAGAGTTAAGGAGGTGACCCTACTCTGTCCTCTTCTGCCCTTTCACCCCTGGGCAGCTGTGCCTGCTGGGATGCGGAGTGATCAAACTCCTGATTTTTATAGCCCTTACATCCGGATTCTTCTCCTCCAGCAGATGGGTAGGAATTAAACCAGACGGAACCGACAGGGCAACTGATTAGCTCTTGCTAATCTCCTAGAGACGGGCTTTATGGGGGTTCAACCCCTCCTTACTAATCCAGGGAAACATGCGGTGCAGACAACAGGGCCTCTTTGAGGTTAGATGAACCAGCCTCGCCGCTTTTTGCAAAAACCTAAGCCCCTCTCAGCAGAAGTATATCCAAGGCTCTCTGAGCTTGGTGGATCTCCTTGTGGATGTTTCAGGACCCAGCTAGATAACGTCATCAGTGTTAGAAGGGAGTGGGGTTTTGCAGAGGAGAGGGGGGAGGAGGAGGAGGAGGAGAAAAACTGTGGAGCCCTTGGTGCTCTCTGAGCTTGGTAGCTTTCTTACAGATGTTTCATGACCTAACTAGATAACATCCTCAATTCTAGAAGGGAGAATGAGAAGAAGAAGAAGAAGTAGAAGAAGAAGAAGAAGAAGAGATGGAGGAGGAGGAGGAGGAGGAAGAGAAGGAAGAGGAGGAGGAGAAGGAGGAAGAAGAAGGAGGAGGAAGAAGAGGAACAAGAAGAAAAGGAGGAAGAGGAAGAGGAGGAAGAAGAGGAGGAAGAGAAGAAGAGGAGGAAGAGGAGGAGGAGGAGGAAGAGAAGAAGAGGAGGAAGAGGAAGAAGAAGAAGAGAATGAGGAGGAGGAAAAGAAAAAGAGGAGGAGGAGGAAGAAGAGGAAGAAAAGGAGGAGGAGGAGGAAGAAGAGGAGGAGGAGGAGGAAGAAGAAGAAGAAAAGGAGGAGGAGGAAGAGGAGGAGGAGGAGGAGGAGAAGAAGAAGAGCAGGAGTAAGAGGAAGAAGAGGAGGAGGAGGAGGAAGAAGAGGAGGAGGAGGAGGAAGAAGAAGAAAAGGAGGAGGAGGAAGAGGAAGAGGAGGAGGAAGAGGAGGAGGAAGGAGTAGGAGGAAGAGGAGGAGGAGGAAGAAGAGGAGGAGGAGAAGAAGAAGAGCAGGAGTAAGAGGAGGAGGAGGAGGAGGAGGAAGAGGAGGAGGAGGAGGAAGAAGAGGAGGAGGAGGAGGAGGAAGAAGAAGAAAAGGAGGAGGAGGAGAACTGAGGAGTCCTTGGTGCTCTCTGAGCTTGGTGCTTTTCTTCCAGGAGTTTCATGACCCAACTAGGTAAGAAACATCAGTGCTAGAAGGGAGGGAACGTTGCTCTCTGTTTACATATTAACAGTTTGCTTGCAGAGGGTAAACCCTTCTTTCCTTCCAGCACTGATGAGGTTGCCTAGTTGGGTCTTGAAACGTCTCCAAGAAAACCACCGAGCTCCCAGAGCACCAAGGAGCCCCCCTTATTTCAACTCTGAGCTCCAAATATTTTCCCTTTCTTGATCTCCAAGGAGGAGCCTTTGTTTCCCAAGGAAACTCCCAAGAGGGGACCCGAACTGGTGAGCATTTCCTCAAGGCCCACGTCCAGGGGGCTCACCTCTAAAGTGCCTCTCTTGCTAGGGTTCAGGATGAGGAATTTTTTCAGCAGGTTCTCACAGTCCGTGGACATGTAGAAGGGGATGCGATACTTCCCCCTCAAAACCCGTTCTCGCAGCTCCTGCAAAAGGAGAAGAAGTGATATTGGGTGGGTTCATTTTAAGCAGGACAAGAAAAGGACTCAGGCAGGGGCGCGCACCCTCCTTCAAGAGAGCTAGAAGCTTTATCTTAAATGGGTTTTAAAAAAAGGTTTTAATTGCAATAGAATGTATTTTTTGGACTATAAGATGCACTTTTTTATCTCTCAAAAGGGGGAGAAAATGTCTGTCCGTTTTACAGACCGAATATTCCCGAAGCCCCGCGTACCCGCTGGCCGTTTTTTTGGCCTCCGCAAACCCTGTTTTTTGTGCCTTTTTTCGGCCTGTTTTTGAGGCTTTTTTCGGGCCACTTTTTCAGAAAAAAACAGGCCAAAAAAAGCCTTTTTTTAAAAAAAAATTTGATTTATATGCCGCCCTTCTCCGGAGACTCAGGGCGGCTTATAGTGCATTAAGCCTCAAAAACAGCCTTGAAAACGGGCCAAAAAAAAAAAAAGGCCTCAAAAACAGTTCGAAAAAAGGGAGGCCAAAAACTTATTTTTTTGTTGTTTTCCTCTTCTAAATTTAGGTGCACTTTATAGTCCGAAAAATACGGTACGTTTCTGAATTGGGAGCCACCCAGAGCTGTTTGCTGAGATGGGAAGCTACAGAAAATCCAATCCAATCCAATCCAAATCAATAAATACGGTTTGCACGGGAGGAGAGAGGTGGGTTTTTCCCAGATGCCACTGAATCAAACCCCGGGGGAAGTGGCGCAGTGGCCTAGAGGTGGAGCTTTCGCCTCACAATCAGGAGGCTGTGAGTTCGATCCTAGGTAGAGGCAGATATTTCTCTCTCTGGGCACGATGAGAATATATATCTGCTGAACAAAACTCCGCTCTGGCAACAGGAAGGGCATCTGGCCAGTAAAACACTCTGGTAGTGCCATTCAGTTACCCCATCCCCGCAAGGGATTATGGGGTCGTTAAATGAAGTTGATGATGATGGTTAAATAAAAACTGGGGCAAGGAGAAGTCGGTGGGTTCAGTTTGTCTCTTTCTTAGATAACTTTATTGTCATTTTTTTTGTGAGCACACTGGCCACATTAAAAATGAAATTCGGCTGCCCCAAGAGAAAGTGTCTTTCTCAACACATGCTATATACATACATATAAACCGGTACCTCCATTATTAATCACTGTGCATTTTGAATTCATAGTGGAAAAAGGAAACTTGAAAGTTTACAAAATTGATGCTACAGTCGTGGCCCAAATTGTGGGAATCTTTTGGGGAAAGTGTATTTTTGAGGTTTGATGGCTTATAACACCACTTTTTTGGGGGGGAGTTTCAAGATAATCCTATTCCACTGTTGGAATGGCCTGGGAATAGCCCAGACCTTCACCCAATGGAAAATCTATGGAGCCGACTAAAGAAACTGGTTAGTCAGAAGCGACAAAGCAATAAAACTCAGTTAATTGAAACCATCATTCCATCTTGGTTTCACATGAGAACAGCTGCAGAACTAAAAGACTTGGTTCCCTCCATGGGGAGACGTTGTAAGGCTGTCATTCATGCTAAAAGGTTACCCAACGAAGGGTGAACTGACATTGGGATCATTTTTGTCTATCTTATTTTGTCTACATGTTTAGCTTTTCTTCTTTATACCGTAACAGCTATTCTAATAACAAATCCTTCCTAAAAATTATTGCATTACATTCTGGATTAAATTATCTCTCCATGGATATATAATTTTATGGCACTACTCCAAAAAAAAGTGGTGTTATTAGCTAAGTTTTAGAAAATACACTTTTCCCCAAAGGTTTCCACAATTTGAGCCACTACTGTATATGGAACAAAACCGTAACCAAATCTGGAGTTTCTATTTTGGGTACCATGAAGCCTCTTCCCAGAAGGTAACGAGGAAAACAGATAATAAGGAAGAGGATGTACAGAGTCCCAGACATTCCTGGGGATCTTGCTCAAGCATCGCTTTCTAAGCCACGCCCCGGATGGAAGGGAGGGAACTGCCAATCATCTTTTCTGCCATCCCCCCCCCCTCTCTGCACCGCCCTTCCTGTCCGAAGCAGGAAGTGGAGGTACCTTGAGGTTCTGCCCGTCAAAGGGCAGGGAGCCGCTGACCAGTGTGTAAAGGATAACGCCGAGGCTCCAGACGTCCACCTCCGGTCCGTCGTACTTTTTGCCCTGGAACAATTCGGGCGCGGCATATGGGGGGCTCCCGCAAAACGTGTCAAGCTTGTTGCCGAACGTGAATTCGTTGCTGAAACCGAAGTCTGCAATCTTGATGTTCATGTCGGCATCTAAGAGCAGATTTTCTGCCTGGGGGGGAGAAGAAGAGGAGAAGGGGGGGAGAAATTGAGAAGGGGCCGAGCAACCAAGAGGATTAGAGGACTGGATGCTAACGGTGGCTTTTCTGGCCAGTGGGATTTTCCCATGTATTTTACCAGGTAATGCCGATAGGCCGGACTTGCCCTCCTAAACATACCCATGCGTTCTGAATAACCCTAATCCTAACCGAACAGTATAACAGAGTTGGAAAGGCTGAATGGTTGCAGGAATTGGGCACGGCTAGTCTAGGGAAGAGAAGGGCCAGGGGAGACAGGAGAGCATCTTCCAATATTTGAGGGGCTGCCCCAGAGAGGAGGAAAGGGGTCAAGCTGTTCTCCAAGGCACCCGAAAGCTAGGCAAGGATGCACTGTAAGCCACCCTGAGTCTCTGGAGAAGGGCGGCATATAAATTGAACCAATGAATGAATGAATGAATGAATGAATGAATGAATGAATGAATGAATGAATGAATGAGGAGCGAGTGGGAGTGTCAAGCTATTTTCCAAGGCACCTGGACAGAATGAAATGTGAATGGCAAAAAATATTTTTTTAAAAAAAAATTATTTTAAATAATTAAATATGATTTATTAAAATTGTCCCACGACCCGCTTGGCTAAGGCGAGATGCTGAATTCTGGCTTTGAAAGCCTGAGAGATATTTCGCTCATACGGCTTCAAGGCTCGGAAGGAAAAAAAAAAAAAGAAAGAGGGATAATGGGGGCTCTTGATATTCAATATTAATGTTCACAGAAGGGGGAGGGAATTTGATATACTCTTGGGGGGGAGGGAGGGGGAAAACAAGGGAGGGTTGAGGGCAGAAGCCACGTGCTCCAGCTGTCCTGGGCTCTAACTCCAGATGCTGGCTGGCTGGCTGGCTGGATGTGGATGAAAGGCACTTCAAGAGCATCTGGCTGGGGAAAGAAAACTTGTCCTAAGGCTGCCTTTCAACCCACAGGACCATCAGCCACGTTATGCCAGACATGGTTGACGGGAAGGATCAGTGGGGTAGAGAAACTCAAGCCAAGGTTCAGTTCTGAATCGGCGAGCTAGATAAAGAGCAGGATCTACAGACTAACAAAGAATTTGAAGGGACCTTGGAGGTCTTCTTATCTAACCCCTTGCTCAAACAGGAGGCCCTCTACCATGCTGGACAAAAGGCAGCCCAGTCTCTTCTTGAAAATCTCCAGTGATGGAGCACCCACAATTTCTGGAGGCAAGATGTTCCACGGATTGATTAATTGCACGGGCTGTCAGGAAATTTCTCCTTATTTCTAGGTTGGATCTTTCTTTAATAATAACAACTTCATTGTCGTTGTATGTGTAATCACCATATAACCGTACAACGGAATTCACTTAACACCCAAAGAGCAGGTCCGACACACAAAACAATCCCCAAACACCCCCCCGCCCACCACAAATTCCCCGCCCCTAAACCACCCAAGCATCCACACAACAGACCACGTAATTCCGTCCAACAGCTCACTGATGGTGGCCCTTTAGTTCATGGTTGAGTGCAATTATAGCTCTGGGATAAAAACTATTCAGAAAACGTGTGGTCCGAGTTTTAATTGTATCTTCTGCCGAAAGGCAACAGTCCAAAAAGATTGTGAGCAGGATGGGAAGAGTCTCCGAGAATGTTATGCAACTTCCTCAAATGATCTTCCACCTGTTACTTAGTGTTCTGCCTTCAGGTGCTCTGAAGAATAGGCTGACACTCCCTCCCTTTCTTTGTGGCAGCCCCACAAAAATTGGAACTCTGCTATCCTGTCACCCCTGCATCCTTCTCTTTGTTACGTTAGAATAGAAGAGAATAACAAGAATTGGAAGGGACCTTGGAGGTCTTCTAGTCCAACCCCTTGCTTAGGCAGGAAACCCTACACCACTTCAGACCAATGGTTATCCAACATCTTCTTAAAAACTTCCAGGGTTGGAGCATTCACAACTTCTGCAGGCAAGTTGTTCCACTGATTAATTGTTCTAACTCTCAGGAAATTTCTCCTTAGTTCTAAGTTGCTTCTCTCCTTGATTAGTTTTCACCCATCACTTCTTGTCCTGCCTTCAGGTGCTTTGGAGAATAGCTTGACTCCCTTTTCTTTGGGGCAGCCCCTGAGATATTGGAAGACTGCTCTCATGTCTCCCCTAGCCCTTCTCTTCATTAAACGAGACATACCCAGTTCCTGCAACCCAGTTTCTTCCTATGTTTTAGCCTCCAGTCCCCTCATCCTCTTCGTTGCTCTTCTCTGCACTCTTTCTAGAGTCTCGACAACTCTTTGTTGTAGAAATCTAGAAAGGGCCCTTCTCTTGGGTTCAAACTATTTTGTAGAAGAGCTGGCTACAGGGCCATGCCTCATCCTTGGCGATTCAGTTGACTGGCTCTTCTGACAGGCTGCTCCTGCAGCTTTAGGTGGCACCCTTAAAGCGCCAAGCCCCTTCTGGAGGGAAGAGACAATGCTGGTGGGTCAGGAGCCCCCTTTGGGGAAGCGCAGGACGGCCTCTTCGATCTACACCTGAGAGCCCTTCGCGTTCTACTCCGATCTTGAACAGTAGACCCTTGTTCCATTTTTTTTAAAGTGCTCCCCTGCTAAAACAAGAGCAGAACTCGGCTGAGCCAATTCTGAGCTCTGCTTTGGCAAAGGGTGAACTACAGCCGGCCCGTGGGTAAACTGAGGCCTGTCCCTCCTGTTCCACTTACCTTCAAGTCTCTATGTACAATGAATTTTTGGTGACAGTACTGCACAGCAGAAACTATCTGGAAGGGAAGGGGAAGAAGAAGAAGGAGGAGGTGAAAAAAAAGGCAATTTCTGCATCAGGGTAACCAAAGTCACTCAGGTATCGCATCAGCCCCAATATTTTTCAGACCCACTTCGGGATTGTGCCCTCCCCCAGAGGTGAAATGCTACCAGTTCGGGCCAGTCCCCCTGAACTGATAGTAAAAAATGCTACCGATTTGCCGGAACCGGTAGTAAAAAATGCTTTTAAAAAGTTTTTAAAAAAGTTCCGACAATCGTGTGCCACAGCTGATTGTTGCACAGCTGATAATCGGAACTTTTTTTTAAAGCTTTTTTTAACACAGCTGTTCTCCCCCCTCGCTGTTCTAGTTACCTATGCAGACCCAGAAAAGGGGTCTTAACTCCTGCGGTATATGCATGCGTGCGAAGCGCGCAAGCAACAAACCAGTAGCAAACTTCAGAGCATTTCATGCCTGGTGTTGTCCGTCCCCCCACCAATGCCCCCACCCCCACTCCGGTCGCTTGGAATTGAAGGTGAAGGATGGAGCAAAGAAGTGGGTGTGGGGTGGTAGTGTCTTTTCCCAAAAAGCAAAAAGAGCTGCATAAATTAGGACTCATCGTTGCATCATTCGCACGCAGCATCCAGAAAAGCAGGTTTGTGCAGTGGGTGGGGGGTTGATTTTTCCTTGGGGGGGAAGAAGAGGGGGGCAAAGTTCTTGCAGCAATGATCCAATGAGGTTCCCACTTCCTCTCCTCCCTCCCAGCCACCGGTGTTCAGTGCCCAAGTCCTTTTCCGGGTTCAATTTCCAACTCGATCTTGATTTTACGATGTATGGCTAATGTTAAGGAACCGATTTTCAGATTTTCATGCACGATAACAGTAGACATTGGCTAGTTAAGGAAAGGAGAACGAGGAATGGAGGACCCAAGAGGTAGGGGATTCCCTGACCTGGGGAAATGAGAAGAGACATTTCCAAAATGAATGAGAAATTTTAACATCCTCTCCCTTAAACCAGGATTCCCTAAGAAGGGAGATCAAAGGCAGTGGGGAGTCCCGGCCTTGAAATGAACCCTGGGAAATGAGGATCGAGAGTTTGCATCCCAATCCTATCGTCGTTGCGATGAACCTGCTGTGAGAATTTTGCTTTCCGGTTTGGAAGGCGAGATAACGGACATTAAAAAAGCTTTTAAAAAGCTTTCGTGTCGTCAGCCTCTGGAGGAACGGAAGGACTGTGCACCTTTGCATAGCAGAAGGAAGGAAAACCCATCACCCACACGTGCCCAATCGGCCAACAAACGTTGGATTAAAAATGGTGCTTTGTTCTGGTTGAGAAGAGGTGGTTGTTTGGTTGTCTCCATCATTCACTGTTCAGCAATACCCAACCGGGGGAGGCCAGCACAGGAGGAGAATTTTTTCCAGAATGAAGTTATAGCTATCTTGGAGCAGCACCTTCCGTTTCTTCTACCACCCAAGCTTTTAAAAATTCCAAAAGCCATGTTTATCAACCTGAAGATCCTAAAAGGGTGAGTTTTGGTCAAGAAGCCAAATTCAACCAGGAGCAAAATTTGGGTGGCTGTCCCCCGTCCCCCCCACCCCTCCCCCCCGGCACTGTGAACAACAATTGCTTAACACATTGTAAGCCGCCCTGAGTCTCCGGAGAAGAGTGGATATAAATCTAATTTTTTAAAAAAATCCACTTTCTTTTTGCCAGGCAATGAATTGGTGGCAAGTGATCTCCTTACTGGTTCTGGCTTTTCACATTTTAATAAAAGGAAGGGCAAGCACCAACCTGTCGGAATTTTGCCCGCGCTTCCTTCTCTTTCATTCTTCCATGAGCCACTAAGTAGTCAAAGACTTCGCCTGGAGGAAGAAAGAAAGAAAGAAAGAAAGAAAGAAAGAAAGGAAGGAAGGAAGGAAGGAAGATTGACCAAGAGAGGAGAGAGAGAGAGAGAGAGAGAGAGAGAGAAGAGAGAGAGAGAGAGAGAGAGAGAGAGAGAGAGAGAGAGAGAGAGAGAGAGAGAGAGAGAGAGAGAGATGAAGCTGTCTTTTCATGTGGAACAAAAAAAAAATGCAACAAAAATCAGGAAATCCAGTAAGAGAGAGAGATGGGACAGGGAGCAATGGTGAAAAAAAGCTAACCATTTTTTTTGCTGCTGGGATACAACCACAGCTAGACACATGGCCTGCAACGACTGTTTCTCAACCTTGGCTGAGTTAAGATGGATGGACTTCAACTCCCAGAATTCTCCAGCCGGAAGCCCAGACATTTTAAAGCATGCTGGCTAGGGAATCCTGAGAATCGAAGCCTACCCATCATAAATTCTCATCGTTCCTATCACCCATCTCCTCCCACTTATGACTGTTTGACTGTGACTTGTTGCTGTATCCTTACGATTTATACTGAATGTTTCCTAGTGTGATTTGATTGCTTACTTGTACCCTATGACTATCATTGTGTTGTACCTTATGATTCTTGACAAATGTATCTTGTCTTTTTATGTACACTAAGAGCATATGCACCAAAGACAAATTCCTTGTGTGTCCAATCATACTTGGCCAATAAAGAATTAATTAATTCTATCTATCTATCATCTATCTTCTCTCTCTCATCTATCTATCTATCTATCTATCTATCTATCTATCTATCTATCTATCTATCTATCTATCTATCTATCTATCTATCTATCTTCTTTCTCATCTCTCTTTCTCTATCATCTATCCTCTCTCTCATCTACCTACCTACCTACCTAACCTACCTACCTACCTATCTTCTCCTATCTATCTATCTATCTATCTATCTATCTATCTATCTATCTATCTATCTATCTATCATCTATCTTTTCTCTCTCATCTATCTTCTCTCTCTCATCTATCTATCTGTCTGTCTGTCTGTCCGTCTACCTACCTACCTATCTTTCTCTCTCTGTGTGTCTTCTCTCTGTTCCATCCACCCATCCATCTATCTATTGCACATTGGCTGGGGAATTCTGGGAATTAAAGCAGTGTAAGCAGTGTTACCTATCTTAACACTGCTCACGTTGAGAAGCATTGCTCTAAAACTGCCAATTGCCATCTCAAAACATTCTCAGCTTGCCACTACCAAAAGCATTACTTGGCTTTCTTTTTTTTGGAGAGGAGGTGGGGGGGGGGGGGGGAAGGCAGGAACCAAGATTCTCTCCTGCTCTACCTGGCAGGTAGAGCCTTCTGCTGCTCTTCTCACCATCCTTCCTTCGGGCCTAAGTCTTCCTCCCCAAATTCTCCTGCTTACAGAATCTTGCTTGCTGGACAGAAATCCCTCTATAGCCTTCTCCAGTGGATGGATGGATCAGGATATTTTTATCTGCCAGAATCAGGCAAAGCCAGGAGGGGCCCATTCTCTGCCTAGGTGGGCCTCAGTCCCTACCTGGCTTTCCATAGGAAAAGCAGCCATCTCCCCTTCCCCAGCCAGCTGTCTTATTTTTATTTCAGCCCTGCCATCTCCAGGTACCCTGGGGTTTGGGGGGGGGGGGGCAAGGATAGCTTTCACCCATCTGTTGTGGCGAAGGCTTTTGTTATCCCCTAATGGACCATATGCCCTTCTCAGGAAGCCTGTCTCAATGCAGCAGAAGCAAAAAGGGGGGTGGGGGGGGGAGAAAAAAAAATCCCTCCCCAATTTAGAAATTGCCATCATTGGTCATAACAACAAGGGTGGTCCGTCCCCCACTTTTTAAGTTTCAAAAAGCAGATTTAAATTGCCTTTTTTGTCTTTTCTGGGAGAAATCACTCGCTTATAGAATAGAATAGAATGCCAGAGTTGGAAGGGACCCTGGAGGTCTTCTAGTCCAACCCCCTGCTTAGGCAGGAAACCCTACACCCCTTCAGACAAATGGTTATCCAACCTCTTCTTAAAAACTTCCAGTGTTGGAGCATTCACAACTTCTGATGGCAAGTTGTTCCACTGGTTAATTATTCTAACTGCCAGGAAATTTCTCCTTAGTTCTAAGTTGCTTCTCTCCTTGATGAGTTTCCACCCATGGCTTCTTGTCCTGCCTTCAGGTGCTTTGGAGAATAGTTTACTGCTATTATTCTTCTCATCCTTCCTATTACCTATCTCGTTTTCTACTTATGACTATAACCTTGTTGCTTGTATCTTTACGATTATATTGTTTTATTTAGTTTCCTAGTATGATTTTGATTGCTTATTTAGTATCCTATGACCATCGCTAAGTGTTGTATCTTATGATTCTTGATGAATGTATTTTTATGTACATCATGAGCTTATGCACCGAAGACAAATTCCTTGAGTGTCTAATCACACTTGGCCAATAAAGAATTCTAGTCTATTCTAAAGTGTGATCTTTGCAAATCCCATCATCAGATTCCTGGAATTTGGAGCTGGGGTGAGGGGGAGCAATACGCACTCACCTCCGCTGGCATACTCCATGACGAGGTACAGCGTCTTATCCGTCTCTATGACTTCAAATAATTTAACTGAAAGGCAAAAAAAAAAAAAAAGGGGGGGGGGAGGAAAATAGTGTGAGATCAGAAACACCTGGCCAAAGAAAGAAACCGGACACACCTGGCTCAGGAAGAAAAGAGGAAAAACACAGCTGCAGGTTAAGAGGAAGCCATTACCGCCAGTCCTCGACTTATGACCACAACCGAGCCCCAAAATTTCTGTCGCTAAGCGAGACATTAGTTAAGTTAAACTTGTCCCATTTTACGACCTTCCTTGCAACGGTTGTTCAGGGAATCACTGCTCTAACTTGTTAAGCGAATCTGGCCTCCCGCCTGGACAGACGGTTGCAAAAGAGGATCATGTGACCACGGGACATGGCGACCGTCGTAAATAGGAGCCCGTTGCCAAGTGTCTGAATTTTGATCACATGACCATGGAAATTCTCCATATATCTACTGAACAAAACTCAGCATTAGCGGCAGGAAAAGCATCCGGCCAGTAAATACTCTGCTAGCTCCATTCAGTTGCCCAGAGTCCAACCCCGCAAGGGATTATGGGGTCGTTAAAAGAAGAGGATCATGGGAATTCTCCAATGGTCGTAAGTGTGAAAAATGATGATAAGCCACGTTTTTCAGTGCGGATGTCACTTTGAACGGTCACTAAACAAACGGTTGTAAATCGAGGTGGTCAACCTGTGGTACATTGGCCAGGGTGAGTTGTCCTAGAGACCCTCCTGAATCTACCCAGGGCCACTTTCTCACCACGGAAACTAACTTTCTCAAGCTCCAGGCAGCAAAGCCAGATGTTGAGAGCAACCGAAAGGCTGGGGCGATGCTTTGACAGGCCAGGCCCATCTGCTGCTTGCCACCACAACAGGCAGATAAGGGAAGAGCAACATCTGGAAGGGAGGAGGGAACAAGAGGGGGAAGCCACCCCCTTCCCCAGCTGGCGTTCTCACCTATATTCGGGTGATTCAGAACCTTCATTATTCGCACTTCCCGGAAGAGCTGGAGAAAAAGAAGAGGAGAAAAAGCAACAGGGAAAGTTACTTCCAGGACTCTTAATGGCTGTGCTCCCCTATCTGGAAGCAGCTTCCCCCCCCCACCACCACCACACACACACACCCAACCATAGGGCCTTCTGGGTGTGCAGCAACTGCAATTCCCAGAATTCCCCTCTTGGTGCCAAAACACATGGGATGGAGGGACTTTGCAGAATGCTGGCTGGGGAGTTCTGGAACTTGATGTCCACAGATGGTAAAGCAGGCTGGCTGGGGGATTCTGGGAGTTGAAGTCCACCCATCTTAAAGCAAGCTGGCTGGGGAATTCTGGGAGTTGCAGTCCACCCATCTTAAAGCAAGCTGGCTGGGGAATTCTGGGAGTTGAAGTCCACCCATCTTAAAGCAAACTGACTGGGGAAATCTGGGAGTTGAAGTCCACCCATCTTAAAGCAAGCTGGCTGGGGGATTCTGGGAGCTGAAGTCCACCCATCTTAAAGCAAGCTGGCTGGGGAATTCTGGGAGCTGAAGGCTACCTCTCTTAAAGCAAACTTGGGGATTGGGGATTTTAATTTTTGGATTAGATTTTAATACTGCATTGTCGTCATCGTTGTTCTTGTTTTTATTCTGTGAGCCGCCCCGAGTCCTATTGGAGAAGGGCGGCATATACATTTTACTAATAAAAAATAATAATAATAAAAAACTGGCTGGGGAATTCTGGGAGCTGAAGCCCAGACACCTAAATTGCTAAGTTTGAGAAACACTGAGCTAGACTGTTTTGCTCACTGGATTAAACCTTTTAAATCTGAGATTTAATCTGTTAAGGCCGTAAAAGCAAGGCAACTGTGCCTGCAAAGAAGGGAAAGTTAGGGCAGGGGAGGGGAAGATAATGTAAGGTTGTCTGGATGTGGACAACAAATCCCAGCATCCTCTACTAGCTGAGGCTCATGACAACTCGAGGAAGGTCTCACATTTTGCACAGTCCTGAAACCTCTTATCAGGCGGAGAGCGGGGCAATTGCTGCTAAAGACTCCCCACCTCCCCTGCCGTTAGAAACAAAAGTGAGATTAAAAAGCCAGCCATTTCGCACACCACCCACACAGAAGGAAATACGGCAGTGCAAATCCGTCAAGCCGGAAAACCCTCTTACCTTCTGTAAGCTGGAGGAATTCAACTGCGTCTTGTCGATTATTTTCACAGCCACCTGAACGAGAAGACAACACAAAAAAAGTCACAGACAAGATAACGGCGGTTTGCCCCTTCTGGGTGTCTCTAAGGCTCCGCCAACCGACGTGAGTTTCCTGGCACTCTAAAAAAAAGAAAGATTATAGGGAAGCCCATTTCTAAAGATAAGTAAAATTTGACTTTCAGCCGCAACAGCTACGTTAGAATTACCTTCCTTCGGGGGTTTGTTTTTGGATGAAATTTAGAGAAACTGGAAGTGGCTGCTAGATTGAAGGTAGACACCCCTCTCCAGCACCCCCTTTTCTCCATCCACCTATCCCTTTGGTTATCATACTGATGTATTTATTCTCATTGTGTTTCTTTGCCATTGTTTATTTTATTGTTCTTTTAGTTTACTTCTGTTGTTTGCACTCCTTTTTTTCTTTCTCTCTGTCTCTCTCTCTGTGTCTGTCTGTCTATCATCTCTATATCTATCTGTCTGTCTGTCTGTCTGTCTGTCTGTCTGTCTGTCTATCTATCTATCTATCTATCTATCTATCTATCTATCTATCTATCTATCTATCTATCATCTATCTATTTATCTCATTTTTCCGAATAGTTTTAATCCCAGAGCTATAATTGCACTCAACACTGAACTCAAGGGCCACCATCAGTGAGCTGTTGGATGGAATTACTTGGTCTGTTGTGTGGATGCTTGGGTGGTTTAGGGATGGGGAATTTGTGGTGGGTGCGGGTGTGTTTGGGGATTGTTATGTGTGTTGGATCTGGTCTTCGGGTGTTAAGTGAATTTCGTTGTATGGGTATTCTGTGTATACACGTATAATGACAATAAAGTTGTTGTTGTTGTTGTTGTTGTTGTTGTTGTTATTATTATTATTATTATTATTATTATTCAGGCTTCTCTGGGGATGGCCCCCACACTCACCTCTTTTTATTATTATTATTATTATTATTATTATTATTATTATTGTTATTATTATTTAATCTATAGTGAGATTCACAGTCTTTGAGGCTGGTTAATAGCTCAGCAGCTTGAGTCCTAACCAAGGACCTAGGAACTGTTAAGGTATCGTCGGAGGATGTAAGCTGTTCCGAGTAAGGTGGTTTTTTGTAGAGTCAAAATATTCAAGTCCGGTAAATTTAGAATTTCTAAATAGCGGGGTAGCCCTTTGAGTATTGTTCCAAGGGCTCCAATTACAATCGGAACAACACATGATTTCTTTTTCCATAGTCGCTCAGCTTCGATTTGCAAGTCCCGGTACTTTGTGATTTTTTCTTGCTGCTTATCTTCAATCCGTGCATCACCAGGTATTGCAATGTCAATGAACCATACTTTTTTCTTTTCAACTCCCGTTATGTCAGGTGTGTTGTGGATCAAGTGCCTGTCAGTCTGAATCCTAAAGTCCCACAAGATCTTGAGTTTCTCATTCTCTAGAACTTTCTCAACCTGATGTTCCCAGTGGTTTTTGCTGTACTCAAATCCAAACTTCTGGCACAATTTCCAGTGAATGATCTTAGCAACACGGTCATGGCGTTGTAGGTAGTCGGTTTGTGAAATTTTGCTGCATCCACTGATCAGGTGGTCGACTGTCTCATCTTTCTCATTACAGAGGCGGCATTTGCTGTTGGTGGTAACATGTTGAATTTTTGCCTTCATGCAGTTTGTGGCTAGGGCTTATTATTATTATTATTATTATTATTATTATTATTATTATTATTATTATTCAGGCTTCTCCGGGGATGGCCCCCACACTCACTTTTTTTTTTTTTTTTATTATTATTATTATTATTATTATTATTATTATTATTATTATTATTATTCAGGCTTCTCTGGGGATGGCCCCCACACTCACCTCTTATTATTATTATTATTATTATTATTATTATTATTATTATTCAGGCTTCTTTGGAGATGGCCCCCACACTCACCTATTATTATTATTATTATTATTATTATTATTATTATTATTATTATTATTATTATTATTCAGGCTTCTTCGGGGATGGCCCCCCCACTCACCTCTTTATATTATTATTATTATTATTATTATTATTATTATTATTATTATTATTATTATTATTATTATTCAGGCTTCTCCAGGGATGGCCCCCACACTCACCTCTTCATTATTATTATTATTATTATTATTATTATTATTATTATTATTATTATTATTATTATTATTATTCAGGCTTCTCCGGGGATGGCCCCACCACTCACCTCTTTCCCTGTCAAAACGTGACGCGCCAGCTTGACTTTGGCAAAATTGCCCTTGCCGATGGTCTTCAGCAGGCGGTAGTTCCCGATGTGGGGCTGCTCGTCGGCAGAGGTTGCAGGGATGCGGCCTCGAAGCATGTTCGACTTGGTGCTGGATTTGGAGTCTGGGTGTCCCAAGGCCGGCTGAAGAGACGGAAGGGGAAGGGAGGGAAAAAAAACAAGAGAGAAAGAACTGAGATAAATTTGGTTTTTTATGCCACTCTGTTCTGCAATACAGACAGGCCTTGATTTACGACCGCAAATGGAGACCCTACTTTTCTACTGCTAAGCCAGACAAAAGTAAGTTTCGCCCCGCTTTACAACCTCGGCTTGCCTGGTTGTTGAAGTGAAATCCCTGCAACGGGTTAAGTTAACTTGCCTCCAGAAGTTGTGAATACTCCAACACTGGGAGTTTTAAAAGAAGAGACTGGATAACCATTTGCCTGAAATGGCCTGGTGGCTCAGCAGACTAAAAGCATTGTGATTAACACCAGCTGTCTGCAATTACTGTAAGTTCGAATCTCACCAGGCTCAAGGTTGACTCAGCCTTCCATCCTTTCTAAGGTAGGTAAAATGAGGACCCAGTTTGTGGGGGCAATAAGCTGATTTTGTATAAATATACAAAAGTATGAAGGCTATTGCTTAACGCATTGTAAGCCGCCCTGAGTCTCCAGAGAAGGGCGGCATATAAATCAAATTTTTTTAAAAAAATGGTACAGGGTTCCTTGCCTGAGTAGGGGATTGGAGTAGAAGACCTTCAAGGTCCCTTCCAACTCTTGTTATTCCTTCCTTCCTTCCTTCCTTTCCTTCCTTCCTCCCTCCCTCCCTCCCTCCTTTCTCCCTCCTCCCTTCCCTCCCTCCTCCCTCCCTCCCTCTCTCCCTTTCCTGAAAATAAGGTTTTTAAGAAGAGACTGGACAGCCATTTGTCTGAAATGGAAGAAGGGTTTCTTGGAAGGGACCTTGGAGGCCTTCTAGTCCAACCCCCTGCTCAAACAGGAAACGCTTATCTCATCCCAGACAAATGGCTGTCTGGTCTCTTCGTGAAAATCTCCAGTGACGGAGCGCCCACCACTTCTGGAGGCAAGTTGTTCCACTGGTTAATTATTCTAACCGTCAGGAAATTCCTCCTTGTTTTTAGACCGCTTCTTTCCTGAATAGGTTTTCGCCCATTGCTTCTCGTCCTGCCTTCAAGTGCTTTGGACAATAGCTTGACCCCTACGTCTTCTTTGTGGCAGTCCCTCAAATCCTGGAACATTCATTCATTCACTCATTCATTCATTGGTTCAATTTATATGCCGCTCTTCTCCGGAGACTCAGGGCGGCTTACAATGCGTTAAGCAATAGCCTTCATACTTTTGTATATACCTGCTTAGTAGGGCTTTCGGCCCCCCCTAAGTGGTGTTCTTTTTTTTATACAAAGTCAGCTTATAGCCCCCACAATCCGGCTCCTCATTTTACCTACCTCGGAAGGACGGAAGGCTGAGTCAACCTTGAGCCTGGTGAGATTCGAACTCGCAGTCATTGCAGGCAGCGGGCAGCTAAGTGCTATTTAACAGCGCTTTAGCCCGCTGCTCCACCAAGGCTCCTCATTCCTTTAGACCGCCAAAATCCATTAGTCAGCTCTTCTTCAAACCACTACTGAGATGTTCCGCGGCGATCGTCTGCCGGGCAACTTAAGTCGCGCCACGCACCCTTCGGAAACGGTTCCCCAAAAATGGCCTTCGGACACCACCACCACCCCCCTCCTCACACTGCTATTCGCGGAAGGAGCCTCACGTTTCTTACCGAGCTGATTGATTAAAGTCAACGTGAATCAGTTCTTGGGAGGGTGGGCGGGTGGGCGGGCAGCCCTGGCGATTAAAACAATGAGTATAAATCATATGTTATGACTTCGGCTGCCCTCCACCCCTGGCTGTGACTGTTGGCCTGCTCTTTGCCAGAGGAAACGGCGCTTTGTTAACACCCCACCGAGCACTGTCTAATAAAGGATTATTTGATGGGGGTTAGGAGATGATAACGGATGCAACTGCTAAAGGGGAGGATAAAGACAGCACCACGGATTTGACAGTCAGGATTGCAGGATAGCAACGGGTTGTTAAAAAACAAACAAACATTAATTTAAAAAAACAAAAACAAAAACCAAGCTGTACAGTAGTTTTCTGACCAGTCATAACGGTGCCGGAAGACAATCTGCACACTGTGGATAGGTTTTTTCCCCCCAAGTGTTGTTAAACTAGGAAGAGCTGGGATATTTTTATGGGGGGGGGGGGGGAATTATGCAGGGATGAATAGAGATTCGAACTGCTGACAGTCAGCAGAATTAGCTTGCAATACTCCATTCTACCAATAAGACATCATGGCTATAGACTAGAATAGAATAGAATAGAATAGAATGGAAGGGAAGGGAAGGGAAGGGAAGGGAAGGGAAGGGAAGGGAAGGGAAGGGAAGGGAAGGGAAGAGAAGAGAAGAGAACAGAAGAGAAGAGGAGAGGAGAGGAGAGGAGAGGAGAGAAGAGGAGAGAAGAGGAGAGAAACCAGAATAGAAAAAAAATAGTATAGAATGTAAAATATAGAAGAGAATATAAAGTATAGAATAGAATAGAATGTAAAATATATAATTAAATAGAATATAGAATATAGAATAGAATAGAATGTAAAATATAGAATAGAATGTAAAATATAGAATAGAATGTAAAATATAGAATAGAACATAAAATATATAATTAAATAGAATATAGAATATAGAATAGAACGTAAAATATAGAATAGAATAGAACAGAATATATAGAATAGAATAGAATGTAAAATATAGAATAGAATGTAAAATATAGAATAGAATAGAATGTAAAATATAGAATAGAATAGAATGTAAAATATAGAATAGAATATAAAGTATTGAATAGAATAGAATGTAAAATATAGAATAGAATAGAATTCTGTTTATCCCACCACCTGCCCCAATGTTTACTCAAAATCCCCTTTTTGGAATATATAAATTGTTCGCTCAGGTCCTGCCATGACAGCCCTTTAGATATCTAACAAAACCATCATAAAATGTCCTAACCAGGCCAAAGGGTCCACGGAATCCCAATTTTTCCCCAACATCTTGAGATCTCTGGGTGGCTAAGCAGGACGGCATGAGGGCAACAGCCTTTCTTAACACATTCCACCCGTGCCTACCCACAGATACAGGTAGTCCTCGACTTACAACAGTTCATTTAGCGACCGTTCAAAGTTACGACGCCACTGAAAAAAAGAGTGACTTGTGGCCAATCCAAATTCAGAGGCTTGCTGACTGACTCTTATTTATGACGGCTGCAGAGTCCCGGGGTCACATAAATCCCCCTTTCTGCGACCTTCCGACAAGCCAAGTCCGGGGGGGGGGGAGGAAAACCAGACTCACTTAACAACTCTGTCACTCACTTAACAACTGCCGTGACTGACTTAACAAGAGTGGCACGAAAATGGGGGCAAAACTCACTCAACAAATGTCTCACTTAGCAACAGAAACCGAGGACTTACCTGTATTCCATCTCTAAATCTGGAACACACTTCCAGAATAGCTGCAAAAGCCTAATGCAAGCCTTGCTACTTTGAGAGACGGTACTACTTTTCCCCTAAGAGTCACTACTACCACGATAATACATTTAAAAAAATGTTTCTGTGCTAGCATAAATGCTTTATCAATGAATAAAACATGAAATCCATTATCTCTGGGAAAATCTTGAGCCATCAAGTACCTATATAGGCTGTAAGATGCGAGCAACATAGCTTGTTTCCAGATGTTCATACAATACAGCTTTTCCGGAAATCAAGTTAGAGAAACAGAGGCTTAACAGAACCACAGAGTTGGAAGGGATCCTGGAGGTCTTCTAGTCCAACCCCTTTTCCTCGAGCAGGAAATTACCTATCACAATCCTCCACTTGCGACCACAATGGAGCCCAGGATTTATGTTACTTAAGTGAGAAAATTTGTGAAGTTGGTCCCATTTTATGATTTTTCTCGCCGCGTTTGTTCAGTGGAATCGCTCCGGTGGTTGTTCAGTCAGTGGCCCGGTTGTTAAGCGAATCGTGTCGATTTTGATTGTCGGAAGGTCGCCAAAGGGGGATGGCGTGACCCCCGGCGGGAACACGGCCACTGTCATAAATGCGAGTCGGTTGTGGCAAAGAGAAGTCGTAGAATGGGGCAAAACTCCGTTAACCAATTTCTGACTTGACGACATAAATTCTGGGCTCAATTGTGGGTCGTAAGGTGGGGAAAAACCCGTATGAAAAGTCTTCAGGGTTGATTGGAGCCAGCTATTAAAAGGTTTGTGTGATACGTAGCAGGATAACCATTTGTCTGAAGAGGTGTAGGGTTTCCTGCCTAAGCAAGGGGTTAGATTAGAATACCAACTCTGGTATTCTATTCTATTCTTTATCTTTGCAGAGGTTGGTCAAACGTCAATATTTTGCTACCCTGTTTCCCCGAAAATAAGACCCAGCTGGAAAATAAGATCTAGCATGATTTTTCAGGATGCTCATAATATAAGCCCTACCCACCCCCTCCCAAATTAGCCCGAGTTAAGATTGTCAGCTAGATGGATGCATTTAGTACCGTGTTTCCCCCCCCCCAAAATAAGACTTAACCAGAAAATAAGTCCTAATGCGTCTTTTGAAGCAAACATTAATATAAGACCCGGTCTTATTTTCGGGGAAACACGGTAACATACACAACAACGAATTTTTCAGGGTTTTTTTTTTTTAGAAGTTTAAAGAAAGAAAAAGTTGATTTTATCGCAAGGCAGCTAATGTTGGAATAAACGAAGAGGTAAACGAAGCGTCGTGTTAAAAGCTCACTTTAAAAAAAAAAACGAGAGTGCAAAGCCACAGGTCTTCAGTAAGTGAAACACACCAGCAGGGGTTACACCAACGGCAAATGCAAGGCCAAAATGGCTGGAAAAGGCAGGCTGTTTTTATTGCCAAGCAAAGGGCTGGAACAGCCGGCAGCGACAACACAGGCGAACACAGGCGGAAATTGTGTTAGTGCGATTAGCGTTAATGTAATTTCTTGCCCGTGGGCTCATCCAGCAAAGGGGAATGGCGAAACCGAGAATGGAGGAAGGAGGATCAGCGACGGTCAAGGACCGCTGACTGGACTGATCTCCCTGGCCACTTTACAGGGAGTCCTCGACTTACGACCACGATCGAGGCCAACGTTTCTGCTGCTAAATGAGACAGACGTTAAGTGGATCCCGCCCCGGTTTTTTTTGCCCACCCTTGTGAATCGCAGTGGTTAAGGTAGTAGTAACACGGTTGGTGAGTGGATCGGGCTGCCTCGCTCTGCTCGTCAGTGACTCTGGGACTGTGCGACTGTCATAAATAGGAGTCCGTTGCCACGCCCGTCGGGTTTTGATCACATGACCCTGGGAACGCTGCTACGGTTGTGGAAGTGTGGGAAACCTTCCACTAAGGTCCTTTGCTCGGTGCCGTTGTAACTGCGAACGGTCACTAAACGAAGCGTTTGTAAGCAGTTTGTAAGTGTTTGTAAGTATTTGTAAGTGTTTTCAGGCAGTCCTCAGCATGCTTCTGCAAATTGGCTTCTTAAAGGCCTGAGATCGCGCGCCGATTATTACGCTATAAAAAGCCGATTATTACACTATAAATTCCTCTCTTAACTCCCATTTTGTGAGTCACGCCGTTTGGAAAAGTCCAGGGCAACGCCTTCCTTCCAGCGTTACTAAAACGCTTGTCGCCCTCCGCTTCACAACCATTCGTTTAGCGACCGTCTGAAGTCACAACGGCACCGATCAACGTGGCTCAGGACCGTTTTCCCACACTTGCAACCGTGGCGCGAAATCCCCGCGGTCGCGTGGTCAAACTTCGAACGCTTTTCGGAAACCGACTCGTCTTTATGACTGTTTGGGACAGCAGCAGTGTCCCTGTGTGTGTGTGTGTGTGTGTGTGTGTGTGTGTGTGTGTGTGTCAGGGAGATCCTCTCCAGACAAGCCAAGTCAGTGCGGGGGGGGGGGACCAGATTCACTTAACAAACCAGGTTACTAACTGAACGTCGGCAGCGGTTCACCAAACAACGGTGGCCAGTAAAATGCGGAAAAGCTTCCTTGATTAATGTCTCGCTTAGAAAAAATTTCAGACTCTGGTCGTTAAGTTGAGGACTGGCTAAGGAGTGTTTACGAGGATTATCTTGATCCTATTGTGGACAGTTTCCGGCTGGGAGCAGAGAAATGATTCCCTTTTGTACTTGAAGTGTTTGGCTTCTCAAAGCCGCCACTCCTTTTGGATGATGCTGAAAGGCGTACCCCCCCTTTCCGAAGGGTGATTCAGACCAACTCAAATAAATAAATAAATAAATCACGAATCACTTCCACCTTAAAAAAAACAAGCCAGAAGGGCAAGTTTGGTCTTCAAGCAGGAAACGTATCCGCAAAGAGCTCACGGATCTTCTGTTTCACTGCTTTGAAAAGCCCCGAGAGATCAACTTACACCTGTGAGAACCAGGGCGAGGCCTGAGCAAAGATTTCCAACTTTTTTCTGGTCTCGCTCCAGTATCTGTTGGGGTCAGTCTCCCCACGTGGGCTAGAGGGGCCTTGGGGTTCAGCAGCATGGGTGAGGACACACATGTCCTCTGGGTGCCCCACCTGAGGTTTTGGGCCATTTTAGGAGACGCCGATCCGTTGGTTCGCCAACGAGCGATGGGTTGGCTTTTGAAAGCACCCGCGTCTCTCAATATTTGAAGGGTTTTTTTTTTGAAAACAGCAACAAGGCCTTTGGGGGGGTTTTCCTTTTTGGGGGACTGGCGATACTTTAATGGCGTCTCTTTCTTGGACTAAAAGTGGGGGGGAACGAGGCCCTTGGAATAAAGAGATTTTTTCCCCCCCTTTCTGCCTACAAATGGTGAATTTCTGTTTCTACTTCCGGTGCTGAAAAGATAATTCTTCCCCCCCCCCCAAAAAAATCTAATTGGGGGATTTGCTCACAGGAAAGAAAATGTCCATCAAGCGATTAAACAAATTAATCCATTGGGATTTTTTACAAAAAAAAAAAAAAAAGAAAGAAAGAAAGAGAAAGAAAGAAAAAAGCTCACGGAGCTGAAGTCCAATGTTCCCGAAAGATAATTTTCACTAGAAGTTATTGTTTTTTTTTTCATAATTTTGGCTAGAGATTTGGTATTTAAAAAAATGAACTGATCTTGCCATAGCCCCCTTCTCAAATCAAAATTCCCTGGAGGAGGGGACCCAGGCGGTGGATCATATAAAGTTGCTCAAAGAAATAAGACTTTTATTTAGCCTCTTCCTCACTCTGTTCTCCTACGGTGGAAGAAGGGAAGGAATGCCAGAAGAGGAAGGGGAAGAAAAAAAAACTTTCCCAGGCTCAAAGCCTCCCCAAATCAATCCAGATTGCTCCTCTAACAAGTTTTCGAGATTGGGGGGGGTCTTTTAAATCCTCCAAAAAGAGCCAAGATTCAGAGATGGGATGAACGCTGGAGACTCCCTAAGCCAACTAGCCCGAGGCATTTAAGAAAGCAAGCAAAGGAAGATTTATATAAAGCCTTGATGACCCTACCCCAAATTCCAGAACAGAAGCCCGTAAGGGGTTGCAAATAACTCGAGACTTACTACTCCCATCGTCACTCGGTATCCGTTTTCTCCGCTCATTAAAGACCGTCTCTTCCGCCCTTCGCACGGCAGCCTCTCGGCCTGCCACCGCCTTTTACTCCGTGGTGCCCCGTTGCCAGCTGGAGAGACGCTGACAGCCGGATGGGGAAGGGGAACAGGGTCTGGCCCTCACTGATCCATGCAGGCCTTTGGGAGGAGGTGGATGGGCTGCGGAGACCAAGACAGTCAGATGCCAGATTCCTTCGGTGTGTCCGGCCGGTGAAGCGACGGCGCTCAAAAGGCCAAGCTGCCCCGTGGGAACGACGGCCTCTGCCAACGCATTACGGCTTTCGTGGGCTGCTGGCCCCCGGAGCACCACCTTCTCCAAGGAGCAAAGTACAACCGCAGCAGCCCTGAGGGAGGAAGTGTTTGGCCTTCCTCATCCAACCGGTGCGGAGTCTCCACCTCCGATACCTGAGCTTGCAGCTCGACGGCGGCGGAGTGAGCCCTTTCGCAACTTTCTGCAAGCCGTCAGCCGAGGCGAATTACACCTGGGCTGCTTGGCAAGTCCGCCGGAGTTTTCCAGGGAAGTTGAAGAAGAAGGGAGGTGGGGGGGAAGAAGAGGAAGAAGAAGAAGAAGGAAGACAAAACGAGCCGTCGGTAAATGTGAAAATAACCCTTCTCCTTCAAGCCTGCTAGAAAGAGGACCGGGCAGGATACCCGCAGGAG
This sequence comes from Masticophis lateralis, assembly GCA_030761175.1. Lineage (NCBI taxonomy): Eukaryota > Metazoa > Chordata > Lepidosauria > Squamata > Colubridae > Masticophis > Masticophis lateralis. The sequence goes on along the minus strand of JAUDYJ010000017.1, from coordinate 8,109,427 downwards.
ATGCCCATCCAGGAGAAACCGGACGGGCGACGGGTTCTCCTCCGCGCCCTGCAGGAGAAAGGGAAATGGAGGTGAAACCTGCTTTTCAGGGGGTGGGAGGAGAAAGATGGAACTTGGGAGGGTGTCGGGTTCTCCCCCACAGGAAGGAGCCTGCCCCACCCAGGCGAACGGCAGGCAGGCCTTTGTGAAGTCTGGGATGGGGAGGGAGGGAGGGGGGGGAGAGAGAGGAACAATGACGTTACCCCTTTGACCTGCCATCAGGTGATCTGGAGCACTGACGGAGCCAGTCGCTTTGCTGCTGCTCAGCCCAGGCAGCAACCTGCTGAATGGAAGATTTGGATTGGGTTTTTTTTTTTTTTTTGAGATAAGGGAGTGCCAAGTGGGAAGGAGGGGAGGGAGGGGGAGAAAGAGAGGGAGAGAAAGGAACAGAAAGAGAGTGAGAGAGTGAGAGAGAGGGAGGGAGATAAAAGGACAGAGAGCAAGAGAGTGAGGGAGAGAAAGGGACAGAAAGAGAGAGAGAAAGAAAGAGAAAGAGAGAGGGAGAGAGAAGGGAGAGGGAGGGAGGGAAAGAGACAGAGAGTGAGAGAGAGGGAGGGAGGGAAAGGGAGAGAAAGAGAGAGAGAGAGAAAAGGAGGGAGAGAGAAAGAGAAAGGGAGAGGGAAAGAGACAGAGGGAGAGAGAGGGAGGGAGGGAAAGGGACAGAAAGAGAGAGAGAGAGAAAAAGAGGGAGGGAGTAAGCAAGAGAAAGAGAGGGGGGAGAGAAGGGAGAGGGAGGGAGGGAAAGAAAGAGATAGAGAGTGAGAGAGAGGGAGGAAAAGAAAGTGAGAGGAAGAGAAAGAGAGGGAGAGAGAGAAAGGGACAGAAAAAGAGGGAGGGAGGGAAAGGGACAGAAAGAGAGAGAGAGAAAAGGAGGGAGGGAGAGAGTAAGAAAGAAAAAGAGAGAGGGGGAGAGGGGGAGAGAAGGGAGAGGGAGGGAGGGAGGGAAAGAAAGAGACAGAGAGTGAGAGAGCAGGAGAGTGAGGGAGGGAAAGGGACGGAGAGTAAGGGAGGGAGGGAGGGAAAGGGACGGAGACAGAGAGAGGGGAGAGAGAGAAAAGGAGAGTGGGAGAAAAAGAGGGAGAGGAGGAGGGAGAGAGAGAAAGGGACGGAGAGTAATTGAGGGAGAGAGAGAAAGGGACAGAAAGAGAGAGAGAGAGAGGGAGGGAGGGAGAGAAAGCGAGAGGAAGAGAAAGAGAAAGAGAAAGAGGGAAAGGGAAAGGCAGACTTTTGCCATTAAAGGAGAATATTTGTAGCTCAGAGTTGCTCTTGAGCTTAGTTATTTTTTGTAGACATTTCACTATCCAATTAGGTAACATTATCAGCATTAGTAGGAAATGGAGTTTGTGGTGATGGAGGGGGAGGAGGAGGAGGGGAAAGGAGGGGAGGAAGGAGAGGAGGAGGAGGAGGAAGGGAAAGGAGGAGGAGGAGGAGAACTGTAGAGTCCTCGGTGCTCTCTGAGCTTGTTTTCTTGGAGACATTTCATGACCCAACTAGATAACGTGATCAGTCCTAGAAGGGAATGGGGTTTGCAGAGAATGAGGCGGCGGCGCAAAAGAGGAGGAGGAGGAGGAGGAGGAGGACTGTGGGGCTCCTTGGTGTTCTCTGAGCTTGGCAGTTCTCTCACAAACTCACTTTACAAATGTTTCACTTAGTCACAAAAAACTTTGGGCTCAATTGTGGTCCTAAATTGAGGACTACCTGCAGCGATGTTTTTCAACAGATTTATGAAATGCCAGAGGAGCCCCAGACAAGGAGCTGCAGAGAGCATCCCTCCCTTGCTTTACATCGCTTTACATTGGTCAAAGAATGGTCACAAAACAAGGACCACCAGTACTCCCTATTTTCTTTCTTTCTTTCTTTCTTTCTTTCTTTCTTTCTTTCTTTCTTTCTTTCTTTCTTTCTTTCTTTCTTTCTTTCCGATTTTTCAGCCAAAGCTTCCTGTCCTGCAGCGAGTATCACATTCGGCCAAGTCCTGGCGCTCTTTCAATAATTCTCGCAGATGAACTAACTTGCTGTGGGGGGTCATCTCTTTCCATGGTTAAGAGCTTCCTGGAGACCCAAATGTGCCGCATAATAAATATCCGGGATTCTGAAGTATGGTGACTAGCATCTCATAGATGCGGTGAGCAGAAACGGCCTTGGGTACCTACAGGACATGAGTTTAGAGGAGGGCTGTGGCAGCCGAGCTTTTCTCATCCATGGAATTGGGGAAATTCAGACTAACAACACTCTATAAAACCTTAGTAAGACCACACCTAGAAAAACTGCATCCAGTTTTGGTCCTCACACTATAAAAAAATATCTTGAGACTCTAGAAAGAGTGCAGAGAAGAGCAACCAAAAGGATGAGGGGACTGGAGGCTCAAATATACGATGAGTGGTTGCAGGAACTGGGCATGGCTGGTCTAGGGAAGAGAAGGACCAGGGGAGACAGGAGAGCATCTTCCAATATTTGAGGGGCTGCCCCAGAGAGGAGGAAGGGGGTCCAGCTATTTTCCAAGGCACCTGAAGGCCAGACAAGGAAGAATGGATGGAAACCAATCAAGGAGAGATTCAATTTGGAAATAAGGAGGAATTTTCTGACAGTGAGAACAATCAACCCATGGAACAGAAGTTGCCTTTGGAAGTTGTGGGAGGTTCCTTCCTTCCTTCCTTCCTTCCTTCCTCTCTTCCTCCTCCCCCTTGCTTCTCCTTCCTTCCTTGTCCTCCTTCCTCTTTCCCCCTTCCTCCCTTCTCCCTCTTCCTTGTCCTTCTTTCCTTCTCCTCTTCCCCCTTGCTATTCCTTCTCCTTCCTTCTTTCTTCTCTTCCTCTTCCCCCTTGCTTCTTCCTTCCTTGTCCTCCTTTCCTTCCTCCTCCCCCTTCCTTCTCCTCCCTTCCTTCTTTCCTTCCTTGCTTGTCCTCCTTTCCTTCTCCTCCTCCCCCTTGCTACTCCTTCCTTCCTTCCTTCCTTCTCTTCCTCCTCCCTTGCTTCTCCTTCCTTCCTTCCTTGTCCTCCTTTCCTTCCTCTCTTCCTCCTCTCCCTTGCTACTCCTTCTCCTTCCTTCCCTTTCCTTCTCCACATGCAGTGTAAACTCCGCACGAATAAGCTCTTAGGCTTTGCTTTTGATTCCCCCCATCAAACCCTGGATATTTAAAAATATTTTCTTCAGAATTTTACAGAGAGGCATACATTATGAACGCCTTGCAGAGTATGCTGGGTTCAAATTTTCCTTTTTATTTTTCTTTTGCTGTTGTTCCTCTCCTCTCCTCTCCTCTCCCCTCCTCTCCTCTCCTCTCCTCTCCTCTCCTCTCCTCCCATTTGGGTTGTTTAGCAACCCCACTAAACTGTAAGCTATGCAACCCTCCAGCTTGGACAGCCCATTTGGGCTGTCCAAGGACTGACAAGGGCCATCCCCATAGACAACAATCTCGTCTGAAAAGCTCCCTTGCTACTTCCTTGTTCTGTTTGACTTGCAAACTGGTCATAAAATGAGCACGCTATGCCTTTGAGGTCCCACGGAGGAGGCTTTTCCTTCTGTAGAAGCTCCCGTGTTGTTTTGTTTGAAAAAGCTCTATTTTTTTTAGAATCGTATTTTCACATGTTTGTTTAGTTTTTTTCTGAAAAAGTTCCGTGAAGGAAAATATTAGGGATCGTTTTTCTACTTTCTGCAAATTCCATTTCTAAAATGTCTTGGCAATTTCTTTTCTTTCTTTCTTTTTTTAAAATTTTTTTAAAAACACACTTTATTGAAGTTAAAAGATAAAAACTGTACAAAGTATCCATAACCATAAAATTACACAAGACAATACAAATCGCAACATACAAACTAAATATGTATACATCTTTATAGGAAAATATTAGGATCACCCTTTCTACCTTCTGCAAATTCCATTTCTAAAACGTCTTGGCAATTTCTTTTCAAATGTTTGTACTCTCTCCCACCCCCCTCTGCCCGGATTTGAAATATTTATACCTGGCTTTTCAACCACAAAGATTCCCAGAGCAATGTACTGATTAATAATAATAATAATAAAAAAAGGCCAGACCCTGGTCTCTAAAATCCAGAGACACCTTGCATGACAAAGGAAATCAACAAACTCAAGTCACCGATTTTAAAGTCCCAAAAAATTCTTACTCGGACCAGTGGGGATTGGTGACGGAAAGCATCACCGGCTATTTCCAGGCAGAAATGTTTAGATTTTCTCTCTCCCTCCCTCATTTGAAATTAATATCTCAAGCTACTTAAAAAGACAAAAATCAATTGGAAACAGAGACAATGAATAATTAAGGAGTTTCGTATTTAACCGGGATCGATAGAAGGTTAAAAAAAGAAAAAAAAAAATTGCAATTGTAGCCACAATATTCAGACCAAAAAAAAAAAAAAGGAGGCAAGGAGGAAAAAAAAAAGACCCACTAAAAGCTTTTAGCAAACAATTTCTGGAAAATTCTAAGTTTGGAGGCCCGATCACCTTCCCTGCCCCAATGAGCCACAGGTACAAACAACTAAATTGTAAGCTGACACTGGAAATAGCTGAGCTGTGGGTATTTCTGATCTTTTACTATCGGTTATTAACGTTCAAAAAATGAATACGAAGCAGTCCTCCACTTACGAAGGTCTTCGTTTAGTGACCGTTCGAAGCTACGACGGCACTGAAAAAAAAGGGATTTGCAAAACCAGTCCTCCCGCTTACAACGGTCACGTGATTAAAAAATCCAGGGATTTAGTAAACCAGCTAAATCGGTTTTTTTATGTTGGTTAAGAGTGTCCTGGAGTCACATTTGCGACCTTCCTGGCTGGCTTCTCACGAGTAAAGTCAGATTCGCATAATGACTGTATGATTCGCTTAGCAACTGTAGCATATAAAGTGTTTTTTTTCTATCGAGGCACCCATCAAGCGGATGAAGGGAGGAGAACTTGTGGCTCAGCAGACTAAAGCATTGTGATTAACACCAGCTGTCTGCAATTACTGCAAGTTCGAATCTCCCCAGGCTCAAGGTTGACTCAGCCTTCCATCCTTTCTAAGGTAGGTCAATTGAGGACCCAGTTTGTGGGGGCAATAAGCTGACTTTGGATAAATATACAAAAGTATGAAGGCTATTGCTTAACGCATTGTAAGCCACCCTGAGTCTCCGGAGAAGGGTGGCATATAAATCAAATAATAATAATAATAATAATAATAATAATAATAATAATAATAATGATGATGATGATGATGATGCAACTGCCTAACATGCAGGCAGCCCAAGTTCGAATCCAGGGCAGGGTATGGCTAGCTGATGAGAGCTAAATAGCTTGAAATAGATCTATTCTAGTCTCCCTTTATTTCTTTATCAGCGAAGTATAAATTTTATGTGTGTGTGTGTGTGTGTGCGTCTATCAAAATCAGGTGCAGCTGATTTAACCATGGCCTTGTGTAGCAACAGAAAGTAACAGAACGCCAGAGTTGGAAGGGACCTTGGAGGTCTTCTAGTCTAACCCCTCTGCTTAGGTAGGAAACCCTACACCCCTTCAGACAAATGGTTCTCCAACCTCTTCTTAAAAACTTCCAGTGTTGGAGCATTCACAACTTCTGGAGGCAGGCTCTTCCACTGATTAACTGTTCTCACTGTCAGGAAATTTCTCCTTAGTTCTAAGTTGCTTCTCTCCTTAATGAGTTTCCACCCATGGCTTCTTGTCCTTCTTGTCAGGTGCTTTGGAGAATAGCTTGACTCCCTCTTCTTTGGGGCAGCCCCTGAGATATTAGAAGACTGCTATCATAGAATAGAATAGAATAGAGTAGAATAGGGAAGAGAATAGAGAATAGAATAGAATAGAATGGACTGGACTGGACTGGACTGGACTGGACTGGACTGGACTAGACTAGACTAGACTAGACTAGACTAGACTAGACTAGACTAGACTAGACTAGACTAGACTAGACTAGAATATGGGATGGGATGGGATGGGATGGGATGGGATGGGATGGGATGGGATGGGATGGGATGGGATGGGATAGGATAGGATACGATAGGATAGGATAGGATAGGATAGGATATGGCATGGCATGGCATGGCATAGCATAGCATATGGAATGGAATGGAATAGCGAATGGAATGGAATGGAATGGAATGGAATGGAATGGAATGGAATGGAATGGAATGGAATGGAATAGAATAGAATAGAATAGAATAGAATAGAATAGAATAGAATAGAATAGAATAGAATAGAATAGAAAATGGAATGGAATGGAATGGAATGGAATGGAATAGAATAAGGAATGGAACGGAACGGAATAGAATAAGGAATGGAATGGAATGGAATGGAATGGAATGGAATGGAATGGAATGGAATGGAATAGAATAGAATAGAATAGAATAGAATAGAATAGAATAGAATAGGGAACGGAACGGAACGGAACGGAACGGAACGGAACGGAACGGAACAGAACAGAACAGAACAAGGAATGGAATGGAATGGAATGGAATGGAATGGAATGGAATGGGAATTTTTCATGTCACCCCTAGTCCTTCTTTTCATTAAACTAGCCATACTCAGTTCCTACAACCCATTCTTGATATATTTTAGCTTCCAGTCCCCTAATCATCTTAGTGGCTCTTCTCTGCACTCTTTCCAGAGTCTCAACATAAATGGAAGTGCCAACAGTTGGAAACAAGAACAGGAGTTTTATACCAAGAGCTCAACACAGGCCCTTCCTCTTCCACTTGGACTCCATGAAAGCCTCTCCCCGCCCCTGCCCCCCCAAAAGTCTGAAGCTCTACTTCCAGGTCGTCCTCAACTTACAACAGTTCGTTCAAAGCCACAATGTCGCTGATAAAAGTGTGAATTATGACCGTTTTCCACACCTACGACCACTGCAGCAATCCCCAACGGTCAAACATGATCTAACGTCGGATGCTTGGTGACCGGTTCGTATTTTACGACGGTTGCAGTATCTCTCTGTGTGTGTGTGTGTGTGTGTGTGTGTGTGTGTGAATGTGTGACGTGATTCCCACTTTTGAGACTTTCCGATCAGCAAAGTCAATGGGTCCGCTTAACGACCACGTTACTCATTTAACGAGGCAGCGATCCACTTCACAACCGCGGCGAAAAAGGAAGGTCGGAAAACGGGACAAAACACACTTAGTAGCTGTTCCGCTTAGCAACGGAGATTGCAGCAGGCTCCATGGCCGTAGCCGTAAAGTCTACCCCTTAGCTCGTGATATGTTCCACGATCGGGAATATTTGCAACGGGCACCGTGATGCTTCTTCAGCCTGTTTTTCCCCCCCCTTCTTCTTCTCCGAGACACCCCCACAAAGATTAGTCTTTCGAAAGCAAACAGCGCCCCCAAGCCCCCATAAATCTCTCCCTGCTCCTCTACATACAAGAGGCCTGGCACTGATTTGCAAACCCTGCGCCAGATGGCTGCAGTCAGATGAGGCCTGCCTGTGTTCCTTCTGCAAACGGGGACAAGAAAAGAGAGAGAGAGAGAGAGAGAGAGGGAGGGAGAGAGAGAGAAAGAGGGAGGGAGGGAGGGAGGGAGGGAGAGAGAGAGAGAGAGAGAGAGAGAGAGAGAGAGAGAGGTTTTGCAAACTTTCGTGTTAAATATTTTTTATTGTTTTCTACCGCATATTCCATTTCTATGTTGAACAGCGTGTTTTCCAGGTGTCCAAAGTGTTAACCTATAAACGTCGCCATCATCATTATAATAATCGTATATCCATAAACAGATACGCGATAATATCACTCGTTATTGAAAAGTGTACTATCTTCCATTATAGTATCGCTCATACAACCATCAGACTATTTACTCATTGTTTTTTCTTTCTCATGTAGTCCCCATTTCACCTAAATCCGCTCGTCTAATCTCAGTATCTGTCCCTTAACCGTATGTAGAATAGATCCCACGTTATAAAATATTCCGAGTCTTCTTTTCCTTCGATTTTTAGGGTTAACCTATCCATTTTTGCACAGTCCAGAAATATCATCTGCAGGGATTTTCCCACCTGGCTGCTGTTAGGATATGGAAAATTAATAGCTTTGCAAATTGCTTGATCCTTTCAATTCTCAACAGGCTCCAGGTTGACTCAGCCTTTCATCCTTTCGAGGTAGGTAAAATGAGGACCCGATTTGTGGGGGCAATAAGCTGACTTTGTATAAAAATAGAACACCGCTTAGGGGGGGCTCAAAAAAGCCCTACTAAGCAGGTATATACGAAAGTATGAAGGCTATTGCTTAAAACATTGTAAGCCGCCCTGAGTCTTCAGAGAAGGGTGGCATATAAATCAAAGTAATCAATCAATCAATCAATCAATCAATCCATATTACTGGCATTATTCCCACCGCACCATTTTTGGAGATCAGAGCACTGAACTGGCTGGGAAGGTATAATTTTGTGGCAATGATCAGACGTGCTTCTGGCTCCACCACCAAGCTAATGGCTTCAGACAGCTGGATATCGTTCTTGTCCCCAGCACAGAGTTACACTTATTGTTCTAAGTCAATAATCTGCATTTGTGTGTATTTGCTCCCAGCGCCAAAAAAACCCGCCCCTGATGCTGTATTACTTCTCATTGCCTAGGAGTGTCTGCGCTTACTGGGTTTCTGGATTGTTTCTGGATTTACTACACTACAGCTTTCTCATCCGTGTTTTAATTCTGAAGTTAAAACAGGCCGAGTCCACACAAGCAAGCTAAGCCAACAACTGTGTGGCTTGTTTTACAGAAACAAACCACGTTTCGGTTTAGGGTAATGTGTGAACCCTCTTTTCTTTTTCCTGTTTTATGTACTTGTTCACTGAATGAGTGACCAGCTTTTCATGCAAGGGGAAAGGAAGTGTGGAAGAATGTTAAAATCAACGTTAAATGTTAAAACCTGGTGGCGTAGCAGACTAAAGCACTGTTATTGACATCAGCTGCCTGCAATTACTGCAAGTTCGAATCTCACCAGGCTCAAGGTTGACTCAGCCTTCCATCCTTTCTAAGGTAGGTAAAATGAGGACCCAGATTGTTGGGGGCAATAAGCGGACTTTGTATAAATATACAACCTTGAGCCTGGTGAGATTCGAACTTGCGGTAATTGCAGGCAGCTGGTGTCACTTTAACACCACTTTAAGCTGCTGCGCCACCAAGGCCTTGACTTTGCTTGTCCAAGGATCGCAAAAGACGATCACATGACCACGGGACACTGTAACCGTCATAAACATGAAGCGGTTGCCAAGTGCCTGAATTGTATCATGTGTCCCTGGGGATGATGCAACGGTCGTAAGTGTGAAAAATCGACCTAAATCACATTTTTTTCCAGTGCCATTGTAACTTTGAATGGTCAAAGCTTTTCTTCCAGCCTCTCAAACGGAGGTTTCAGAGGCTTTTTTCCCCAGCCTCTCAAACAGAAGTTTCAGAGGCTTTTTTTTCAGCCTCTCAAACCAAGGTTTCAGAGGCTTTTTTTCCAGCCTCTCAAATGTAGGTTTGAGGCTTTTTTTCCAGCCTCTCAAACGGAGGTTTCAGAGGCTTTTTTTCCAGCCTCTCAAATGGAGGTTTCAGAGGCTTTTTTTCCAGCCTCTCAAACGGAGGTTTCAGAGGCTTTTTTTCCAGCCTCTCAAATGGAGGTTTCAGAGGCTGGGCGGGGTTACATTTGGTGTATAAGATGCACCCAAATTTTCTCCCTCTTTTAAAAAGGGCGGAAATAGGTGCATCTTATACTCTGAAAAATACAGTATTTGAGTTTGTATTTACTTTACGAAAACAGCCTTGCTCTCAGATCCCTGGGTGTGTGTGTGTGTGTGTAATATTTGGGGGTATTTTTAGGTAACCTTCGACTTAAAACCACTCATTTAGCGCCATTCAAAGTTACAACAGGACTGAAAAAAGGGACTTACAACCGGTCCTCATACTTATGACCACTGCAGCATTCCCGGGGTCATGTGAACAAAGCTTGGGTGCTTTGCAACTGGCATGTATTTACAAACTGTTGTAGCCTCCAGGTATCCTACGGATGTCATTTGCAACCTCCTTTCGTCCAGCAAACTCCAAGGGGGAAGCCTGATTCGCTTAACAACCGCACAATTTCGCTTAACAACCGCTGCGATCTTGCTGAAGAGCCGTGGGACAAAAGGTCCTAAAATCCGGCGTGATTCACTTAACAACCGCCCAGCTTACAAATGGAAACTGTGGTCCCAATTCTGGCCGTAAGCCGAGGACTATTTGTTGGCTTGGGCTGAAGCTCAAACATCGGAGAAAGTGCTACCTCCACACATACATATGCTCACTTCGTGCAACTCTTCCAGGCTCCTGCCACACAACCCGTTTGTCCGGTTATTCCAAACTGTGATTCCAGTTATGTTTGTTTCCCTCTCTCTCTCTCTCAGCAGTATGTTTGTTCTGATCTGAATAAACAGCCGCTGAAGAATTAACTGAAGGAGATAAGGCTATTTAACTCTGACCAAAGGAGGCCACGGAGGAGGAAAAACTGCTTTCCTTCCAGTCGGTCTTGTAAAAGAGGTTGGGGAGGGTGTGGAAATAACAGAATTAACAAGAGTTGGAAGGGATTTTGGAGGTCATCCAGTCCAGCCATCTGCTCAAGGCAGGAGCTCTTATGCCGGTTCAGACAAAGGGTTGTCCAATCTCTTCAGAGTTGGAGCACAATCACAACTTCTGGAGGCGAGTCGTTCCATACCCTCTCTGAAACTGACCGGTCTGTCAGTCAAGTCAGGCTGGTAAGAGCCTTACTAGCCTTACTTGACTGGTAAGAGCCTTGGTGGCGCAGCAGACTAAAGTGCTGTTAAGTAGCACCAGCTGCCTGCAATTACTGCGAGTTCGAATCTCACCAGGCTCAAGGTTGACTCAGCCTTCCATCCTTCCGAGGTAAGTAAAATGAGGACCCGGATTGTCGGGGCAATAAGCTGACTTTGTATAAAAAAAAACACCACTTTGGGAGGGCAAAATACCTACTAAGCAGGCATATACAAAAGCATGAAGGCTATTGCTTAACTCATTGTAAGCTGCCCTGAGCCTCTGGAGAAGGGCGGCATATAAATTAAATTAAAATAATAATAATAATAATAATAAAAAGGCAATTGACCAGCTAAACAATCTCAGGTTGGTCCCACCAATCATTAACCTTGGATCAAACTCACAACGGGGTGTAAGTTGATCGAGAAGCAAGGTGTGTTTTTTTTAAAAAAAGAAGACAAACATAAATAGCCCTTGACTTACGACAGTTCATTTAGTGACCGTTCCAACGGCACTGGGGAAAAAAAAGTGGCTTAGCGCCATTTTTCACACTTATGTCGGTTGCAGCATTGCCTATGGTCGCACAATCAAAATTCAGACGCTTGGCAACCGGTTCCTACTTACGACGGTTTGACTGTTCCTGGGATCACGTGATCTGCTTTTGGTGACCTTCAGAGAAGTCAAGTCGATGGAGAAGACAGGTTCACCTAACAGGCGTGTGCGACTAACATCACAAATGCAACAATTCCACTTAGCAGCAAGTGACAAGAAAGGTCGTAAAATGAGGGGCAAACTCGCTTTAAACGAACGTTTTACTTAGCAACGTAACTTCTGGGCTCTGTTGTGGCTGTAACTCAAGTAATGTGATTTTCTTGCAAATCTCAGCAGCTCGCAAATAACCTTCTCTTGATCTGCTGGGGCTTTGCTGATAAGATTGATCTCCTTCAGGAGTTCCAGGTGGCGCTACCCAGAGTCCCTTCTTCCTATTGGCATGACAACAACAACCCTATAAGGTAGGCTACTCTGAGAGAGAAGGATTAGTTCAAAGAATACCGAGGGAGCTCCTACGGCCGAGGGAGGACCGAAGCTTGCAAAATCCAGAATTTACAGAAAACGTGCATCAAAACTATTTATATGCTGGGTAAGAAATCTGGATGTTGCAACCAATCTGAACAATGGCACGCTGGGGAAGTTCAGACGGTTTGCAAGGAATTGCTCAATTAAAGGAGGGAGGAACATCTGTGCTACTCTGCTTGAGAAAAAGATAGGATTAAAAGGACTTTGACCAAATACTGAATTACACTTTGAAAGATCGAGGTTTTGAATAGAATAGAATAGAATCCTTTATTGGCCAAGTGTGATTGGACACGCAAGGAATTTGTCTTTGGTGCATATGCTCTCAGTGTACATAAGGAGAATAAAACACATTCATCAAGAATAAAAAGATACAAACACTAAATAGAATAGAATAGAATAGAATAGAAGAGAAGAGAAGAGAAGAATAGAATAGAATAGAATAGAATAGAATAGAATAGAATAGAATAGAATAGAATAGAATAGAATTCTTTATTGGCCATGTGTGACTGGACACACAAGGACACACAATGTCTTTGGTGCATATGCTCTCAGTGTACATAAGGAGAATAAAACACATTCATCAAGAATAAAAAGATACAAACACTAAATAGAATAGAATAGAATAGAATAGAATAGAATAGAATAGAATAGAATAGAAGAGAAGAATAGAATAGAATAGAATAGAATAGAATAGAATAGAATAGAATAGAATAGAATAGAATAGAATAGAATAGAATTCTTTATTGGCCATGTGTGACTGGACACACAAGGACACACAATGTCTTTGGTGCATATGCTCTCAGTGTACATAAGGAGAATAAAATACATTCATCAAGAATAAAAAGATACAACACTGAATAGAATAGAATAGAATAGAATAGAATAGAATAGAATAGAATAGAATAGAATAGAATAGAATAGAATAGAATAGAATAGAATAGAATTTTTTATTAGACAAGTGTGATTGGACACACAAGGAATTTGTATTGGTGCATTATAGTCAAGGTTACTAATAAGCTATCAAATTGTACTAGGACACAAATAAAAACAATATAAATTAAAAGATGCAAGCAACATGGTTATAATTGTAAGTGGGAAGAGATAGATACTAGTAAGGAAGAGAAGAATAATAGTAATACAGTCTTAGTGAATAGTTGGACAGTGTTGAGGGAATTATCTGTTTAGCGGAGTCATAGCAGTTCGGGGAAAAAACTGTCCTTGTGCCTAGTTGTTCTGGTGTGCAGTGCTCTATAGCGTCGTTTGGAGGGCAGGAGTTGAAAGAGTTGATGTCCAGGGTGTGAGGGGTCTGTAGGTATTTTCCCAGCCCTCTTTTTGACTCCTACAGTAGACAGGTCCTCCATGGAAGGCAGGTTGGTAGCCCTTGTTTTTTCTGCAGTTGTAATGATCCACTCAAGTCTGGGTCTGTCTTGTTGGGTTGCAGAGCCAAACCAGACAGTTATGGAATGGATGCAATAAACAGAGACACACATTTATCTCACGCGTCCCCTAAGCAGCTCATCAAGTCCGTCTCCCTGCGAGCGAGCAAACCACCGTTTCCCGGAGACACTTGAAGCAGGAAATCATCGTCAACTGAGGCGGTTAGTTAGAATATAGTCTTGTTGCGAGATTTTTGGTAGATTGCTCTGTTTGGGGTTACCCTCAGCGACCATGGTAGGTTTTTTTTTAACTCTTTGTGGATGCTCTTTTTTTATGTGTTGTGAGCTGCCCAGCCTCACAAAGCAAGAGAGGCAGTTGTAGAAACTAATTCAACTGCTTTACAAGGTTTAAAACTGACAAGAGGTTTTTTTTGATCCAGATTGGTCTGGAAGTCCCTGAATGGCCTTTTTTGGGAGGGGAGGTTGATGGGAAGTTGAGGTTAATGACAGTTTGGAGGTTTGTTTTGCACCGGTGAAAGGAGACTGGGAGGAGCTACCTTCTTTTCTGTTGTTACTCCAGGGTTTTTCAAAATCTGGGCCGCTTTTAAAAGGCGTGGACTTCAACTCCCAGAATTCCCCAAGCCTGGGGAATTCTGGGAGTTGAAGTCCACGCCTTTTAAAAGCGGCCCAGATTGGGGGAAAAAAAAACCCAAACAAACCTGCTTTACACCAATGAAACAGGAAAACGGGTTTCACCACACTGCTCTTCCACAAACACTGTGGTTTGGGTGGTTCTTTCTTTCTTTTTGGCAAGTCTGTCGAAATCTCCCATGAAACAGTTCCTCATCTGGAAAGGAGAAGGAGGAAATGGGCATAGCTAGTCTGATGAGAAGGACTAGGGGTGGCATGAGAGCAGCCTTCCAGTATCTCAGGGGCTGCCCCAAAGAAGAGGCAGTCAAGCTCTTCTCCAAAGCCCGAGGGCAGGACAAGAAGCAAAGGGTGGAAACTCATCAAGGAGAGAAGCAACTTAGAACTAAGGAGAAACTTCCTTAGTGAGAACAATTAATCAGCGGAACAACTCGCCACCAGAAGTTGTGAATGCTCCAACACTGGAAGTTTTTAAGAGGTTGGAGAACCATTGGTCTGAAGTGGTGTAGGGTTTCCTGCCTAGGCAGGGGGTTGGACTAGAAGACCTCCAGGGTCCCTTCCAACTCTGTTATTCTAAGAAATGAAAAGAGGGGTGGGAGGAGACCCTTAAGAGCTGGCTCACTATTGCAATCCTCTCGCCACTAATACTCAAACCTTAATTGAAGAAGTTTAAGCAGGTGAGCATCTGAATATTTCTACAGAAGGATGAGGCAGAAGGCTCGCTTAAACCCAATTTCAGGATCCTTTCATTCATTCCTGTACCTGGGAACCAGGTAAGGCTGCTGGGCCCAGATTTTATCCGCTTGAAAGAAACTTGGGCGACCTTGCAGAGAAAGCCTCCCGTCTTATTACAACCGGCTTCCAAAAATTGTGTAGAAACACACACGCGCACGAAGATGGCTCTTTTCTACGACGATTCCTGCATTCTCAAAGAAGCAATGGCTTGCTAAGGGAAAACAGGCGTTCTGAAGGAAGAGGGGATGGTGTTCCAAAATTGTTAACAGGGCCATGCCACCATCTTCAAACGAAAAGTCCAAGGATGGAATTTAACGTTAGATTTTTTCCCCCCTCCCTATGAAAGCAGAGACATCAGCCTGCCAAGAAAATTGTATATAGCCAAGGCTCTGGTTTTCCCAGTTGCAATGGACGGCTGTGAAAGTTGGACCAGAAGGAAGGCTGAGAAGGCCAAAGGATGGAGGCCTTTGAACTCTGGGGCTGGAGAAGACTCCCGCGAGTCCCTTGGACTGCAAGGCCATCCAACCGGTCAGTCCCAGGGGAGATCAACCCCGACTGCTCTCTAGAAGGCCAGATCCTGAAGAGGAAACTCAAATCCTTTGGCCACCTAAGGAGAAGGAAGGACTCCCTGGAGAAGAGCCCAATGCAGGGAACGATGGAGGGCAAAAGAAGAAGAGGACGGCAGAGGAGGTGGTGGCTGGATGGAGTCACTGAAGCAGTTGGCGTGAGTTTAAATGGACTCCAGAGGATGATAGGGGACACGAAGGCCTGCAGGAACGTTGTCCAGGGGGTCGCGATGGGTCGGACACGACTTTGCAACTAACAACAACAACAATGAAAGCACATCAAGTATATTTGATAAGTGCCGTCCATCACTTTCCTAGCCACTACTTTAAGATAAGCTGTTTTTTTTTTCCAAAGGGAGAAAAACAAGAGGACTAAGCCCCACCTGACAACCCCAACCTCTCTCAGCCTTGGATTCAAATCCTGGTTCCAGGCCAGACTCGTTGAGGAAATGTTTGCTTAGAATTTAGCTCCCTCTGCTGCTAACTGCCAAGCCAAATGGCCTTTGGCAGCAACTGGTCTGTAGAAGATAAGGCCATGCCTACTTCCAAGACGACGGTGCAGCCACAGGATGATCTGGTCCGAATGAGGATGCCTCATCCCTTCTGTCTTCTGATCTGAACTTCCGGTTTCCCTGGCTAAGTTAAATGAATCGTGCGGTTATTAAATGAATCCGTCTCCCCCCCCACCCTTCAATTTGACTTTGCTCGTGGGAAGCGAGCTGGGAAGGTTTAGAGGCTGCAACCGTCGTCAACACAGGGAGTCCTCGACTTACGACCGCAATGGAGCTCAGAATGGATGTTGCCAAGTGAGAAACTTGCCTGGTGAGTTTTGCCTCGGTGTGCGGACTTTCTTGCCTCTCGGTTGTAAAGGGAATCACCGCAATGGTTAAATTAGTCGCCCGGTTGTTAAGCGAGTCTGTCCTCCCCTTGCCAGTAAGTCACAAAAAGGGGATCGCGTGACCCGTGGGGGACACGGCGACCGTCGTAAATCTGAACCGGTTGTCCAAGCATCCAAATGTAAATCAGGTGGCCGTGGGGAGGCTGCCACGGTCGTTAAGTGTGAAAAACGGCCCTAAGTCACTTGTTTCAGTGCCATTATAACTCCCAACGGTCACTGAATGAGCTGTTGTTAAGTGGAGTGCTAGAATCTGATTGGTCTTCCCTCCTGCCTATTTCTCTCTCCTTTTGATGCTTGAAAACAGGGGTGTCAAAACTCCAGGCCCGTAGGCCGGATCTGGCTCGGGATATGGCCAGATCCGGCCCGTGGGGCCATCCTGGAAAATGTAAGGGGCCATCCTGCACAGCTTCAAGCCTGGCTAGGTGGCTCAGTGGCTAAGACGCTGAGCTTGTCAATCAAGAAGGTCAGCAGTTCGGCGGTTCGAATCCCTAGTCCAGATCTCCTGAGTGAGCAGGGGGTTGGACTGGATGACCTCCAAGGTCCCTTCCAGCTATGTTACTGTTAAACTAACTACCCAATGCAAAGAGGAAACATCGGGCCAGCGTGGCTTCGGCCCAGTCTTTCCCAATGCAAAGAGGAAACAGGCCAGCAGTTTGGTTAGTGGTGTAAAGCTGACCACGGCCACCAAGCTGGATGTGCCCCCCCCAGCTGCCCCCCCCACTCACGAGGTCAACCACAGCCCTGATCCCAGTGGTAAAATTCAATTTTTTTTACTACTGGTTCTGTGGGCGCGGCTTGGTAGGCGTGGCAGGGGAAGGATACTGCAAAATCTCCATTTCCTCCTCACTCCTGGGGGAAGGGTACTGCAAAATCCCCATTCCCACCCCACTCCTGGGGGAAGTTTCCTGCAAAATCCCCATTCCCACCCCACTCCTGGGGGAAGGATACTGCAAAATCCCCATTCCCACCCCACTCCTGGGGGAAGGATACTGAAAAATCCCCATTTCCTCCCCACTCCTGGGAGAAGGGTACTGCAAAATCCCCATTCCCAACCCACTCCTGGGGAAAGGGTACTGCAAAATCCCCATTCCCTCCCCACTCCTGGGGGAAGGATACTGCAAAATCCCCATTTCCTCCCCACTCCTGGGGGAAGGATACTACAAAATCCCCATTCCCACCCCACTCCTGGGGGAAGGGTACTGCAAAATCCCCATTCCCTCCCCACTCCTGGGGCCAGCCGGAGGTGGTATTTGCCGGTTCTCTGAACTGCTCAAAATTTCCTCTACCGGTTCTTCCGAACCTGCTGGATCTTACCCTTATCCCTGATGCGGAAGTTTGACACCCCCTGGTTTCAAACCTCTGCCAGGGTAAATGGAGGTGTTTGGGCTTCAAGGAGCCTTGGGTCGAGGCGTTTTAATGCCGCTTTCTTTCCAACCTGCCTGGCACCTGCCCGGTCCCCATCATCCCCTGCCAGCCCAGGCCTGAGGCCTGGGAAAAGCCGTTCTGGGTGCAGGCTTGTCTGGAACCCTTACGATTTTGGCTCCAGTTCAGATATATGGGGCTCTTTGTTTGGATAATTGCAGGGTTTAGGAAAGCGAATCAGCGGTGGTGACTCATGGGGGCCATGCCTGTTTGGTTTTATTCTGCTCTGGAAACAATATTGAAAAAAAAAAAAAAGAATGGAAAAAAAACCACCCCACATTCGGCTCGTAGCCGTGGAAATCTCCTGATTTTGGACCGTCGTCGTGAAGGTTGAAGGTTGGGACGCTCGCACGAATCCCACCCCATCTCCCCTTCCCAATTCTCTCACACGAAATTCTGCCTCCCCCCCCCACCCTCCCTAAATTTCCTGTTTATCGTTTCGCGGAGGTTTGGCAACGGGATTGGAAACGGCCGTCGGCCTCTCTCGCCTTCCCGAATCCGAAATCAGATTCCGCTCCGGACGGAAAAGCCTGGGGTCACGCAGGTTTTTGGGTTCAGGTGTCGAAGCCAAAAGTCGGGGAGAAAAGGCAGAAAACAAGAGAGGAATGACGTGCGGCATGTGGGAAAGAGGGAGTCCTCAACTTATGACCGTCATAGTATACGCGGTAAGCAAACAGAGATTGCAACCTTGGTTGCGTGTCCGCCGTAGGCTAGGCAAAAAACGCCAGCAGGTACAATGAGTCGCGGGTCGTTTTTGAAAGGGCTGGGGTCTCCTTGCCTCTTGCCTTCCAGTGTCCAGCTTTGCCCTCCTCCCCCCTCCAGCCAAAGACTGTCTCACATGCAGAAACACCCCCCCCCCATACACACACTTTTCCTCCCTGGGGAGGCCCTGTGATCTCAAAACCCTTAAAACCAGGGGTGTTAAACTCAAGGTTTCCGGAGGCCGCCCCGGGAAACAGCGAAGGGCTGGCCTGCGGTGCTACTGCCAGCGAAAATGGCACTTGGGAGGGCAGCATGCGGGACCCCCCCCTCCCCAAGCTCCGTTTTCGCTGGCTAAGGGTTGCAGGAGGCCGCTGCACTTGAATATTTATTAATTGTTTATTTATTTATTAATTGCACTTTTATACCGCCCTTCTCCCGAAGGACTCAGGGTGGTATAAGAGAATATGGAGCTCGGGAACCCGTTTTTGCTCAGCTCCCCCCCCCCAGACACGAATAATGTCGAGCTGCCCCCCCCCCCCCGTGAGATCAAACACAACCCTTGATGCAGCCCTCAATAAAATGGGGTTTGACACCCCTGCTTTAAATGCTTCCGTGCGTTCGGTGCTGGAAGGACACAGCCACGTCCGTTCCCCCTGGTCTGTATCACGGCCAACGATCAGCTGCGTCACAGGAGATTCCTTGCTTTTGGCAGTATGGGATTTCCAGGGCTGGAGATCCACAAGATCTCGTCCGTCTGCGAGCTTCTCAAATCGATAGCCTCACCGGCGAAGGGACAGAAAAATGCACGCTGGAATTTATCTGGAGACAAAGAGGCTTTAGAGGGGTAGGTTTGACCACACGGACCAAGCAGGCAGGCGTATCGAAGAGAATCTATCACATTCCCCGGATTCCTTTCCTGGATTTAACCAGTACAGATAGTCCTCGACGTACAACAGTTCATTTAGTGTCCATTCAAAGCTACAACAGCACCTGAAAAAAAAGTGACTTAGGACCATTTTCCTCACACTTATGACCAGGGGTGAAATCTACTTACCTTCCCTACTGGTTCGGAAGTGCGCACCCTGCTCGTGTACATGTCACATGTGATTTTGGACCCTCTGCACATGCACAAAGCCTTCTGTGCATGAGCAGAGGGTCAAAAACAGGAAGTAATGACATCCGGGCGGGTGGGCGGAGCTTTGCGCTGCCGCCGCTACCAATTCGCCCGAACTGGTAGCATTTCACCCCTGCTTACAACCCTTGCAACATTCCTGTGGTCACGTGATCAAAACCCAGATGCTTGACCACAGGTTCATATTTATGACGGTTCCTGGGTCATGCAACCCCCTTTTTACGACCTTCTGACTAATGGGGAAACCAAAGTCACTTAAGAACCAGGTTACTAAGATATCAGCTGTGCAGTGGGTTCCCATAACAACGGTGGCAAGAAAGCTCATTTAACTAACATCTCACTTAACCAGAGAAATGTTGGGCTCAGTTCTGGCCGTAAGCCGAGGACTACCTGCATTTATAGGGTTGGCAAACCCTCCATGGCATCGGTTGTCTGAGGAGCTGCTTCTCTTGGATTAGATCAACCCACTCTTATTAGATCTGGCAGAGAAGCCGGGCTGCGGGGACCATCTGTCAGGGAATTGCATTTGGTGGGTCCCAGCGCCCGCCTTGTGAAACCTCTCCCCCACAAATTCGGTTAACCCCCATCCTTCTTCACATCCCGGAATTCTCTCAAGGCTCCCACAAACCGTGTTTAGACGACTCCATTAGCGAGGTGGCTATTAACCGGCTGGCTGGGGAATTCTGGGAGTTGAAGTCCGCAAGTTTTAAAGTCGCCATGTTTGGAGAGCCCCATATAGAGGATATGAAGCTACACTGGCCTGATCTGATTTAAAGCCACTTCCTGTGGACCTTCCCAAATCTGATTAACATCCCCAATCTTATTTCCATTAATGACTCTAATTAAGTGCTTATCTCCTTCTAAAATTAAAAAAAAAATCCCATCAACAGTCTTTTCTTTTGGGTGATAACAACCTCTTTGGTACACAAATATTTCTTAATTATCTTGTTCGCTACCATTTGAGCGGTAAATCGTATCTCTTTCCTTGCTCGTTACTACCAGCGATCCTGAAGTCTTTTCGTTTTATGGAAAAGAACCAAAAAGGAAAAAAAAAAAAGGCCCCAATTTTTTTTTTCTTTATGTCAATCAAAACATATGTTCAGGCCTGAAAGGAAGCTGAGTATCAACACATCCATAGGGAGAACTAAAATGCAGCTGTTTAATTGTTTAAAATGACTTTATTTACTACGAATTACAGCAATTAAACTTTTGTTTCTGTTATCGTAACTTATTCTTCCTCTCCAGTAGCTCCAGAACAACTATTTACAGCAAGCTTGATTTTATACAGGTGGTCGTAGACTTACAATGGAGCCCAAGCTTTAAGTTACCAGACAGTCGTTAAGTGAGTTTTGTACCATTTGCCACTATTCTTGCCACCGTCGTTAAATGAATCATGGCCACTGTTTACTGAGTACTGAGTTGCGAAGCGAATCTGGATCGTCCATTGTTGAGACCCAGGCCCAAGTAGGTAGCAATCGACGCAAACAGTTCCAAAACAGACTTTATTAAAACAGCTGAGAATTGCCCTCATTCTCAGCGTCGTCCAAACTAAATTAACACAAATTCTTCAGTCTAATCACCAACCTTGGTATAATTAGGCAAACTGCCAAAGGCTTCTCTTGGCAAAAGTTCAAAAGTAGGGTTGCCCGCTTTGGGCACTCAGTCCGGGAAAAGGTTAGCCATCACTGGCCTAGGGTGTGTTTTTTTTTTTAAAGAAAGAACCAATCCAATTTACCAGAGGGAGCCCCCTTGTGGAGTACTGTGAAGCAGTCACCATGACAACTCCACTGTGCTGTACAGTAGAAGCCATTTTAAGGCACAACAGGCTGTATCTTAACAGAACTTGAATCCGAAATGCACACTACCGCTGTCAAAAGTATTGTGATTTGACACTATACCCTGTTTCCCCCAAAATAAGGCATCCCCTGATAATAAGCCCAACCGGGCTTTTGAGCGCATGCGCTAAAGTAAGCCTCCCCCCCCGAAAATAAGCTCTCCCCCAAAATATTTAAACGCAGAGCTGGAAATCAGGTAAGACGACAAGAGGAGCCCCATCTTGCTCCACGTGCCCCAAAATAAGACCTCCCCAAAAATAAGCCCAAGCACTTATTTCAGGGTTCAAAAAAATATAAGACAGGGTCTTCTTTTTGGGGAAACATGGTAGATATAATTCATTCCTTTTCATTTCAGCGGCCCAGGCGTTCCAGAGTTATGCTGCAACACACGCACACACATACACACACACACACACACACACACACACACTCACACACTCACTCACTCACTCACTCACACACCCTGAGGAGTGTTAGGGGTCACAGTATTTTTTTCCAGAGAGTAAGTCATCTGTGTACCAAGTTTGATTGAAATTGCTCGAGGTGTTCCAGAGTTATGCTGGAACATACACACACAGAGCTAGCTAGCTAGCTAGCTAATAGATAGATGAGATGATAGATAGATAGATAGATAGATAGATAGATAGATAGATAGATAGATAGATAGATAGATGATAGATGATGCAGAGAATGGATTGGGGAAAAAGTGAAAACTGATCCCGTAGTTCTTCCCCATTATTTTTTTTTCTGATCCTGCTTCCTCTTAACCATCAAATGTATGCAAAAAAATTAAAATCTCCCACTCCCCACCCTTTCCAACCCGTGATAGAAAGCCAGCCCACTCCTGCAGTGGCCCAATCGAACGATACAATTAACCATGTTCTTTTTTTTGCCTGACAAAATTAGCTACTTAACATTTGCAAGTCAGCGGCATGACAAATATTCTGTATCTCTCTCTCTCTCTCTCTGAAGAGTGTGAGGGAGGTAAAAAAAGGAAACACGTGACTTTCTGCCACAATGCAAGACGAGAAAAAAGAAGGCAAGAGAATGCAGTTAAGTCCTTGGCTTATGACCGTTCACTTAGTAGCGGACTAGAACTCACCGTCTCCTGGTGAATGGCCCAAAGCCACCCAGCCAGCTTCTATTCATTGCCCATCCACCTCAAACTCAGAGCTGTTTCTTGCAATACAGGCCACAACACAATTTAAGGGGATCCACCTCACCATCTAAAACAGCACTGTCTACTCTCACTTCCTGGTTTGGGGTCCTTTTCTCTTTTTTAAAATTTTTTTTAGTTGGCAAGTTTGCCTCTTTACCGAATCTGAGCCATTTCTGGAAGGCAGGAATCGTGGGACGAAAATATGGAATATCGTGACATCTCTGAATCCTTTTCTCAGTGGTGCACCTCCCTCTGTGTGCGATGGAACAAAAGTCCAGTTTTAGTTTCGGTAATATTAATAAGGAGATCCCGGGGCTTTCCCAAGCAAAAACCCTAGCCTACTAAATCTACCCCGCGTGCGAATGCTGCTCTATTTTGATCGCCATTAAATCACCTAGCATGAGACTTCCCTGCCCGGCAACTCTTAAAAGACTCATCGCTAATTATAAGAACGCATCAGACCATTTAGTCCAGAATGCATCCCACCGACCGGCAGCTCAATGAAATCAGGGGAAGTAATTAGTGAGATCAATTAATAGCAATAATAATCCAGCAACATGAGAAATCCATTTAAAGCTTGCAAGACGACTTCCCCCGGAGAAAGGATATTGAGAAAGTGGCTTTAACAGAGGACGGATTGGGAGCTCATGCTGTTAATGATGATGATACTATAAATCTATTCGAATGAGCAACTCTTTATTATTGGCAATGATTCATTCTTCCGGAGGAAACCCATCTTGATCGCACCTTTCCCTTAGTAGTTCGGTCTCTTGGAAAACAACCACGGATATTGCATCAGTCCAGGTTTGACTGTTTCATGAATGAAAAATGAGCTTTGGTTCCTTGCTGGTTCATAGTTCATCATTATTATTTTTATAAATAAGTCAAGGTGGCAAACATACCTAATACTCCTTCCTCCTCCTCCTATTTTTCTCACAACAACTGTGAAGTGGGTTGGGCTGAGAGAGAAGGATTAACTCAAAGTCACCCAAATGGCTTTCATGCAGAAGGCAGGACTAGAATTCACTGTCCCCTGGTGATTGGCCCAAAGTCACCCAAGGCAGGACTAGAACTCCCTGTGTCCAAGAGACTGGCCCAAAGTCATCCAACCAGGTTTCATGCCTAAGGCGGGACTAGAATTCACTGTCCCCTGGTGATTGGCCCAAAGTCACCAAGGCAGGACTAGAACTCCCTGTGATCTGGAGATTGGCCCAAAGTCACCCAACCATGTTTCATGCCTAAGGCGGGACTAGAATTCACTGTCCCCTGGTGATTGGCCCAAAGTCACCCAAGGCAGGACTAGAACTCCCTGTGATCTGGAGATTGGCCCAAAGTCATCCAACCATGTTTCATGCCTAAGGCGGGACTAGAATTCACTGTCCCCTGGTGATTGGCCCAAAGTCATCCAACCATGTTTCATGCCTAAGGCGGGACTAGAATTCACTGTCCCCTGGTGATTGGCCCAAAGTCAGCCAGCCAGATTTCGTATGCCTAAAGCAGGACTAGAACTCACAGCTTTGTTCCAAAGTCACCCAGGAAGCTTTTATGGCTAAGAAGGGCCTAGAAATCACAAGTCTCCAGGTTTCTAGCCTGGTACTGTCAACCCCTAAGCAAAAGAAAAAAAGATTTGTGGGCAATTGTGACATATACAGCAGTTCAAAAGGCCTAATGTACCAAAAAACCCCCAAGAGAATCTTTTCCAAATGCTTGGTATGTTTTCCCCCTCTCCCAGACAAAGATAATTCAGGTTGGGTTGCAGACAGGACATGGGTGAGGCATGTCGGTTGCCTGGTTTCTGTTTGCAGGGGCGCGCACACACACAAAACACAAAGAATATGCACAACTTCAAGCCTGTTCAGAACTGCAGCTTTCTCTCACACCTCCACTGGGAGTTGTATTTCTAGCCGAACTTGTTCTAACAAACCCTCTTCTCCTCTTTTCTTTTCTTTTTTTTCCCAGAAACCACAGAGGGCATTGCCTAATCTCCATCATCTCATTTTCAAGAGCCACGGAAGATGCTCGGAGATGCTCATCCTCCGATAAGCAGTAGACAGGAGAAGGGTCTTTTTGCCGCCCTCCCCTCCATTATCAGAATATTTTCCTGGGAAACAGGCCTCCAGGGATGCAGCTCCCACAACTTCCGAAGGCAACTTCTGTTCCATGGGTTGATGGTTCTCCCTGTCGGAAAATTCCTCCTTATTTCCAGGTTGAATCTCTCCTTGGTCAGTTTCCATCCATTATTCCTTGTCTGGCCTTCGGGTGCCTTGGAGAATAGCTTGGCTCCCTTCCTCCTCTCTGGGGCAGCCCCTCAAATATTGGAAGATGCTCTCCTGTCTCCCCGGGTCCTTCTCTTCCCTAGACTAGCCAGGCCCAGTTCCTGCAACCGTTCATCGTCTGTTTGCTTTGCTTTGGGATGGACTTCTTTTAAAAGCAGCAGATAACGGAATGAACAGAGTTGGAAGGGAACCTTTGAGGTCATCTAGTCCTTCTCAAGCAATTAGACCCTGTACCGTTTTAGGCAAGTGGCTGTTCAATCTCTTGTTAAAAGCTTCCAGGGATGGAGCATCCACAACTCCTGGTGGTAAGTCGTTCCACCGGTTAATTGTTCTAATTGTCAGGAAATTCCTCCTTAATTCCAGGTTGCTTCTCTCCTGGATGAGTTTCCATCCATTGCTTCTTGTCCTGCCCTCAGGGGCTTTGGACCCCCTCTTCTTTGGGGCAACCCCTGAGATATTGGAAGACTGCTATCAAGTCACACACCCCAGTCCTTTGGCCCTCTGGATTTAACAGAATAAGAGAGTTGGAAGGGATTTTGGAGGTCTTTTAGTCCATTCTCCTGCTCAAGCAGGAAATCCTGTATCATTTCAGACAAATGTCTGACCAATCTCTTCTTAGAAACTTCCAGTGTTGGAGCATTCACAACTTCTGGTGGCAGGCTGTTCCCCTGATTAATTGTTCCCACTGTCAGGAAGTTTCTCCTTAGTTCTAAATTGCTTCTCTCCTGGATTAGTTTCCACCCATTGCTTCTTGTCCTGCCCTCAGGTGCTTTGGAGAAGAGCTTGACTCCCTCTTCTTTGGGGCAGCCCCTGAGATATTGGAAGACTGCTATCATGTCTCTCCTAGTCCTTCTTTTTCATTAGAGTCAGTTTTATAGGGTGGGTATTATACAAGTAGTCCTTGACTAATGACCAAAATTAAAACCAGAATTCCCACGATCGTGCCTTATTTTTACGACCCTTTTTGCAACAGTTGCTAAGCACATCAGTTGTTAAGCCAATGATGTGGTCCTTACGGGTTTCCTGCTTAGGCGGGAGGGCTGGACTAGATGACCCACAAGGTCCCTTCCGACTCTATTAATCTGTAAATTAAGGGAACCCAGTTCTCCCGTTGACTCTGATTGCCGGAAGGTTGGTTGGGAAGGTCACAGACGGTGAAGCCGTGACCCTGGGACACCGTAAGTACCATAAAAATACACGCTGTCCGTCAGGCAGATGAATGTTTCACGAGCGACCAAAGGGATGCTGCGACCGTCATAAGCGCGAGGACCAGTCGTAAGTCACGTACTTCCGAGCGGCTGTAACTTTGAACAGTTGCTAAAAGAAGGGCTGTAAGTTGAAGGCGACCTGTATGTTCGTTAAGCCATTTAGAGTGGCCGCTGGGTGAGATGGACGGCATATAATGAATTAATAAATACGTTTTAGCGGATCGTTCTGATTTCGGAACACATGGAATCGTTTTGTTGTTTTTTTTCTCCGAAAGGCAGGCAACTCTTGGGAAATTCCGGTCGATAAAAAGTTAAATGAGGACACTTCTTGATAAAAAGAGAGTGTATGGAAAAGCCCTTCTCAAAGGTGCTTTTTCAACAGGCAACTGGAATATTTTATTTTCTGGAGGAAGAAAAGAAGGGGGGGGGAAGAAAAGAAATAGTCTAGCTGCCTTTTGAAAAAGCACCTTTGAGACAACAATGACCTGGATCAGCGGTCACAAACTGGTGGTCCATGGACCACTGGTGGTCTGCGAGAAAATTTTGGTGGTCCGCAGAAAAAGTATTTGCATTTTTTGTATTGCACTAAATCAGGGGTCCTCAAATTATGGCCCCTGGGACAGATACGTGCATTGAATGTTTGTGTTGCTGCAGAGAGTCTCCCCCTTTGGGGTCTTCTTGTGTTGGTTGGAGGGGGGAAGAAATTCAAACTTGGGGTCTGCTTCAGCCTCCTGGTGTGGGGCTTTGGGCAAAGGCTGGAGGGAAGTGGTGGCGAAGAGCCGGAGGGCCTCGTTCCAGTGGGACTGGAAGTGGCTGACCATCTCAGCCTGCTGAGCCTCCAGGAGCCGGTACCTGGCCTTGCACTCCTGCAGGTCTTCCCTCTGCTTGGAAAAGTCTATGCTCCTAGTCCTCAGTGAAGTCATCTCTGAGCTTCCTTCTTGGTCAGATCCAATTTGAACTGAGCTGTTTTGCCAACTTTTTCTCCTGGTGGCTGCTTAGCTCCAACAACTGCTTCCTGTTGGGGCCCTAAAGAGCAGGAGAGGAGTGGGTGGGAAGGGCGAGTAGAGACTGGCGAGGTGCCTCTTGACGTGAGTGAACTGAGTTGGCCACGCCCACCCAGTCACATGACCACCCAGCCACGCCCACCCAGCCGGTCATTAGTCAAGATCGTATTAGTGGTCCGCGGGATTTAAAATTATGAATTTAGTGGTCCCTGAGGTCCGAAAGGTTGGGGACCCCTGACCTGGATGACTGAGAATCTCCACAGACAAAAAAAAAAAAAAATGGCCCTTCGTATTCACTTCGCCAGACATTGTACAGGTAGTCCTTGACTAACAACCACGAAAATTTCTGCTGCTAAGGGAAACGTTGCTTTAAGTGAGTTTTGCCCCATTTTATGCCGTTTCTTGCCACAGTTGTTAAGTGAACCACTGCAGTTATATTGAGCTATTAGTAACCCAGTTGTTCTTCTCCAGTGAGTCCCTGTAGAAGAGCCGAACGATGGAGGGCAAAAGAAGAAGAAGGGGACGGCAGAGGAGGAGGTGGCCAGATGGAGTCACGGAAGCAGTCGGCGTGAGTTTAAATGGACTCCGGAGGATGGTGGAGGACAGGAAGGCCTGGAGGAACATTGTCCAGGGGGTCACAATGGGTCAGACACGATTTTGCAACTAACAACAACAACCCGGTTGTTAAGTGAATCTGGCCTCTCCACCAACTTGGCTTGTAAGACGGTCGCAAAAAGGGGAATCGCATGGCAGTAGGACAAGGCAACTGTCATCAATACGACAAGCATCTGAATTCTGATTTATTTATTTTATTTATTTATATTTCAATTTATATACAGCCCTTCTCCCTGGGAGGGGGACTCAGGGCGGTGAACAGCCAGATTAAAACACATATAATACAAATATTAAAAAATTTAAAATTAGATTAAATCGTCGGCGTTCCAATATAAAAGTCTCAAAACCAGTTAAAATACCCAATTTAAAACCCCAAAAATTAATAATACCAAAATTTTTAAAACCCCATTAAAATCACGGAGATGCTGCAACGGTTGTCAGTGTGAAAAACGGGTCGGGAGTCTCTCTTTGCAGTGTCTTTGTAACTTTGCACGGTCGCTAATCGAGCTGTTATAAATCGAGGACTACCTGTAATAAATCTCAATTTCCTAGGAATGTAACCCTGCATTGGCTGAAGAGCAGTAAGTCCACAGGCCCAAGATACTTTATCACCAGTTTGAGTTCTTAAAACCATCCAGAGATTCCCTTTATAAAAAATAGATGGGATAGGCCAGGGGTCAGCAACCTGCAGCTCTGGAGCTGCATGTGGCTCTTTCACGCCTCTGCTGTGGCTCCGTCACTCAAAATATGCATCACAACCACCAATGTGTGACACCTGCCGGCACATGATTTATTGAGCTTTTCAACCCCCGGTAGGCCAACCATGGATAAATCCAAGAAAAGAAAAGTTTCAGAAGAAAACAGAGCATTTAATTCGACTACATAGGCTAGTTTTGTGGCCGCTCAGGAAATAAGTCAGGCACGGGAAGGGTTTTGTGGCTCCCGGTGTTTTCTTTTCTGTGGGAAACCGGGTCCAAATGGCTCTTTTGAGTGTTTAAGGTTGCAGACCCCTGGCGATAGGTTTTCGATCTTCTGTTCTTCCTGCCCAAACGGGGCATAATTTGAGCACGTTCGTGCTGCACGCTACTCCTCGGGCAGGGCTAATCGAGGAAAAACAACAACAACAACGAGGAATTCTGCCCGCAGGACTTTACAGTCTTAAATTTCAATTTAAAAAAAAAAAAAGGGGATGGCGCGTGGGTGGATGGACTAGAAAAAAATAATCTTCTCTAAGTAACAGGAAAGAACGTGTCTTTAGTTCGGTTACATGGCTGGACTGATTTTTCTTTTTCTTCTCTCTCCCCCCCGCCCCCCACCCAGCCTGATTGCGTGCGTTGTATTCAATTAAAAAAAAGTTCAAGCAAAACTTTAGGAACAAAAGCGGCATCATACACCACTCAGGTATTCAAGGAGAGCGAGCTGCGGGCACAGAAAAGGCATTTAAAGTACTCGGAGAATTTTGAGTGCTGGGGGGCAAATAATCTAATTATTGCCATAGCTCCATGCTGTTCTGTGCGTGTCTATTCAAGACCGGCTTTTTATGGATTAGTTATTTATTAGTTTAACGCTCTTTAAGCACCTTACTGTACCGGCAATCACAGCAGGGACAAAGGCCCAGCTTCCTGCTTAACGCAGCCTTGACCAAACCTCTCCAGATCGGCGGACTTCAACTCCCAGGGTTCCCTCGCCAGCAAACGTTTGAATCTTGAATTCTGAAAGTTGAGGTTCATCCATTTAGACAGGGTCAGATGGCGAGCAACTCTTCTATACTTTGGGTCTAGCGAGAGCGATACCCATTTGGACATATACCGCTTCACAACGCTTTTGCAGCCCCTCTCTAAGCGGTTTACAGAGTCAGCCTCTTGCCCCCAACCATCTGGGTCCTCATTTTACTGAAGGACGGAAGGCTGAGTCAATCTTGAGCTGGTCAGGATTGAACTCCTGGCTTGGGGAGAGTTAGCCTGCAATGCTGCATTCTAACCACTGGGAGGGAGGGAGGGAGGAAGGAAGGAAGGAAGGCTGAATCAACCTTGAGCCGGTCAGGATCGAACTCCTGGCTGTGGACAGAGTCAACCTGCAATGCTGCATTCTAACCACTGAGAAAGAAGGAAGGAAGGAAGGAAGGAAGGAAGGAAGGAAGGAAGGAAGGAAGGAAGGAAGGCTGAGTCAACCTTGAGCCAGTCAGGATCGAACTGCTGGTTGTCGGCAGAGTCAACCTGCAATGCTGCATTTTAACCACTGGGAAGGAAGGAAGGAAGGAAAATAGCACGTACTTTAGACTTATATACCGCTTCACAGTGCTTTCCAGCCCTCTCTAAGCAGTTTACAGAATCAGCCTATTAACTCCAACAATCTGGATCCTCATTTTACCGACCTTGGAAGGACGGAAGCCTGAGTCAATTTTGAGCCCGTCAGGATCGAACTGCTGGCAGCGGGCAGAGTTAGCCTGCAATGCTGCATTCTAACCACTGGGAAAGAAGGAAGGAAGGAAGGAAGGAAGGCTGAGTCAACCTTGAGCCAGTCAGGATCGAACTCCTGGTTGTGGGCAGAGTCAACCTGCAATGCTGCATTCTAACCACTGGGAAAGAAGGAAGGGAGGGAGGGAGGGAGGGAGGAAGGAAGGAAAATAGCACTAGTACTTTAGACTTATATACCGCTTCACAGTGCTTTCCAGCCCTCTCTAAGCAGTTTACAGAATCAGCCTATTGCCCCCAACAATCTGGATCCTCATTTTACCGACCTTGGAAGGACGGAAGCCTGAGTCAACTTTGAGCCTGTCAGGATCGAACTGCTGGCAGCGGGCAGAGTTAGCCTGCAATTCTGCATTCTAACCACGGCGCATGGCTGGCTCAGGAATTCCGGGAGCCGAAGTCCACAAGTCCTTAAAAGGGCCATCGTTCCCCCAGTCCTGTTCTATGCACGCATACCCTGCTGGGGTGGGAAGGGGGAGGGGTGGGGGGCTCCATGCCAGGTAAGCAACGTTTGAGAAGACAGACGGGCGCAAAGCAACCTAGGGCCACCGGTGAAAGATGGCTGCAAGACACACAAAAATTCATCAGCTGTTTTCAGGAGAGGAGAATTAAGCAGAGACAACCGTCTGGAATCGCTGTTTGACTCATCCTGTGTAATCAGCACCTCTTCGCCCAAGGCCCTGCCAGGACAGGAGATATCAAAGCTCCTAGTTTGTGCAAAATTCTCTGCCCTTCTCCTGCGTTCAGTGAATAAGTGTCTCCAGCACCACAGACAGGCACGCAACACATAGAAACACGCCTGGAAGAGTTCGGCTAAGCGAGGGCCATTTCCACAGCAACGGAAAATCCAAGACCTTTGTTTCAAGGGTGAGCAACCGAAGATGAGAATTTCCTGCTTTAGGAAAACACGGACATCTATCAGAAAAGTAGAAATATACAGCAATAGCACTTAGACTTATATACCGCTTCTCGGTGCTTTACAACCCCCTCTAAGTGGTTTACCGAGTCAGCTTCTTGCCCCCCCAACAATCTGGGTCCTCATTTTACCGACCTCGGAAGGATGGAAGGCTGAGTCAACCTTGAGCCAAGTCAGGATCGAACTGCTGCTGGCAATGGGCAGTTAGCCTGCAATACTCCAAGAAGGAAGGAAGGAAGGAAGGAAGGAAGGAAGGAAGGAAGGAAGGAAGGAAGGAAGGAAGGAAGGAAGGAAGGGCTCTTAGACTTGTATACCCTTCACGGTGTTTTACAGCCCTCTCTAAGTGGTTTACATAGTCAGCCTCTTGCCCCCAACCACCTGGGTCCTCATTTTACTGACCTCAGAAGGACGGAAGGCTGAATCAACCTTGAGCCGGTCAGGATCGAACTGCTGGCAGTTGGCAGAATTAGCCTGCAATACTGCGATTCTAACCACTGCGCCACCCAGGCCTCCATATAGGCAGTCCTCAATTTACAAGTATCCCTTTAGCGACCGTGCCAACACTGTTTAAAAACGGGAGTATGTGACTGGTCCCCACGCTTATAACCATTTCGGCTTTCCCCCAGATGAGCTGTGCTTCCCCCCCCCCCCCACTCTTGAATCCCTACTCCTGCTAAATCCACAGCTTAAAAAAGTTGGCCCAGGAAATGGGATGACGGGAGAAATTGTGGTGGGCTACTTGAAAACTTCCTGCCCCCGTGTGTGTGTGTGCGCGGTGGTGGATGGACCCCGGAGTCCTTCCTGGGCTCTGTTCTCTGCTCTCCTTCAGGACTCCCCCCAGCCAACCACTCACACACACCCGGTCCTTTGCCACTGAAAAGCCACTGCCCTTGTGATTCTGTTCCTGCCAGCAACCTGGCCTCTGGACATTTGGAAATCAGCCCAGTTTGCACCCAAGCTGGAAGTAGCATTTGAAGGCTTTTTTTGGAGGGGGGGGGGGAGGCTGGGGAGAGAGACAGAAAACTCCGACCCAGCACGGGTTTAAAAGCATCACAATGCTTATCCTTGTTTACAAGCACCACCAGTTCTAGAGTTAAGCGATTCTTGTCTCTACCCTGGCAGGATGTCAATAATATAGAAACGGCCAAGGGAAAAAAGGAGGAGGAGGAGGAGGAGGAGGAAGGGGTGGGGGGTGGGGGGAAGAGGGCAGCTTTGTATGCGCCACAAGATCCACTGCACACCAGGAAGCGTGCCAACTCTGCGGAGACGTCGGCAGAAGAAGAAACGGCAGCCCGACGCTGGCGAGGTCTGTCTGGAGTGGCTCCTTCCAAATTCACCCCACTGCATCCAGCTGGTGGGGGTAAAGTGGCTCCGATGGTCAGGCGGGGTCTTTTTAAAAAGCCCAGCCGTGGCGGCTCATTTACAGCTACGAAGGAAGGACCCTTTTCATCGTTTCGCGCCCCCCCCCATAAAAAGGGGGTTTTTTTTTTTTTTGCTAGAACACACCTGAAAGATGGCAAGATGCAACTGGGAAATTGGAGCTTTTTTTTAAAAAAAAAATCTTTGTTCCTGTTAACTGCATGCAAAACACCCACCCACACACAGGTTTAAAAGCTTTGTTGGGAGAAAGCGTTCATGGATTTGTAAGGGGAAACGTCCACTAATATTCACTTTTGGGCGAAGGGTTAGATTGGATGATCTTCAGGAACCCCTTCAATGCCACCGTTCTCGGATTCTTGCAACGGGAAGCAGGGCAAAGGGGGTTGGAGCGGGGCGATCCGAGACTTTGAACTAAAGAAAGGGAGCTAACGGTCGTCCACCGCAACGCAAAAAGTCACACATCATCACACGGAGCCACATATCACACGCTAAGTTACAGCACAATTTAGTTTCTTTCTTTCTTTCTGGCACCGTGGTGAAAACCCAGCCAATTATGGTTGGTTAAACCAGCTACACTTAAAAACAAAAATGTGGTTTAGAGGGCTGGCAGAAACGTATGCCTGAGAAGTGTTCCTTTTCCACAGCTTCCTTTCTGACCTGGGAGAATGGAGGAAGCCCCTTCCTTAAATACTTTTTTATTTTTTTAAAGCATGGAAAAAGTCACAGGGTTGGCCAGTCGGAGGGAAAAGGACACCAAGAATCAGATGATGAGCCTGGATAGCTCAGCAGACTAATGCATTGTGATTTAACTCTAGCTGCCTGCAATTACTGTAAGTTCGAATCTCCCCAGGCTCAAGGTGGACTCAGCCTTCCATCCTCTCTAAGGTAGGTAAATTGAAGACTCAGTTTGTGGGGGCAATAAGCTGACTTTGTATAAATATACAAAAGTATGAAGGCTATTGCTTAACGCATTGTAAGCCACCCTGAGTCTCCGGAGAAGGGCGGCATATAAATCAAATTAAAAAAAAAAAAATCAATTAGCAAAAAGATAGAGGTGGGGGAGAGAGAGAAGAAGGAAGGAAGGAAGGAAGGAAGGAAGGAAAGAAAGAAAGAGAGAGAAAGCAAGAGAGAAAGAAAGAAAGAAGGAAGGAAGGAAAGAAAGAAAGAAAAAAAGAGAAAGAAAAGAGCCTCTGGCTCAAAGCTGCCCACATTTTGGTGTTTTAAATAAAGAAGGATATTTGTAGCTCAGGACTGAAATGAGAGGTGCTTGGTGCTCTCTGAGCTGGGCCGTTTTCACATAGACGTTTCATGACCCAACAAGGTAACATCATCAGTGCTAGAAGGAAGTGGGATTGGAGGAGGAAGAGGACGACGACTGGAACTGTGGGGTCCTTGGTGCTCTCTGAGCGTGGGGATTCT
Organism: Masticophis lateralis; assembly: GCA_030761175.1. NCBI lineage: Eukaryota > Metazoa > Chordata > Lepidosauria > Squamata > Colubridae > Masticophis > Masticophis lateralis. Next base: position 8,075,861 of record JAUDYJ010000017.1, on the reverse strand, counting down.
CCTGAAGGCATTTCATCACCCAACTAGGTAATAATGTCAATACTAGAAGAGAGTGGGGTTGGAGGAGGAGGAGGACGATGACTGGAACGGTGGGGTCCTTGGTGTTGAGCTTGGAGGCTTTCCTTCAGACGCTTCTTCACCCAACTAGGTATCATCATCAGTGCTTTCCTCGAGGGTTTCCCCAGGGTTACAGATGCAGCCAGCTTGACTTTGGCACGGAGGCGGCTTCCTCTATCCAGGCAGAACCTGTAAATGGGCCCAGAGAAACGCAAAAGCTGGCTCTGAAGCAGATGTCCACCTGGCTCCCAGCCCCTTGTGGTGTTTCCTTCTCCGTACGGATCCTGCAGACAGAAGCATCTTGCTGCACTGCAGAGACCAAGCACCTTGGCCGGTTCTGGAAAGCATCTCGCGCGCGCTCCTCCCTCTTTCCCATGAAATCTTGACGGCTGAAGCCTTTTGCGTGTGGGTGGGTGTGGGTGTGGGTAGAGAGCTGTGCAAGCAACGAGATCCAGGGAAGCGATCCAGCCACCAGCGGTTGATCCGCAAGCACTTGCGAAAAGTGGATTCATGAACTTCCAATATTATTTCCTCCTAGTATTCAGCCGGTTCGGGCGAATCCGTAGCGACAACTTGTAACCACCTGCCTGGGCGCGCTGCCGTCCTCTTTCGCTGTGTTTTTGATGTCTCACGCGTGCACAAATGACACGTGTGAGTGAATCGCTATGTTTTGTGATGGCGCGTGTATGTTCGGCAAGCATGCATGTACGGCGTGCATGCGAGAGCCCATGCTTACATTTCTGGTGCTGGGCGAACCGGTAGTATTTGAATCCCACTTCTGCCTCCCAGGCCTGGGACTACAATCGTCCGATTATTTGATTTCAGGAAAAGCATCCTGTACGATGAAAACAATCAGATTTCTTCCCGCAAGGCGTCTAAAAGCAACCACAAATAGGCCTTGACTTGCAACCCTTCGTTTAGTGACTGAAATTACAGCGCCACGGAGAAAAAGAAAGTGACTCCTGACCGTTTTTCACCCTTCTGACTATTGCAACATCCCCATCATGGCCACACAATCAAAATTCCGACGCTTGGCAAACGATTCATATTCATGACGGATACAATGTCCCGGGGGTCGAAGTGGTGCTGTGTCCCAGAGGTGGTGCTCTTGCCTCCCATCAGGAGGCTTGTGAGTTCGATCCTAGGTAGAGGCAGATATTTCTCTCTCCGGGCATCTGAGAAATATATCTGCTGAACGAAACTCGGCACTGGCAACAGGAAGAGCATCCGGCCAGTAAAACGCTCAGCTCCATTCAGTTGCTCAGACTCCACCCCCACAAGGGATCAATGGGTCGTTAAAAGATGATGATGATGACAGTATCCCGGGGTCCCGCGATCCTCATTTGCCGCCTTCCGAGTAGCAAACTCAATGGTGGAAGCCAACTTCCCTTCACAACCGAGTTACTAACTTAGTAACTGCAGTGTTTTCCTTAACAACGGTCATGACAAAAATGGGGACAATCTCAAGCACTTTGTCTTGCTCGGCGATGGAAATCTGGGGCTCAATTGTGATCGTAAGTTGAAGACTACCTGCAGAGGGGTGTAGGAAACTCAAATATGCAAGCCAGGTTGTAAAACATGACGGCTGTCAAATGGCTTACCTCTAATACTCCCACAGGTACAAGGTAGAAACTGTAAGGAAATCTCTCCATACTTTTTCTGGCCGAACGGCATTTTTCTCGCAACGATTTTTGGATTAAAGGGGATGATCGATTAAGATTCCGCTTCAGAGAATTTTAGAGAGGATCCTCGCTTGCCATTTTCAACCGCACTCCCGGAATTCTCTCCTGTTACAATACAGGCGGTCCTCCACTTACAACAGTTCATTTAGTGACCGTCTGAATTGACGAAGGCACTGAAAAAAGGCCGTTTTTCACACTTATGACTTTTGTTCCAGCGTCCCCATGGTTACAGCGATTAAAATTTGGGTGCTTGACAACTGGTTCATATTTAGAATGGTTGCAGTGTCCATGAAAAGGGGGGGGGGGTCTTCCCCTCTCATGACCTAAAGTCAACGGAGAAACCAAATTCACTTAACAACCGGGTTACTCATTTAACCACTGCACTTTTAACAAACATGGCATGAAAAAATCGTAAAACGGGGCAAAACTCTCTCTTAACCAATGTCTCGCTTAGCAACGTAAATTCTGGGCTCGATTGTGGTCATAAGAACTACCTGTGCCTAGAAACTCATTGGGAAAAGGAAAAAAAAAAAAAAACAGAATCAGTCCAAACCAGAATTAAGCTATTGAGAATGTCGCCACTGCCCCAACTCTTCACCATAAATGCTTTGCAATGAGACCCAGCCTTTTCTGCAATGCTGTGTTAGATGCGATTATGTATTATTAGAAGCTCGATTATGTTATGAACCTGAGAACGTCAGCGAGCAAATGTTCTCCAGCTACACCTTCTCCAACGGGCACAGAGCCATCTGTCCGGAGGGTTAAAGTTAATCACATTTCAATCGCAATCTTCTGTGCCAGTACCTCTTGAGTTGGCCAACTGGTTTGCTTTATCTCAAGCCCTTCACGTCCCGATAAGAGCCACTTACGAGCCAGAATATATGGAGAAACATGTTTACGAGGCAGGAGGACTGGGGGGGAAGAGGGAAAAAAAGTCTCTGCGGGGTAGAGAGAAAAGGAGATATATAAACCCCAACCCACCCACCGCCCAGCTGACTAGATTTGGGAAAAATGTCCAATTTTGCTTGCCCCCTTCGCAATCGCCTCCGTGCCCTCCTAAAAGCTCACCAAAAGCAGTGCGTGCATTCGAATCCAGGCCGAAGCTGAAAGATAATAACTGCAACGGCAAAACATTTTTTTTTAAAAAAAAAAAGCTGCTGAAAAAATAAAAACATATCCATAATTTAGTCAGCAGAAAGGAAGATGAGTCTGGGAAGACAGAAAAGGAAGAGGATTTGGTGTTATCCCATTTGTAATCCTGATTCTTTAAAGAGAGGGGGAGAACAAACAAACAAACAAAAAAAAAGGGGGGGGGGAGATTTTGAAGTATAAAATCTGTTGTGCTCGCCGTTGTAAAGGAAATGCCTTGAAGTGTGTTGCCAGAGACTTATGAAGCCTCGGAAATTAATCCTGGTATGGGAGAAATCTTCTATGTTTCCTGGTGCAATCCTTCTCCCACACCGGGTGACCAAGCAATTGTGTTTCTGGAAAGGTTTTAATTTTGGTGCCTGCTGTTTTCTCTATCCTATTGCTTCAGCTCTGTTTATGGCTACCTTAGCAACCGTAACATGTCTGGACTTCAACTCCCAGAATTCCCCCAGCCAGCCATGCTGGCTGGGGGAATTCTGGGAGTTGAAGTCCTGCTGTCTTAAAAACCTAACCAAGGCTGTGGAAAAACCCTGATTTATAGCATTTTCAAACTTTTAGACTCCAGAACGATGGTCACCTCAAAGAGTTTTCAAGACTTCCTAGCATCCCACGCCCAACGATGAGAATAGAGTCGGTCCTGCAGCAGGTTGAACGTTTTGAAGCAAAATGCAGCCTGCGGCCAACTTTGTCTGGTGTGAGTTGAGAATCCACAGCCATTTACACCTGATGAGGTTACCTAGTTTGGTAATGAAATGTCTCCGAGAAAATTGCTAAGCCTCAGGGAGCACCGAGGACAGAATAACAGAGTCGGAAGGGATCTTGGAGGTCTTCTAGTCCAACCCCCGGCTCAATCCGAAGACACCCCCCCAATACCATTGCAGACAAACGGCTGTCCAGTTACCACGGCACCGATAAAACTGACTTATGACTGTTTCTTCACACTGACGACCATTGCAGTATCCCCACTGTCACCTGATTTCCGACAACTGGCAACTGGTTCATATTTATGACGATTGCAGAGTCCCAGGGGTGGGGGTGATCCTCTTTTTAGGACGACCTGACCATTAAAGTCAATGGGGAAACCAGCTTCGCTTCACTAACCATGTGACTAAGTGAACAATCACGGCGATTCGCTTAACGACGGTGGCAAGAAATGCTTCGGTAAAACGGGGCACCATTCACAATTCACTTCGCTTGCTTAGCAACAGAAATGTTGGCCTCAATGGTGGTCCTAAATCGAGGACTGCCTGTAATGGGAAACCCCCACCCTCCCTACTCACTCTGCCCTGGAAATCAGTTCTTTTTTTTCAAACTACCTTAGGATACTCTTTAACATCCGTCCAGAATTTTCTTTTCCTGCAATTTATGACCTTTATGTAGGTGCTTTTCAACTCTCCAGTCAACAAGAACAGGCCACGGGCCTTCTTCTATCAAATTCCTTCCCCCCCCCCTCACCCTGACCGGAAGACAGCTCAGCATCCCTGCCAAAAAATCACCACCGCAGCCCACAAAAGGGCAAAACGGCAGCCGCCAGCTGTAGAAGCAAAATTGCAAAGAAGGAGAGGAGAGGACGAACATCTGCCTCAAAGTTCTCGCAGGAGGGAACCTTTCGGACGTTCGGCCTGGGATGAACTGCCTTAGAAAAAACGGGGATTTTACAATGCTAGGGAGGGAAAAGTCCTGCAGAAGCTCACAGTCTCACTTCGGAGTCCCTGGGGGTCTCTTAACTGCCTATAACAGTGATGGTGTACCTTTTCAGCACCTAAACCGGAATGTGTGTGCATGCGCGCACTGGAGATCCGGAAACCCGAAGACCAGGTGGGCTGGTGCACGCATGCCTGTTTTTTGGACCATTTTCAGGCCATTTTTTGGCCCAAAAATGGCCTGAAAATGGTCCAAAAACAACCTGAAAATGGCTGGAAAACGGCCTGAAAAATGGCTCAAAAACAGCCAGAAAAACAGTCCGGAAAACAGTCTGTTTTCTGGCCGTTTTTAGGCCATTTTCCGGCGCTCTGGTGCCCAGAAGACCAGAATGCATGTGCCCATAGAGAGCCACAGAGATGCCACTCTGGGTGTGCCACAGTTTCGCCATCACGGGCCTCTAACCAACGATTCGACGATGTAAAACGAAGCCCCCAAATAGATCCGCAGGGCCATCTGAGCAAATAACACACGGAACTGGGATGCTGAGAATGTTGCTTTATTCCTATTTATCTTCCTGATGTAAGCCAAAAGCTGGAAGGTAATTTTTCCTCCGAGGCATCGGTGGCCTCAACGCAAAAAAAGGGAGCCTGGATAGCTCAGCAGACTAAGCATTGTAATTAAAACCCAGCTGTCTGCAATTACTGCTAGTTCGAATCTCCCCAGGCTCAAGGTGGACTCAGCCTTACATCCTTTCTAAGGGAGGGAAATTGAGGACCCAGGTTGTGGCGGCAATAAGCTGACTTTGTATAAATATACAAAAGTATGAAGGCTATTGCTTAACGCATTGTGAGCCGCCCTGAGTCTCCGGAGAAGGGCGGCATGTAAATCAAATTTAAAAAATAAAAATAAAAAAAGAATCCTGAAAACAACAGGATGTAAAAACTTACTGAGGGTCCCTGAGTGGCGTTTCGTCTCAAGACACATCGCAATACAGAATCTGGTGCCGCCTTCTTGCAAGGCAAAAAATGGAATCCCAGGCACCAAAAAAAAAAAAAAAGAGGAAGATTCAGACACGCTGACTGGAGGGGGGTGGGGAGGCGACAGAGAAGACGTCCTTCAGTCTCACACTTCTGGCGTTCTGACAATAGTTTCCGGCGATCGTGATCGTTTTGTGCGCACCACGGACAAGCTGGCTGCGCGTCTTTCTTTCAAATCAAGGCTTCTTGTGAGATATGAGGGAGAACGTCAATCTTGGAAGCAAACTTTGCCCCTTGCTAGTCCTCGACCTACGACCATAACTGAGCCTGGGAAATTTACGGTCAGGTTGGATTAAAAATCGGGGTTTTGTTTTGCTTTATAGATTATTCTACAGGCCCGTGATGGAGAACCTATGGCACCGTATCGGTGGGCACGCGAGCTCAGCTCTGGCACCCATGCACGCACCAGCCAGCTGATTTTCAGGCCTTCTGGGCCCACTGAAAGTCAGCAAACAGGCCATTTCCAGCCTCCGGAAGGCCATTTTCGTCCTCCCCAGGCTCCTAGAAAGGCTCTGGAGCTTGGGGAGGGTGAAAAAACGGGCCATCACGTGCCAAAAGCAAGGGAAGCGCGGGGGAAGGGGGAGGTGTCACGCACACGTGTGGGGCGGGGCGCATAGAATTATGGGTGTGGGCACACACACACGCAACCCCCCCTGCGCTCCCCCACTTTTGGCATGCGATGGCAAAAAGATTAGCCATCACTGCTATAGGCCATAGCTGGCTGGAGAATTCTGGGAGTTGAAGTCCACAAGTCTTAAAGCTGCCAAGTTTGAAGATCTCTGCTATAGGCCATATCAAAGCACGAGGTGCAAACACATATCACCAATAAAAATCTTATACAAATGATTTGAAATAAAAGTAGGGTAAAATACAGTAGTTATAAGATAGAATGCAATATAATTTGATACATCAATATATAAAATAGAGTAAAATGACATAACATTATGTTCATTAAGAAAATTTTTTTAAAAAATTTCCTCCCAAAATCGGATTTTTAAAAGATTTAAATCAGGGTTTTCTTTCATTTATTTAAATTGGATTTTCAATATATAATTATTTGAATAAAATGCTTTTGGAGTAAACAAAAAAAAAGGTAATTTTCTATTTAAGAGAACATTAATAATGTTGTTTATTCGGCATGGAGTGGGGCTTAGTTCTGTCGCAGGAGGCTGTATATTCTGCAAAATTTACAATTCATTCCACGAGGCCAAGCACTGCAAGCAAAATAGGAAACCCTCATTTTGTTTGCAAATAATAATATTAAAGATTCTAACGAGCAGCAAGAATGAGGCCTTATGTTGAAAGAGCAACGGTCATTTCAGATCCATCATGGCAGCGCCTGGTAGCGGGCATCCCCTCACCTGCTGCCCGCCACATCCCTCACCTTGTTGTGTCCTTGCCACATCACCAGCCGTCCCATTAAAATGAATGGGACTGTTGGCAAGTCAACAGCGGATCAAAGGAGGAGCTGCTGCATGACAGATGACAGTTGCTCTTTAAAAATCAGGATTTAAATCGAGTTGATTTAAATCAAGCCTCTTTACTAGTGATTTAAATCGTGATTTAAATCGAGTTGATTTAAATCCAATCCACCCTTGTTTATGGTGCCAAGCGAGAAATGTGCTCAGGGAGTTTTGCCTCCGTTTTATGACTTTTCTTGCCACTTTTCTTGTTAAGTGAATCACCACCGTTGTCAGACTAACAACAGGGTTGCGAAGTGAATCTGATTTCCTTGTTGACTTTGCTTGCCGGGGCACCGCGACCGTCGTATAAATACGAGTCAAGTTGCAGAGCGTCCGAATTTGGATCATGAGACCTGCGGGGGATACCACAACGGTCGTAAGTGTGGGAAAAACGGTCACCGGTCCCTTCCCCCCCCCCAGTGCTGTTGTTGTAACTTCCAACGGTCACTAAACGGACCGTGGTTAAGTCGTATGCGGAACTAAGGCGAACTGCTTTAAACAGTTCAAAAAAGAACATGGTTTTTCTTTTATTTGCCTTCCATTATGCTGAGGAGGAGGAGGAGGAGGAGGAGGAGGAGGAGGAGGGTACAAGCAACAACACGCTTGGACATTATTCAAGGACACCAAAATAAACTGAAGGCACCTCTGTTTTTCTGGCTGGCCCAAGTAGGCATGCCATCTGTAAAAATAGCTGAGGTATAAAAGGAGCTGTTAATAGCAGGACTGGTCAGGCACATATAATCCTTCCTTCCTTCCTTCCTTCCTTCTACATATAATCCTTCCTTCCTTCCTTCCCTCCCTTCCTTTCTCCTTCTTTCTCTTTCTTTCTTTCTTTTCTTTCATTTTCTCCTTCCTTTTCCCTCCCTCCCTCCCTTTTGTTTTTCTTTTTCTTCTTTCCTTTTCTCTCCTTCCTTCCTTTCCTTCCTTCCTTCCACATATAATCCTTCCTTTCTTCCCTCCCTTTCTCCTTTTCTTTCTTTCTTCTTTCTTTCATTTTCTCCTCTTTTCCCTCCCTTCCTCCTTTCTTTTTCTCCTCTTTCCTTTTCTTTCTTTCCTTTCCTTTCCTTTCTTCTTTCTTCTACATATAATCCATCCCTTCCATCCCTTTCCTTCCTTGCTTTCTCCTTCTTTCTCTTTCTTTTTCTCCTTTCTTTTCCCGCCCGCCCTCCCTTCCTCCTTTCTTTCTTTTTCTCCTCTTTCCTTTTCTCTTCCTTTCCTTTCCTCCTTCCTTCTACATATAATCCTTCCTTCCCTCCCTTTCCTTCCTTGCTTTCTCTTTCCTTTCCTTTCCTTTCCTTTCCTTTCCTTTCCTTTCCTTTCCCTTTCCTCCGCGAGAATCTCCAGAGTTCATTCAAACTTTTCCCAGATTCTGGGAATTACAAAAAATAGGAACTTCTCAATCCAGACTGTTTAATTCATGTTTAATTCAAGCAAGCCTGAGAGCTGCGAGTCTTGTGGGATAGTCCTGGTAACGGTGCCTCACTTCGACAGGGCTCTCTTAGGCCTTGTGCAGATCATCCTCGACTTACGGCTGGGGGGAAGGGGGGAGGCGCTGTGGTAAAAGGTCGTAAAATTGGACACAACTTGCTTAACAACCAGCTTGCTTTAACCGTGGAAATTCTGGCCACAGCTGAGGTTGTAAGTTGAGGACTATTTACGGCGTATATCTAGGTCTGAGACGTGTCATGGGTCCCTGCCCCCCCCACATGAAAAGTGACCACGCAGTCCTAATAGCTTTCCTAACGCACGCTACAACTTCAGACCGCACAACAGAACCACTCCGAAGATTAGGGACGATTGAAAGCTGGCACGCTTAGGGCCACAGGTGAAAAATGACAGCCGAGCCAGATAAATACTCGTGACGAGCTACATCACAGAACAGGACGGGATGATTTTACAGAAATGATTGCCCTTTTTGTTTCTTTGTGCCGAATGGCATGATTTGATTCCTTTCTGAAGGAAGAGAGAAGAGGAGGGGGAAGAAGAGGAGGGGTGGGGTGGGGTGGGGTGGGGAAGGGAGGAGGGAAGAGGTGGGGAGGGGAAAAGAGGAGAGGGTGGAGAGGGGAGGCGAGAAGAGAGGGGGAGGGGGAAGAGGGGAGGAGAGGAGACGGTGGGGAAGGGAAGAGGGTGGGGAGGGGAGAAGAGAGGAGAGGAGAGGATGAGGATGGAAAAGGAGAGGGTGGGGAGGGGAGGGGAGAAGAGGAGATGATGGGGAGGGGAGGGAAGAGGAGAGGGGGAAGAGGAGGAAGAAGAGAGGAGGGGGTGGGGAGGGGAGGGAAGAGGAGATGATGGGGAGGGTGGGACAGGAGGGGAGGGGAGGAGGGGACAGGAGAGAAAGAGATTTACCGGATTGCTAACTACAAACTTCAAATGCCACTCTGGGTGTTCGACTCCTCCCAATCTGTTACAACTCCAGCCCTACTCCTTCCGTCAGAATACCGGTTGGGGGATGCTGGGAATTCTCGTCCGAAGCCTCCCCTGTTTACAAGCGACAAAAAGCCATCCTCCAGAAGAGAAGGACCAGACCCGATGACTGGAGAAACGAACAACATCTGCCGGGGTCCGTCCGTCCGTGTGTGTGTGCATGTGTGTGTGTAAGGAAGAAGCAGCAACCACGGTGACCTAGCGTGCCCCCCATCCTCTTTCCATCTAGCAACAGGGGAAAAAAAGTCACCGACCGAGGCCTCTCGGAGCCCTGCGCGGAGGAACAAAAGCCCCCCACCCCCAACCCCAGGAGTCTCCCCCGGGACTCACCAACCCATTAAGTCGTCTCCATATTGCCGCTGTCATGGGGGGAGCCGTACGCGGAGATGGGCTTGCTGCCGCGGCTTCTAAGCAGGCTGCTGCTGTTTCCTTGCGAAGGAAGCAAAAGGTTACTTCCCTGTATACGGTTCTAGCACCGCCTCTTCCTGCCAGCTTCCCCCCCCCCAGAGAGAGAGGGGGGAGAGAAAAAGAGAGAGAGCGAGAGAGGAGAGAGAGAGAGGAGAGAGAGAGACACAGAGAGAGAGAGAGAGAGGAGAGAAAGAGAGAGTCCCACTGCTGTTTTGGCAGCCGCACAAGATCCACTCGGATGCTAAAAGGGAGGGGATAGGAGGAGGGTGCTTTCCGGTCCCCGAGTCTCGTCTCTTCTCCCCAGCTCGTTTCGGCAGACGAACAAGGAACAAGGAGGAGGGCTGGCCGGGTTCCAGAAACTTAACATACCTTGTGGGCAAATAATGCAGTGAGACACAGACGCAGCTGGGAAAGGAGCAGCAGCCAGGAGCCAAGGAAAAAGCTGACATCTCTGCAGCCGGGCGAGCGGGGTGGAGTGGGGGGGGGGGGGACACAACGGGGACACAAAAAGGAGGAGATGGGCCGATTTTTAAAAATTGTTTATTCTTTCTAAAGAATAAACGGAGAGGAAGAGGAAGAAGAGGAAAAGGAGGAGGAGGAGGAGAAAGAAGAGGAGGAAGAAGAGAAGGAAAAGGAAGAAAATGAAGAGGAGGAGGAGGAGGAGGAGGAGGCTGACTCAGCCTTCCATCCTTCCGAGGTAGGCAAATTGAGGATTGTGGGGGCAAAAAGCTGACTTTGTATAAAAAAGAACACCACTTAGGGGGGCCGAAAGCCCTACTAAGCAGGTATATATACAAAAAGTATGAAGGCTATTGCTTAACGCATTGTAAGCTGCCCTGAGTCTCCGGAGAAGGGCGGCATATAAATCAAACTAATAAAGAAAAAGAACAAGAGATACTGATTTGGGACCGTTTTTCACACTTACGACCATTGCAGCATCCCTGCAATCACGTAATCAACGTTCAGGTGCTTGTCGAACCGGTTCATATTTATGACGGTCGCAGAGTCCGGTGATCTCTTTTTTTTTGCAGTCAAAAAAAAAAAAAAAAAGTCAACGGAGAAGCCAGATCCACTTAACAACGGTGTCACTACCTTAACGGATGCAAGGATCCCACTTAACAACCGTAATGACGAAAGTCGTAAAAGGGGGCAGCCAAAGCTCCCTTAGCCCACGTCTCCCCTTAGCAACGGAACATAAATTTTGGGTTCGACTGTGGTGTAACTCGAGGACTCCCAGGACTCTAAACCAACCTTGGCAACTTCGAAGACTTCAACTCCCAGAGTTCCTCAGCCGGCAAAGCTTTGAGAGCATTTCAAATTCCTCAGCAAAGCTGGCTGAGGAATTCTGGGAGTTGAAGTCCCCAAGTCTTAAAGTTGCCAAGGTTGGAGACCCCTGCTCTAAACTGAGCAGGGGTCTCCAACTCTAACCTAGGAGTCAGCAACCTCTGGAGCTGCATGTGGCTCTTTCACCCCTCTGCTGTGGCTCCCCGTCACTCAAAATATGCGCCACAACCGCCAATGTGCGACACTCACCAGCAGGTGATTTATTGAGCTTTTCAACCCCTGGTAGGCCAACCATGGATAAATCCAAGAAAAGAAAAGTTTCAGAAGAAAACAGGACATTTAATTCAACTACATATGCTAGTTTTGTGGCCGCTCAAGAAATAGTCAGGCACGGGAAGGGTTTTGTGGCTCCCGGTGTTTTCTTTTCTGTGGGAAACGGGTCCCTGCATACCTCCGAAAAGGCCCAATCTGTTGGGCTCAACAGATCGCACGATCTCAATCTTTGTCGAGATGGCCGATGCCGGCCGTCCTTCCAAGCTGACTGTACAATCCGAGATTATTGTGTCCTCCTCCTGCATCGTCTCTATTAAAAGAGACACACCGATTACAACCCCTTGGAGGAGGCATCTCCCCTCCCGGCATTGACACGACATGAAACTTTGGACGGTGGTCAAACCAGCGGTCGTTAAGTCGAGGACTACCTGTACAAGAAGCCCGTTCCTTCCACACACTCATGCACCATTTAAGGAGGGCTAGAAAGTGGGGGTGGGAATTTTTTTTTTTAAATTCCCCTTCAGGTTCCAGGTGATTGGGGTCAACACAAAAGCAGCAACAGTCATCCTACAACAGGGAAGCCTCTCGATGACGTCGTCATTCACACGATTTAGGAGAGAAACGATGGGACGTTTGACCAGCCACCTTTTTTTTTAAAAAAAAAAATCTTCTTTACTAAACTTGCTTCACTATATAAAGTTGCTTTCGTATATATATTTAGATAGTCAGATAGATACAGATGATAGCCATAGATGATACAGATGGGAGAGAGATGATAGTCTGTCTGTCTGTCTGTCTGTCTCTCTCTCTCTCTCTATATATATATATCTGTATCATCTCTCTCATCTACCTATCATCTCTTTCATATCTATCTATCTATCTATCTATCTATCTATCTATCTATCTATCTATCTATCTATCTATCATCTATCTATCTATCTATCTATCTATCTATCTATCATCTCTCTCATCTATGTCTATCTATCTCTATTGTCTCTCTTATCTATCTATCTATCTATCTATCTATCTATCTATCTATCTATCTATCTATCATCTCTATCATCACTCTCATCTCTATCATCTATCTATCTATCTATCTATCTATCTATCTATCTATCTATCTATCTATCATCTCTCTCATCTATATCTATCATTCTCAACTCTCTCATCTATATCTATCTATCTATCTATCTATCTATCTATCTATCTATCTATCTATCTATCTCTCATCTATATCTATCTATCATCTCTCATCTCTCTCTCATCTCTATTTATCTATCTATCTATCTATCATCTATCCATCTATCTATCTATCTATCTATCTATCTATCTATCATCTTTCTCATCTATATCTATCATTCTCAACTCTCATCTATATCTATCATCTCTCATCTATATCTATCATCTCTCCCTCATCTATCTATCTATCTATCTATCTATCTATCTATCTATCTATCTATCTATCTATCTATCTATCTATCTATCTTCCATCTATCTATACACGCGCACACACATATAAATATATATACACATCAGTGTGTATATATGCACACTGCACAATTAAGAGTTTAATTAATTACTTATGCACTTGACCGAATTTCAAGCAGCTCGATTCCCCTTTGAGATCAGCCAAACGATCAAGACTCCAAAATTCCCCAAACGACCGCTTTGTAAATACCCGCTCAACTCACTCTGAACCCAAAACTCTTTCAACCGTGAGTATCCAGCTCTTGTTTTTGTTGTTGTGGCTTAATTAGTTCCACTACAATGTCCCACTGTCCTGGCGCACAATGGAGTCGTCCCAAGCTGCTTCACTTGACGTGGGCTCTGCTTTCTGTGTACTGTGGAGCTCGGGTGGGGAGGGGGGTGGGGAGAATATAAGCTGTTGAGCCACAAAAACAGAAGAAGAGAAAAGGGAGGAGACTCTGTGCTCGGAGGAAAGGGGGCTTCATGTTTAAGGGGGCATCGTTTCTAGCCCACCCAGGCACCCCTTAGCATTCTCTTATGATTCTAAGTAACCTTTCTTCTCCACAGAAGTCGAAGGTGGTTATGTGTGAGCAGGTAACAGAATAACAGAGTTGGAAGGGACCTCGGAGGTCCTCTAGTCCAACCTCCTGGCTCATGCAGGGGACCCTATACCTATTTCAGACAAATAGTTGTCCAATCTTTTCTTGAAAACATCCAGTGATGGAGGGAAGGAAGGAAGGAATCCTGTAAGGAACTGAAACATTCTGCTGTTGTTTCTAGCCTAATCTTTATCACCCTGCTTTCCGAAACTGCCTTTCTGGCTAACCCTTATTACATTGTAACACTTAAAGTGAAGCGCCCACCGACGTGAGTGACATTGAGTTGGCCATGCCCACACAGTCACATGATTACCGAGCCTCACCTCCCAGCTGGCCATTAAGGCAGAGAACCGTTTGATAAATTATTTGAATGCCACCACTATCTATCTTCAATGCTGCCTTCCTATCTCCTTCGAAGAGACTCTCGCATCTGGACTGCCCACAAACAGAGCAAAGATAAAGGTAGAAAATCCATTATTCCTCCCTTCTGCTTATTTAACGTATTTATAGCTCACCTTTCCAGAATTATTGAGGAAGGCCAGAGGACTAATCCTAGGCAAATATCCCGTAATGACAATTTGCAGTCCTTTTTCCCGGAACGGCAATCCCGACAGCCCCGTCTACTTCCGCTCTGTGAAATCTTCCTGATCAGAAAAATCCTTTCCCCACTCTAAAGCAATCTGACTAAACTTTGACCTGGAGATAGAGCCGAAAACCACTGATTCCCAGTTCGTTCCTCCAAGGCACGCCACGAGGGATCCGACTGCAGGCGGTCCTCGACTTAACAGCCATTTACCTAGCGACCGTCCGAATTTGCACCGGCACTGCAAAATAGGGACGTGACCACTGGATCCAAACTTTCCGTTCCTAAGCGAGACCTCTGTGAAGTGAATTTTGCCCTCCTGTTTTACAACGTTTCTTGCCACCGTTGTTAAGCGAATCTTACTGCAGTGGTTAAGTTAGTGAACCTGATTGTTAAGCGAATCTGGCTTCTCCATTGATTTTGCTGGTCAGGTTGCCAAAGGGGATCATGTGATACCTCCCCTCCCGGAACACTGCAATTCATTGTAAACACAAGTCAATTGCCAAGCATCCGAATTTTGATCACATGACCACGGGGATGCTGTAATGGTCGTTAAGTATGGAAAGATAAGATAAATAATCTTTATTTTTTTTCCTGTGAGCACACTGGCCTGCATTAAAAACGAAATTCTGCCTGCTCTCAAGAGAAAGCATATATCTACCCATACACATACATAACACACGTGTACACATACTATATTCGAGACCCCATAATCCCTTGCGGGGTGGAGTCGGGGCAACTGAATGGAGCTGAGTGTTTACTGGCTGGCTGCCCTTCCTGTTGCCAATACGGAGTTTTGTTCAGCAGATAAATACTGTATTTTCCTGCGTATAAGACTACTTTCTAACACACAAAAATCTTCTCAAAAGTCAGGGGTCGTCTTATACGCCGGGTCTCATTCTCCTGTAACCAGGCAGACCAGCCCATAAGGCTCTGACGAGCCTTAAATGGCTCTGAGGAGGGTCGTCTTATACGCCCAGTCATCTTATACGCCGGAAAATACGGTATTTCTCATCGTGCCGAGAGAGAAATATCTGCCTCTACCTAGGATCGAACTCACAGGTAACGAGGTTGTGAAGAGGATGTGTAGCGTCCCAGGCAATCCTGCTCAAACATCGCTTGTGTGCAGTCGTAAATCACACTGTTCAGTGCCGTCGCAACTTCGAACAGTCGCTAAAGGACCTGTTGTAAGTTGAGAACTATCTGTACAATGAACGGAGCCCAGAAACGGTTTAATTTATTAAATAAAGTGATATTCAAAGCAAATAGGCTGACTCTGATTCTGGGTTTATTATTTATCATTAATTAGTGATCTGATTTAAAGTGCGATTTTATTGTACATGTTTCTTAACTTGTGTTCGCCGCCCTGAGTTCTTCGGGAGAAGGGCGGCATATAAATACATGTAATAAATAAATAAATAAATAAATAAATATTAAGCGAACCGAGTCATCGTCAACGAAGCCGGGGCCTGACTCAGCATCCCAGGTGTTTACATCCCAGGTGATAGAAATGCTGCCTGTGTGGCTTTTTTATTATTATTATTATTATTTACAGCAATATATTAGGTGGGTCAAAAGCTGACTCAGTAAAGAACACTTGAGCAGATGGGGGGGGGGGAGAAATAGCTCAAGGGCAGGGGACTTCAGTCATTAGAACCTGCTATCAAAAGTATTTCAGCCAGCAGGATGCCCCCTACCCACCCCCCAAAAAAGGGGGTAGGGAGGCGGCAAGCCCAAGATGCTTTGGGGTCCCTTCCTGTGTCTTATTTGTGTTTGTCAGGTGCAGTCCCCGATTAAAATCAATTTTAAAAAGCTGCTGCAGTGAAGAGACGGAAGTGTTTTCGGCAAACCAACATTTAGTGATTGTTCAAAGTTACGACGACAACCATCCTCAGGTTTAACGCAGTCATGGCAAAGGGGTGAAACAACCGGGACAAATTTACGGACAGCTGCAGCGTCTCTTAGGGTCATGGCATCTCCCTTTGTGACTCTTCCTCACAGGCTCGCGACAAAAAGTCAATCTGAGAAGCCGGATTTGCTTTAACTACCAGATTCGCTTTAATGACGGCAATGATTCCGTTTAAAAAAATGGGAGGCAAACAATGGTCGTAAAATCGGGCCCGACTCACTTAAAAACCCCCGCCTTGGTTAGCTATGGAAATTCTGATGCCGATTGTGGTCGTAAATTGAGGACAGGTAGACTTACCATCACCACAAGTGAGCCCCAAATGTTTGGGTTGTTAAGCGAGTCATCCGTTAAGTGGGTTTTTGTTAAGCAAATCGCGGCCCAGGTTAGTCACACGGATGTGATGTGAATCTGGCTTCCCTGTTGAAAGGTCGCAAAATGGGATCACATGACCCCTGGACATGCGACCTGTCACAAATAGGAACCAGTGGCCACTAAGCGTCTGAATTTGGATGACATGAGCATGGGGAATGCGGCAACGGTCGTTAAGTGTTAAAAAGCACGGCGATGTGGCAACGGTCGTTAAGTGTGAAAAATGGCTGCAAGTCCCTTTTTTCCCCCTGTGCCTTTTTAATTTTGAATGGTCCCTAAATGAACCTTTGTAAGCGCCTGTGCTGTTTCTCACCTGCCTTAACGCTGCTTGGAGAGTGAGCTTTGACGAAAGCTCAAAGCTTTGAGGTTTATAAATTGAAACAAACAAACAAACAAATAAATAAATAAAGCAAGTGGATAAAATGATAACCAGGCAAAAGGGGACCACAAGAGGTTTCTTTTAATCTATTTATGGTATTTGCAAAGAAGCCAGGACTGGATCCAGTCTCAAATCAATTAGCATTCTGGCTGCATAAGGGAGCAATCAGAGTAATTAAGGTAAAGACTTTCTCTCTAACCCCCCCCCCTTTTTTTCCCTCCTCCTCCCTCTGGGGGATTCATGCTGCACTGGAGAGTTAAAAGGCAGAGCCGTTTAAAAGGAGACTTAGCAGAAAAGTTTAAAAAACCCCAAAAAACAGCTCAGCCACATGTTGTATTTTCGCAGGTCATCTGGTAGAACGAACAGATCCACAAATAGCAGAGATACACACAATCAAAATCTACTTAAAAAGCCCTGAAAATGCCTCTTTATCGTTGAATGTGGTAGAAAGGAAAATATACAGGGAAATATGGGGCAGTCCTCGATTTACAACAGATCATGGGGGCGACTGTTCGAAGTTACAATCATCATCATCATCATCATCTTTTAATGACCCCACAATCCCTTGCGGAGTGGAGTCTTGGGCAACTAAATGGAGCTGAGTGTTTTACTGGCTGGATGCCCTTCCTGTTGCCAGAGCAGAGTTTTGTTCAGCAGATATATTTTTCATCATGCCCAGAGAGAGAAATATCTGCCTCTACCTAGGATCAAACTCATAACCTCCTGATTGTGAGGCCAGAGCTCCACCTCTAGGCAACTGATTGGAGCTGAATGTTTACTGGCCGGATGCCCTTCCTGTCACCAATGCGGAGTTTCCCCCCACCCCCAGCAGATATATTCTCACTGGCAGTGAAAAAAGTGACTTTAGGACTATTTTCCACCCTTACGATGTTTTGTAAGCATCCCATGGTCAAGGGATCAAAATTCAGACTTTGGAAATGGACTCGTATTTATGACAGTTGCAGTGTGGGTCATGGGGTCCCCCTTTGGCGACCTTCTGATGAATGGGAGGAAGCCAGATTCACTTAACAACCGGGTTACTAGCCTATGAACTGCAGTGATTCACTTATCAACAGTAGCTAAGAAAGGTGGCAAAACGGAACAAGATTCACCTAACAAACGCCTCGCTTATCAACAGAAATCTTTTTTTCCCCCTCAATTGTGGTCGTAACTTGAGGATTACTCTGTAATTAAGATGTACTTGTTCAGAGGCAGGGGTGGGTTTATCTCTGGCACCCCTAAAGCCATACAGATGGGAGACCCTGAAAAGTTTGAGAGCTAGAGCTTTCATTTTTACTGCTTTGAGGGTTCGTGCGAATCCTGAGGTTCTAATAAAATTATCTCCCTTCTCTGAACAGGCACCATGAGGCTGAAATCTGCCAAACTTTTTGCATTTCGGTTCTACTTCCACCCGTTGTTCCACGACTCCCCGAGAGCTTTGAACAGGAGATCCGCAAGCTTAATGAATCAATTAATTAAAGAGCTTTTAAAAAGGCCTGGCAAATTATCTTCTAATGGTCTGGCCAACAGGGTGGGACAGAGATTGTAGTAGGAAAAAACAGCTCGCCTTATCCTAAGCCTGCTTTAAAAGCAGTTTGTAACAAGACACGGAAGCAGAATGTCGAAAGAGGAAGTGGCTCTGCCTTTCTCGGGTGTCAACACTATATATTTTGAATTTCTTCACACCTCTAGGATCTTTTGAACTTGGAAACCACTTCTTATGAGAAGCTGGCTGTACAGACCCAGGAAGAAAGGGTATTCCCCCACCCCCTTTCTTTCCTCTTTCACAGGGCTTGCATGAAGAAATATTAAACTGCCCCTGATGAAATCAAATCCCTAGTTTAAAAAAAAAAAAAAAAAAGCTCAGACCTAACACAAAGGAGAACCAGGCTGTGAAATAAATCTTCAGCATCAGAAATTATTATTTATGAAACGTATATACGCCCCTCAACTCACTGCCAGGAGGCACAGAATTGGGCTGTTTGTTAAGAATTAGGCTATGGAGGGGCAGGACTGTCAAATGGGTAATATATAAATTTAATAAATAAAGGCATCACAGCCTGCACACTTATACACATGGACTTGGGGGGGAAAAGAAGCAACTAACTCATAAGCAGTGGAGGATGGAACATGGGATGGCACCAAGAACAGACACTGCCCTCTCTTCCCTAACACATCTGTGGTCAAAAGTCAACATTAAGAGAGAATAACCAAGCAGGAAGGGACCTTGGAGATCTTCTCCCGCTCCTCCTGCTTAAGGGGGAACCCCTCCATTTCAGACAAAACGATTGTCCAGTCTTTTCTTAAAAACCAACTTCTGGAGGCCAGCTGTTCCACCGATTCATTGTTTTAACTTCTCAGGAAATTTCTCCTTAGTTGTAGGTTGGTTCTGTCCTGAGGCTGAAATCAAAGGTATATTTTATCGCTTCTTTAAAAAAATAAAATAAATACCAGTAGCCCTTGACTTAACGACCACAACGGAGCCCAACATTTCCGTTGCTAAGCAAGACAATTGTTAAGTGAGTTTTGCACCCTTTTACAACCTGTCCTGCCGCTGTTAAGTGAATCACTACAATTGTTAATGTTAATAACACGGTTATAAAGTAAACCTGGGTTCTCCCCCCCCCTCTTCCCATTTGACTTTGCACATCAGACGGTCGGCAAAAGTCGTAAGTATGTCTCGGTTAACCAAACATCTGATTTTTTGATCATGGGATCAAGGTCGTTAAGTGTGAAAAATGGTCCTAAATAACTTTTCCCGGTACCGTTGATGGTCGCTAAACCAATGGGTGTAAGTTGAGAAGTGCCTGTGATAACCTGGCCTCACATTCAGTGAGAGGGATCTTGGGAGTCCTAGTGGGCAACCATTGAAATATGAGCCAGCCGTGTGCAGCAACTGCCAAAAAAGCCAACAGAGTTCCAGGCTTCGTAAACAGAGGGATAGAATCAAGATCATGTGAAGGGTTAATGCCACTTTATAAGGCCTTGGGAAGGCCACACTTGGAATATTGCATTCAGTTTTGGTCACCATGATGTAAAAAGGATGTTGAGACTCTAGAAAGAGTGCAGAGAAGAGCAACAAAGAGGATGAGGGGACTGGAGGCTAAAACATACGAGGAACAGTTGCAGGAACTGGATATGTCTAGTCTGATGAAAAGAAGGACTAGGGGAGACAGGATAGCAGTCTTCCAGTATCTCAGGGGCTGCCCCAAAGAAGAGGGAGTCAAGCTCTTCTCCAATGCACCTGAGGGCAGGACAAGAAGCAACGGATGGAAACTAATCAAGGAGAGAAGCAATCTGGAATTGAGGAGAAATTTCCTGACAGTGAGAACAATCAATCAGTGGAACTACTTGCCTCCAGAAGTTGTAAATGCTCCAACACTGGAAGTTTTTAAGAAGAGGTTGGAGAACCATTTGTCTGATGGGGTGTAGAGTTTCCTGCCTAAGCAGGGGGTTGGACTAGAAGACCTCCAAGGTCCCTTCCAACTCTGGTATTATTCTCTTCTCCTCTTCTCTTCTCCCCACCCCTACTCCTATCCATTCCAGTCCAGTCCAGTCCAGTCCAGTCCAGTCCAGTCCATTCCATTCCATTCCATTCCATTCCATTCCATTCCATTCCATTCCATTCTATTCTACTCTACTCTATTATTCTATTCTATTCTATTCTATTCTATTCTATTCTATTCTATTCTATTCTATTCTATTCTATTCTAATTCTAATTCTAATTCTAATTCTAATTCTAATTCTAATTCTAAAAATAGAATAGATTCTCCCAAGAGTCCCTTGGGAGTTGGGTGGCATAAAAATATGAATAATTAATCTATTCTATCCTTTATTCTATTCTATTCTATCCTATCCTTTATTCTATTTTATTCTATGTTGTTCTATTTTATTCCATTCCATTCCATCTAATTTGGCAGATTCACACCTGGGCAATAAAACAGGACCACAATATCTCACACCTACAGGTTCAATAAGCTGCCTCTGCGTGTCGCTTCAGGGGACCCTTGCAGCTCAACAACACTGCCTGTTTACAGCTTGAATTCTGCCATTCTGGCATCTATCGATGGAAAGGATAATCTACTTTTTTTTTTTTTTTTACAAAATCTACTATTTTATTTAAAAACAACAACAACAACAACCTAATGGTTTCTTAGAAGCCAACATGCTTTTTTGTGGGTTTTTTTAATTTTGTGTGTGTGTGTGTGTGTTTTTTTTAAAGAGCGGAAGATGCCTTTGTGCCCCAGGGGATGTTGTCCAGTCACAACGAAACATCTCTCTGTTACTCCGAGAAATATATTAAATCTTTACACTGTCAGCTTTATTTAAAGCTCTGGCCCTTTTTAATGCTTTTTCATGTACACCACTGTTCTTTCAGGAAAGGGTAATGGCAATGCTAACCTTTTATTGACAAGGAGCACTTCCCAGAGAAAAAGTAGGCAGATTTATGTCGAGGGAGAATTATTAGTATATATATAAAAAAATATATATATCTGACAGCCTTTAGTTACGTTGGGACTAAGAACACGGGTGGATTAGGAGCCAATTTACGACCACACTTCAGCCCAACATTTCTGGTCTGAAGAGAGATGTTCGTTAAGTGAGTTTTGCCCCCATTTTACGACCTTTCTCGCCACACTTAAGGGATATCCCTGCAGCTGATAAGTGAGAAAACACGGTTAAGTGAGTCGGGCTTCCCTGTTGATTTTGCTTGCAAAAGGGGGTCATATGACCCCGTGGCATTGCAACCGTCGTAAGTATGAACCGGTTGCCAAGCGTCTGAATTTGAATCACATGATGGTGGGGCTGCTAAGGAGTGGTGCGGTGGCCTAGAGGTGGAGCTCTCTCGCCTCACGATCAGGAGGCTATGAGTTCGATCCTAGGTAGAGGCGGATATCTCTCTCTCTGGGCACACTGAGAATATATCTGCCGAACAAAACTCCGCTCTGGTGACAGGAAGGGCATCTGGCCAGTAAAACATGAAATATCTAAAAGAAAACCACCAAGCTCAGAGAGCACCGAGGACCCCACAAACACAACAGTGCTTTTTGCACATCTGTCATCTAGAAAGCACTGAGAAAAGAAAAAGCAAGGGATGGCAAGAATAAAACAAGAGAAGCTTTGCAACCCACAATGCAGGTGGATTAGATAATATTAGAATTGTCCGCATCTTATTCTTTAACGTCAAAGGACTAGCAATAAACAATGAACCAATGCTGGAATTAATAAGAGTAATCATTGTTTAGAGCCCATATGCCAAAATATTTTCCGTGACGACCTAGCCATTTCCAAACCCAGTTTGAAATCACTTATGAATTCTACGTCAGCCGTTTGATGTAGAAAGATATTTGGGAGCACACAGTAAAGCTGTGAATATCCCACTGGTTCCTGGCTTTATTTTAATTTAAAAGTCTTTGTGTTGTTTTCTTGTAGACAAGCCGTGTATCACGGACTTAAATAAAAGGAGGAAAAAATGGGCCCACCTCCCCGTAGATCAGGGATCGGCAACCTTAAACATTCAAAGAGCCACAAAGATCCTAACTGGACCCGTTCAATTCGACCGGAAGTCCAGTTCCCCCAATATAGAGTCTCCTCCTAGCGTGGCATCCTTTTTCCTCTGCTGACCTTTTTCCTCTGCCGACCGGAAGTCCGGTTCCCCCAACATAGTCTCCTCCTAGCGTAGCGTCCTTTTTTCTCTGCCGACCGGAAGTCCAGTTCCCCCAACATAGCGTCTCCTCCTAGCGTGTCCTTCTACCTGTCCTAACCGAAAGCCCTATCCATTGTAGAGCCGACCAGCGACAGGAAGCTGCAGCAGAGGGATGAAAGAGCCACATGCGGCTCCAGAGCCATGGGTTGCCGACTCCTACTCTAGATGACTCAGACGGGGATGAGCATCTTGTGTTCTCCAATGTCAGCTTAACAAGACAGGTTCTCCCCTTCCTTCTATCTGGGGTAGGGACCACCCCAACCTCACACAAGGGTTTTATTTTTTTACCTGTCCGTTTTGTGCGCAACTGTCTTCGGGAAGTCTTGTTTGCCGGGAACCGCCTTCAACCGCTTGCAGCCGGGTCAAGAAAAGTGAACTCTGCTAAGTAAGGGCTTTTTCCGCCCCATCAAAAAACACACTCCCAAATTTATAGTCCAGGTTTTTTTTCCCCTGCCTTAATTATAGTGTGTTTGAACAGCCTTTCCCTATCTCCTCTGACTCATACAGAGAGTTTAAAAAGCACCACAGCCATTTCCTTTTGGGGGAAAGTAATGAAATACAAAGGCTGGCTAGCTTCGTTCACAGGTGGCCCTGGGTTCAATTCCTCAAGGCCCTTAAGTTTGGGGAGGAAAAAGAACTGTTTTCTTATATATGACAGGAGCAGAAAATGTATTTTATAAGATGGAAGGACTCAAATATACCCTCAATGGAAGAGTGGCCAGTGTGGAAGCGATGGGAGTTGGTGCAGATGGCGGAATTGATGGCTTTGATAAAAGAAAAGATTTTATTTAGCTCTGCATCTAATTGGAAAACGCTCTTCAGGAGTTTTTGTTTGAAACTGAAAATTTAACCTTGGATTTTGATGATAAGCCTCGTTTTATGATCGAATTGCTGTTTGTTTTTGTTTTATTCCCGTTCAAAGGGTCACTGATCCTTTGTATCGAAGTTATTTTTCTCGATAGCTCTTTCTGTTTTGCACACCGCAATATTGTTTTCCTGCCTTACTTTCCTCTTTCCCCCCGCCCCGTTCTTTTCGTCTGCTGGTTTGCATATTTTTTTTAAAAAAAAATTTAATAAAGCTTTCAGGGAGGGGGGGAGGAAGTGCTCTATAAGCGTGCCTTTTTAGAAGAAAGTTTCATTTTTAAATTAAAGATGTTCCCTTATCTTTGGGGCAGGAGTACACTTTAAAAAAAAGAAGATTAGAGCCCTGTCTGGCTCATCTTTTTAAAAAAATGACATTACTTAATTCTGCAAAACGATATAGGGAGATAAAATAAAGGTCAATCCAAGCATCTGGAAAATATTGCAGATATTGAATCACTGGGTAGTTTCAGAGATGGGACCTGAGGCCTAAAGTAAAGAAAATAGAATAGAATAACAGAGTTGAAAGAGAGGTCCAGTGGCCACCAACTGGTGGTCCGTGAGAAAGTTTTGGTGGTCCACAGAAAAATTATTTGCATTTTTTATATTGCACTAAATCAGGGGTCCTCAAACTATGGCCTCTGGGCCAGATACGTGCAATGAACGTTTGTGTTGCTACAGAGAGTCTCCCCCTTTGGGGTCTTCTTGTGTCGGTCGGAGGGGGGAAGAAATTCAAACTTGGAGTCTGCTTCAGCCTCCTGATGTGGGGTTTTGGGCGAAGGCTGGAGGGAAGTGGTGGCGAAGAGCCGGAGGGCCTCGTTCCAGTGGGACGGCATCATGGCCTGGAACTGGCTGACCATCTCAGCCCGCTGAGCCTCCAGGGGTCGGTACCTAGCCTTGCACTCCTGCAGGTCTTCCCTCTGCTTGGAAAGCCTATGCTCCTAGTCCTCAGTGAGGTGCTTCTGCTGAGCCTCCTTCTCGGCCAGATCCAATTTGAACTGAGTTGTTTTGCCAACTTTTTCTCATGGTGGCTGCTTAGCTCCAACAACTGCTTCCTGTTGGGGCCCTAAGGAGCCC
Source organism: Masticophis lateralis (assembly GCA_030761175.1). NCBI lineage: Eukaryota > Metazoa > Chordata > Lepidosauria > Squamata > Colubridae > Masticophis > Masticophis lateralis. Next base: position 8,051,488 of record JAUDYJ010000017.1, on the reverse strand, counting down.
GGGCAGGCAGGCGAGGAATGGCTGGGAGGGGTGAGTAGAGGCTGGCGAGGTGCCCCTCAATGTGAGTGACATTGAGTTGGCCACGCCCACCCAGCCACATGGCTACGTAGCCACGCCCACCCACCCAGTCATTAGTCATATCATATTAGTGATCCGCGGGATTTAAAATTATGAATTTAGTGGTCCCTGAGGTCCGAAAGGTTGGGGACCCCTACACTACAATGATGGAACAAACTATGGAAACTTGACAAACGGATTATTACATGGCGGGACAAAACACCTGTGTGCTAATAACAAACTAAGGATTCAGCTATAAGAATTGTCCTCGAGTTACAACGGTACACTTAGTGACTATTCGAAGTCACAAGGCCACTGAAAAAAGTGACTTACGACCATCTTTCACACTTACAACCATTGGTCCATGCGATCAAAATTCAGATGCTTGGTAACTGATTCATATTTACGACCAGGGGGGAGGGGGGCAGTGTCCCTGGGTCATGTGATTCCCCCTTTGGTGACCCTCTGACGAGCAGAGGTCAACGGGGAAGCCGGATTCTCTTAACAACCCGCGTTGCTCAGTTAGCGACACGTAACAACCCGAGGCGAGAAAGGTCGTAAAGTGGGGGCAAAACCCGCTGAACAACTGTTTTGCTTCACAATGGAAATTTTGGGCTTGATTGTGCGTCGTAAGTCGAGGACCCCCTGTAAAACTTAGCTCGCCGTTCTCGATCACAATCCAATCAGAGTACAGGCAGTCCTTGATTTACGGCCACAACTGAGCCCCAAATGTATGCCGCTAAGTGAGACATTTGTTAAAATGAGTTTTGTCCCATTTCACCACTTTTCTTTGCCGCATTCGTTCAGGGAATCACGGCGGCTGTTAAATTAGTAACGCGGTTGTTAAGCGAGTTCTGGCTTCCCCCCCTGCTTGACGTTGCTCGTCAGAAGGCCACAAAAGGAGGATCATGTGACCCCGGGACGCTGCAACCGTCGTAAATGCGAGTCAGTCCTCAAGCATCCAAATGTAAAATCACATGACCATGGGGATGTTGCAACAGTCATAAGTGTGGGAAAACGTTCGTAAGTCCCTTTTCTCGGTGCCGTTGTAACTTCGGTCACTAAATGAATGTTTATATGTCGAGGACTGCCTCTATAGGGATACTCTTTCTTCTTATCACAAGCGACCTGCAGTTCTTATGCTGGTTCTATTGTGGAGCTGCAAAGCCCGATTACGTCAAGCAACTTTCCAATTCTGGATAATTTATGCACCGGCATTACAATTTCCAGGCCAAACCCAGCAATTTAAGACTCCTCAGGCGTGGCCGAGGCACCAACCTGTAAGGTGAAACGAAGCAAAAAAAAAAAAAAAAGCCAAGCGAGCGGCTTTGATTTCTATTTCAAAATATTAACCTTAAAAAACAAGAGCCTGGTAGCTCAGCAGACTAAAAGCATTGTGATTAACACCAGCTGCCTGCAATTACTGGAAGTTCGAATCTCACCAGGTTCAAGGTTGACTCAGCCTTCCATCCTTTCTAAGGTAGGTCAATTGAGGACCCAGTTTGTGGGGGCAATAAGCTGACTTTGTATAAAACATACAAAAGTATGAAGGCTATTGCTTAACGCATTGTAAGCCGCCCGGAGTCTCCGGAGAAAGGCGGCATATAAATCAAATTTTTAAAATAACAAAAACTCCCAGAATTCCCCAGTGAGCCTGCTTTAAGATGGATGGACTTCAACTTGAGGACCCAGTTTGTGGGGGCAATAAGCTGACTTTGTATAAATATTCAAAAGTATGAAGGCTATTGCTTCACGCATTGTAAGCCGCCCTGAGTCTCTGGAGAAGGGCGGCATATAAATCAATCAAAAACAAAACAAAATAAAATAAAACACCAGCCGGGGTCCCACAGAAGTCCCATTATATGACTGTGTGGAGAAGCCAAACGCGTGCATCCAGAGAGATGGGATGGGGAGAGCTAAAAAAAAGTGGATTTTCTGAACTGAAACGGTAACAGAACATTGCGTGCTGCAAAACGGAACTTTAAGGCGGATTATGTCCGAGAGAGATTGAAAGAAACTGAGGATAAAACCAAAAAACAAACAAAAATAAAGAACCAGGAAAAAAAAAAGGTCCTCGCTGGACTATTCAGGTAGTTTTAATTAAAATTAGATTTATACCCCGAGGGTGCTTTGCTTTGTGACCTAAATCCTAAATGCTTTTTTTCTGTTTCTGACTTTTTTTCTTTCGAAAATAAAAACCTTGGGTACACACGTAGTCCTCGATTTACAACAGCTCACTCAAGTGACCGCACTGAAAAATGTGACCCATTTTTCACACTTAACGACCACCGCAGCCGCTCCACAGTCATGCGATCAAAATTCATAAAGCTTGGCAACTGACTCGTACTTATGACGGTTGCAGCGTCCCTGGATTGCGCGACCTTCTGACCAGCAAAGTCAAATCATTTAGCCGCCGTGTTACAAACTTAACAAATGTGGTGATTCACTCAACGACGGTGGCAAGAAAGGTCGTAAAAGGGGGGCAAAACTCACTTAACAACTGTCTCGCTTAGCGACAGAAATGTTGCGCTCAGTTGCGGTCCGTAGGTCAAGCACTACTTGTATATTGAATTGGATGTTTTTAATCTTTTTTTAAAAACTGGTTCATTGCTTTTATTGCTTTTTAAACTTTTAATCGGGGTTTGCCGCGAGACAATCGTTGACCCGCGAACATCTAAACTTTGGATTGTCATATATATTTCCTGAATTGTAAGCTACCCAGAGTCACTGATTGGAGATGGGTGACCACTGAAATTAAAAAAAAAACCCAAATATATAAATAAAATGGAATAAGAGGTTGCTGGCTCTATAAACACCGTTTCCCCAAAAATAAAACATCCCCTGATAATAAGCCCAATCCGGTTTTTGAGCGCATGCGCTAAAATAAGCTCCCCCCCTCCCCGAAAATATTTAACCGCATGCACAGTCGGTCCCTGCCATTTCTTCTGGTTAGAATTAGAGAGACAGAGCTGGAAATCAGATAAGATGGAAGGAGGAGACTCGTCTTGCTCCACGCGCCCCAAAATAATAAGACCTCCCTGAAAATAAGGCCAAGCGGTTATTTCAGGGTTCAAAAAAATTATAAGACAGGGTCTTATTTTCGGGAAAACACTGTATGCACTTGATTTACATGAATAAAACTGATTATTAGTCAATCTGTTGAGTTATCTGCTTTGGAGGAAGGTCAATGGGGGGGTGGGGGGGGGAAGTGTTGGGATTCACTGAACAATCTATGATTCAGTTAACAACCACGGCAAAATTGGGTGTGACTCACTGCGCCCCCTTGCTTAGCAGCGTGAATTCTGCCCCCAATTGTGGTCGTAAATCAAAGGACTACCCGTGCATCCCAACAAACGCCATATGCCATTCGCTGATGGAATAGGTTAGCAATTTAAGAGTAAGGTAAGGAAAAGGGTCCCTTCGCACGTAGTCATTCCTGACTCTAGGGGGCGGTGCTCATCTCCGTTTCAAAGCCGAGAAGTCAGCGCTGTCCGAAGACGTCTCCGTGGTCATGTGGCCGGCATGCCTCAATGCCAAAGGTGCATGGAAAACGCTGTTCCCTTCCCACCAAAGGGGGTCCCTATTTTTTCTACTGGCATTTTTTACAGGCTTTCAAACTGCTAGGTTGGCAGAAGCTGGGACAAGTCACGGGAGCTCACCCCGTTAGGCGGCACCAGGGATTCGAACCGCTGAACTTGCCAACCTTTCGATCAACAAGCTCAGCGTCTTAGACACTGAGCCACCGCGTCCCCTTTAATTTAAGGGACAAACATACAAAACAAAAATAACACCGAAAACGGTCAGAAAACGGAAGCCAAGAAGTGATTCTTACCCTAGCAAATAAGAGTTAAAAGAGGCTCCTAAAGTTACCTGCTTTTCCTTCCGTGTATTAAAGAAAAAAAGGAAAATAAAGAATACCAACCATTAAGAGAACTGGCCGGACCAGTTTGGCGTGGAAGAAACATGACTACTCTTCTCCACCCTTCTGAAGAAAAGCTGTAAGTGCAGGCACTTCCTTGCTTTATAAGAGGAATAAAATACTCGAATAACTGATCAATGCAAGGTCTACCCACCTACCTATCCACCCATCCATCCAAGAAAGGAAAGGATATCGGGACAATTAAGTTGCGATCCATAAATTACTGACATTTTCCTGGCTCCTCTTTCCGTACTAGAGAGACAGTGGGGGGGAAAGAAAGCAGTGAAGGAAGAGAGAAATGGCAGCAAACCCGCAAAATGTGGGGGCACTTTTAAAATGACGCACCGTGCCTAGACTGAATGGGGATTGCAGGTTATTTCCCTGTGAGTTTTTACAGGGTGGTAAGGATCATAATCCTGGTTGGTTGCCTCTGTCATTTAGGCCTCTGAGCTCAGGATGGGTTTTACAAGTGTGATCCCAGGATAATGAGATCTAAGCAGAAAGATCAGATTTCTCCCATCTTCCTTCCTTCCTTCCCTCCCTCCTTTCCTTTTTCATCTATTTACTTCCTTTCCTTTTACTTTCTCCCTCCCTCCCTTCCCATACCTTCCTTTCCTCCTTTTCCTTTTTCATCCATTTACTTCCTTTCCTTTCACTTCCTCTCTCTCCCTTCATACCTTCCTTCCTTTCTTTTCCCTTTCTTTCCTCTGTCTTCCCATACCTTCATTTCCTTTTTTCCTTCCCTCCCCTTTTCTTTTTCATCCATTTACTTCCTCTCCCTTTCTTCCCATACCTTCCTTTCCTTCCTTCCTTTCCTTTTTTAGCCATTCACTTCCTTTCCTCACTTCCTCTCTCTCTCCCTTCATACCTTCCTTTCATCCTTTTCTTTTCCCTTTCTTTCCCCTCCGTCTTCCCATAGACTCATTTTCTTCCATCCTTCTCCTTTCCTTTTACATCCATTTACTTCCTTCCCCTTTCTTTTCTCTCTCCTTCCCTTCCCATACCTTCATATCCTTCCTTCCTTCCCTCCCCTTTCCTTTTTCATCCATTTACTTCCTTTCCTTTTACTTCCTCTCTCCCTCCCATATCTTCATATCCTTCCTTCGTTCCTTCCTTCCCTCCCTCTTTCCCCAGACCTTCTTCCCTCCCTCCCTCCTTCCATTGAAATGGATAGGTCATTTTGTTTAAATCAGGGATTGGCCATATCACCAACCATATCGTAAGTATCCTTAGAAGATCCAACTCTCAGCTATTGTGCCATTGTCATATGTATTACTCTCTCTCACTCTCTCTCTCTCTCTCTCTCTCTCTCTCTCTCTCTCTCTTTCTCTCCATGTGTGTGTGTAATTAGCAGATGATTCAAAGATCCTGCAGGAAAAAAGATTGCAAGAGAATATTTTGTTGCCCCTCCACTTCTTCTTCCCCCTTTCCAATTTTTCACATTTTATTGCTGGCGTCATTCTATGCCTTTCTCCAGCTCCTCCTGGCAGCCCTCACACACACCCCCGCCCTCCACTGACCAGAGGAGGTGATGTATCCAAGACCAAAAGGACACTCAGATCTCTCTCTAAGTGAGGTTTGGGGGTGCAAACTGTCAAGCTCAAACAGAAAAAGAGATCAAAGGCTTTGGACCACCCCTGGCCGACCAAGAAATGGCAGTAGAAGCTTAAGATACCATCAAAAGCATCGGAACAACTGAGCGAATAAACCGGGTCTCCTCCGGGAACACGAGTTTCCAGTAGAAAGAGAATTTTGTGTGGCTGCATTATATAACAGGATTTAAGCAGCATGTTTTATATATATATAAGTATTCAATCCGGGTGGAAGGAAAGAGTAAAATCTTCCCTTCCTTTTCATTTTTAAAGAAGCTTGAATCAACAAGTGTGAAACGAACACAGAAATAGGAAGAATTTACTGGGGCGGGTGGGTGAAAGGCGAGAACGAACAAATATTCTACATGCACAGATAGTCCTCAACTTACAAGTATTCATTTAGTGATCATTCCAAGTTAGAACAGCACTGGGAAAAAAAAAGGAATTTACGATCGGTTTTCGCATCTTTTAATGACAGTGTCGCACATCCCTTTGGTGATCAGAATTCAGCCGCTTGGCAACTGGCTCGTACTTATGACCGTCGCAGCGTCCCAAGGTCACGCAATCCCCTTTGGCGACCTTCTGGACAGGCAAAGTCAATGAGGGAAGATGGATTCACTTAATAACCAGGTCAGTAACTGAACAACTGCAGGGAAAGGAAGGTCGTAAAATGGAGCAGGACTCGCTTAACAACTGTCTCCTTCAAGCAATGGAAATATTGGGCTCGTAAATCGAGGACTAGCTGTGTAGGGAGGGGGGGAAACAAAGGAACCCCCACAGGTAAAGCTTGGTGGGTGATTGAGAGGAGGGGAGTCCCAAATACATTAAAATTCCAGTTGTTAACCTTGAACAGTTACGTGTGACAGCTGCACCGGATTGTGTCTTCTTTTTCTAGGTAAAGGTTCCCCTGGCACATATGTGCTAGTTGTTCCCGACTCTAGGGGGCGCTGCTCATCTCCATTTCAAAACTAGAGCCAGCGCTGTCCAAAGACGTCTCCGTGGTCATGCAGCTGGCATGACTCAATGCCAAAGGCACACGGAACACTGTTCCCTTCCCACCAAAGGGGATCCCTATTTTTCTACTTGCATTTTTTTTACTTGCTTTCGAACGGCTAGGTTGGCAGAAGGTGGGACGAGTCACGGGAGCTCATCCCGTTAGGCGGCAGCACTCGGGATTCGAACCGCTGAACTGCCGACCCTTTCGATCGACAAGCTCAGCGTCTGAACCACCGCGTCCTTATATGGCGTCCCTTCTTTTTCTGGGCCTCGACAAATGTAAGCTTGAAACAAGCAAAAAAGGAGAGCTTTGGGGTGGAGACACCCGTTTCGTAGCAGTCACGACTAAATGTCAGCCAAATTTAGTCGTTTTCGAGAAGCCGGCGAGAAATTGCAAATGAGACGAGGGCGAAACGTTGCGTTTAAATAGATGGGGTGCTTCGAACCTGCAATTTGGCTTAAAACCAAGCAGACCAGAAAGACTGAGACATCAACCCCCCCTTCGCCACATACCCCAGCCTCAGATTAACAAGAACAAAAGCTGAATTTGAGATTTTGGGGTGGGTTTTTTTTTTTTTTGCTTCCCTCCTCCCCTATTCATTTTTTTTGTGTGTGTGTAACTCCCCCTTAACATAAGGGATGCTAGGGATATATTTAGGATGCTGTCGTACATGTTCCGCTTGCACGTTAGCCATTCTTTTTAGGCCCTGTTGCTAAGACACATGCTATAAGGGAGAGAACCCAGGCCTGAAGTTAAGTGCGTGTTCAGACTGGGAAAAATAAGGAGGAGGCCGATGGTAGCGGAGAACTTACGAAAGAACGGCTGCAGGAAAAAGGCACGTCTAGAGAAGGAGAAGGTCTAGTCTGGAGAAGGGCATGATAGCACTCTTCCAATATTGGAGGGGGCTGCCCCAAAGAAGTGTGGGGGGTCCACCTGTCCCTCAAAGCACCCGAAGGCAGGACAGGAAGCAATGGATGGAAATGAATCGACCCAGAACTAATTCCGAACGGTGAGAACAATTAAGGAGTGGAACGAACGGCCTCCAGAAGTTGTGAATGTTGAGCATTTTTTCCAAGAAGAGACCGGACAGCCATTTTGGGTGAGAAAAGGTCTCCTGCTAGAGCAGGGGGTTGGACTAGAAGGCCTCCAAGATCCCACCTGACTCTTGTTATTCTATAGAGCCATGTTGGCGAACCTATGGCGCCCGGGTGCCGCAGGTGGCACGTGGAGCCGTATCGGTGGGCACGCAAGCTCAGCTTTGGCATGCATACATGCGACGACCCACTGATCTTTGGGCCTTCTGGGCCCACCAGAAGTCAGGAAACACACTGTTTCTAGCCTCCGGAGGGCCTCTGCGGGGGTGGGGAAGGCCGTTTTCACCATCCCCAGGCTCCTAGAAAGGCTCTGGAGCCTGGGGAGAGCGAAAAACGGGCCTACCTGTTATAGTGTGCCAAAAGTGTGTGTGTTTGGGGGTGGAATAGAATTATGGATGTGGGCACGCGTGCTCCCCCCGCTTTTGGCATGCGATGGCAAAAAGGTTAGCCATCACTGCTAGGGACTTTGAGAGAAGCTCCGGTCTTAAACCAGCAAGGGTTGGGCTGAGTCACCCATGGGAAAAGTAAGAAAGATACAGAGGCTGAGGGGACACAGGGAGGGAGTCCTTGACTTACAGACCATTCGTTTGGTGACCATCCAAAGCTAAAATGGCAGCGCTTGTACTTACAACGCCTCAGCATCTCTACCTTACGTCGTCGTCATCATCATCATCATACAGGCACTTGAAAACCGGCATGGATTTAAGCACAGTTGTGGGTTCATGTGATTGCCGGTTGTGATTTTCCCAGCAGCTTCTGACAATCAGAGTCAATGGGGAAGCTGGGTCTGCTTAATGACCGTATGATTCACTTAACAACTGCGGCGATTTGCTTAAACGTGGGGGGGGGGGGTGTCATAAAATTGAGCGTGACTCCCTCTCTGTTTTGCCCTCTTTTATCCTCTGTATTTTTTCCCCTCTCGTTTAAAATCTCCAACAATTGAGAATCCAGCAGGGCTTAATAAAGGAAAGACACACTCTTGGCTGTCACTTCTGAGTTTATTCTCAACCTTATTCTCTTGCAGGTAATGACCAATGCTTGGTCTCTGTGTGTGTTTAATTCCCCCAATAAAATAGGGATTATTATGCACAGGCTGTCGTTTTCCAAGCGGGATCCCAAAAAAGCCAGTGCATAAATCCAAATCCTACTAACGTCTTAACGGCTGCAAAATAAAGGCCAAAGAGGACGCTAATAAATAAATTAAAAAAAACCAGGCTGGTGGCTTAATGATAAAGAAATGGCGATGGACAAAATGCAAAAGGTAACATTAAGGGTCTTAGTGGCGATCTCCCCCCAAAAAATATCGTACGAATTAAATTTCGAATAACGGAGTCAAAATAGGAGATTAAACTTTTCTTTCCTTAAAGCGAAACGGATCAAGTATTCCAGAACTTTTCTAGAGGGGAGGAAATTCACAACCTGATTTTTCATATAAATGTTTCCCCCTCTCCCCGTTTGTTATACACAACAACCCTGTGAAGTAGATGAGTTTGGGGAGCTTTGGTCCCACATCAGGACCAGCTCAGCTCTTCTCAACTTAATGCCTGCTGAATGAACAGCAGCAGTGGCCAGAATCTCCACGCTGGCTAGTAATTTGAGGGGTTTCCATCCCTCCCCAACATCTGGATGAAATACCACCATGAAAAGCATCCTAATTGTGAGTCTTTGAGAAAGCTAGATAAGGCAGACACTGCACAAAAACAGTGTTATTTTTTTTTTTAAAAAGCACGGTCTACAAACCTAATATCATCGTAAGATGGGGTTTATGGCTTATTGTGCTATAAAACAACACAAATATGGATTTTATTAAAGAGAACCATATCTAAAAGCAGGATATGCAAGCAAAAGAGTATCAATAAAGAATAAACGACTGGAGTACCACTTAAAACACCATCGGCATTGACAAATCCCACCATCATCGGTCAATTGCAAAAGGCAGCTCGACTCGGAACAGCTTACATCCTGAAACGAAACCTTTCACATCAACCAGCATCCACATCTGCCTCTCCCAGGGCCTTGGGAAGGACTCAACAAGCAGACAAAAAGTGTCAAATCCAGTCTGAACATCTGGCTGTGCAACGAACCGAAACTTAAAACCTTTTGATAGTTCGATGATTATCAAGCGACCAACCTGAATTTCCTGGTTCGCTAAGAGTTTTTTGGACAGCAGAGGCGTGATGGAGATTTCCTTTTAACTAGGGTAGAAAGTTTGAAATTGGGGGATTATTTCGATTTGGTAAAATTCTGCAAATTTCCGTTTACGGGGGGGGGGGCAGAATCTTAAAAGATGGGTGGTGGTCAGGATGGCTTGCTTGACAGAGTCAAGGTGTAAAATGTATGCCTCACATTTTAGAGAAATAGCATCTTGCGGCCGGAAAAGCCACACAACTTTGATCCAACTCTTTTCGGAGGGCAAAAAAAAGCAACTGAAAAAGAACCATCATCATAAATGTGGCAAGGAAAGTTGTAAAACGGGGGTAAAGCTCGCTTAACAACTGCCTCGCTTAGCCAGAGAAATTTTGGGCTCAACTGTCATAAGTCGAGGATTAGCTGTCATTGGGTTACCCTCCCCCCCCCCAACGTTTCCTATCTTGTACCAGAAAAACTCAAAAATGATGGACAACTCATGGACTGATCCCAACTGAAAGACACACAAAAGCCAATGACAATCAAGTGGGGGGTGGGGGTTTCCACTAGCAGGATGAAGACCCCCCCCCCGTTTTTTTAAATGGGGGGGGGGCAATTTTCACCTATAGCCACAACTCGTCTCCAAAGTACAGGGTGTTTTTTTTCTCTACTGACCCACCTGGGACAATCCACAAATCAACTGCCCCTCTAACGCAATTCAAGAGAGATTGCGGAAGCTGTGAAGAGCAACCCACAAAAACAGGAAGCCGAGAGAGAGAGAGAGAGAGAGAGAGAGAGAGAGGGAGAGAGAAAGAGAGAAAAAGAGACTGGCGTGCAGGGAATGAACGAGGGAAGAAAAAAAGGTGGGAAGGCAGCTTTTCTGCTCGGCTCTCACTGGGTCTGTGGGCAGCCAAGAAACATGTGTAGGAGGAAAGGCGCAATGGATCCATATGACTTCTCTGTGCAAGCGGTACCCAGAGGAAGCAGTGGTAGGCATTTTCCCCGAGGGTCTGAGTACCTCCAGCAATTTACTCGGCTCCCTTGGCAGAAGAAAATCCGTGATGGGAGCAGATCGTCTCTTTTCAGAACTATCTGGGGACCCTTCGTTCTTCCCAAGGACTCGCCAACTGACTCCCCTTGTCCTGGTTGAAGTATAATTTTTTTAAAAATAAATCTCCAGCCTTTTCACCACGCTTGCTTAAGACGGACGTTGTTGCTTAATAAAAGTTGAGAAATCTCTCGCTGGGGGAAAAAGCAGGTTTCGCATGCATTTGTCCTCCACAGAATTCAGAACACCTGTCCGTCATTCTATCCCCAATTCCGTCCTGAAAAGATCAGGCAAGAGGCGGCAAGAAATGAAACTTTGGTTCCTTCTCAGCCCATGTACTGTATGGGTGTTTCTCGAGCTTGGGAGCTTTTAAAGGGGTGTGGACTTCAACTCCCAGAATTCCCTAGTCAAATGTTCCCAGGCTGTACTACACCATTCTGCCTCCCTTAATCCCAAATCTTAAGATCTCAGTTCTATCCACAAGGATAGAAAGAAAGAAAGGCTAAAGGACACCCGGTTATTTCTATTTGCATTTGATCCCTTTCATTCTTTTCTTTTTTCTACACGTCTTCTCCCTTTCTGCATTCTTTTCTTTAAAATATGCTTCATTTGAAAACGCTGGTAAAGAAAGTTAGCAAGGAGCAATTCATAACACGTATTTAACGTGGGGGATTTCATATGCCGGCTTTTTAATCCAATGGTTTGCGAAAAACACGGAGAAGCAACAAGTGGTGACTCCAAGCAAGACTTTGGAAGGCCTGGGATGACCTGACACATTAAAGCAACAAGTGGGTTAACTCTGGTCCGATTTTGGAACGTTATATAAACCCAGTCGCTTGTAAACCATGGTTTATCGCTCGACGCGAGTTCAGATACGGTGGTTCACCTAACAAACCCTGGCAAAACAAACTACCAGCTTAATTTTGAAACCTGGCTACTATTATAATCCCTGTCCTACAACGGATAGGAAAATAAGGACACGGTTTTGTCCAACGCTGGAAGAGGCACAGAGTAGTATTTTTGACCTCTGAAGTGAGCTATTCACAAAGGGTTATGGCCATTAAAGTAGATCCAGCAGCAAATCAGCATTTCCAGTTACATTGTGCACTGGGATGATTGTCAATATACCATGTTTCCCTGAAAATAAGACCCTGTCTTTTTTTTTTTGAACCCTCAAATAAGCGCTTGGCCTTATTGCCACGCGCTCAAAAGCCCGATTGGGCTTATTACCAGGGGGATGTCTTATTTTGGGGGAAACGGGGTAGGTCAAACCTTTGTAAAAATGTACAATTCTTGCATATTAGAATGGTACCTGCGCAGGTGGGTGCTTCTGTCCTACTCCATAGTTTTTAGGGAGGTTCCGGCTTTGGATTCAAGTGCCCATTTGCCTCGTTTCAGACAGACAAGACTTCAGCTGAAGATGAGGAATCAACTTAGCTCTTAAGAATGGTTTCGCCACCTCACCTTCTTTTAACTTCCTGCGCTCTTTATATGGAAGTAAGATTCTACCCAGCACGCCACAGCATCCACCCCGTACCACATGAAAGTAAAATGAAACAATTGCTCAATAGAACCCGTACACCAGATGCAAGATTACACACATACACGAAGCCAAGTTCCGGGTTTTCGGATCTTTTTGAAACAGTCCGTGCAATTCTTCAGCTGCCTTCTCCCTTCCTTGGAAGGAGCCAAATAATCCACGAAATGTTCACCTTGAAAAGGGGAAGGAACCTTCTGACACGGGGACGAGTCCAACCTTGGCAGTTTTTTTAAAAGACTTGCGGACTTCAGTTCCCAGAATTCCTCAGCCAGCCATGCTCACCGCCATGGTGGCTTGACTGGGGGATTCTGGGAATTGAAAATCCACAAGTCTTTTTTTAAAAGTCACCAAGGTTGGGGGCACCTTGTTCTAATCATAGTACAACTTCTTTCTGTGACAGACCTCAAGAACTGATAACTAAGCACCTTTCTAATGCTTTAGCGTTTAGATCGCATCTCCCAGAACCACTTGCAACCGGCCATTGGTAGCTTGGACCCACGGTTTGAAATGTAAAACAGAGAGAAGGGGGTTACCTGCTTTGGGCTCCAGAAACTTAGCTTCCCAGCCTGCTTATTCCTCTAGAGAGAGAATAAATAAGGAGAGGAAGATCTCTGCCAATTACCTTCCACTGCATCTTCCTTGGATTCAAGAATCTTTATTCTCATACCTCCTGTTCTCTTTGGTTGCTGACCAAGGGACCCTTGCAGAGCCAGGTTTGCTACACCACACATCCTAAGCAGGGCCAAGAAATTCACCCACACAGGCTCCTTCCCCCATCCCCAGGCCTTCCCCCAGGGGCAAATCGCTTTATTTACAGCCAGTTTTCCCTCTCAAGTCCACCAAATTCCCACCTTTTGGGAAGAGAACACCCCCCCCCTCCCCTTCAGCCTCCTCCAAAAAACCTTGGCACAGATCCATTCCTCGGGGGCGTCACAGCCCTCCAGATGTTTCCCCAGCCTGGCTCTGTGCCTCCTCTGAACAGATTTTTTTTTTAAAACACAGGCAGACATTTTGGAGGGGAAAAGACACACTCTTCCACCCACCCACCCACCCAAAAGCAGCAGAACCAGTTTTAAAAGGAAAAGCAAACACAACCATCTTCCTTCCTTCAGCACCCTCTGGCAAAGGGGGTCTTTTTGAATGTGTGTGTGTGTGGAGGGGGTACAGAGGGACGAAGCCAAGGGAACCCCCCCACCCCAACCCCCAATTCATTCCCCAAAATCCAGACGCACAAAATTCAGAAAACCCGGTGATGTGAGGTGAGGTGCGGCGAAGTTACCCCTTGCCCATTACTCATTTATTATGTATATATATACTTATACCTGTTTAGGTTTATAGGTTTATAGGCCACGCTCTTCTTTACACTTGTTTCCTCATACATGCTTGACAAATAAAAAATAAAATAAATAAAATAAACACAGCAAAGCCCCCGCCACCCACTCCTCCTGTTTCTCTGCCTCCATGCAAGCAAGCAAGCAAGCCAGCCAGCCAGCCATCCTTCTCAATTGCCCTTTGCCAAGAGTGGGGTGGGGGGCAGCTTTGTGTGTTTGTGGGGGCAGAATCCCAGCTTCACCCCCTCCTCCTCCTCCCAAACCTTAGAAAAAAACAGATCTTAACCCCCACCAAAGCCCTCCCCTCCCCCCTCATTAAGGCTGCCACCTGTGCAGCCTTAATGGGGAGTCCCAGGAAGAAGGGCCTGCTCCTTCTTCCTGGGACTCAGCTCCAGCAACAGGAGATTAGGGATTTTTTTGGGGGGGGGGTGTCCCCAGTACCTTTTTCTCTCCCCTCCCCCAGCAGAATGGGAGGGGGGGCATTTAAACCTCTCCCCACCCCCCCATCTTAGGTGGGGCAGAGATTTAAAGCCCCCCAGTCTTCAATTTGCTCTGGAAAAGGGGGGGACCCCCAAAGACGACCCCACCCCCAATAATTGCTCATAGCCCCCCCCCACCCCAATCTATATTTTGCCCCCCCCTCCCTCTTTACCTGCTCCAGGTTCTCCGTCAGGGTGGGCAGGGGGCTGCGGCCGCTGTTCGACATGGCTCCCCTTGGCAAAGGCCCGAGGGGGGCTCCCCCCAGCTGCTCAGCCGCCTTCCCCTCTTCCTGCTCCCTGGCCCAGCTGGAAGAGGTGGGGGGGGGGGTGTCTTCCTCCTCCTCCTCCTCTTTTTCCTCCTCCTCCTCCTCCTCAGGGCGAGGGGGGCGGCCAAGTCACCAGCATGGGGGAAGCTGGGCTCACTGGGCGGTCGGAAGGCACGACTACCGACCCGGCATAAGGTTCCCTTTCCAAGCCGGGCTAGGGTGCAGGGTGCCCGGCTTGCTGGATCACGCGAGGCCGGGGATGAGGCGCTAGAGACTAGGCCGCGCCGGAAGAAAAAAAATAACCGGCTGTTTGAAGCGAGTCTTGGGCCGGTTGGACGTCGCCGAGCCCCGCCGGGCCACCTCCGTAGGGCGCCGGCACCGTCTTCCTTCCTTCCTTCCTCCGCCGCCGGTGCAACTCGCCGCCCCTCGGATTCACACAGCGGCGGCTCCCAATATGGCCGCCTCAGCCGGCCTTCGGCAACTTCCGCCGGGCTGACGGAAACAGCCGAGCAGGCGGCGGCGGCGGAGGCGACAAGCTCCCGGGGACGCTTCCCACGGTTGGCGGAAAAAGCCGAAGAGGCTGAGCGGCGATCTGATTGGCTGAGGGAAGAAGGAAAGGGGAGGGGGGAAAAAAAAAGACGAGGAAGGCGGGTGGGGGAAAAAAAATAAAACGGGGAGGAGAAAGGGGCGGAGCGAAGGGCTGTAATCGCTTTGCGATTGGACAGAAAGTCAAGGAGGGGAAGAAGACGGGAAAATAAATAAATAAAGCACTTCCGGAAATCGATGGGCACGGTATTTAAAAAAAAAAAAGGGAAAAGCATTCGGCTGTAAGTCGGAAATACCCGAACCTTTTTTTTTTCTTCCTAGAGACGAAAATAGCCGAACGGACTCGGAATTTTTACGGAAAGAGGCGAAGGGGTGATTTTTTTTTAAATTATTATTTTCCCCTGTAGGATCGGCTATCAAACCCCAGCATAAAGATACGTCAATATTTAATTTTAATTTTTTTCCAAATTGCTGAGCTGGCCAGGACAAACCTGGTTTTATTAATATTGATTTATTTAATGCCTGCATCCCTGTTTTTTTCCTGTCTGGAAAATTACCCTGCTTAGCCTCTGTAAAAAAAAAAAGACGGAAAAGATACCTTTTAATTGAATTTGATCCGTCTGCTTTGAGCTGAATGATTTTTAAGCGCATCTTATTCGGTTGACTTAAGCAGCAGAGTTGGCCTGCCAAACCCTGCATGGCCACTAGAGGGCTGAAGACTTTGATATATATTTTTTTCGTGGGTTTTTGCTGCCCCCTAGTGGTGCATTCTAGAGCTCATAGCTGTAATTTTTCAATTTTGCATCCATTCATTTCCCAAGTAATTTTACAGCTTGGCTACACATTGGAGAAGATGACGCAGCAACAGATCGATTTAAAACCTGAACTGTTGGGGATTCTACCAGAAGCTTATAGTAAAGAAAATGTATACTTGATTATTCATGTAATAACTGCAGCTACAATTGTATTTTGCACAAAATTGGAAAAGTGAAGAGATCCCTACGGATGAAAATGTGATTAAGAAAATATTAGAATGTGTAGAAATGAATAGATTAACACTTGCTATTAAAGGAAAGGAAGAATCTGATTATTACAATATATGGGAGTTATTTTATCAGTGGTTAGAGAATAAATATGAAAGCAATGTATTGTAAAGGCAAATAAGTTAAGAGAAATGTTACGATAGTAGGTATGTTAAGTATTAGTAGAAATATAAAAATAGATACAGATAATGAATATGGTGGTAAATTTTAACTGTGATGACGCAAATGTATGCACTCACGCTGTTTAATGAAAGATGAAATGTTTGTATTAAAAGAAAATTTTAAAAAAAGATGTGTGGACATTTCTGCATTGCCCATCTCACCAAAGTGACTCTGGGAAGTCTTTAATTATAAAAAAAAGACTTAATTTAATTTGTATCCTGACTTTTATTATTTGTACCCATAACTCACCATGGAAAACATATCCAACACATCTTCCTCCTGCAGGAGTGGGGAGGGAATGGGGATTTTGCAGTATCCTTCCCCTGCCACGCCCACCAAACCGGTAGTAAAAAAAAAAATTGGATTTCACCACTGATACACGTTCTAAACGAAGCCAGGCAACTAATCAGTCTTCAGCTTTACACAGGGAACTACAAAGCATATGCAAAGGGAGAGAGTGACGCCCTCTAATGGCCTCCTTTATATCAACAGCTTCTTAAAGGGCAATAACCCTGCTGATTCATCCTCAGTCTTAGAGGGCTGGTCAGAAACTCATGGAAATTTCCCAACATAAGCATAGATACTCCACACTAAACCAAAAGCAAATACTTAGGACTGACTGCAATGTGAGAATGGGGTCATTATGTATCCTGGGGACCTTTGTCTTGTCAACTTCTCACTTGCCACCACAATTTGGCACAAACCCAGGCGGAGGTGTGTACTAGAAGAGGTGGGCAGGAATTGGAGCCGTTTCTGCTAAGCTGGCTAAGCATGATGGGTCTCTGAGCTGATCCTCAGATTATTATCAGGGCGCCTGGTTTTCAAACAATCCCAGAGCTTTAATCTGCCTCTTCCTTTGCAAATGAGATAAGAAGTTTTCCTAGTTTCTTATCAAAACATGTAAGAAAACGAGGCATTCCTTCCATGGGAGTGGAATGAAGTCGAGTCGAGTAGAATAGATTAAGAATAAAATAAGAATGAATTCATAGAACACACAGTTTCCCCGAAAATAAGATCCAACCGGAAAATAAGTCCTAGCGTGATTTTTCAGGATGCTCGTAATATAAGCCCTACCCCCCCATAATAAGCCCCAGTTAAGATTGTCAGCCAGATGGATGCATTTAGTACCGTATTTCCCCCCCAGAATAACTCCTAACCATAAAATAAGCCCTGATGCGTGTTTTGGACCAAAAATTAATATAAGACCCGGTCTTATTTTCAAGGAAACACGGTAGAATAGAATAGAATAGAATAGAATAGAATAGAATAGAATAGAATAGAATAGAATAGGAGTAGAGTAGAGTAGAGTAGAGTAGAGTAGAGTAGAGTAGTAAAATATAGAATAGAATAAGACTATATTAATAGGATGCAGTGGCTCAGTGGCTAAGACGCTGAGCTTGTTGATCGAAAGAGTCAGCAGTTCAGCGGTTCGAATCCTTAGTGCTGCCATGTAACGGGGTGAGCTCCCGTGACTTGTCCCAGCTTCTGCCAACCTAGCAGTTTGAAAGCAGGTAAAAAAATGCAAGTGTAAAAACAGGGACCACCTTTGGTGGGAAGGGAATAGTGTTCCATGCGTCTTTGGCGTTGAGTCATGCCAGCTGCATGACCACGGTGACGTCTTCGGACAGTGCTGGCTCTTCGGCTTTGAAACGGAGATGAGCACCGCCCCCTAGAGTCAGGAATGACTAACATGCACGTATAATGTATATAACCTTTATATTATATTATAATCAGAGGTGGGTTTCAGCAGGTTCTGACCAATTCTGGAGAACCAGTAGTGGAAATTTTGAGTAGTTTGGAGAACCAGTAAATACCACCTCTGACTGGCCCCGTCCCCCTCTATTCTCTGCCTCCCAAGTCCCAGCTGATTGGGAGGAAATGGGGATTTTGCAGTATCCTTCCCCTGGAGTGGGGTGGGAATGGAGATTTTACAAGTCACACCCACAGAACTGGTAATAAAAAAATTTGAAACCCGCCACTGATTATAATATATATTATGATACTATATTATAATATATAACCTTTATATTAGGAATAGAATAAGAATATGAATAGAATGAGAAGAGCATCAGAATTAATAATAGAATATAGAATAGAATAGTAAATTATCGAGTAGAATAGAAACTTTATTGTCACTTTAAATCGGACTGTTTCAGCAGAGCCATCTGATCTCCTTTTTCCAACCCTCCAACGGGCAAAATCAACGGGGAAGCCGGTTCACTTAACAACCATGTTACTAATTTAAGAACGCTGCAGCGATTCACTTAACACCTGTGGCCAGAAAGGTTGCAAAAGGGGACAAAACTCACCTAAGAAATGTCTCACTTAGCAACAGAAATGGGGGGGGGCGGGGGGAGGGCTCAATTATGGTCGTAAATTGAGAGCCATCTGCATTGACCTATTTTCCGTCTTGAGGTTGCAGTACCACATTGAGCCGCCAGGGGCAGCATTCCTCTTAAATTCCATTATATGGCCCTATTTTACTCACTGAGTAAAATACCTGACCTATTCAGTTTGTTATATTGTACTATATTAATTTATTTAATTCTTTTCGTTAGTTTTTATTGGTTTAAATGTGGTTTTATATTCCTTAGTCGCCATGGGCGAATAGGCGGCGATATGCATTCAATAAACAAACAGGGCAACGTGTAATCTTTAAGAATTTTCCATATTGAGATCGCAATACTAGATTCAGCCACCAGGGAGCAATATTTCTTATACAGTAGTAGTAGATTCCATTGTACAAGGTTGCTCTGTTTGCCCCATAGAGGCTGCAATTTCTCACTGTGCCATCAGATGGCGGTATTTATTTATTTATTCAATTTCTATACCGCCCTTCTCCCGAAGGACTCAGGGCGGTGAACAGTTAAAATGACATACATATAGAATGTGAATATAAATAATAAAGCCAGTTTGGCTCGACAGTTAAGAATCTTCAGCATAAAGATTTACAAAATTAGAAAAGATTTATGCCAGACCGGCTTGGTGAAAAAGAAAGGTCTTAAGTGCACGACGGAATCATTCGTATCCCTGGGGGTAACCTGTTCCAAAGGGTAGGTGCCCCAACAGAAAAGGCTCTTTCTCTGGGAACCACTAGTCGGCATTGCTTTAGTGATGGCACCCTGAGAAGGCCTACCCTGTGGGAGCGTACTGGTTGGTGGGAGGTTATCGGCTGCAGAAGGTGGTGTCGTAGATACCCAGGTCCTAAGCCATGGAGGAGTTTGAAGGTAAGAACCAACACCTTGAAGCGCACCCGGAAGACCACCGGAAGCCAGTGCAGCTCGCGTAGGAGTAGTGTCACATGTGAGTGCCATGTCCCAATATCACCCGCGCAGCTGCATTCTGGACCAGTTGGAGCCTCCGTGTGCACTTCAAGGGGAACTCCATGTAGAGAGCATTACAGTAGTCCAGACGGGAAGTGATGAGGGCATGAGTGACTGTGCGTAAGGAGTCCCGATCTAGAAAGGGCCGCAACTGGCGAATCAGGCAAACCCGATAAAAAGCACCCCTGGCCACGGCTGTCATATGCTCTTCTAAAGACAACCGTGTGTCCAGGAGGACACCTAAGTTGCGAGCCCTCTCTGTGGGGGCTAATGACTCGCCACCAATAGTCAGCGATGGTATCAGCTGGCTATATCGGGACGCCGGCATCCACAGCCATTCAGTCTTGGAAGGGTTGAGTCGGAGCCTGTTCTTCCCCATCCAGATCCGCACGGCTTCGAGGCACTGGGACATCACTGCAAGGACATCATTGGGGTGGTCTGGGGTGGAGATGTAAAGCTGAGTATCATCAGCGTAAAGATGGCATTGCACTCCCAAACCACGGATGAGCTCACCCAGCGGCTTCACATAAATGTTGAACAAAAGAGGTGAGAGGACCGACCCCTGTGGCACCCCACAAATAAGGTGTCTTGAAGTCGACCTCTGCCCTCCTGCCAACACAGACTGTGACCGGTCAGAGAGATAAGAAGAGAACCACCGTAGAACAGTGCCTCCCATTCCTAGCCCTTCCAGCCGGCGCAGCAAGATACCATGGTCAATATTTCCTATAGAAGCCATTATAACTGTGTAACAATAAAACCATGTTGGAAAGGATCTTAGAAATCTCGTACAACTTTTAGAAGCAAGCCGTTCCACTGAATAATTATTCTCACTGTCAGGAAATAGTCCTATTTTCCATCTTGACCTTGCAATACTTCATTCAGCCACGAGGCGGCATAATTCAGGCTTCCTACGCGTGCTGGGATTTATTAATCAGAATAAAATGTTCCAAGTTCCTAGTTCTCATGGCATCTTTCACGCAAAAGACTTGTAACGCTGGAGATGCACTTTAGCAGAAGAAATGAAGGCTGGTTTGCAAAATGAGATAATTTCCATTTTACCCTTTTGAAAGGGAGCAGGTGAGGCTCAGAATTTCCATCAAGTTAATTAATGACCTCCCTGCCTCCTCTGTCTAAATATAGCAATCTTGATGCATAAGAAAAGTGAAACTCATAATTTGGCAAGAAATTCCTTAGGAGCAATGAAAAAAACCATAGAATGCTGGAAACAGAACCAACAATTACATACAAAACTGACCCGTGAAAAATGCAAAGAGAGAGAGAGAAGAGAGAGAGAATGAGAAAGAAAAATGAATGAGAGAAAAACAAATGAGAGAAAATAAGAGAAAGAATGAGAGAAAGAAAAGAATGAGGGAGAATAAGAGAGAAGAGAAAGAAAGAATGAGAGGGAGAGAATGAGAGAGAGGAAGAATGAGAGAGAAAGAAAAATGAATGAGAGAAAAACAAATGAAAGAAAGTGAGAAATGTATGAGAGAATGAGAGGAGAGGTAGAATGAGACAGAATAAGAGAGAGGAAGAGTGAGAGAGAAAGAAAAATGAATGAGAGAAAAACATGAGAGAGAAAGAAAGAGAGAAAAACAAATGAGAGAAGAGAAAGAATGAGAGAGGGAGAGAATAAGAGAGAGGAAGAATGAGGGAGAATGAGAGAGAAAGAAAAATGAATGAGAGAAAAACAAACGAGAGAATGAGAGGGAAAGAATGAGAGAGAAACGAATGAGAGAGAGAATAAGAAAGTAAGAATGAGAGAGAGAATAAGAGAGAGAATGAGGGAGAGAGAAAAGAAAGAGAATAAGAGAGAATGAAAGAAAGAGAGAGAATGAGAGGGAAAGAATGAGAAAGAGAAAAAGAAAGAGAAAAAGTAAGAATGAGAATGAGAAAAAGAAAAAAAAGAATGAGAGAGAGAGAGAGAAAAAAATATTTCCTAGGTCTATAACAATGTTACGGAAGGCCTAATAACAAAAGAATGCCATATTTCGAAAAAGCCTCTCACTTTTTCTAAAATGATTTTTTTTTTTAAATTGCTCAATTCCATCCATATTTTTTCCTCTCTGGGAGAGACACAAAAGCTGAAGAATCTGTCCGAATAAATAAAAAGGAAGATTTACAACTGGGGTGAAAGGAGAGGAGCTCCCATTGGCCAGAAGTGACATCATGGTTTCATTTCCCCCCCCCTTGGGGGGCAAAGAAGCTGAAAAAATGGGGGGGGGGTCTTTTAATGTGTGTGCGGAGATAGGCCAGCTGGGATGAATCCACAAGGGAGATGCACACAAGCCACAAACAACTCACTCAGCTTTGTTACCCGGGGCTTCGAAAACCAGTCCTGGATGGAAATGCCGGACTCGAAGATGCTTAATGAAAAAAAGTGTTAATTTAATTTAATTCATTCAATTTATATGCCGCCATTCTGCGAAGACTCAGGGCGGCTGTTGTTGTTGTTGTGTTGTGCCTTAGAGAGCTTGAAAATATGACAACGACAACAACACAACCCAGTTAAACACATAGCAACAAGCTCTCCTTTCCTACAGAGGGATTTTAATCTTTCAAGCAAGGTTTAAAACTTAGGAAGAACGGTTGCAGGAACTGGGCATCTCTAGTCTAGTGAAAAGAAGGACTAATGGGGGGGGGGGAAATGGGACACGTTAGCAGTCTTCCATTATCTGAGGGGGGCTGCCCCAAAGAAGAGGGGTGTGGGGGGGTGACTACCTGTTCTCTAAAAGCACCTGAAAGGCAGGGGAAGAAGAAATGGATGGAAATTCATCAAGGAGAGAAGCAATCTGGAACTGAGGAGAAACTTCCTGACAGTGAGAACGATTCACCAGAGGAACGGCTGGCCACCTGAAGTTGTGGATGCTCCAATATTGAAGATTTTAAAGAAGAGGTTGGACTCTGAGGTCCACTCCAACTCTGTCCTTCCTTCCTTCCTTCCTTCCTTCCTTCCTTCCTTCCTTCCTTCCTTCCTTCCTTCCTTCCTTCCTTCCGAAAGAGAAGGCTTTTAAGGAGAGATCGGACAACGCTTTGTCTCAAATGGCATAGGGTCTCCTTCTCAAGCAAGGGGCTGGACTAGAAGACCTCCAGGGGCCCATATTCTATATTCTAACAATTACGTTCATCAGAATAGCTTTCCTCCCTCTTTATCCGGGAGGAAAAGCGAAACCACCATTGGCTGGGACGGTAAACGTCCTTCCTGAAACTGTGGGGAAAAGATGGAAGAACCACGGGGCCCACTCGCCCCACGGAGTAAGCCGTATCAAGGGTTCGTTGACCTGTTTCAGCTTTGTGGACTGAGTAACGCCCTGGATGAGGTTTAACATATTTATCTAGGCCCACTTTATTCCCACGATGGTCACCTTGAGGCCTCCAGAAAACTCTGAACACAACAACTCAAACTTCATAGGGCATCCTAGCCGTTATGGTAGACTACTGGGGGCTATGGAGGCTCCACTCCTCATTACCTTGCTTCCATAGATCAACGCCCCGTGAAATTCTGCGACTTTCAACCAAGCGTCTCTAAATACAGGTAGTCCTCGACTTACGACAAATTGTTTAGTGACCGAAGTTATAACAGTGACTATTTATATTTGTAGCTCAGGGTTCAGCCAGGGTTAGGACCGTTTTTTCACACTTATGGCAGCATCCTCATGGCCACGTGATCAAAAGTTGGACACTTGGCCAGTGACTCATATTTATGACGGTTGCAGTGTCACTTAACGACCATGTTACTAATTTAATAACTGCGGAGATTCCCTTGACGAATTTGGCAAGAATTTGCTGCCCCTCCTATAAATAAAAATAAAAACTTGATTTATTCTTGATGGTGTGGAACGCGTCTCTCTGATGAGGGTCTGTTTTAAAATCATTTTATCCAAAGTCAACGAAAGAAATCAAAGAAAAGGAAGATACAGAATACTACCAAGTATGGACTAAGTGGTACGAGTGGCTCGAGATTAGAGAAAGTAAATGAGAATAAACGCTGGAGAGAAGAATGAGAAAAAGGTATAATGATAATAAAGGATTGGGGAAAACGGGGAATGTATAAAGTAAGAGGAATTTATTTATTTATTATTTATTATTAAAATTTGTATGCCACCCTTCTCCCGTAGGACTTGGGGAGGCTCACACAGTAAAAACAACAGTAAAATTCTAAAATCCAATCCAATTTAAAATCCCCAGAATTAAAAAACCCGTAATTGGTCAGAGAATGAAACTGATATGTAAAAAGAAACACATATTATGTGTTTGTATTCCGTAGGTTGTGTTGTGTTGTTATTGTAAAATCAATAATAAACTTTATAACAAAATAAAATCATTTTATCCAGTCCACATATATAAACCCAAAGCAAAGCAAAAAGGCCCAAAATTCAACCTGGGGTTCTTAAAAAGCAAGTCAGGAAACCCAATTGTGGCGACATGGATGTCAAAATTTTCGCCACCGTGACAAAGAATACGAAATGTTTGAAATCCACCAGGAATACAACACAATTGTTGTAATTCTGGTGGATGAGAGAGAAAGAAAATGAGAGAGAGAGAGAGAAGGCTGCCTGGCCTCCGGAGAAGATTTCTCATTTTAAACTCTGCTTTTTGCACCCGCTCCCTGAAACCTGTTTTGCGTTTGAGTGTGTTTGTGCATCACAAGGTATATAATCAACACCCCTGTATGTGGTTGAACGGGTTTTTGTGCAGTTAAAGGGGAATTATGAGAGACAATGCCCAGCTCCTCCCTTTCCGCGGGCTATTGTGAGCGTGTGAAAAGGACGAGATTACGTTGGTTGGAGATCGATCGATCCCACTGGCGAGATCTGCTCATCCACAGGAATTTTCTGGGAAGCTTCCAGATGGAAGACAGGGCCAATTTCAGAGCGGTCCTTCGAAACATAGCATAAATAGGGCAAGGTGTAAATAGCTTCCTTCGGGTACCTACAGCAGAAAGGTGACAGCAAAAATGTTGGATGTTAGATGCTGCTGGACGTTGGCAGACCCAGAAATTGAGGCTGGGAGCAGAAAATATTGGAGAGATTCCGCCGTGGATGAAAAGGGGTGTCCCTTTCTTTTTTGAGCAAATGAGGAAATTGAACCGACTGTGTTTTGGTTAATCCAGCCCTGATGGCTACCTGTTTTAAAAAAAGGGGGTTACAGAGAGGAGGGGATGGCTAACAACTTTTGGAGAGCGGATGTCTGGCAGATGGGAGAGCCTTCGCGTTTGAGCCAAAATCTGGGAGAAGAAAAACATGATTTCTATGGTTAGAAAGGTATAGGGTGGGATATATATACATGCTGTGTCCCGCAATGGTTTGCCCACTTCCAGTGGGATCAGGAGGGGCTGGGAAAATACCGAAAAATTTGGCGGAAGGGAGGAAGGAACAGAAAGAAAGAAAGAAAAAGAAAGGGAGGGAGGGAGGGAGGGAAGGAAGGAAGGAAAGAGGAGGAAGGAAAAAGGAAGAGATAAAGGAAAGGAAAGAAAGGAAGAAGGAAGGAAGGAAAAGAGAAGAGGGAGGGAGGAAGGAAGGAAAAGAAAGAAAAGAGAAAAAAGTGGAAGAAAAGAGGGAGGGAGGGAGGGAAAGAGAGGAAGGAAAGGGAGAGAGGGATAAAGGAAGGGAAAGAAAGAAAGGAAAAACGAGGGAGGAAAAAAGGAAAGAAAAGAAAGAAAAAAGAGAACGAAGTGGAAGAAAAGAGGGAGGGAGGGAAGGAGGGAAAAAGAGGAAGGAATGAGGGAGAGAGGGATAAAAGAAGGGAAGGAAAAGAGAAGAGGAAGGGAGAGAGAGAGGGAAGGAGGGAGGGACAGAGCAAGGAAGGAAGGAAGGAAGGAAGGAAGAAGAATGGAGGAGAAAGAAACAATACAGAGCTTGGGGTTTGGTTTTTTTTCCCCACGAAAGCCAAAGTGACAAATCAGTTCCCTGGTCAGACCAGAGAATCAGCTTCTTCCTGCAACATGTAATTAAAACGATGGAATTTGTAGTCGCAGGATGTGGCGGATGGTTTCAGAAACAGGATTCCCAACCACCACTCCACGCAGCGCAAAATTTCTCCCTGACCAGAAGCTGGTCCATCGAGGCTATGTGCGTGGAGCTTCCAAGGGCCGGGGCAGTCTACCTGAAGGTGGCCCTTCTTATCCCCCCTTACGCTGCTCACGAATTCTCGCGCAGTGGCGGCTTGGCCACTGTGCCAGAGTCAAGCCAGTGTTAGCCTCTCTAACTATAATGGCCTCCCTCGCCTGGGCAAAAGGCCAGGAGGGTTAAGACAGATTCTCAGCCGTTGGGCTGCCAAGGGTGAGTATACACAGGGCCAGGGCAGAGAGCAGTGTGTTTGTGTGTGTGTGTGTGTGTGTGGCAAGTGCATGACACACGCCCAAGATGACACACACACACACTCCATTCCCATGACCAATGTGTATAGACTCACCCTGTTGTGGGTGGCGGTGGAGTTGAGTCACACTGCAAATTTGGGTCTGAGGTTGGGCGAATGCAAAATTCCCCCGAGCCCCAGACAAGAGAGGGCAGATGGATGGGATTTTTTTTTCTTTTCAAAACAACAACACACAATGTCTATGTGTGTGTATGTGTAACTGTACATTTCCCCTATTCCTCCATTTTTTTCTCCCCGTCTCCCTCTTTTTTTTAAAAAAAAACCTTTATTAACACTTAAAATCCAAAAATGCAAGTTAAAATACTTCTATAACAAAAATACATCCGTAATAATTATACAATTCAACATCTTTCTGACAGTACTTAATTCTTAACTTTCTACATCTATTCCCACATATTCCTCCTTAATCGACATATTTAATCACATTTTATATCTTATTTTGTTCTATTCATTCCTTATTTTTAATTTCTATCTGTTGATACCAATTGTCCCAAGTTAAGTAATATTCCGAGTCTTCCTTATTATTTAATTCTAAAGTAAGTTTGTCCATTTCTGCACATTCAAAAATTTTCTGGATTATTACATAGTCTATTGGAATAGTGGACATTCTCCAGGCTTGTGCAACTATGATTCTAGCTGCTGTAGTTATATGAATAATTAAATATTTTATCCTTTTAGGATAATTTTCTTTAATAAGCCCCAGAAGAAACAGTTCAGGTTTAAATTATATTTTATGGAAATTATAGTATGTAATTTCTTTTAGCCATTTTTGCATTTTAATCCAGAATTTTTTAACTTCTGGGCAAAGCCACCATACATGGAAGTAGGTGCCTTGTACTTGATTGCATTTCCAGCAATTAGGTTTTAAGTTGGGGTACACCCCCCCTCTCTAAATACTTCAGCCTGATTGTCCTGCAAAACAGCTATCAAAACGCATCTGTTTTTGGGCACCTTTTTGATGGCAAGATTCCCATAATGACCGACCTGTTTTAGCGACGGCAATGCGGGGTCTCTCTTATGGGGCCGTAAATCGAGGACTCTCGGTGTCCCTCTCTACAATCTGAGGGAGGTGTTCTTGACTTCACAGGAGGAGAAAATGCTTTTCAGGGGATGGAAAAAGCCACGATGTATACTTTTTATATTTGGGCATGCAAAATTTTTATCATGCAATTTTTCCACCAAGAGAAGGATAATGAAAGGTATGATCTCGAAGAGATGAAAATAACTGCAATCCATTGTTAATATAAATAAATAGTTATAGTAACACACAAGTTTTTTGTATTTTTTTTTTTTTTTTTTGGACAAGATGCCCATTTATGCTATTTTTTAAAAGTTCGATTATCTACGGCATGTATGGCTTTTATCTTTTATGCTTTTGGTTTCAGCTTTTATTTTTCTTCCTTTTATAATTTGGCCTATCCTTTCCTCTTTTTCTTTTTGTATATTCAATTAATAAAATTCTCAAAACTTATCTTTTGTTGATAACAACAACAACAATATAGTTTCCATATATAAAAATGTAGTTTAAAAAAATTCCAGTTCCAATTCGATTCCCTATACCCGTTTATTCTTATAATCCCACATTACGCCTTAGGAGGAGGGTATCATAAAATATGAATATCAAGATATTCGACTGTTGTGCAAAAATAGGGCAAGTGAATATCTGTTGCACTGTTAGTGAAATTTATAAGAATTACCTTTGGGGATTATGGTTAATATTGAATTAAATATCAAATTAATATTGAATTAGACACCACATTCATGTTGAATTAAATACATCGATATTGAATTAAATACCACATCAATATTGAATTAAATATCAAATCAATATCAAGATTTCCAATGGTTGTTAAAAAAAAAACCAGGGCAAGTAAGTACCGTATCTGCTTCTTTGTTCACATAACTCCGGGACACTGCAACTGTCATAAATATGAATCAGTTGCTAAGTGTCTGAATTTTGATCACGTGGCTATAAGGATACAGTAGTGGTCGTAAGGATGAAAAATGGTCCTAATCTTGGTTCAACGCTGAGCTACAAATATTCTCCTTTAAGTAGTCCTAAATAACGTTTTTTCTGTGTCATTATATCATTTATAATGATTACCTTTATGATTATCATTAATATTTAACCAAGTACCAGTATCAACTTTATTTATTTATAAATTGTCTTGGCCACCCATCTTGGACCCAGATTATTGAGGACAAATATACTGATTTTGTAAACCGCTTAGAGAGGGCTGACAAACACGGTGAAGCGGGATATCAGTCTAAGTGCTGCTGCTATCTTACCACAGAATGAAATATCAAATTAACAGTATGAGCTATCAAATTAATATTGAATGACGTATCAAATTCAATGGACTAAATATTACCTGGGATCAATGACCATCACTGTCTTTGAGTTAAAGATCAAAAGGCAGGATGGAAAAGAGTAATGGATGATTTACTAACCCAATTTATATGGCTTATAATAAAATACGATACCATCTAAAAAAATGAATAGAATAGAATAGAATAGAATAGAATAGAATAGAATAGAATAGAATAGAATAGAATAGAATAGAATAGAATAGAATAGAAAAGATATGGAAGGGAAGGGAAGGGAAGGGAAGGGAAGGGAAGGGAAGGGAAGGGAAGGGAAGAGAAGAGAAGAGAAGAGAAGAGAAGAGAAGAGAAGAGAAGAGAAGAGAAGAGAAGAGAAGAGAAGAATAAATATTGGAATGAAGAATAGAATAGAATAGAATAATGGAATGGAATGGAAGAATAGAATAGAATAGAAAAGAAAATATATGGAATGGAATGGAATGGAATAGAATAGAATAATGGAATGGAATGGAAGAATAGAATAGAATAGAATAGAATAGAATAGAATAGAATAGAAGAGAAGAGAAGAGAAGAGAAGAGAAGAGAAGAGAAGAGAAGAATTAATGGAATGGAATGGAATAATAGAAAAGAATTGAATAAATATTGGAATGAATAGAATAGAATAGAATAATGGAATGGAATGGAAGAATAGAATAGAAAAGAAAATATATGGAATGGAATGGAATAGAATAGAATAATGGAATGGAAGAAGAGAAGAGAAGAGAAGAGAAGAGAAGAGAAGAGAAGAGAAGAGAAGAGAAGAGAAGAGAAGAATTAATGGAATGGAATGGAATAATAGAAAAGAATTGAATAGAATAAATATTGGAATGAAGAATAGAATAGAATAGAATAATGGAATGGAATGGAATGGAATGGAAAAGTAGAATAGAATAGAATAGAAAAAAAAAATATGGAATGGAATGGAATAGAATAGAATAATCAGTTGACTGAATTTCATATATAATGAATAAAGATAATAATATGTTGACTGAGTTTCATGTTTAATGAATAAGAGATAATAATAATATCAGTTGACCGAGTTTCATATTTAATGAATCGAGATAATAACAACAACAACAACATCAGTTGACTGAGTTTTATGTTTAATGAATAAGAGATAATAATAACAACAACAATAATAAAAATAGGATTTTAAAAATCTAATAATTATTATTAATTTAAAAAAAAAGAATGAAGAGGCTATAATAATGAGAGTGCAATAATAAAATACACGGGGGTGGGGGCGGGGGGGGGACACCGGGTCCGCAAAGGGGGGGTCTCCCCGCGCCGCCTGCGTCCCCATGAATGGAACCACCTGCCGGGTCACGTGCCGCCCCCGTGACGTCACCCTTCCCCGGAGAGCCGGGCCGCCTTCTGATTGGCGGGCGATGAGGTCACCCCGCCAGCAGCCTTTCCCCCCCCCCCCCTCCCGCCCTGCTTTCCCCAGCCGGAGCCTCGCGCCCGCCCCGAGCAGGGAGAAGGGGAGGGGGCGGGGGCTGCACAACGCAACGCAACACCACACCACACCAAAACACAACAAGGACGCGGGGCGGAGGTTGGAAAGGGGGGATCCCCGCGTTGCAAAGCCTTGCAAAAAGAAAGCGGGAGCGATCCTTTGGGAGCGATCCGGCTCTGCTTCCCGATTTTCGGCTGGAGGATGTGATGCAGGTGAGTGCAAAAAAACCCCCAAAACCTACCTGGGATGGGGAGAAGAAGGGAGGGGGCTGCGTGAGAGAGAAAGAGAGGGGGGGGACGCACCAAGATGCTTGCCTGCCCTCTCCCCACTTTGCAAAGTGGGGAGGGGGACTTTGAGAAGAGAAATTGCGTTGACACCAATTACACAATTTGTGTTGTTGGCGTGCAGGGGAGAAACTGGACCCGGTGGGGGAGGGGGGGAGGAAAGAAGCGCAGCGAGGTGTCTAACGGTGGGAAGTGCCCCCTCCCCAACGCCCCTATACCCACGCAAGTGCCCCCCACCATCGCCCCTATATCCTTGGGTGCTGTTTTTGCATTAAGAGGAGGAATTTGTGGTGGGAGGGAAGAGAATCAAAGGGAAGGGGTGTCCCTTTGCCCTGTTTTGGGGTTGCAAAAGGGGGTCTTCCAGGACTGCACCCCACAGCCATCAAGGTACCCGAGAAAGTTGGGGGGGGGGTTTGCAGGATTGGAAAAAAGCTTGCCCTTCCTCCCAGGATGGCGATGCGCGAGTGGGTGAATTGTGGTGGCTGTCTCGGGTGTTGTGACAGATCGTCTTCCCCGGTGCGTGGGAGATGGAGGATGGGGAGGAGGGGAAGGTTCCTAGAGGATGCTCGGATTTGGGGAGGGGGTAGGGGAGGGAAGGGAAGGGATCTGTTTTGCATTGGCCCCGGAGTTTTGTTTTTTATTTTAAAAAGGTGACTGCCACATAGTTATTTTTAAGCCAGTGATGCCACCCAGGGGGCGGATTGCAAAGGTGGGGTGCTGTTGTTGTGTGTGTGTGTGTGTGTGTTGTGGATTGGGGGGACGACACACTCTGCCTGTGTGCCAATCCAAATGCAAGGGGATTGGCATCGAGAAAGAGGTTGGGTAAAACAAAGGGACCCCCCGGGGTGGCTCAGCTCGAATGTTATGATTTTTTAATTAAATTTTTAATTCGGCGTAGGGATTTTAATTAGGTGTGTGAGGAGGGGGAGATGTCTGTTTAAAATCACCCCCACTCCTTCCTTCAAAAGCGCAGTTTTTTTGGGTGCAAGATAGACACGAAGTAAGTTGAATTCTCAGCATCGCCATGAAAGGGAGATCCGATTCTCTGGGTTTTTTTTTTTTTTTTAAACAATTCGATAGTTGCACAATATTTGTAGATTAGGTGATGAAAAAAGAGAGAGAAAAAGAGAGATGCGTGCAGAGACACACTTGGGGTTATTGAAGCTGTATGGAAGGGTTGTTTCAGAAGGGGACAGACTGTAGAGTGAATAATCCCAGGACGGTAGGCAATTTATGTTTTTTATTATTCTTATTATTTACACGTCGCTTTTGCAAGAAAGAAACCTCAAATTTGGGCCAAAGCTGTTGAATTGAGAACAGGTTTTTTGCTTGTTTGTTTGTTTTTAAAGTGACTTGGTTGTGCCATCCATTGGCAAGCGGGGTTCTCCCAGCCTCAGTTTTTCCACCTGGGTAATGGGTATCGCATTGTTGATGCTGACTTGTGACAAAATCTCCCGGGGGGGGGGGTGGTGGATTTAGATTGGAGATTTTCAAAACGCTGCCTAGGGGAGTTGAACTTGAGGCTACGCTTATATAAAGCAGGAACTCTTTTCTTTTCTGCTAAACTGGTTTATGGAAACAACTGCTGGGTTGTGTTTTTCTCGCGATTAGATGTGTGTCTTTGCATCCCACCTGGGTTAGGTTCTAGGGTGCTCAATCTAGAGCAGTATTTTCCAATCTTGGTAGGCTTTAAGATGGATGGACTTCCACTCCCAGAATCCCCCAGCCAGCATGCTTTAAGATGGGTGGACCTCCACTCCCAGAATCCCCCAGCCAGCCTGCTTTAAGATGGGTGGACCTCCACTCCCAGAATCCCCCAGCCAGCCTGCTTTAAGATGGGTGGACCTCCACTCCCAGAATCCCCCAGCCAGCCTGCTTTAAGATGGGTGGACCTCCACTCCCAGAATCCCCCAGCCAGCATGCTTTAAGAGGGATGGATTTCCACTCCCAGAATCCCCCAGCCAGCATGCTTTAAGAGGGATGGACTTCAACTCCCAGAATCCCCCAGCCAGCATGCTTTAAGAGGGATGGACTTCAACTCCCAGAATCCCCCAGCCAGCATGCTTTAAGAGGGGTGGACTTCAACTCCCAGAATCCCCCAGCCAGCATGCTTTAGGATGGGTGGACTTCAACTCCCAGAATCCTCCAGCCAGCATGCTTTAATATCTATACCTTTGCATGGTGATTTGGAACAACCTGTGCCCAATGACTTCATGGCACACAATTTCCCGCATCAAATTTGCAAATCTTGGCGGGCAATCATGTGTGATGTCATTGCAGGAGGGCCCTCGTTTTTTGCACCATTGTGGTTTGTTGGGAGGCAACCTGGCTTATTAAGATAGCAACGTCCTTACCACTTAATTTACCTTAAGGGAGTCCTTGTTAGGTGGAAGATGTTTTACTGGCTGTTTCGAGTTCTTCCTCTGGGCACAACAGCACAAATGAGCATGCTGGTTTTTAACAAGCCAACACTCCTGAGACTGCGCTCTGATTGGCGAACGCCATGGCTTGTCTCCATGGCACACACCACAAAGCTGCCTTGGCTGGATCGTTGGCAAACCCAGAGGACTAGGAATGGCCCAAAGTTGGGCGGTGGGACTGAAATCCACCCTTCTTATCTATCACCCACCAGGTCAGGGTGGAGAAATTCCCACCAATATTTCATCCTTGGCAAATGGAAATCTTTCAGATGGTTTTTCCTCAAACTTGAGGAAATATTTAAGTTGGGAGGACTTCAACTCCCAGCAACACCCATCTAAAAGCCTGCTGGCTAGGGAATTCTGGGAGTTGAAGTCCACCCATCCTAAAGCCTGCTGGATGGGGAATTCTGGGAGTTGAAGTCCACCCCTCTTAAAGCATGTTGGCTAGGGAATTCTGGGAGTTGAAGTCCACCCATCCTAAAGCCTGCTGGATGGGGAATTCTGGGAGTTGAAGTACAACCCCTCTTAAAGCATGTTGGCTAGGGAATTCTGGGAGTTGAAGTCCACCCATCCTAAAGCCTGCTGGCTGGAGAATTCTGGGAGTTGAAGTCCACCCATCCTAAAGCCTGCCGGATGGGGAATTCTGGAAGGTGAAGTCCACCCACTTTAAAGCATGCTGGCTAGGGAATTCTGGGAGTTGAAGTCCACCCATTTTATAGAATGCTGGCTGGGGAATTCTGGGAGTTGAAGTCCACCCCTTTGAAAATAGCCAAGATGGATAAAACCCTGGCCTGCAAACAGCCAGATCCCCATCCCATTTTTTTTTTAAATCCGGGGAAACTTTTAGCTCTTTCTCCACCCTGGCTGGTCTCTCACGGCCCGTCTCTTCCTCCTCCTCGCCCACCCTGCTTCCCTCAAGAAAGTTGCCCAGCATGTCCAGGGCCAAACGGTGAGCTCATCCCTGGGTTGAAACCCAAGAAGCCCAATGTCCTCATCGTCATGCCAGGCTCTGAGCTCAGGTTGGTATTTTTAGAGGCGTCGTCCCAACTTTCTCTCGCTGAAAGGAAGAGAAAGTACCTTAAGGGGACCTAGCGGGCTGTGGACAGATCAAAAAGGTAAGCTCTGGAGAGGGAAAGTGTCCACAGATGTGTCTGTGTGTGCGTGTTTTGTGTGTGCAAAGCATAATGTGTTATTTGACAAGTCTGCGCTGAAGTGTGCCAAAACATGTGCGTGCAAAGAAGTTGCCCCGTTGTGCACGGATTCACAAGGGTAGGAGCCGTGAACAGATCCTGAAGCAATCCTAAAGTTGTTGTTTTTTCACATTCCTCCCTCTGCACACACCCCTGCGAGGTAGGCCGCAGAGATTCAGGGCTGTGCTGGGGAAATGGGATGGGGACCCATTCCATGGACTCGAGGGTGGCTTGTTAAGAGAAGCAAAATCCACCTGTGCACATCCACACACCCCCCCCCCGAGAGAATTTGCACACCTGTGTGGATCTATTCATAGCCAAGAAGAGCTACTTCGTGCCGGTTGTGTGGGCTGATGTGATGGGCATCGGTCATTCGTGCCCATCGGTGAGGTCGGCGCGGAAAGCAGCGTGCCAAGGAATTTCATGGCAGATTTGAGTTTGCAACGGTTCCAGGGAGGGTTGTGGTTTAAATGGATGAATTATGATTAAGTTAAGAAGTTATTACAGGGAATATTCTCAATTTGGAGGACTTTGTTTAGTGACCATTCGAAGGGACTTATGACCGTTTTTCACAGTTACGACCGTGGCAGCATCCCCACTGGTCACCTGATCAAAATTAAAATGCAACTGACTCATATTTACGACGGTCGCGGTGTCCCCCGTGTGTGTGTGTGTGTGTGTGTGACATGATCCCCATTTGCGACTGTCCTTACACATCAAGTCAACGGGGAAGCTGGATAACGACCGTGTGACAAACGTAACAACTGCAGGGAGTTGGCGAGAAAGTTCGGAAAACGGGGCCAAAAATCCCCCCTCACTTAGCAAATGTTTCACTTCACGACAGGAATTTGGGGCTCCGTTGTGGCCATAACTCAAGGACTGGCTGCAGATCCCTGCCCTAAAAAAAAATCTGGATTGCAATACGAATTTAGGGTGCGTTGCCTGCGTTTTGTGGGGAGAGAGACAAGCAGGCCTTTGCTGTCTTCACTAGAGCATCGTCTCCTCCGGAAAGGGAGGGTGAGAGAAATGTGTTCAAATCCCAAGAAAATTATTATTTTTTAAAAGAAAAAGATTGGTTTGAATTCTGGAAAGGTGGAAGATTTCAGGATTTTCTTGGGAATTTGTGCAAGGGATTTTGCAAAATAAAATAATAATAATAATAATAATAATAATAATAATAATAATAATAATAATAATAATAATAATAATAATAATAATAATGCAAAATTCAACTCGGTCCCAGCAGTTGTAAAAAAAACCCAACCACTTCTCTATCCAGGCCTCAGTCTCCAGGTCCCTGAAATGGGCATAAGGCTCCTCCGAGCTGTATTGTAAACATTGTGCTCTTCCCTTTCCTGATGTTGCTGTGCGGCTAGGATGCACCTGTGAGACAGAACACGATCCGGCTTAAGACAGCTGGAAGCCTGACAAGGATCCTTTGCCAAAAAAGCTGGTCTGGTCCATAAAAAGAAGTTAGCCTAAATGCATGAAAATGTGATTGGATTACGACTGGCATGGCTTTGGGGTGAGGGCATGGAGGGTGGCAGCCATGCGGGAGGCATCAAGTAAATACCATGGCTTCAGAGAGGCCTCAGGATTTGAAATAATAACAGGAGATGTCGAACTGGGGATATTAATGGCGTGGATGAACTTCCTTCCTTCCTTCCTTTTATCTCCCTCCTTCCTCCTTTCCTTCCCACTCTTCCTTCCTTCTTCCCTTCCGCCTTTTCCTTCCTTCCTTCATCCTTTCCTTCCTACTCTTTTCCTTCCTTTTTCCCTCCCTCCTTTCCTTCCTTCCTTTCCTTCCCACTCTTCCTTCTTTCTTTCCTTCCTCCTCCCTTCCTTCCCACTCTTTTCCTTCCTTCTTGCCTCCTCCCTTTTCCTTCCTTCCTTCCTCCTTTCCTTCCCACTCTTTTCCTTCCTTGCTTCTTCCCTTCCTCCTTTCCTTTTCTTCATCATTTCTTTCCTTCCTTCCCTTTTCCTCCCACCCTCCTTCCTCCTTTCCTTCCCCCTTTTTCTTCCTTCTTCCCTTCCGCCTTTTCCTTCCTTCCTTCATCCTTTCCTTCCCACTCTTTTCCTTCCTTCCTTCTTCCCTCCCTCCTTTCCTTCCTTCCTTCATCCTTTCCTTCCCACTCTTCCTTCCTTCCTTCCTCTTCCTTCCCACTCTTTTCCTTCCTTCCTTCCTCCTTTCTTTCCCACTCTTTTCCTTCCTTCCTTCATTTTCTTCCTTCCTTCCCTTTTCCTCCCTCCCTTCCTCCTTTCCTTCCCACTTTTCCTTTCTCCCTCCCTTTCCTTCCTCCCTTCCTTCCCACTCTTTTCCTTCCTTCCTCCCTTCCCCTTTTCCTTCCTCCTTTCCTTTCCTTCCCTTTTCCTTCCTTCTTCCCTCCCGCTTTTTCCTTTCTTCCCACTCTTTTCCTTCCTTCCTTCTCTTTCCTTCCTTCCTCCCTCCCTCCTCCCACTTTTCCTCCCTCCCTCCTCCCTCCTCCCTTCCTTCCAGAACTTCCAGAATCCCTCAGCCATCATGCTTTAAGAGTGATGAACTTCAACTCCCAGAATCCCCCCCAGCCAGCTTTGCAAACTACTCTTTGAAACCTATCCAGGTGTCTGATTGGCTGAATTGTGCGCTGTGACCGCTACCTGGATGGCCATCCATTTAGCTGGGTCAATTTGCAAAATTTGCTGGTTAGGGAATTCTGGGAGTTGAAGTCCACAAGTCTTACTTGGGAGACACCCTTCCGCCTTAGAGCCGCGGTGGCGCAGTGGTTAGAGTGCAGTACCGCAGGATACTTCTGCTGACTGCCAGCTGCCTGCAATTTGGCAGTTCAAATCTCACCAGGCTCCAGGTTGACTCAGCCTTCTGTCTTTCCGAGGTCGGTAAAATGAGGACCCAGATTGTTGAGGGCAAGAGACTGACTCTGTAAACTGCTTAGAGAGGGCTGCAAAGCACTGTGAAGCGGTATAAAAGTGCTATTGTCCTTCCTTCCTTCCTTCCTTCCTTCCTTCCTTCCTTCCTTCCTTCCTTCCTTCCCTTCCCTTCCCTTCCCTTCCCTTCCCTTCCCTTCCCTTCCGTGGTTAGAATGCAGTATTGCAGGCTAACTCTGCCCACTGCCAGCAGTTCAATCCTGCTCAAGGTTGACTCAGCCCTCCGTCCTTCCGAGGTCAGTAAAACGAGGACCCAGATTGTTGGGGGCAAGAGGCTGACTCTATAAAGCGCTTAGAGAGGGCTGTAAAAGCACGGTGAAGCGGTATATAAGTCTAAGTGCTCTTGCTACTACTAGAGCACGCTAGGAATTTGGGGTGGGAGTGGACACCATTGTAATAATCTCCCTTCGGCCTCTTCCCTTCCCTGCAGCTCAGCCTTCCCAATGCCACCCTCGCCCCTCGAAGAGCGGATCGGGGTGCTGCAGAGGCCCAAGACTTTAGCCCTGCGCCTCACCCACAGCTTTGTCACGCACGGCAGTGGCGGGGAGAAGCCGCTGTCCCCGTCCGCCCCCGTCCGAGCGGGCAGCCAGGACCCCTGCGAAGCCATCCGCCGAAGCAGCGTCCTTCTCCCTGGCCATTCGCACACCCTCGATCTCAAGCCTCAGAGACGAGGGTCCGAGCGTGGCTTGGCCTGGCCGACGGACCCTAAGCAGGGCGAGAAGAAAGGGGTACTGAGCCCGCAGCTAAAGGCGCTCCTGCCCCAGGCCAAGCTCAAGAAGTGGGTTCTGAAGGAGAACGCCAACCCTTCGGGGGACGCGTCCCCCAGCTCGACGCTCTCCAGTCCCGCCACCACCATGCACCCCTTAAAATGCAGCTGTTGGGGCTGCTGGCGGCTGATGCGCTGCGAAGAGGCCGGGGCCAGGTCCAGCCTGCGGTCATTGGGCTGCTTCTCCAGCCGATCCAGCCTGCGCTCGTTGGGCTGCCCCGGCTGCAGCCCGCAGTCCATGAAGAAACTGGGGTGCTTCTCCTGCGCCCCTGTAGCTCTGCGTTCCCTCGCCTGCCTGGCGTGCAACCTCTCGGTCAAGTCGGCCAGCTCCTCCTGCAGCTTCTGCAGCAGCGATCCCATCGTGGCTTACGACCCCCGGGTGGGGTCCTCGCCGGCGCCCAGCTGCTACGGTGGGGACGAAGAAGAGGACGATGAGGAAGACGACGATTACACCGTCCGCAACATCTGGCCCGACGAGCTGGCCAAGAAGATGCACAAGTCGCCCCCACCGCCATCGCAGCTGCCGTGGAGCCAGCCGCAATCCTCCCCCTTGATCCTGGACTGCCGCAACCTGGTGGAGTTCACCAAGACTCAGCTGCAGGGCGCCATGCGCTTTGGAGTCGCCGACGCGCCGGGACGACGGCGGTTCCAGCAAGGGAAACTGGCCGTGTTGGATTTCCTCTCTTCAAGGGGCGCCTGTGATGGCCGGGACTCCTCGCGGCAGTGCCTGTGGTCCAAGGAAGGGTCTGGCTGCGGGGGGGTCCTGGAATCCCCACCGGCTAGCCCCCCCAAGCCACCCAAAACTCAGCCCATGCAGAGCCTGCACCTGGTCCTGGATTTGGTGCACCGAGACGAGCAAGGACTTGGGAAGAGAGGTAAGGAGGAGAAATCTAGTTAGTGTTTAAACAAAATTGCAATTGCTTAACGCATTGTAAGCCGCCCTGAGTCTCCGGAGAAGGGCGGCATATAAATCTAATTTAAAAAAAAAGGGGGGGGGTCCAAGATAGGATTTGATGGTGGCCATTAGCTTGGAGGAGGGAGGGAGGAAAGGAAACGCCAGGGCCAGCAGACAAGAATGCTAAATAGAGCCTCTCCATTCAGGAGCAGTCTACCTTAAAATGCAGCTATCCCCAATTGTGTGGGAGCAAACTCCTCCTTGTTCTGACCTAGGCTTCCTGAGTCAGTAAAACACTGGAGTAGCCCCCAAAACCTTTTATTGCAACAGCGGTGAATTCTCTTCCTTTACAGATGAGTCCCAAATAGTAAGATAAGGCTGATCATCACCCACCTTCATCTCCCTTGACACGCTGCCAAAGACCTAATTGGCAAAGCCACACCGAGTCCAGAATCAAACAGAGCTTCAGAATATAAACTGACCAGAACGAACAAAGTTGCTTCCTGCAAAGGCTCACATGCCTTTAAGTCTTATGGGAAGGGCCAGTCATCTCCAAGCCTTACTCCTGAGTCACCCCTTTTGTCTTAACTATTCTTGCCTTCTGGCAGCTCTGCGCATACGCGCACTGGGTACAGGCTCCCCGTGTTCCTCTGCCTCGCTGATGTCCGACTCTGGAGGCTCCGGAGGCAGCACATAACTCCCAGATGGCCCTGGCCCCCTCTCTGCCTCTGACGCAGAGCACTCATCAGAGCCTTCCCCAGACTCTAGGACTGGCCCATGTTTCCTCCCCAGCCTCCTCACTGTCCGACTCTGCTGCCAGCTCCTCAGGCCGCCGGCAGACCACAACACTCCTAAGCCCCTTTTGCCAATGGAAAAGGCGTTCCCTAAAAAAAAAACCCCTTTAAAGCGGGGGAAAAACAAAGCCCTTTTTTTAAAATTGTTGTTAAACCAGGATTTTGCTGTGATGCATGTTGGGAGTTGTAGTTTCAGCAAAATAGTCCAAGCCTCCTTTGTTTTCCACAAGGTCTATTCTGGATGGGGGAAAAAAATTAAAATCTGGGATGATTTGGGATTTCCTAGCCAGCTGAATGAGGGGAGGGGCTGAGAAGAAGGGCCAGGCCAGGGAGACAAGTTTTGCACTGTCATTTCCCCCCCTAAACTACAACTCCCAGCATGCCTTGGTACCCAATCCGTACTAGGAAGCTGGGATTGAACCAGGATGAAGTTTGTCCTGCTTGTAGCCTGACATAATGGGCAAAGCATCTTTTAATCCATGCCCCCCCACCCCCTGTTTCTAATCTAGGGGAGCATTTCATCCAGGGGGGTGTCTCCAAACTTGACCTGATTTGTGGACTTCAACTCCCAGAATTCCCCAGCCAGCATTTTTTTAAACTTCATGACTGTGTTGCTTCTTCACAGAATTGCGGGTTTCGGTTGGGGTTGGTAAAAGTCTACCAGGAGGCAGTATGTGACCGGTTTTGATCTATATAATCCCACGCTGCTTCCTAGTGGCCAGTCTATGTAAAAACAGGCACAACAGAAGAGCCAGAAATTAGCTCAGCTGGTTAGGGAATTCTGGGAGTTGAAGTCCACAAGTCTTAAGGGGCATTCTCATTCGAATGCCACGTCTCCGTCGTGCCCCAGGAGCAGAAATCCCATCCTCACGTTTTGTGTTTTGGCCGCAGGCATTCCGATCGGATCGGACGCCCCGGAGATCTCGGATGAGGTGGGCTCCCCGCTGACCCCCGATTTGGAGAATGCCGAGCTGAGCCCCATCCTCCCCTTCCTCTACTTGGGCAACGAGAGGGACGCCCAGAACTTGGAGATTTTGCTGCATCTCAACGTCGGCCACGTTCTTAATGTCACGACCCACCTGCCTCTCTACCACGCCGACAGCGGGCGCCTCCGTTACAAGCGCTTACCCGCCACCGACAATAACCGACAGGACCTGCGGCAATATTTCGAGGAGGCGTTTGAGTTCATCGGTACGAGCTGAATCTTGACCCAAGATTGGGGGCGGGGTGGACGGGGGACCCATAAGTGGGAAACGCTGGCAGGAAATCCTCATGCCCGCCCCACCCCCAATTCTTTACGGGAAACATTTCAGGCCCCCGTAGGGCAGGGGAACTCAAATTTGGGGGGGAAAAATTGGAGGGAGTTCAATTAGTCCACGAAATACAGTTCATTTAGCGACGGTTCAAAGTTGCAGCGGTACTGGAAAAGAGTGTCTCACGATCGTTTTTCACACTTAACGACCGATGCAGCGTCCCCATGGTCATGTGATCAAAATCCAGCTGATTCACATTTATGACGCATTGCAGTGTCCCGGGGTTGTGTGATTCCCCTTTTTGCGACCGTCTGACAAGCAAACTCAGTGGGGAAGCCAGATTCGCTTAACAAACGTGTGAAGGTCGTTAAAGCGTGCAAAATTCAATTAACCTATGTCTCACATAGCCACAGAAGCTTTGGGCTCAATGGTGGTCATAAATCAAGGTCTTAACTGTAGCTCGAGTCATGCAGATAGTCCTTGATTTATGGCAACAGGGGATTGGAAGTTCCATTGTTAAGGGATGCAGTTCTGTGCAGCTCATACAGGTAGTCCTCAATTTATGACCACAACTGAGTCGTAAATTGAGGGCTACCTCAATTTACGACCAGCCGCACGAGCAGGGAAGCGTCTTCCTTCCTCAGCTAGGAAAACGAGACTAGCACCAGCTGGACACAACTGAAGAGGGGAAGCTTTTGTTTTAGCTTAGAGTAGGGGGGTCTCCAAACTTGGCCACTTTAAGGCTTGTGGACTTCATTTCCCAGAATTCCCCAGCCAGCCGATGCAGTTTCTGGCTCTTCGTTGTGCATGTCCTTACTTAGAATGACCACCGAGGGGCAGTGTGGGATTATATACGACAGTGATGGCTAACTTTTTTCTTCTTGGGTGTCGAAAGCGCGTGCATGCTGGCACCCATAATGCAATGCAGGAGCCCCTGCGCATGCGCTCCTCCGGCCCCCCTTCATGAGCACATGACCTCCCCGCTCCCCCATGCATGCATACATGCACGACCCCGCCACCCATTGGGGCCTAGTACAAGGGGTGGGCAAATATGGCACCTTTATAACCTGTGGACTTCAACTCCCAGAATTCCTGAGACAGCCATTTTGGCTGTCTCAGGAATTCTGGGAGTTGAAGTCCACAGGTTGTAAAAGGGCCACAGTTGCCCAACCCTGGCCTAATAGGCCAAAATCAGGCTGCGGGGGGGGGGGGCGCCACACACCCCCTGCACAACCCCCCATCCCGTGCCAGAACCTGGTGGGGGGCACGCGCACCATCGTGGTGGAGCTGAGCTGGGAGATGGCTCGCATGCCTGCAGAAAGGCAGGTGTGCCATAGATTCATCATCACAGATATAGGACAAAACCAGTCACATACTGCCTCCTAGTGGCCACGTACCAACTGCAACTGAGACTAAGTCGTCACAGAGTTAAAAATAAAACAAGGCTGGCTTCCAATTCTGGGAGTTGGAATCCACAAGTCTTAGAAGTGGCCAAGTTTGGGGGGGGGACCTTAGCACGTTCTTCCCTCTTTTTAACGCTGCCCTTTCTCTCCCCGACGATAGAGGAGGCCCACCAGAGTGGCAAGGGAGTCCTCGTCCACTGCCAGGCCGGGGTCTCGCGCTCGGCCACCATCGTCATCGCGTATCTGATGAAGCACACCTTGATGACCATGGGCGACGCCTACAAGTACGTCAAGGGCCGTCGGCCCGTCATCTCGCCCAACCTGAACTTCATGGGGCAACTTTTGCAGTTCGAAACGGACCTCAACGCCGGCGTCACGCCACGCATCCTCACCCCTAAGCTGGCCGGCGTGGAGACGGAGGTGTGAACTGGGATGCAGCACCACCGAGTGATCTCCGTCAACTCTCAGGGCTGGGGGGGGAGGGGAAAAAAAGGGGGGGAGGTGTGCGTGCAATAAGGGGCAAGGAGGCAGCAGGAGGGTGCAGTCTCTCCCTCCCCCCCCTCCCCAAAACGGTCAAAGCGGCAAGCTGACTGCCAAATCCAGAACCTCGAAGAAATCAAACCCTCCTCTCGACCTCCTTTTCACCCCCGCAGGGCAGTTCCAACCTCCGCCTGCCTTTGCACAGCCAACCCTTGAGGCTGCGTCCCCACGCACAAGGCCGTGGTCGCTTGGTTTTGTGGGTCTGGGTGGCACAAATTTAATCGGCGGCAGTTTTTGACGGCCCGCCGTGGCTTTACCAAGCTGGTCTACCTTGGCATCCGGGTGGGAAGGGAATGGGGAGTGATTGGGGTGGGGTCTGTCGTGTGCCAGGTTAATTTATTGGTTGTGTGGGGGTGCGTGCATGTGTGTGTGTGTAAAAATTAGAGGGATCTATTCCTTACCACTGCCTTTTTTTGTTGTTTTTTTTAAAAGAAAAAACTCCAGTTTACTTCCACTTACATGCTGTGGACAGCAGTATCTCCCGATTCCTTGTGCATTTGCCAAGTGTCTGTGTTTGTGCATCTATAAGGAGCAGGGAGGGTTTGATGGTGGGGGGA
This sequence comes from Masticophis lateralis, assembly GCA_030761175.1. NCBI lineage: Eukaryota > Metazoa > Chordata > Lepidosauria > Squamata > Colubridae > Masticophis > Masticophis lateralis. The sequence continues at coordinate 8,008,742 of JAUDYJ010000017.1, read as the reverse complement.
GGGGGAGGTTTAAATGGGGTGAGGGGAGGGGTGAGGGTGGAACGCATTCCCCAAACTGGGGAACTTTCCTTCTGGGCTGACAAAAAGAACCTCCACCCTAGCTGCAAATAAAAACTAGGGGTCCTTTTCTTCCCCCACTTAAAAGGGGGGCAACCTGATCTCTCTTTCTCTCTCCCCCCCCCCAATTTCTGCTCCCATCTCTCGTCGTAGCATTTCAGAACCGAATGAGGGTTTGCAAACGGGGAGGTTGGAGGCGGCCAATCGCTGCAGGCTTTTTAAAGCAGCCTTTTCCTGGGGAAGAAAATAAATAAATAAATAAATAGACGGCTGCTTTAATGAGACGCAAGTGGCATTACGTTGCCCGCCTCTCAGGTCCAGATCCAAAACCTCGCATGGCTTCTGACTACGTGGACTGAGGATTTAAAGGATTTGGGAAGGGATGAGAAACAGGACTCCCCCTTCTACAGAGCACAGTTAAAGCAGCCCACTTCCTCATCTCGACAGGGTCTCTCCGGAAAACAAAGTGTTGTTAAAAAAAAAAAGAGAGAGAGAGGGCAGGAATGTTTAATTTAGAAAAAATGCTAGGGGGCGGAAAGGATGCTGCGGCTTCCTGCCGGAGGGGAGACTACCCTTCCCATCATCCTCCACAGCCAGTGACAATAGAGGTGGCTATCTTAATAGGGAGGAAGGAAGTCAATTTTACGACTTGTGGACTTCAACTCCCAGAATTCCTGAGCTGGCTGTGCTGAGGAATTCTGGGACTCGAAGTCCAAAGGCTATTAAAGCTGCAATACACATAAATGCATATTTTTATCGGAAGGGGTGGGTTTCGTCTTAAAGACCCCCCCCCCTGTGGCCACCACCAATCCCCCTGAAAAAGTGGGGAGCACAAAGAGCTTGCCATAGGCCCTGTGCTTTTCAATGGTCTTCCAATTTCTCTCCAATCCATCACCAGTTTACAGCCTACCATGCGAGCATAAATGGGGGAGGAGAGTGGGGAAATGTGGTTTTAGAAAATTGGGGAAGGGGAAAATGCAATGAGGAGTGGGCAGCAGGCAGGCCCTCCATTACCTCCGCTCATTCATTCACCATGCCAAAAGGGAAAACAAAAACGAAAAATGCCACGCAACTGTGATAAAAATAATAATAATAATAATCTTTGTAGTTTCCATGTTTGTCTCTCTTTGAAAAAGTGTCTTTAGGTGATTTGGGTTTGTCGTTTGGGGTTTTTTTTTTTTTTTGCACTGTTCCTTTTCTTGTTGGAAACATCTGAACTCTTATTCTGAAGATTTTACAGGCCCTCTGAAATTGCCCAGGATGGGGTACATGGGTAGTCCTCGATTTACAACTGTCTGTTTTGGCGACCGCTCAAATTTACAACAGCAACAGGGGGAAGCGACTTATGACCAGTTTTCACCTGGCATCGCCGGGGTGTCACGGGTTTAAAATTTGGACGCTTGGCACCCAAGTCGCTGGGAGAATCCAGATTCGTTTTGTGACAGTAGCATTCGCTTAAGAACTGTAGATTCATTGAACGACTGTAGCAAAAGAAAAAGTCAACTCACTCAACAACGGTCTCGCAAAGCGTTTCGCTTGATTGTGGTCGTAAGTCAAGGACTACCTGTAATGTGTGTGTGTGGGGGGGGAAATGTTGATGTGGATGAGACTGAGGAGGACGGAGGGTGGAATTTAAGCTTATCTTTTCCTGCAGAAGCTTCAATGAAGATCATCGGTGTGCGAAAACTATTTTTTGTTCGGCACGCCGGATTGTGCTGTTATGAAAAATTGGGGAAGAGTTTGGGCGGAAAAAAAAGAGGAAAAATTGAATTTAGCGGGCGGGGGGGGGGTTGAGAGCAAGGAGAGCGGGTTTCCGAATCCACGACCTGCCCCGACTGCATTTTTAAAAGTCTTGGCTGCTTCAGAATGCCATCAAAATGCCATTGCGAGCCTCTTTTGCTAAGAAAATCGGTATTTCCTTTTCCCACCCCAATATTTTGAAAGCCTGATAGGTAAAAAAAAAAGTGGGGAGGGGGCCGATGCGGGAAACGGCGGCTAAATTGGGAAAACACGGATTCTGTTTCTGAAAACGACTCAGAAAAACACACCACCATTCAAGACACACGCGGCGCCCAACGCAAAGCTTAATGGCTGATTTTTGTATCTGCATGCGTGTACACACACCAGCCTCCGCAAACCTGCCGTGCTCCTTCCTGGCTTTGCTTCAGTGACCCCCACCCCACCCCGATCCGAGCAACACCCCTTCCATGTAGCAGTTGTGATGGTGGTGGGTAGCGAGTTCAAATTTCTCCTGTTTTTCTCTTTTTAGACTATTTTGTACTTTTAAAAAAAAAATACCGCCTCTCTTGCCGTTTTGGTTCCTCCTCCTGCCTGCTGTTTCTCTCTCTTGCTTTTGTTATTTATTGGGCCCTGACTGTAAAAGGCCTCCTGTTAATTTATTAAATGTGATTTCTGCTTTTTGTAATAAGTCTCTCTTTTGAAGTGGGGGGGGGGCGGCAAACTCTCCCTCCCCCCAAATGGTCACTTTTAGGCCAAATTGCCTCCATTGAAAGCATCTCCGGACGGGAAACAAGACCAGGTTTGATAAAACAAGTGTCACGGAAGGACAAAGGCTATTCTGGTTTCTGTTCCATCCGTCGGCAAAGTCCCAATATTTGACAATATTGGGGAGAGGGGTGAAATCTAAAATTTGTTTCTGTGGGTGTGGCTTGGTGGTGGTGGGGTAATGTGACTGGGTATGGCCAACTTTTTTTTTTGCTACTTTTACTTTTAAAAGCATTTTTTCTACAACCTGAAGAAAAGGTTGCAGGAAAAAAATGCTTTTAAAAGCCTCTGACGATCAGGCAACTCAGCTGGGATCGCCAGAGGCTTTTAAAGGCATTTTTTTTCTCCCTACCACCTCTTCGGTAGAAAAAATGCTTTTAAAAGCCTCTGGCGATCCCAGCTGAGCCGTGTGATCATCAGAGGGTTTTTAAAAAACTTTTATAAGCATTTTTTCCGCCGAAGAGGTTGTAGAAAAAATGCTTTTAAAAGTAAAAAAAAAAAAAAAACCAGCCTCTGACGATCGCGCGGCTCAGCTGGGCATGAGGGGGGGAGAGTAAGGACTTTTGCTAGTGGTTCTCTGAACCACCTGCTGCCATCGCTACCGGATCGGGCGATCCGGTCCAAACCGGGAGCATTTCACCCGATTGGGGAGGTTTGTGTGCGAGATTTAATTCACCCTAGAATTGGTATTTCCACTTGTCAGGATGCATGGCCATGCAGGCAAGGAGAAAACATGGCATCTTGCAACATACGTGTGCCCCCCCCATCCCCATGTGTTTGCGGGATCAGACAGACCCCAGAAGCAAATATACCGAGAATTCAAATTTACTACGCAGAGGAGTCTTGTCTAGGAGTTGGTCTTCTCTCTCACTGGCCTTTTTTTTAAAGACAAGTCAAAGGCGCCCTCATGTGGTGGATTCTGAAACTGCAAGCAATCCAAAAAGGGAGGTGGAAGAGGGGGGGAAAAAAGAGATTTTTCAGTGGTTTTATTGTAATTAGCAGCGGCACAAAGGATCCTTTCCCTGGAATAGGCGAGGACGTTGATCTTCAATGAGTTGATCTTCGTCTACCTTTAAGATTCAACTATATAAACCTGCTTTCGTCTACTACAGCAAGAATAAACATCCACCTCTGAATAAAGGGGAGGAATTTTCTTTTTTTCCTCCTTTTCTTCTCTAAGTCAAAGGAGAAGGACTCACTTGGCCTCCTGCTCGCACCTGTTGAACGGCCCAACCTGAATAAAAAGGGTTAAAAGGCACACACCGAGAGAATAACTGTTCCTTTGCACGCTGGTTTTTCAAAGCATTCGCGAGCCAGATACAAAAGCATCAAGCATCCCAGGGGGATCATCGTTCAGCACAATTTATGGAGCTGGCCGCCTCTTTCTTTGCCCGAGATTTTCTAACAAAAGACAAATTCCCTTCTTTTTTCCTTCCCCCCCCCCCCCCCACCTTGCAGGAATACAAGCGAAGTGGTGACCGCAACACGGAACTCAAAACGTACGTAAGATAGATAGATCGGAGACTGCTCGTAGAACATAAAATATAATTTTTTTTTTTTACTGCTCCCTGTGGTTTATGAATCTTGTTTATAAAGGCCCAGGCTGATTATTTGTAATCCTCTGGTTAAATCAGGAAAGTGGACGGTGTCCCTTTAATTGTAGAGAAATACAGCGTTGGCGATGAAAAATGATCTTCCCGGCTGCAAAAAGGCAGTCCCAGCAAATGAGTGTGTGTGTGTGTGTGTATTATTTATTTCTTGCAGTTTTTGTGGGGATGGGACATAAAAAAAATGTAAAAAAAAAAAACCAATAATGAAAAAAGGCGAAGGATCCGACTGCAACTCAAAAAAAATTTCCTCCTGAGTTTCTTTTTTTGTTTCTTTTCTTTTCTTTTCTAATAAACCGACCCTGAAATAAGGGGAAGGCAGTGGCAAAAGCCTCCCAGTCTCAACTCGCTGATTTAGTGGCAACTCCGTTCTCCGCTGCGGTGTGGAATTTTGCTGCTGAGGAAAAAAAAAAAAAGGCTGGGGCCTGAGAGAAATCAAGAGCTGCTTCTGCTTAGTAAAGAAAAAAAAAAAGTTGAAAACAGAAACAAATAATATATATAAAAAGCAGAATTAAAGAGTTTCAAAATGGCGGCAGAGTTAGCTCAGAATCTGTTCAGTTCTCCAGCAAGGGAGACGGGAGCGATAGCGTTGGGGCGGGGCTTCCGAGGAGGGGGGGTGGAGCCTCCTTCCCTCAAGCTCCGCCCCTAGACTCCTGCCTGGTGGTCCACAGAATTTGGTCTCTTTTAAACCCTTTCTCGCGGCTTCCCGAGTCAAGTGGGATGGAAAGAAGCCCGTCACTTCCTCGGGGCCTGGGCGGAGGGCTGGCACCGGTTCTCCCAGACTTCGCGGATGGTACGCCGGACTTCACGCGGCATCTGCAGTGTCTCAGCGTGGCACTGGAGGATGTGTTGCTTGACGGTGGCAAGGCAGATGCGCCGCAATGGGTATTCACAAACCATGCACACCAAGTGACCGGTTGCATCGTCGAAGTCCACCAGGAACCGCGCACGCCACGAGGGGTTGAAGCCTTTCCCGAGGGCGGTGGACGCCTCCTTGCCAGCAGGGGCACCCCTTTTGGCCGCTCCCCGAACTGCCCCACAGTCTTTGGGGCGGCTGTCGGCGGAGCTGCCCAGCGGGCAACGGGGGGAGAGGGTGTCCTGGCTTGGGTGGAGGTGACCGCCGGCGTCCCTGGAGTGAAGCCGCAGCAGGGAGACGGAGCAGTTGCGATCTGGGGAAGAGAGGCAAAGGCGCGCATCATCGGTCAGGACAGCGTACAGGTAGTCCTCGACTTACAACCGTTCTGTTTAGCGACCGTTCGAAGTTACAACGGCACTGGAAAAAGAGACGGCCATTTTTCGCACTTAACGACCGTTGCAGTGTCCCCGTGTTCACCTGATCAAAATTCGGATGCTTGGCAACTGACTCATACTTACGACGGTTGCAGTGTCCTGGGGTTGGTGGTGGTGTCACATGACCCTCATTTTGTGACCTTCTGACAAAGTCAAATGGGGAAGCCGGGTTCGTTTAACCACTGGGTGACTAACTTATCAAATTGTAGTGATTCACTTAATAACGGTGGCAAGGAAGGTCGTCAAATGGGGCAGAACTCACTTAAGAAATGTCTCATCTAAGTGACAGAAATCGGGCCCACAACTAAGCCTTTTTGTCTCTGAGCAGGGGGGGTTGGACTAGAAGACCTCCAAGGTTCCTTCCAACTCTTGTTAATTTTGTCTCTGCTCATCTAACCGATTCAAGCCGTGGAAAGCAACGTCAGAACCAAGGAGACATGACTTAAAACTGAATTAAAGTACGTGATATACACCACACACAGAATGACTTGCCGGTCGGAAATATCCCTTGCTATCCAGGTGGCCCAGCATGGGGCTAGCTAGAAGTACCATATTTTTTGGAGTATAAGACGCTCCGGGGAGGAAAACAAGAAAAAAAAATCTGCCTCTGCCTCCCAGCAATTTGCCTCCTTGCAGCAAACAGCCTGTTTCAGTTTCATTTTCAGCACAGCCTGATTAGCACAAGAAAAAAAATCTGCCTCCCAGCAATTTGCTCCCTTGCAGCAAACAGCCTGTTTCAGCTTCAGCACAAGCAGCTGATTGTCGGTTGGATCGGCCTCCTGAAGATCAGCTGTTTCAGGCTGCAGGGATTGCCATAGCCTATTGCCACCTCCACGGGCCCCAATTTCCGTAGGGCTGGCGGCTGGGCAGGGCTACATTCGGCGTATAAGATGCACCCAAATTTTCATCCTCTTTGGGGGGGGGTGGTGAGTCTTATACTCCAAATAATACGGTAAGTACATTTTTCTTTTTTTTATTACCGTTTTAATCTGGCATAATTTAAACGAATAATTTCCCCCTTTCTAGTTCCTGTACATTGCTGACATGAGACCACTTCAAAAAAAAAAAAAAAAAAAAAAAAAAAAAAAAAAACACCCCACAAAACAGCCTGCAAATTTGTGCTCTTTCCAGAATTTCACTGCTGATTAATGTCGAGATGTGGTAGGATAACCCTGCCTGGGAGTCAAAACGGGGAAACGTGGGGACTTACCTGGAAGGGGCGGAGCGGAGCCAGCCATCATTAACAACCGTTTCATCCGAACCGGCTGAATCCCACTCACTGGACAAATCCAATCCAGGCCCCCTTTTAAAACTCAGTAACCTAACTCAATGATGTGCAGGTTTTAGCTTTCTGATATTATTTTAAATATCATAAATTTTTAAATGTTGTAGGGTTTATTGTCTTTTTATCATGGCGGTACACCACCCTGAGTCCCTCGGGAGAAGGGCGGTATATAAATTTAAACAATACTACTACTACTAATAATAATAATACTAATACTAATACTAATTTGTTTTTTTTATTCCCCGCTGAAGGAGCGGGGGTGGGAAGAAACAAAACAGGGGATTCACACCACAATTCACTAACTTATAGGGAAGTACCTATAATGAGTGCACAGCACTGATGTGTCTTTCACACACAATTTGATGTCACCCTCTACAACTAAAAGCAAGGAGATTTGGGAGGTAATCGGGATGTTTCCCTTCACACAACCCAGAATTAAAAACTCTGGAGTTCTCTTTAACCCCTTAGGGCTGCCCCAAAGAAGAGGGAGTCAAGCTATTCTCCAAAGCACCTCAGGGCAGGACAAGAAGCAATGGATGGAAACTCACCAAGAAGAGAAGCAACTTAGAACTAAGGAGAAATTTCCTGATAGTTAGAACCATTAATCAGTGGAACAACTTGCCTCCAGAAGTTGTGAATGCTCCAACCCTGGAAATTTTTAAGAAGATGTTGGATAACCATTGGTTTGAAGTGGTGTAGGGTTTCCTGCCTAAGCAAGGGGTTGGACTAGAAGACCTCTGAGGTCCCTTCCAACTCGTTATTCTGTTTGCAATGGCTGCTGCTCTTTGTAGCAACAGCCAGCCTCTGAAATTAGGAATGGACTGTCTTATTGCAACAACAACAAGAAGGAAGTGAAATATTTGACTTTTCCCCTGTATCTGTGAATTTCCCAGATGGCTGAAGCCTCCGTAACACAGCTGGATGAGCACGTTCTGGCCGGATCCAATTGCTGTGTGTTTCAGGCTCCTATAATTTTAATCTGAAGTGCTCACACATTTCCAAAATCTGTCCCCCAAGGATGGAGTTGGCATACAAGGATGGCCAGCAAAGTGGAGTCAAATGTTGGTTTATCTCCTCTTTTCCCCCCCACCCCATCTACACGGATGCTAATTTCTGCTCAATAAACCATAATTCTCTGCAAACTTTTCTAATTCCTTTGCAATTGATTCCCCCCCCCCCAAAACAATGAGGACTGGGGGCTTAAAAAAAAAAAAAAGACGAAGAAGAGAAATAGACACAAGTTCTTAATTGGTTTCAGCGCTAATGTTCAAAACCCACATTGGCCGATGGACAACAAAGGGATTTTCCCTCCACGGAAAGGAATTTTTTACTGGGCAATATTAGTGACCTCTGGCAGGGGGAATCCGCTGCTGATCCCTTCCCGCCCAATGAAACACAGCCTGGTGTAAAACAAAGATCTATTTCGGATAAACAAAAAATTCATGCTTACCCACTGTTTTCTTCCTTGTGTTTGCCTTCGCTCCAGTGCCTTGTGATGGTTCTACAACCGAAAGACATCACAGTTGTCATTGTAGGATACGCACAGTTCAAATACTCAGCTTCCTGTCCCCTCCCTCCCCCTCCCCAGAAGGCAAGTAGTTTTCTGCAGCTTTGGGAAGCAAATTGTTCTGAGCTAGGCTTCCTTAGAAATTAAACAGCACAAACTTAGTCCCGGCAAACCTCTTTAATTCATAGGGCTGTAAATTATTTTCATTTACAGTCCGCAAGGCTTGGTAAACAGTCTTTCAGAGGAAGGTTATCAACACCCACCTTATCTCTCGAGGAACGCTGCCAGAGAGCTAATTTCCAGACGCATTAACATGAAACTCAAGACAACTGAACATTTAAAAATGTATCACAAATATTATTGACTGGTACATTTTTAAATGTTTAGTTGACTGAGTTTCATGTTGTTTAGTTGACTGAGTTTCATGTTGTTGTTGTTTTTATTATTATTATATATTTTATTCATTAAACATGAAATTCAGAGATAATAAATACCAATGGTATTTGTGATGGATTTTTTAACATTCAGTTGACGGAGTTTCAAATTTAATGAATAAAGTATATAATAATAATAATAATAATAATAATAATAATAATAATAATAATAAAAAACATGAAACTCAGTCAACTAAACATTTAAAAATGTACCCATAATGTTTGTGATACATTTTTAAATGTTCAATGCACTGAGTTTCATGTTTAATGAATAAAAGAGATAATAATAATAAAATACCACCAATAAAAGGGGAAATAAGAAGATAAGGATAAGTAATATTATTACAGTCACACCACATGGATTAATAGACACTAGACAGAGAGTTAGAGGTTCAGCAGAGTGATGGCAGGAGGGGGAAAAAAAATCAACGAAAAAACAAGATAAAACTTTGCAGAGCTAAGAAAACAATTCTCTAAACGGGAGCCAGGAACAGCCATTCCGACTAAACAATCTCTTTTTATCATAAATAAAAAAACCCCACCAAAACAATTTTCCATTCCAGGAATGCTGAGATATCAGGGCCAGATACTGGATACTGCTGAGTGACCTTGGTCTGGTACAGCAGTTTACAGATAAAAAAAACCTTTGAGATCTGTGCCAAGCCTGGAATTGCTCCAATATTTCCAGAGTCTTCAAAAAACCCCGATTTGCACCGCTTTTTGAGTTTCTACTCACCTGGCTGAGAACGGCAGTAGAGCTTCAGGGTGAATCCAGCGGGAAAGGAGCCGTCGGTGAAAATCCGGATTTCAGCCGGAGCTGACCCGGGAAGTCCGCATTCCGACAGCCACTCCTTTCCTAGAGAGCAAAACGAGTGTGAAAAATTAAAACGCGTTTATTACGATTCTCACACATCTAAAGCAGGGCTGGGTTCTAAATTTTTTTAACTACCGGTTCTGTGGGTGGGGCTTATTTTGTGGGCGTGGCTTGATGATCATGTGACAATTCTTTAGGATTTAGCAGCGGTACTGGTCTACCAGGCTTTTAACTGCTTGCGGAGCTGTACCGATATACTCATTTTGTTTTTTGGAGGCACTGGTCATATCGTCACCACTACCGGCTCGGCCGAACCGGACTGAACCGGGAGGAACCCACTACTGATCTAAAGCCGACGGAAGTCCTCTAAGAGTCGAAGGGCTGCTAATAGTGCTAGCCCAGTCTACTGATGGGAATTACAGGTAGTCAGGTAGACTTACAAGTGAGTTCGTTTAGCGACCATTTGAAGTTACGACCCTGGAAAAAATGACTTATGGCCGTTTTTCACACTTTTTTTTTTTTATAATTTGATTTATATACCGCCCTTCTCCAGAGACTCAGGGCGGCTTACAATGCGTTAAGCAATAGCCTTCATACTTTTGTATATATTTATACAAAGTCAGCTTACTGCCCCCACAAACTGGGTCCTCAATTTACCCACCTTAGAAAGGATGGAAGGCTGAGTCAACCTTGAGCCTGGCTAGGATTGAACTCAGAGAAATTACAGGCAGCTGGTATTAATTGCTGCCTTTAGTAGGAGGCATTAGCCCCCTACGCTACACAGGCTCCTCTCTTACGCAACTTACGACCGTTGCGGCATCCCCATGGTCCTGGGATCAAAAATTGAGGGTTGGCAGCTGACTCGTATTTACGACGGTGACGTGCTCCCCTTTTGCGACCTTCTGACCAGCAAAGTCAATGGGGCAAGCCGGATTCACTTAACAACCTTGTGACTTAACTTCACCACTGCCGTGATTCGCTTAACAACGGTGGCAGGGAAGGTGGTAAAATGGGAAAAAACTTACTTAACGAATGTTTCCCTTAGCAACAGAAATTTTGGGCTCAACTGTGGGTCGTAAATCGAGGATTACCTGTGCTTAATCCGAAATGGCAGGATGTAAATCTAATCAACACAGATTTTATTTGTTAGTTGTTATTTTATTCCAGGACTTTTAACTAGACACTCTTTTGAATATTTCTAATTGTACTGGACTTTGACTGTGATAAAGAATCAATAAAATAATAAGCCGGATGACCTCTCCCACTGCTCTAATCCATAAAAGTTACAATTTTATTCAGGCCCTCATTACATTTCCAAGCCACATAAAAAAATCAAGGGACATTTTCATGGCTTCCTCCAGAACGTTGAGGACTAGAAACACCCACAGACAGGGTGCTTTTTCAGGAGGTAACTGGACCTCCTTGGTTTTTTTCTGTTGAAGATGTTTCCCTTCTCATCCGAGAAGCTTCTTCAGCTCTGACAGGATAGCGGGGGATGGAAGGTAGGGAATTCCAGAAGAGGCAGAAAAGGGGTTGTGAACTGCACACACAGAGGAAAGCTAACTTGAGTATGAAGCGCCACCAAGCCTTTATTTTGTTCACGCTTGTTTTACAAAACGCCTTTTGCTAAAAAGCTAGGCAAACAAGCAAAACTTCCATTTTTGAGCAAGTCCCAAAACTGCCATCTCTATAGAATCAAAAAAACCCAAAACAAAACAGGGGCACGGCAGCTCAGTGGCTAAGACGCGGAGTTTGTCGATCGAAAGGGTCGGCAGTTCAGCGGTTCGAATCCCGAGCACCGCGTAACGGGGGTGAGCTCCCGTGACTTGTCCCAGCTTCTGCCAACCTAGCAGTTCGAAAGCACGTAAAAAAAAAAAAAATGCAAGTAGAAAAATAGGGACCCCCTTTGGTGGGAAGGCAACAGCGTTCCATGCGCCTTTGGCATTGAGTCATGCCGGCCACACGACCACGGAGACGTCTTCGGACAGCGCTGGCTCTTCAGCTTTGAAACCGAGAGGAGCACTGCCCCCTAGAGTCAGGAATGACTAGCCCATATGTGCGAGGGGAACCTTTATCTTTACCTATAGCAGAGGTCTGCAACCTTAAACACTCAAAGAGCCATTTGGACCTGTTTCCCACTGAAAAGAAAACACCGGGAGCCACAAAACCATTCCCGTGCCTGGCTATTTCTTGAGTGGCCAGAAAACTAGCATATGTAATTTTTTTTTTTTTTAAATTTGACTTATATGCCGCCCTTCTCCGGAGACTCAGGGCAGCTTACAATGCGTTAATTGAATTAAACATTCTGTTTTCTTCTGAAACTTTTCTTGGGATTTATCCATGGTTGGCCTACTGGGAGTTGAAAAGCTCAATAAATCGCGTGCTGGCGGGTGTCGCACATTGTCGTTTGTGACGCATATTCTGAGTGACAAGGAAGGGTGAAAGAGCCACATGCGGCTTCAGAGCCGCAAGTTGTTGACTTGACTTATAGAATCAAAATCCCCCAAAACCTGGCCAGCTTTCAAGCTTCCCTTTGCCTTCATAAGGGGTAGAAACTTGAATTTTGAAGGCTGGGGGAAGACATCCTGTATTTGTTGAACAAATTGCTTTTTTTTTTTGCCATTAAAACGGAGTTCTGCACACAAAGGGGGGGGGACAGAGAGGAAGAGAAAAATCAGAAAGCAACATTCAACAATTGGTTCCAAGGCAACTCCGTGTTACCTGCAGCCTCCATGGGCTCCTGGCCCCTCGATTCCTTGGCGGGCGTCCTCTGTCGAACCGAAAGTCGCCGTTCGGCTTCTAAATGCAAGCCCTCCGCTGCGGAGAGAAAAAAAAAAAAAAAGACGAGAAAAGCACAGGAGTTCAATTCTGGGTCTCGAATGGCATTGTGCAGCTTTGTGAGGACAGGAAGGATCTGGTTTCTTTTCACGACAAAAGGAAGACAGGGACCCACAAAAGAAACGGTTAAGGAACGAGGAGCATTAGCACGGCCACAAAACACACTGAATATCAAGGCATTTCGGAGGTTTCTGTGCCTTGGTTCGGTGCCCCTTTGCTAAAACCTGGGTAAAGATTATACAGGTTACAGTTTTGTAACTGTTTGTTTAACGACCATTCAAAGTTACGACGCCACTGGAAAAAGCGATTCGTGACTGGTTTTTCACACGACCATCGGGGCACCCCTGTGGGTGAGGTGATTGAAATTCGGACGCTTGGCAATGGACTCGTATTTACAACCGCTGCACTGTTCCCGGGGTCACGTGAGACTCTTTGGCGACCTTCCGACAAGCCAAGTCCATGCGGAAACCAAGATTCACTCAACAACCCCGTTGCTAACGTCCCAACTGCCGTGATCCGCTTAACAACGGTGGCAAGAAAGGTCGTGAAACGGGGGCGGAACTCACTTACAACAAATGTCTCGTCTAAGTGACAGACGTCCGGGGGTTCAACTGTGGCCATAAGTCAAGGACTACATGCACTTTTGCGAGCTGCCAAAAGGAAGCAGGATGGAGGTTTTTTTGGAAAAGGGCAGGATTTGCCTGATACCATGTTTCCCCGAAAATAAGACCCTGTCTTATATTTTTTTCTGAACCCTGAAATAAACACTTGGCCTTATTGCCATGCGCTCAAAAGCCCGATTGGGCTTATTATCAGGGGAATGTCTTATTTTGGGGGAAACTGGGTAGGTTTTGGGTTGGTGGGGCTTCGTTCATACATCTGTAGTCTTTTGGGGAAGAGTTAAGGAACTGTGTTACTCAACAGATGCGGTGATTTACTTAACAATTGTGCTAAGGACGTTGTCAGAATGGGGCGAAACTCCTTTAACCATTGTCCCGCTTAGGAAAAAAGGGCTCAATTGTGGGTCGTAAATCTAGGATGACTTGCATTCAGGCCGGGGTTGATTGTCTGGCACCAACCTATCTAGGGAAGAAGAGTAGGAGGGAAGTTGGGTGAACTACGGTGGGTGAACTACAGCTCCCAGAAGCCCCCCACTGAGAGCTTAGCCTGCAGCAAAGGATGCTGGGATACATTACCGAGGGAAGCCTTAGGCAGGTCTTTGACAGATATATTTTGAGATCAGCTCAGGGGTAAGGAACCTTTGTAGACATTACGCAGGGAGGAATTTTGACAGCCAGTCACAAAACACACTCACAACCTGGATTCCCGGCACAGCGTGATTGCTCTGTGGGTGCAGCCAGTTTGAAAACACTCGCTTCCCAGGTGACAAGACTTGGAGAAGGGACCGTGTTTAAAGAACACCAGCAGTCCTTGACTTACGACACTCGTTGGGGAGGTACAACGGCGTTGGGAAAAAAGAAAAAAAAAAAAAAACCACCTACAACCCTCGCGCGGCATCAAGCGATGGCCATTTGTGACCTTCCCAGCCAGCTTTCGACGAGCAAATTCGATGGAGGCGGGTGGGGGTTTTAACCAGATTCGCTTAATGACGGCATGAAAAGCCTTAACGAATGCAGTGATTTTGCCCGAAAAAAACCCCCAACAACAACTGGCTATGACTTCGTTTGCATGACTAAATTGCTTAAGTAGAGAAAATCTTAGTCCCAACTGTGGTCGGAAGTCAAGGACCACTGGGGGTCCAGTGGAGGCCCGGTGGGGGGAGGGGGATTCTGAAAAGGATGTCTAGGCCAAGGGTGTCAAACTCAAGGCCCGGGGGAGGGGGTGGTGGATTGGACCCGAAAGGCCCTGGAAACAGCGAAGGACCGAGCCACGGTACCTCGGCCAGTGAAAACGGAGCTCCGTTTTCCCTGGTTGAGGAATGCAGGAAGCTGGCGTGGCCAAAAACGGGGCCCGTTGGGGCCCACCCAAGCTCCATTTTCGCCACCAGAGTGCTCGGGCAGCCACAGGCGCCCCCGTCCCGAGTGACGTCAAGCTGGCCACGCCCACCCCGGCCTCCCCCGAGGTCGAACACAACCCTGAAATCGTGTCGGACACCCCTGCTCTAGGCGCCTCCGTGCCCTAGCACTCACCGCGGCGTGCTTGGACGGACCTGTGCTTCCGCCTCATGGGCTGTTCCTCCGTATCAAGGAGGACTTCGATCTCGGCAGGCTGCTTGTTCTCGCCGGGACCGCCTGGGGTGGGGAAGGGCCAGAAAGGGAATCAGAAGCCGCCAGGTGCAGCGCCAGGCGCCCGGCTGGCCGTTCCGAACCGCGAGGGTGACGCAACGACAACAGAGAAGGGAGATGCTTACTTGCTGGGGGCGAATCGACGGCGGGCAGCACAACTCCTTCGCTCCAGCCTTCCAGGATGTTGCGTTTCTCCTCCAGGGTGAAGTCCAGCGAGTGGGCGTGTTGCTGCAGGATGTGCTGGCGGGCCGCCGCGGGGCCGGAAGTGGCCAGGATGCCCCCGCATACCATGCACACCAGCCGGCCATTGTCCGGATCGTCGGCTACCAAGTATTCCTGCTTCCAGGAGATGCCGAGCTCATCCTGGCCGGTAGACTCTGAAAATGGGTATTGTCCTGCGGAGGGAAAAAAAATGGGGTTTTCACTGAAAAGGAACCGCAAACTCACACCTAGAGAAAGTTCTAGAAATCAAGGTTGTTTCTCTAAGCATTAGATCCTCTGATGTGCCCCAGCCAGCATGAAAGCTAGGAAAAAGGCCTGGTCTATGGGAAAACCAGGAGACGGTGAGTTCTAGTTTCACCATAGGCATGAAAGCCGGCTGGGTGACTTTGGGCCAACCACCAGGAGACGGTGAGTTCTAGTTTCACCATAGGCATGAAAGCCGGCTGGGTGACTTTGGGCCAATCACCAGGAGACGGTGAGTTCTAGTTTCACCATAGGCATGAAAGCCGGCTGGATGACTTTGGGCCAATCACCAGGAGACGGTGAGTTCTAGTTTCACCATAGGCATGAAAGCCGGCTGGATGACTTTGGGCCAATCATCAGGAGACGGTGAGTTCTAGTCCCACCTTAGCGTGAAAGCCAACTGGGTGACTTTGGGCCGATTACCAGGAGACGGTGAGTTCTAGTTACACCATAGGCATGAAAGCCGGCTGGGTGACTTTGGGCCAATCATCAGGAGACGGTGAGTTATAGTCCCACCTTAGCATGAAAGCCAACTGGGTGACTTTGGGCCAATCACCAGGAGATGGTGAGTTCTAGTTCCACCATAGGCATGAAAGTCAGATGGATGACTTTGGGCCAGTCCCTCTTTCAGTCCAACCTGCCTCACAGGGTTGTTGTGGGCAAAAGGGGGAGGAGGAGGAAGGAGTTTTATTTATGTTTGCCACCTTGAGTTACTTACTTCCATACTTTACTTCAGTAATAAAGGTGGAACATAAACAAATAAGCCAAAACAGCAGCCTTACCAAGAATATTTGACCCAACCTCTGTAACGTTTCTTCTAATTCTAAAGAATTATAACGCCCACTGGTGCTTCACGACCTCACCCTAAATCCTAAACTTGTCTCTCGCTGTGGATCGAGACCGCTCGCTTCCCTTTCTTAAAATCTCCGGTGTTTATAAAATTGTCGTCCCAACGCCTTGTCTCTGCCCAGACCTCTGGACAAACCCCTGCAGGGTTATGCTTCCTAGTGCTTCCCCAGTGTCAGCCGTGCCCCCTGCTCGTGAAAAAACCGTTCCCCAACCTTTGTCCGCGGGGTTTGCGAGGGCTCCGTCCGGCTTCCCCGAGGGACGGTGGAGGAATCGATAATCAGCAGCCATCTTCTCCTTCTCCCTGAAGCGCGAGATGGCCGAAGAGACCTCACTGTAGTCCGTCAAGGGGGTCTCTGCCTTCAGCGCCATGAGAGATCTGGAGGCGGCAGAGCGGGCACCCCAAACCCCAACTGTGGAAGAGACGGAAATAATATCACTCGCCGTACAGGTAGAAGTACCGATAGTTGACTTACAATAATTTGTTTAACGACCACTTGGAAGTTACAATGGTGCTGAGAAAAGTGACTTATGAACATTTTTCACACTTATGACCGTT
Source organism: Masticophis lateralis (assembly GCA_030761175.1). NCBI lineage: Eukaryota > Metazoa > Chordata > Lepidosauria > Squamata > Colubridae > Masticophis > Masticophis lateralis. The sequence continues at coordinate 7,992,289 of JAUDYJ010000017.1, read as the reverse complement.
GCGGCATCCCCATCAAAATTCAGATGCTTGGCCACTGACTCATATTTATGACGGGGGTCACTTTTGCGACCTTCTGACAAGCAAAGTTTTCATCCCTTGAGACTTTCAATAAGAGATTTCAATAAGAGCCATTTGGAACTGTTTCCCACAGAAAAGAAAACACCGGGAGCCACAAAAACTCTCCCTGTGCTTGACTATTTCTTGAGCAGCCACAAAACTAGCCTAGGTAGTCGAATTAAATGCTCTGTTTTCTTCTGAAACTTTTCTTTTCTTGGATTTATCCGTGGTTGGCCAACCGGGGGTTGAAAAGCTCAATAAATCATGTGCCGGCAGGTGTCGCACATTGGCGGTTGTGATGCATATTTTGAGTGATGGAGCCACAGCAGAGGGGTGAAAGAGCCACATGCGGCTCCAGAGCCGCAGGTTGCTGACCTCTGGTGTAGGGTCTCCGCTTAACATCCCGTGTGGCTATAACTCGACAACGGCAGTGATTCATTTAACAACCATGGCAAGAAAGCCTGCAAACTGAGGCGAAACTCAACTCGACTGTTTTGCTTGGCAACAAGGGATACACCTTTCTATACAAGCAGTCCTCGACTTACAACAGTTCATTTAGTGACCGCTCCAAGTCGCAACGGCCCTGAAAAAAAGGTGACCGAGGGCCGTTTTTCGAACTTAACGGTTGTTGCAGCACCGTCGTAAACACGAATCGGTCGCCAAGCGGCTGGATTTTTGATCACGTTTTGATCCCCCGTTGCAGGGGAATGCTGCAACGGTTGTTTTAAATCTGAAAAAGAGTCGCAAGTCACAGGGCCGTTGTAACTTCGCTGAACGGTCACTAAACGAGGACCACCTGTATACAGGGGAGGCTTAGGCAGAGAAACAAACCACGGGCAGATTTCCCTTGCAGGTTTTACAACCAACCAACCAGCAGCTAACTATGAAAAAGAAGCAACTCGTCCATCATTGTTTAGCCGGATCCAGACTGTTCTTAAACTCAGCGTCCGATTAACAAAACCACCATCAATGCGTTATCAAACAGCTGAAGTTCTTCTCAATAAACATTAAAAAGGTTTAACACACTCATACCGCGGCTTGCTGCTGCCAAGGTCCCAAGATTTGGGCGTTTTAACACACACACACACACACACAAGTGAAGAGACTTTCAAAATAGACAAAACAGGTTTAAGACTGAATCAAGGTCAATCCATAGCGACCAAGAACTTCTGGAGCCTCTTAGGATAACATCTGTACATTTAGTTTTAGATAACAATGTCTTGTCTTACCCACACACAAGAGGCCGGAGCAGATCCTCCAATTCCAAGTTTATTGTAAATCTCATCTTGCAAATTTAGGGAGGGTGTCTCCCTTGAGCTTCCTGCTCTGCCTGTTATCCAGCTGAGGCCTCTTATCTGACCGTTCCCTACGAAGCAGCATCCTTTTTATCCAATTCCTAAGGTCATTACCAAATGCGTAACATCTGGCTATCTACCGGCGTGTATTCAAAAAAGCAGGCATTAAATAGATCTGCCTTTTTTTCGCCCCATCTAGGCGCTTGTCATAGATGGTGGGCTTTAATTCCCCTTAAAAGATGTTTTATATTTTATTTGATTTATATCAAATAAATACTATCTTTAATTGCCATTTATGCCATTATTGCTATTTATACCATTAAAGAACTGGGGGGGGGGGGTTTCTCCTAACTTAGCCAGTTTAAGGCTTGTGGACTTCAAGTCCCAGATTTCCCCAGCCAGCATGGTGGCATTCTGGGAGTTGAAGTCCACCAGTCTTAAAATTAAAAGACCCCTACCCCCGCTTACTTGTAGAAATTCAACCAGCAACTCACTAGCTGGATGAAGCTCGTTCTTATAATGTCCTTATAATTTCCTTGTCTTACCAACTGTGGATCTGTGGACTTCAGCTTCCAGAATTTCTCAGCCAGCCATGCTGGGCTGGGGAATTCTGGGAGCTGAAGTCCGCCAAGTCTTAAAATGACCAGTTTTGGAGACTTCTTGCAGGAGAGCATCATGGGACTCAGGGCCCAAACTCTCTAGAAGATTCTAGGTTGGGAAATGTTGCCTGATCCTAAGAAGGGGAGTTACTAGCTATGGATGAACCCAAGAACCCAGTTCTCAGCCGTATTTATCTTGACTTACGACCACAATCACAATCCGCAGCAGAGTTACTGAGCTTTGTCCCGCTTTACGACCTTGCTTGCCACTGTTAAGTGAATTGCTGCAGTTGTTAAGTCAGTCACGTGGTTGTTAAGGGGATCTGGCTCCCCTGCATTGGCTTTGTTGATCAGAAGGTCGCAAAAGGGGGATTCACACAACCCCGGGACACTGCAGCCGTCATAAATACGAACCGGTGGGATTTCGTTTCACACGACACAGGGGAGATGTTGCAACAAGTCGTTAAGTGTGAAAAAGGGTCACGAGTTCCTTTTTTCCCCCGGCGCCATTGCAACTTTGGTCATTAAATGAATGGCTGTAAATCGAGGACTAGCGGTATTTAAATGTGGGAAACTAAAGAAGGGGATGATCAAGGCGAGAAGAGACTCACGGTCTAACAAAAAACAACAACAACCACCTTGCAGTGTGTTTTTGAAAGAAGCTACCGATTTCTGTGTTTCCCCGCCCCCCTCCCTTTTGCATTCCTCAACTTCAAAGGTTGGTGTTTTACTCTGAAAAGACAGAGAAGACCTTGGGTTTTCAGCATGGAAACTAAAAAAGGAGCAAAATCTTAGGAGTGAATGGAGTGAAACGGGACCTGTACTATACAAGATGGGAGGCTGGGGGTGGGAGAGCCCAAGTGTTTATTTATTTAGTTATTCAATTACCGTATTTTCCGGCGTTTAAGACGACTTTCTAACACACAAAAATCTTCTCAAAAGTCGGGGGTCGTCTTATAGGCCGGGTGTCGGTCTCCTGTAACCAAGCAGACCAGCCCAAAAGGCTTTGATGAGCCTTAAATGGCTCTAAGGAGCCAAACTGAATTGCCTGCTGAGTTGCCGCTAATCAGCTGAGTTACACGCAAGCCCTGTGTAAAAGGGAAAAACTTTTCTTTTACACAACGCTGGCCATCCCAGCTGCTAATTTTTGCCTGCTAATTGCTCCGTAGCAAAAATCCCCCCCCCACACCTCCAGCTTGCTTACCTTAGCTGCTAGCCCCAACGCTTGCCTTGCCTTGCCTGCAATCCATTGCATCAGCAAGCAACTAAATCTCCCTGCCTGCAATCAAGCAACTTGTGGACTTCAACTCCCAGAATTACTCAGCCAGCAAAGCAAAGCTGGCTGAGGAATTCTGGGAGTTGAAGTCTACAAGTCTTAAAGTTGCCAAGATTGGAGACCCCTGTTCTATTGGGTAAGTTTTTTTCTCCCTTTGGGAGCTTTAAAAAAAATAGTTAATTGGGGTTTTTTAGTTGTTCTTTTTTAGACCTAGCCATTTAAAGGCTAGGTCTAAGTTTTAGGCTAGGAAGTTTTAAATTTAGCTTTCATATAAAAATAAAAATAAAAATAATAAAAATAATAAAAATAAAAATAAAAATAATAAAAAAAAATAAAAATAAAATGTGTGCAACTTTCTGAGATTTAATGTGTTTCTGTAGTGTTTCACTCTAACCACACAAACACACAAAATCTCACAAAGCTGTATGTGGAATTTTGTGTGTGTAAACCCACAATGTAAAAGTTGTTTTTTGGGGCTTTTTGTGGCTGTGTGAGGTTCCTGCTTATTGCAGGGGCCATTTTGGGTCTAGCACAGCTGCTTTTACATTGTGGGTGAGCCAGTTGATGTTTTTTAATTTTTATTTGGTGTGCGTTGGAAGAGGGGTCGTCTTATACAGCAAGTATAGCCCAAACCCTATATTTTTACAGGTAAAGTTGGGGGTCGTCTTATACGCCCAGTCGTCTTATACGCCGGAAAATACGGGTAATTTATACAGCTGCCCATCTCAACAACTTCTCCCCAAGCTGTGCATTGTTTTTTTTTGTTTTTTTTCATGTAAGAGGTTCGGAAGGAATGCGAGGGCAGTGCTGTTAACTAGAATGGAAACTGGAGAGGGAGAGAGAAAGAGAGAGAAGGAGAGAAAGAGAGAGAGAAAGCAAGAGAAAGAGAGGGAGAGAAAGAAAAAGGGAGAAGAGAGCGAGAGAAATGGGGGGAGAGAAAGAGAGAGAGAGAAAGGGGAAAGAGAAAAAGAAAAAGAGCAAGAGACAGTGCGAGAGAGAGCGAAAGAAAGCAAGTGAGAATGAAAGAGGGAAAGAAAGAGAGATAGAGAGCAAGAGAGAGAAAGCAAGAGAGATGGAAAGAAAGAGGGAAAGAGAGAGAAAGAAAAAGGGGAAGAGAGAAAGAGAAATGGGGAGAGAAAAAGAGAAAGAAAGAGCAAGAGAGAGAAAACAAGAAAGAGAATGAAAGAAAGAGGGAAAGAGAAAGAAAGAGAGAGCAAGAAAGAGAGAGGGAAAGAGAGAGAAAGAGAAAGAAAAGGGGAAGAGAGAGAAAAAGAGAAAGAAAAAGCAAGAGAGAGAGAAAACAATAAAGAGAGAATGAAAGAGGGAGAGAGAGAGAAAGAGAGCGAGAACAAGCTCAAAAAAATCAACTGTGTTCACACAACCCACTAAATCTAAACCACAGTTACAGTGTTCTTGCAAGATGTGACGCTCCAAACAAAGAAAGCATTTTTACAGGGTCATCTGAAAGTAGGATCTTGGGTGCAGTGGCCTAGTGGCGGAGCTCTGGCCTCACAATCAGGAGGCTTGCGAGTTCGATCCTAGGAAAAGGCAAGTATTTCTCTCATCTGGGCACCATGAGAATATATATATATATATATACACACTGTATTTTCCTGCGTATAAGACTACTTTCTAACACACAAAAATCTTCTCAAAAGTCGGGGGTCGTCTTATACGCCGGGTCTCATTCTCCTGTAACCAGGCAGACCAGCCCGAAAGGCTCTGACGAGCCTTAAATGGCTCTGAGGAGGGTCGTCTTATACGCCCAGTCGTCTTATACGCTGGAAAATACGGTATATATATATATATCTGCTGAACAAAATTCCGCCCTGGCAACAGGAAGGGCATCTGGCCAGTAAACACTGTTCCAGCTCCATTCAGTTGCCTGGACTCCACCCCGCAAGGGATTATGGGGTCGTTAAAGAGAAAGATGATGATCTGAAAGTAGGATCTATCATCTACCCAATCCGGGAAGACCTAACTGGGTCAACTGTACAAAGAGAAAGTTCCAACTCACTCTGTCAAAGGCTTTTTGTGCATCCACGGAGACCAGGGCCACCTGTTTATCAGAGTTACGCTCATAATATTCTAATATATTCAATATAGTCCTCACATTATCTTTCAATTGTCTATGAGGTAGGAGAGCCATTCTGGTCTCCGTGGGTGTACTCATTCAAAAAAATTTTTAGCCTCTTCGCTAAAATCGCGGAAAATAATTTATAATCAGAATTAAGCAGGGAGATCGGCCTGTAATTATTGATCAGAAGCGGATCAGTGCCTTCCTTTGGAATTAATGTAATATATGTTTCGGACCAGGAGGAGACTCACAAACCATCCACACCCCTCCTTTTCGCTTTCTTTAAGGAACTCGTATTCCTAATCTGCTTTTTAAGGTGCTGTTTTTTGCTAGGCTGCCCTTTTTTTCCCCTTCTGTGTAAAGACGGATGCAAAAAGAGAGAAGGAATTAAGCAGTTCTGCTTTCTCACTGTTGCTTGTCACCTTCTTGCCACTTTGTCCCATTACTATTGTTTCCTTGACTTTTTTCTTCTTTTTTTCATGTTGAAAGCAGCTCTTTTTTGTTGTTATTTTTGACTTTTCGTCCATTTTGAGCCTTAGCTTTCCTCGCTATTGGCTGATATTCTGTTTGAAGCCAATTATATCCCTGCTTTTCTTGGGGAAATCCAATTTAAAAAAAAAGGTAAAAAAAGAATAATTATAAAGCCCGATTTCTAATCATTGTTTTTCATCTGCAGGATTTTTTTAAAAAAAGCATAAATAAAAGCATTCTCCCCTCGAAGGTTAACCATGCAAGGTTAAAAATAACGGAATGCAAAATACTGTTCCTATTATACAGATGGTAACACAAATTGTCATGCTTTGGCCTAAGTTTAAGTCTAAGTTGGTACAATATGTAATGAAATTTGGAAATAGCTTGTCCTAGTTTTCTTCTAAGGAGCATTTAGTCTAACCAACAATCCTTGAGTTACCAAGAAATCTCCCAACCAAGCACAAACTAGCTTGGTTGGGAGACTAACTAAGTTAGTCGCCAATTAGCTTCTGAACGGAGACCCGGTCAGCCAGTTGCCACTACTTTTTAGAAAAACACCTGAATTCAAATTTTCTTACCTAGAACAAAGGCCTCCCTGGATTGTTTGATGAGAAAGACTTGGCTCCAGAAACCACTCAGCACAGACTAAAACAAAGGACATTGAGGAAAATCAGAGAGGGGAAGGAAAAAAAAAGAAAAAGAAAAGATGATTTAATCAGTTGCCCGCCCCTTGAGGACAAACATTCCTAAAGGGAAGCTTATTTTGTCAATAAAGGCAGAAGAATTTCACTTTCTGTCCGGGAGGAAGAAACCTTTTTGCTCCAAACACAGCCTCGTCTCCCACTTTGTTTAAATTAATTTTTCTCAGTAGACAAAACCTGTTTACACACACACACACACACAGCCATTTTTTGGCCCCTGTTTTTCTACTTTCCCTTGCATTCCAAATTAGTGAATCACTAAATTCGCTGCCTGCCCCCCAACCCTAAAAACACCCACACATCACCAGATAGCATGTGTGTGTATGTTTGTGTGGGGTGTGTGTGTGTGTGTGTATAAAGTGCTTTTTCTGTTGAAGTCTCTTTATTTCTTTAACAGAAAATACATTTTATATATATACATACATACACACATACATGCATACATATACATACATACATACATACATATACACACACACCCTGTTTCCACCAAAATAAGAAATACCCCTGATAAGAAGCCCAACTGGGCTTTTGAGCACATGGCAATAAGGCCAAGTGCTTATTTCAGGGTTCAAAAGAAATATAAGACAAGGTCTTATTTGGGGGGAAACATGGTCAGTCGGTCGGTCTGTCGTCTGTCTGTCTGTCTGTCTGTCTGTCTGTCTGTCTATCTATCTATCTATCTATACATGAATTTTAACTCTTGATTTATTTTTAAGACATTGGGGCCAAATTATTTAATATGTTTTTAAACTGTTTTTAAATTTTGTATATGGGTGTGTTTTATTGTTGGCTGTACACCGCCCTGAGTCCTTTGGGAGAAGGGTGGTATAAAAATTAAAATATCTATCTATCTATCTCTCTCTCTCTCTCTCTCTCTCTCTCTCTCTCTCTCTCTCTATCTATCTATCTATCATCTATCTCCATCCAATTCTCTCTTATTTTTCTGAGCTCCATTCAAGGGCTTTTAAGCAACGGGGGGGGGGGGGGCAACGACCCTTTCAGCTTAACTTCTCCCTCACCTTCCTAAACATGGGACCACCCTCTTTCTCCCTCTTTGACCCCCCCACCCCTCCCACAAATATTCTTCAGGCTTTCCCCCCCACCTCCCCCATTTGCCTCCCCCGCCCCCCCAAACCACTCCCCCAACCTCCCCCTCCCATCTTTTCAAAGCCCTTCTTCCAGCATCTTCCCCCCCCCCCCGCTTGCCCTCCTCCCCTTCCAGAAAACTCACCTGAGAGGTGGGGGTGGGGTGGGGACACTTTCCCCACACATCCCCCCTCCCCACGTGGGAATGAGCAGCCCCCACCCCCCCCCAAAACCAGGGAAGCTGCTTTATTTGAGTGTCCCCCCCCACCCCCACTTTTCCTCCCTGGTTGCATTTGAATGGAGGGGGTGGGGGTGGGAGAAAGACCCCCTCCTCAAGGAAACCCAAAAAACCCAACCCCCCCTTTTTTTGGGCTAAAGAAGCAAATTGGGGAGGTTTTTTTTTTGCAGGGGGATGTGGGAGTTTTTAAGCCCCCCCCTGCAAATGGGGTGGGGGAGGGGCAGAAGAGACCTCAGCCCCTTCCCCATATTTGGGGGGGTTGCTTTTTTGGGGGGAGGAGATAAAAAAGCCCCCCCTCTTTTTCCCAAAAGGCTTTTTTTGGGGGGGGCTACTTCAATCCTTCCCTGCCTCAGGTGAGTCAGGGGGGGGTCAATAAGACCCCCCCATACACCCCCCAGGGGGAGATAGCAGCCCCTCCCCCACACTGAGGGGCTTCCCAGATTTCCCCCTGCCCCCCCCAGGCGTTGGGGGGGCAGAAAAGGGAGGGGCTGGAGACCCCCCCCATCCCGAGAGCTCCCACCTGGCTGCGCAGCTGCTGGGCCTCCTCGGCGCTTCTGCGGCTGCTGCGGCCCCCGCCGCGCATCATAGAGCATGGCGGCTCCCAGCCCCATAGAGCGTCCACCTCCCCTCGGCCGGACCACTCCCGCTCCCTTGGCTGCTCTATGGTCCCATTGTCCGAAGGGCCTTCCCTCTCCCCGGGAGAGGTAGCCGGAACTTCCGGAGTGTGAGGTGTGAGGTGCCACGTGCCCGTCTAGCACCCCCCTCACTCCGCGCCTCTATGGTAGCCGCCCAATGGAAGCGCCGGAGGAGAGGCAGGATATTTCCGGTGTTGACGTCACGTGAGTTGAAAGGCGGGGCTGGGCTGCTCTATTTTCGCTCTTGGCCTGGTCCCCCCCGCCCAGCCAATCGCCAGCCGCATGGCGGCTTCTTTCCCCGCCCCTTTTTCCTGGCGGAAGGCCAATCGGCGACAAGGGACCGGGTGGGGGGCGTGGACGAGAGCGCCTCGCAAACAGGCAGGGGCGGCTGCCACCTGTCGGCCAAGCGTCGGAACTGCATGGGGAAAAGCAGTCCAAAGAGAAGGAAAAGAAGCGAATCTAAAGTCTCACCTCGAGTCTTTATTATTATTATTAATTATTATTATTATTATTATTATTATTATTATAGACGACCCTCAATCTGGGAAGTGCGGGACAGGGGGAGAGAAAACAACAACACCCCCACAATGCAATGTTGCATAGAAAGCAAAACTTCTCCCGTTTCTACCTGCTTCCACGTTTGCAGGTAGACTGCTCCTGAACAGGAAGGTTCCGCCACACACATACGCATACCCCGACCGTTCTGCATTTTATTTCCATGCACGATGTGCCAGCCTTGAGCGCCCCCAGAATAAGCCAGCTTCCCCCCCTCCCTAGCTGTTTCAACAGGGCCGAAGTTAATTCTGGGGAAGGGGGTGTCGCAAAAGGGGTCGTTCCCCCCCTCCCACGTGCCTCTTTCCCAGCCTGGCCTCCTCTGTTGTTTTGACAGCTGCAAAGCGGGGTGCATGGGGTGAAGCAATGGCCCAGCCATTGAAAAATGAAAGCAACCCCCCCACCAGCACTTTGCAGCAGAGATTTAACAGATAAGAGTTGGAAGGGACCTTGGAGGTCATCTAGTCCAACCCCCTGGCCAAGCAGGAAACCTTACATCTGCCTCTACTTAGGATCGAACTCACAACCACCTGATTGTCAGGCAAGAGCTCCACCTCTGCTCCAGCTCCTTGACAGGGACATTAATGAGCATTCCCCCGCCCCCTGTGTCCCCCTCCATCCCTCGCCACCCTTCCTGGACTTGCAATGGGGGGGGGGGGGGCCATCAGCTTCCCCTGGTGACTGTGCATCCATGGGGAGGAGGATGGGCCTTGTAGTCCCCCATCGTTGGAGATGGCTCTTGATCCGCGCTTCCCCTCCCCCTTGCTTTTGAAGGTTTGGGGCACACCTCTGAACGTGTGTGCACGCGTCTGGTGCAGAAACTTGGCATCAGAAAGGTCGGCAGTTCGGCGGTTCGAATCCCTAGCGTGGTGAGCAGGGGGTTGGACTAGATGACCTCCAAGATCCCTTCCAACACTGTTACTGGGTTGTTGGGTTTTTTTTTGGTCTAAATCACCCTCTCCGTTGCAAAGCGACGAGTGAATGCAGTACCTATCTATCTACCCATGAAAAAGGGGGCAGGGACCACACTTTCTTTCTTTCTTTCTTTCTTTCTTTCTTTCTTTCTTTCTTTCTTTCTTTCTTTCTTTCTTTCTTTCTTTCTTTCTTCCTTCCTTCCTTCCTTCCTTCCTTCCTTCCTTCTTTCTTTCTTTTCTTCCTTCCTCCCTCCCTTCCTTTTTTCTTTCTTTCTCCCCCCCCCCCTCCCCTGGGAAAACCCGATTTGCACAATCTATATATATATATACAGCGTGCAAAATTGGCACAATCCCTCGCGTGCAAAATGATATAACAATGCACACGCGTGCACGATTTCGCGAGGGAGGAGGGTTCCGCGAGCGTGCAAATAAAATCAACGACGATGATGATGATGAAGATGGGTTTTATTGGATTTCTTCCCCCCCCCCCCTCCGTCCTCTGTCTCCGCGGCCCCCACCCCCACCCCCGCTTGCAGAAATAGGTCTGCGTCCCCTTTAAATTTACCCAGGAGCCTTGAAAAGGAGCCCCAGGGGCCCCGGGGGGAAAGGTTTCCCCACCCTGGCTAAACCGGAGCCTGCTTGCTTGCCTTCGCTCGGGCCGCAGGCGGAGGGGAGAAAAGTGGGGCGGGGGTGGGGGGAAGCAGAGAGAGCGGCTTTGCAAAGCGCGGCTGGCGGGGGTGGGGGGTCCCGATTGCAGGCATCGGGCCCGGATCGATTGCAGAATTATTGCATGATTATTTATTATTATTATTATTATTGGGGGATTGCATGCAATTGCAACCGAGGAGGAGGAGGAGGAGGGGGGAAGCGATCGTTGCAAAGGGGGGGGGGGGATGGATGTCTGAAAAAAAAAGGTGGGGGGGAGGCGGACGGAGCGAGCGAAGGGGCAGGCATGGAGCCCCCCCACCTCTCCATCAAACAGGAACCCCTGGATTCAGGTGAGAACAAAAGGGAGCCCCCCCCCTCCGCCCCTCTCCTCCTTTTCCATCAACCCATCCTCCACCCCCCCTCCTCTCCCCACCGCCCCAGTTTCTCCATCCACACGCCACCTGCTGGCAGAGGAAGTGGCCCCCTCCCCCATTTGCCCCATATCCTCCCTCTTTTCTCTCTCCCCACTCCCCTCCTCTTCTTCCCTTCACCCACCCCGCCTCCCCCCTTCCTTGGAAGAAAGGTGTCCCATTCAAACTGCAAAAAGAGGAGGGGGAACAGGGGTGGGGGGAAAGGATGGAGGGGGTGGGAGGAAGGGGGAAAGTGGGGGGCAGCCCCCTTCCCAAGAAGGGGATGATGAGAAGGAGAGAAAAGAGGACAGTTAGACACAACAACAAACAGCCACTTAAGTTACATCCCCTTCCAGCCCCCTCCCCCAGGCTGATTCACCTGGACAGCCCCCCTCTCTGGCTTGGCTATATTTGGGGGGGGGGGTTAATCTGGTGCATCCTCCTCCTTGGACCCTCTGGAAAGAGGGAAGCCCCCTCCCCCCCTGCTTTTCTGCCCCAGCTCTGGATTTTGCACAAACTTTCGGAGTTGGGGTGTCTTCTTTGGCTGTCAAAATGCAGGGTTTGGCCAATCTGGGGCGAGATGTTTAGGGAGGGTGGGGGGGGCAGGAGCCTTTGGGGTTGAGCATCAATTCTGCCCCTTGGGGCTGTGGGGCGAGTGCCTCCTTCCGTGGGGGGGGGATAGATGGGTGTATGTGTCATCCCTGGTTTGTTGTCTTCTAAAAGAAGGAAGGTTCCTTCCCTGGCTAGTTTTGGAGGGAGATGTAACAGTAAGAGAGTTGGAGGGGACCTTGGAGGTCATCTAGTCCGACCCCCTGCTCACACACAGGAGACCTGGAATTAGGGATTCGAACCGCCTGAATAGCCAACCTTTCTGATCGACGAAGTCAGCATCTTAGCCACTGAGCCACCTAGTCAGCCACTGGGACACACACACACACACACAGACACACAATCTCAATCCCTCTAAAGTTGTCCTCTGGGACACCACAAACACACAACCTCACTCACTCGGAAGATGTCCCCTGGGAGAGATACACACCGACACACAAAAACTAGGAGAGAAGTCCAACCACACAATGAAGACACACAAACAAGACAAGGGCCTGTGCATTGTGATTAACACCAATTGTCTGCAATTACCATAAGTTGGAATCTTACCAGGCTCAAGGTTGACTCAGCCTTCCATCCTTTCTAAGGTGGGTAAATTGAGGACCCAGTTTGTGGGGGCAATAAGCTGACTTTGTCTCCGGAGAAGGGCGGCATATAAATCAAATTTTTTTAAAAAAAAGACATTCACGCTGAAGATGTCCACTGGGAGAGACAACTCACCCACCCACCAATGCTGAGAGAAGATATCCACCCACACAACAAAGACAAACACACACTCACTCTGAAGAGGTCCAAAGAGAGAGACACCCACCCACCCACCCAGAAACACAACAAACACCAGTGGGCTCGGGGGCTAAGACGCTTGAGCTTTGTCGATCAGAAAGGCCAAGCAGTTCGACGGTTCGAATCCCTAGTGCCAGGCCTCCTGCGTGACGAGGGGGTCGGACTAGATGACCTCCAAGGCCCCTCCCAACTCACTCTGAAGATGACCGACTGGGAGACACCCACACCCACACCACAAAGTCACTGACTCATTCTCTGGGCCACAGCTTGGCCTTTGGAAATAGTCTTGGCACCAAGAAGCATTGCAAAGGAGGAAGAGGGAGATATTTTGGGAAAAGCGGGGGGGGGGTTTGGTTATCCTGGCAAAGGCCCCCCTCCTCCTTTGGGTCCTGCGGACTTCTCCCTTCCTCTGAGGGGCTTTGAAAGCCTATCCTGTAAAGAATGGATGATTGTTGAAGGTAGTCCTCGACTTACGACCCAATGGACGAGTCACAGTGGCGGTGAAAGCAGTGGCTTAACGATCAGTTCTTCCCTTTATGACCGTTGTAGCCTCTCCACGGTCACCAAATCACCTGATAGACCAGGTGATGAAAGCTTGGGCATCTGGCATCTTCCAATATTTGAGGGGCTGCCCCAGAGAGGAGGAAGGGGGTCAAGCTATTCTCCAAAGCACCCGAAGGCCAGACAAGGATGAATGGATGGAAACTGAACAAGGAGAGATTCAACCTGGAAATAAGGAGACATTTGCTGAACAATCGACCCATGGAGCAGAAGTTGCCTTCAGAAGTTGTGGGAGCTTCATCCCTGGATGAAGAGACTGGCCTGCCATCTCTCAGAAATGGTGTAGAGTCTCTTGCTAGGCCGGGGGGGGTTGGACTAAATGACCTACAAAGCCCCTTCTAACTCTGTTAATCTATAGCTGTGATGGAGACCCTATGGTAGCCATATTGGTTGGGCACGTGAGCTCAGTTCCGGCATGCATGTGGGTGCCGAACAGCTGATTTTCAGGCCTTCTGAGCCTACCAGAAGTTGGCAAACGGGCCATTTTCAGCCTCCAAGGGGTGGGGAAGGCCGTTTTTGCCCTCCCCAGGCTCCTAGAAAGGCTCTGGAGCCTGGGGAGAGCAAAAAAACGGGCCTTCTGGTCCCACCAGAAGTTGACAAATGGGCCGTTTTCAGCTTCCAGAGGGCCTCCGGGGAGTGGGGAAGGCCGTTTTCGCCCTCCCCAGGCTCCTAGAAAGGCCCTGGAGCCTGGGGAGAGAGAAAAACGGGTACACTGGGCCATTGCATGCCAGAAGTGGGGGAAGCAGGGGGGTTGCATAGGATTATGGGTGTGGGCACGCGTGCAACCCACCTCCCCACGCTCCTGGCACGCGATGGCAAAAAGGTTACCCATCACTGATCTATATTAATCTATATTCTCTCCCAGACAATTTCCTTCTGACAAGCGAAACTCATGGGGAAAATTAGATTTGCAAAATTGAGATTCGTTGGAACGACTGCTGTGACGCGCTTAACCGTGCCCCCCCAAAAAGTGACAAAATCAGGCACGGCTCCCTTAGCATCAGCCTTGCTTAACAACGGGAATTCTGCCCCCAATTCTGGTCGTAGGTCGACCAGTCTACCTGTTAACGGAGCGAGTCAAACTGAGCCTTTGTATTGTTCTCTCGCCAGGAGATTCCACCTGTCCAGATTCCCAACACAGCGGCGAATCAAGCTCCGGATGTCACTTGCGTCCCGCCGGGAACGGTTTGCTTCGCGGGATTACCAAAAAGGACCCCATGTCCCTCTTGGCCGGAGGACGCAAATACTCGGACCATTGCGAAGCCCGGGCTTCAAGGCCTGGCAAAAGCCGGATTCCCGGGCGGGATCACCGGCGGTATTACCATGAGCACTGGCGGGCCGAATACCTGATGGATTTCAACGCGGCCCGGCATGGCATGATCTGCATGGTGTGCGGCAGCTCGCTGGCCACGCTCAAGCTGAGCACCATCAAAAGGCACATCCGGCAAAAGCACGCCTACTCCCTCACCTGGAGCGCCCAGGAGAAGGAGGTCATCATGAACAGTTGGGATGCACACCTGGGCCTGGAGATGGAGGGGGCACACGAGTCTGCCAAAGGATCCGGTGTGCCCACTGTGGATCACGGTAGGCTGGCCGTCTTTTGGGGCAGGATTCTAAATTCAGGTGGGTGGTGGTGTGGCCCGCCAGAGGATCTGGCAGCAGATTCGGACAGTGAGGAGGTTGGGGGAGGAACATGGACCAGTCCTGGAGTCTGGGGAAGGCTCTGATGAGGGCTCTGCGTCGGAGGCAGAGAGGGGGCCAGGGCCGTCTGACAGTTGCCAAATATAAACGTATGCTCTATCTATCTATCTATCTATCTATCAATCTATCTATCTATCTATCTATCAGTATTTATCATCTATCTACATCTATCATCTATCTATCTGCATCCATCCATCCATCCATCCATCCTCTCATCTCTCTCTCTATCTATATCTCTCTTTCAGCTATATCTATCTATTGGTCTGTATCTATCATCTATTTATCTATATCTATCTATATCATCTATCATCTCTATATCTATCTATCTATCTATCTATCTATCTATCTATCTATCTATCTATCTATCATCTCTATCTGTATCTGTCTATCTATGTCTATCTATCTCTATCAGTCTATCTATCTATCTATCTACTCTATCTGTATCTGTCTATCTATCTGTCTATCTATCTATCTATCATCTATCTATCTATCTATCTATCTCATCGGTATCTATCTATCTCATCGGTATCTATCTATCTATCTATCTATCTATCTATCTATCTATCTATCTATCTATCTATCTATTTATCTATCTCATCTGTATCTATCTGTCTATCTTCATCCATCCATTCACTCTCTCTCTCTAGCTATCATCTCTCTTTCATCTATCTCTATCTCCTATCTCTCGTCTGCTGTCTGTCTGTCTGTGTGTCTCTCTTTTTCTATTTTCTCTTTCTCTATCCATCCATTCCATCATTCTATCCTCTAACATCTCCCCTCCCTCCCTGCCCCTCTCCCTCTATCATATAGCTAACTAAATTATACACAGACAGGCAGACAGTCCATGATTTCTTGAACAAGCTGTCTTTTTGACGTCCCATTCTTTTATTTTAATCCATTTAAAAGTGTCAGCCACCTTTTCTGACTGGTTGTATGACTGAAACGGTAACTTGTAAAGGGGGACGGACCCTGGATTTCCAGAGTTGCTCTGAACAAGTGAGATTTTCCTACCTGCTTCAGTATTTAAAGGCTGATATTGAATATTTGGCCGCATATTCAAAAACAAATATTGAAACAACAGGGTTTTTTTTTTTTAAAAAAAAGAAGAAAACAAAAGTTGTGCCTTTCAAGAGTTCAAGGAAGGTTCTAAGTTAGGAAAAAATCGAAAACAAACATAACTCTATAACTTGTCTGGCCGGTTCTGATCTAACTCTTCCTTCATTTCTTTCTAAATCAGAGGTCTCCAACCTTGGCAACTTTAAGACTTGTGGACTTCAACTCCCAGAATTCCTCAGCCAGCAAACTCTGGGTCTACAAGTCTTAAAAGTTGCCAAGGTTGGAGACCCCTGTTCTAAGTGGCTCAAACCCCAGCCAATGAGGGGGATTTCAGCCCTTCCCCTTCCCAGCCGCTCCAGCTCTGTTCCTTTTTCTAAACCCTCCCCCCCCCCCCCCCCAACAATCTTAAATTCTGATTTTCAACAACCGTGCTTTAAAACTGGGATCTTGTTGGCCTGTTGGAGAATGGAAAAAGAAAAAAAGATTCGTTTCGTTTAGTTCAGTTTATTGTCACTGCACATGGCGCTACGAAATTAAATGCCGCCTTCAATGTACACTATATAAAATACCTCCTTTACATTCTGTATAATTGAAATTGGAAACCCGATATTGCATTAATATTGCACTAGACCGTAGGATTCAGTATGGTTATTGTCCTGGGATAGAAGTCTATTTGTCCTTGTTTTGATTGCCCTGTACCGTCTGCCAGATGGTAATAGTTCAAAAAAAAAAGGGTGCCCAGGATGAGATGGATCTTTAAGGATGTTTTGAACTTTCTTAAAGCAGCGGGAGCTATAAAGCTCTTCCCAAGAGGGCAGAGGGCAACCCATGATCCTCTGGGCAATGACGTTGACTCTCTTGAGTGCTATCCTTTCTGCCACTGTGCAATGGGCAAACCGTATATACTTACCCATCTTATTCCATGCAGCAGAGCTCTCCCTGGACGGAGGCCGCCGGAGATGCCGTGGGCCAGCTCCTCATCCCTCTCGGGGTGGACGCCGGCCCTCGGGCCTCACCCTGAAATCTTCCTCGGAGGGCGAATCCCAGAGCCTGGAGCAGTATTTGAAGCAATCATTGCAGAGTTGGTTCCAGTCCGAATTCCTGATGGATTATGACCCCCAGGGCAACCGTCTCTTCTGTATGATGTGCGGCTCCTCCCTGCCCAGTTTGAACCTGGATGACATCAAACGTCACGTGATGGAGGCGCACCCCACTTCTCTCGGCTTCAGCCCTGCCGAGAAGGGGGCTATCCTGGAGGCCTGGAACTCGCGAGAGTTGGTGCTGGGAGCCGAGGGGAGAAACGCAGAGGACACAGGTGAGAAAGAAGTGGGGAGAGGGACACTTTGCACTAACCTGCATCCAAAACGGGCCGTGTGGGGGCTCCTGGGAGGGCGGGGACAGCCAGGAGTGGGATTTGGAGGTTCTCCGAACCGCACAGAATCTTAGCTAGAGGTTCTGCCGAACCCCTAGCAGCCCATCCCCTGAAGGCAGACCTGGGCAGGGAGCAGGAATTAAATTCATCCTTTTTCTGTTTCTCGTCGCTCATCCAGAAACCGGCATGTCTGCCCAGCAGGATCTGAGCACGAAGGAGCTGGAATCTTCGGCTTCCCCGGATCACCCCACGGCAGAGGAAGGGACGGACGAGGCCGGCCCCTGGGACTCGGAAGGGAGCAGCCCTCGCGTTCCGGCTCGTGGCCGAGACCACCGCCGGTACTTCCAGGAACACTGGAGGGTGGAGTACTTAATGGATTACAACGGGGTGCGCCACGGGCTGGTGTGCATGGTTTGTGGGAGCACCCTGGCCACTCTCAAAATGAGCACCATCAAGAGGCACATCCAGCAGAAGCACCCCGACTCCACGCAACTTAGCCACCAGGTCAAAGCTCTCATCGTGCAGGAGTGGAACCAAAAAGTGGCACGGCTGACGGATGCCGATGACTCCCAGCCGGAAACGGATGCGGAGGTAGACCAAGGTGAGGGACGTCTGTATGTGGGTGTTGCACGGGTGTCGTGAGGTAGCTGGTATTGCCCTGGCTGGTGTACAGATGATGATGATGATTGGAAAAATGAGGCAACGAGACTGCCTAAGGTAGTGTTTCTCAACCATGGTAAACTTTAAAATTTGTGGACCACTCAGGATTCCCCAGTCAGCATGGGTTAGGGTGAGGGCTGGATGAGGGATTCTGGGAATTGAAGTCCATCCATTTTGAAGCAGCTGGTTGGGGAATTCTGGGAGTTGAAGTCCACTCATCTTAATTCTGGGAATTGAAGACCATCCATCTTGAAGCAGCTGGCTGGGGGATTTTGGGAGTTGAAGTCCACCCATCTTAGAGAATGCTGGTTGGGGAATTCTAGAAGTTCACCATCTTAATTCTGGGAATTGAAGACCATCTTAAAGCAGGCTGGTTGGGGAATTCTGGGAGTTGAAAGTCCACCCATCTTAATTCTGGGAGTTGAAGATTCTTTTCCTTAAAATTGGGAAAGTTGAGCAAGACTGCTCCCAGCTGAACAGGGGATAATCAGGGAGGAGCCCCAGCTTCTGTCCCTTGGCAATAAAAACACAATTATCCCTAACAAGCTCGCCATTGTCTTTTGTTCTCGCTTTCCAGCTGAATCGCGGCTTGTTTACAAGCCACCTGCATCTCCAGAGGATTCTCCGGAGGATTGGGCCACCCCTAAGAGGGAGGAAGACGCCCCCGGAGCAGACAGGCTGGCCCTGCCCCAGCCGTCTCCAGGGGCTGCCTCCTCCACGCCAGCCGGGACCCTATCTCGGCGGAGTCAGCGCCGAAACTACCAGCCCCGCTGGCGGGTGCAATACCTGATGGACTACGACGAGCAGAAACACGGTTTGATCTGCATGGTCTGCGGGGGTACGCTGGCCACCCTCAAAGTCAGCACCATCAAACGTCACATCTTCCAAGTGCATCGGTTCTCTCTGGAATACACCGAGCTGGAGAAACAGACAATCCTCGAAGCTTACGGCGAAAACGTGCGAGTCGCCAGGCGCGGCAGGGCGCCGGGACCAAAGGCGCCCGTCGCGGGCCTCAATTCCGAAACTCAGGATGTTAAGCCCAACGTGGAAGAGGCAGGGAAAATGGCCTTGGGTTACAAACGCTCGGTGTGCGCGGTTTAGCCGAATTGGCTGCGGAACAATTGGGAAAATGGTGAACGAGACGGTTTCTACTTTCCTTGTGCGTCTTCTGCTGCGGACGGCGGAGAAGGTCGAAATGTTTCATCGGAGAGCTGCAGCTGGAACCAACGCTTGTGGAGGCCCCCAAATATTCTTTTCCTTCTTGTCCAGAGAATTCCTTTTATTGCATGTTGTGTTCCAGAAGCAACAATATATATATTTTTTTCTTCTCTCCCTGGGCCTCTGGGGATACAGAGATTTTGAGTTGGAAAACTTGGGGCTTATGGTACATTGAGAGCTGGGGGGGGGAAAAAACACCAAACCAAACGGGAAAAAAAAAATGAAATGGAAAACGAGAAGTGGACTTATCTTGAAACTGTAACCGTTGGGGAGGGAAAAAATAGCAGACTGGCGAGCCGCTAAAACCTTCACGCATGGCATTCCTTCTCCTGCAACGTTGCTTCCGGAAAGCACTTAATAAGGCTGGTAGATTTCGGTTTCATTTTTATTTTCCGAACTCTTGCGTTGCGGTATTTAGAGGTATGCGCCAGCCCACGGCAGATCCGCAGGCCGTGGCAAGCTTCGGTGGCCAACCAGTTTGGGAAAACAGTAACGAGTTGGAAGGAACTTTGGAGGTCATCTAGTCCAACCCCCTGCTCACGCGGGAGACCTAAAACCTCCTTGCCTTACCAGAGTTGTCGCTCAGGGTTAGAAAGCAGCTGTTCTAAGCAAGGCTTGGGCGTAAGAACCTTTCCCTGGAACCCAGGTGCCACGGAGCCTGGTGTGGACGGGCCTTGCGCCTTTTAAGAAGAAAAAGAAAAAAAAATGGGGAAGTTGCATGCCACAAAACCCAACAAGGAATTTCCTCTGGAATCGTTTATTTTGCCGCTTCCTGCCTCGGGAATGTCTTCATGGCGAGCGTTAGAAAGCAAGAGGGAGAAGAGGTGGGAAAGAAGGCACGGAGGAAAACGTCAGCCGGCCTGCAGTGGGAAGCGGAGCTGGCGTTGGGACATGGGAGGGATGATTAGTCGCATAAGGCACTGCGGGGGTGGACGGTGCTTATTCTGAAATAAGCAAGCTTTTTCGGTTTTGCGACAGTAACGCCGGGCAATAAGCAAGGCCTTTTATTCCAAAGCCTACCGTACCGGATGAAATTCACCCAGGAAATGATAAATTCTCTTTCTCCTGCGCCCCCCCCCCCAAAAGCTGAATAATGGTGACTGTACTGCATCCTAGAATCAGGTGGGGGAAGTGGGGGAGGCCCCTGGGCCTAGGCGGCATCACTTAAGGAAAATCCCGGAGGAAAAAAAAAATGAGCTGAGTTTGCAGTTTTCTCTTGGCGTTGCACTTGAAAGCACATGTAGAAGGAGCTGACACATCACAAGATAAATCGGTGGATTTCGTGTTGTTACCATGCCAGGCAGAGAAGGGGGATCGTTCACATGGTTTCTTTCATGAGGGAGCATACTGCTTCCCTTTCACCTCAATACAGGAGCCCTCAAGCAGACATATTCACGACAAACCATTTTATACCAAATTTATATTTGCTGATAAAGAAATAAAGGGAGACTAGTATAGATCTATTTCAAGCTCTTTAGCTCTCATCGGCTAGCCATACCTATACTCGGATTCGAACCTGGGTTGCCTGCATATTAGGCAGCTGTAAGTATGTATGGCTAGCTGATATATATATATATATATGTTTGCGAACCGATAGGGAAAATAAGCGGATAGCACTCCTGATCCCAACTAATGCAGTCCAGAAAAAAATAACAACCACCGCCAAACTTGGTAGATGGTTTTGCTCTTCTACAAATGTTGGCACTTCCATTCTCCTGGATTCCAGGGGCCTGCTTCTCTGTAGTTAAATGGTTAGGAGACCCGTGGAGGAATTCCATCTGAGCACCGGGTTTTTCCTTCTGCAGCGAGTAGGTGGGTTCAGAGCAGTGGTGAAATGTAAAATTTGTTAACTACCGGTTCTGTGGGCGTGGTTTGGTGGAAAGGGAGGTAATGTGACTGGGTGGGCGTGGCCAACATTTTTTTTTTAACTTTTAAAAGCATTTTTTCTAACAACCTCTTCAGCTGAAGAGATTGCCGAAAAAAAATGCTTTTAGAAGCCTCTGACGATCAAGCAACTCAGCTGGGATCGTCAGAGGCTTTTTAAGGCATTTTTTCCCCCCTACAACCTCTTCGGCTGAAGAGACTGTAGAAAAAAAATGCTTTTAAAAGCTGAGCCGCGTGATTATCAGAGGCTTTTTTTTTTTTCTTTTTAAAAGAATTTTTTCGGCCGAAGAGGTTATAGAAAAAAATGCTTTTAAAAGTAAAAAAAAAACCAGCCTCTGATGATCACGCGGCTCAGCTGGGCATGGGGTGGAGGGCAGGGATTTTTGCTACCGGTTCTCCGAACCACCCGCCACCATCGCTACCAGATCGGATGATCCGATCTGATCCCGGAGCATTTCATCCCTGGTGCAGACCTTTTCAAGGAAGAGGGGCACAATTGGGAACGGTTGATAGAAGTCATGGCTAAGCGACTGGAGATGGACGTCTGCTGGCCGAGAAAGAAGGAGAGTGGGTGGGGTTTCCCGGAGGAGCCCTTAGGCATGTGATGGTGAACCTATGGCACGCGTGCCCGAAGTGGCACGTGAAACCATATCGCCTGGCACGTGCGGCATTGCCCATTCCTCTTCCGGGTTTCTGGTGCGCATGTGATGATTAGCTGGCCTTTGTGCGTGTGGCAGAGTTGGGCTTCCATTTTCCGGCCTGAGTATGTGCGCTGGACAGCTGATCGGTGTGCGTGGCGGTAACGGGAAGACTTGCTGGCTGGTGTCCATGCGTGTGCCGGAAACCGGAAGTATCTTTTACGGCGTGCACATGCTCTCTGGGCAGCTCTTCCTGGTGGCGGCCCTGACGAGCGTGCACGGGTGCGAAGCCCTCCCTTTTTTAGCACCCCCACACGCAAGCATGCACTTCCTTTTTGGCACTCGGTGCCAAAAAGCTTCTCCATTACCGCCCTAGGCTGCACCCAAATTGTTTGACTTTTAATGGGCCAGGGAGGAGGGTCTTTCAGGAAACGGGGCTTCGGAAAGAAGTAAAGTAGGGATCAAATGGAAGGGTTCTTGGCGCTCTCTTCAGCTTGCTGGTTTTCTTGCAAACTTTTCACGACCCAGCCGGGTAACATCATCAGTGCTAGCACCACCTCATTTTAACCCTGAGCTACAAACATTCTCCTTTATATATCAAATTGGTAGGTGATGGGGGGGGGGGGGAATCAAGATTTGGCATATTAAGAGCGACTGGCTGATCTTGGTTTAACTGGATTGCTGAGCATAAAACGAGCTCCACCAGGAATCGTCATTCATTAAGGGACCTTCCGGATTTTCCTGAATTTACACCTTCGGGAACTCCTCTTGCCCGCAGTCCTGCATCCTAGGGGTGCCTGAGGTCATCCAGCAAAAAAAACAACAACACAACAACAACAAAAAACCTACGCCTAATTTTCATCCGGTCTGCTGCAATTGGAATGAAACCAAATTGTACGTTAGCTCTCGCCACTCAAAAGCTAAATCGCTTTTGATATTCCGCATCGCCTTGAGACACATCAAAAGCAATCCGAACTGGTGTTTGCAGCCGTTGCCCCGAAGGATTCCTTAATTTTATTTATTATTATTTTTTTTTTAGAGAGAGAGTATGACGCAGAAAATTTTAGCACACCCATATTTTTGGCATTTTTCTCTTCCCAAAATGATGTCGCCTTCATTTCTTCCTTCCATTCATCATCCCTTTTTCCCTAAATGGCTGGTTGGATCCATTTCATGGCCGGCCCTGTTCAGGTCGTCTTTTTTGAGTTTTGCCACCAAAAAAACCATTGCTGATGACAACAATCTTTATGACTATGTGGGAATTTTTGTCTCTGTCGCTTGTGGTGGGGAGGGGGAGGGAAAAGTGTTTTGCATCGATATGAAATGTTTTTATATTATATATATATATATATATATATTATATATAAGCACTAAGTTTTGTAAAAAAAAGGTTGTGGAAGGGGGAAAAATTCCTTTAAAAGTTCTGCTATTTTAAAATTGCAACTCTGGAGGTTCCTTCTTTGAAAAGGAAAAAAGTTTGGGGGGGGGCTCCAAGTTTTTCCTTTTGCTGCTGTGGGTTTGGGGGGGGGAACCCTAGACCCTGGATCAGTCCCACACGTTCTGTGGGCGTGGTGTGGCTTGGTGGGCTCCATTCCCTCCCTACTCCTGGGAGAAGGATACTGCAAAATCCCCATTCCTGGGAGGATACTGCAAAATCTCCATTCCCTGCCCATTCCTGGGAGAGGGATACTGCAAATTCCCCATTCCCTCCCCACTCCAGGGGACGGATATTGCAAAATCCCCATTTCCACCCCACTCTGGGGCCAGCCAGAAGTGGTATTTGCCGGTTCTCCGAACTACTCAAAATTTCCGCTGTCGATTGTCCAGAACCTGCTGAATTTCACCCCTGCCGCGGATCCGATTTTTGCAGTATGAGGTCGAGTGCCAAGACTGGGAGATTCCCCCAGATGGCTATTTTCAAGGGGGACTGGGCGAGGAAGCGAGTTCGAATCCCAGCCATCCCTGGGGAGGAGAGGGAGCAAACTGCCATCACGGAAGGCAAAACCTGTCGGATCAGAAAATACGGATTTTGCTGCTTTTGCAGCCTCTTCTCTTCGGTTCCAGGAGGCTGTCGCTGTGTATCTTCAGCTGTTGTCCAGCTGAGGTGACCGCTTGCCTTTACAGTGTCCTTCCCCCTCCCGCCCCCAGGGGCAGCTTTCCCCAAAATGGGAGTGGACGACCAGTTGCTTTGCCGTTTCTGATGGAGCCCTACGGCTCAACCATGGGCCAATTCTCTCACCTGTAAGTCGTCATATTCTTCATCTTAAACCAGAGCTCTCCAACTTTGAAGACTTATGGAACTTCAACTCCCAGAATCCCCCAGCCATCAAGGCAACCCAGGCTGGGGAATTCTGGGAGTTTGAAGGCCACAAATCTTTAAAAATTGCCAAGCTTGGAGACCAAACGCAATGCCAGGGAAGAAGTCAACCAGGTTGGGTCCTTGTTCAGCACCAATGACTGAACTATTTTGATTTTGGGTTTCTTTGGCTATCTCCCAAATTAAGTAGGTAGTAAGTATGGCTCAGTCAATTGTTCTGGGTTTTTTCCCCCGCCCCTTTCCATTCAGTTGATTGGAACGGATTCTTGGAAGAACGCCTAGAGAAATCCCTGTATTTTCCTCAGCAAGGTTTTTCAGAAGCGGTTTGCCATCGCCGCCATCCTAGGGCTAGGAGAAAAAGGCTGGCCCAAGGTGACCAGTCTGGCTTTGTGCCCAAGGTGGTACTAGAACTCCCCCATCTCCTAGCTTGACGCCTTCACCGCCGCACTATGCTTTCCGAGAGGGGTTGTTCAAGAAATACGAAATGTAAATAAACGGGTATTCTTTAGCGGAGACTGCTGTGCGGTTAAAAATAAAAGGCAAATCAAACCTCAGATTGGAGGCGATGGTGGAAGGACCACCATCCCAAAGAGGGTGAATGAATTGCCTTCGTTTTTTTTAATTGCAAAAATAAAAAGAGTTCTGAAGGGTTGCCCAATCAACAGAGTGGAAGCCTTGAAGATAACCATCGTCCGGGGTTCTGTTTTGCTGTAAGGCCACACCTAGAGTCCTGCATCCAGTTTTGGTCACCACACTATAAAAAAGGTGTGGAGACTCTAGAAAGAGTGCAGAGAAGGACAATAAAGATGATTGGGGGACTGGAGGCTCAAACAGACGATGAACGGTTGCAGGAACTGGGCTTGGCTAATCTAGGGAAGAGAAGGACCAGGGGAGACAGGAGAGCATCTTCCAATATTTGGGGGCTGCCCCAGAGAGGAGGAAGGGGGTCAAGCTATTCTCCAAAGCACCCGAAGGCCAGACAAGGAAGAATGGATGGAAACTGAACAAGGAGAGATTCAACTTAGAAGTGAGGACGACTTTTCTGACAGTGAGAACAATCAACCCATGGAACAGAAGTTGCCTTCAGAAGTTGTGGGAGCTTCATCCCTGGAAGCTTTCGAGAAGAGACCGGACTGCCATTTGTCGGAAATGGTGTAAGGTCTCCTGCTTGGGGTGGGGGTGTTAAGACTAGATGACCTCCAAGGTCCTTTCCAGCTCTTGTTAATCCAATTTTTTGGAACCAAAGATTCGAGATCACCAAGTGCTCCTTTATTCAACACCACATCAAAAGGACAGCCGAGACCCTCTTCTCTCCCCCCGTCTCCCACCCACCGTTGTCTCAAGCCCCAAGAGGCACCCTTGCGTTTCCTGCACACCACCGTCGCATAAAGCACATCGGATGCGAAGGGCGTTGTGGGTTAATTCTTGTTTTTGCCATCTACGTACATTCTTTTTTTAAAAAAAGAAAAGAAGAAGAAATCTGCCCCGGGCACAAAAGGAGTCAGTTCACGGTAGGCAAAACAACAGCAGTGATAGGACAGATGTTCAAAGCATCTGGTGCAGAAAAAGGCTTTTAAAAAGGGTATTTTTGGAGAAGGGGGGAGAGGCGGAGGGAGGGAAGGGGGGGTTGAAGAGGGGGAGAGAAGCCAGAGGTTTAGGGGGTCTCCTTGGGAAACATGAAGCACATTGGAAATGCATGCAGCTCTCAAAAATGGGGTTTTTCCCCCTCGTTACCGCCTGAAGTGGCACCCCAAGAATTAACTTGTCCCTACCCCGTGGAAAAATTATGGCACAGCTGCCTTCCAATGGATGGCAGGTGGGATGCTCTTCCCCAGCCAAGATTTTTGGGCTGATGTGCTTGAGGGTCTCCCTTTCCAGAGTCTGTGGCTCCCCCCTCCTCAATTTTAAACAACAACCAGTTTGCAAAGGGAGGGAGGGAGGCGAGAAGGGGAAGAAAACTGAGGCAGCCTCGGATGGGGTGGGGAAGGCAATCTTTTCCTATTCAGTGTCCTATTTCTTTCTGGGGAGGGGGTCTTCCTCCCCCCCACCCCCAAAACTATGCCCACCCCCCTCAATTGCTCAGACTCAAACAAGAGATACGACCTCTTTATTTCTCCCACTTTAAACCTGGTTTCCACTTTTTCACAGGAAGGGGGAAAAAAAAACATCCCCGGGAATTTCCCCTCCATGAGGACTAGCCTCTTTGCTCTCCCAACTCTGCTCTTCCCTGAATCTGAAGCAAGAATACGAGAAAAGGGAGGGGAGGGGGAATGAGGGAGGGGCTCAGAAGGAAGAGGGAGGGATTCCTTGCCTTTTGAGGCTAAAATGGTATGAGAAAGGAGGGGAAAAGGGGGCGTGGGGTGTGTGTGTGTTGAATTATTATTATTTTCTTTTTAAGGACAGCCATTTGTTACAGCAGTTGCAGACTTTTTTTTTTCAGTTCGGGATCACGCAGAGAAAAATAAAATAAAATAAAAATACAGCATTCGGGCAGGGAGGGAAGGAAGGAAGAAGAAAAACTGGAGGATGAGCTTGCAAGAAAAGGAGAGGGAGCGAAGCCACGATGGGATGGGGGGGATGCAGAGTATTTCTATTTTCGGGGAGAAGAGAAATTGAGGTGGGGGGGGGGAGAAAAAAAGGCTGCCCAGAGCTTCCTAAATTAGGAGTGTCTTATTCCAGGGGGGCGGGGGAGAGAGGGGGGAGATAAGGAAGCTACAAACCTGGTTGCAGCGGATTCCTCGGTCCGTCCCGTCCCCGAGAAGTCAGAAACCCCCACATTTCACTAGGGAAGGAGGGCAAGCGAAGGGGAGGTTCGTTGGCAATCCTTTCATCCAAGGGGAATTGGAGGGATGGGGGGGGGGGGGATGGCGTTCTTCGCCGCTTGGGGAAAACTGAGGACCACGCGGCCTTTTTGACTTTTGAGGAGTGTTGGTGGGTGGGGTGTTTTTCTCCAAGCATCTCCCCCCTCATCCTCCCCACTTGGAGGGGGGGGGGGGAGAGGGGAGAGGACTCCTTTTAAAGCACCTCCCCTCCTTTTTCTCAAGTTTTTTTTTTCTTTCTTTCTTTTTAAACTACCCGATAACCAGTTTCATGATTATTCCAGTGCATCTCTGAAAGCTCAGTGTTTCGGCTTTTTGGGGAGGGGGAAGGGAAAGGGGTGATGATGATAATAATAATAATAATAACAATATTATAATAATAATAATAAAACACAATCAGTAAGCTTGGAACGCAGACATCAAGCTGACTTGGCAAGTTCCTTCATAAGATACGAGTAACAGTGATTATAGCCATGACACGAGGGAGTATTTGTTTTGTTTTGTTTTGTTGTTGGTGGAGGTGGTGTGGATTTCGTTAATGGCTGGGTATTCTTTGCGGGCCGGCGAAGGTTATTCGGGCTTTTTCTTCACGGTGCCGGGCAGCTTCGCTTGGATCCTGGGGGAGAGAAAGAGGCCCTGAGAACGGAGGATCGGCCCGCGGAAACCCCCCCCTTGGTGGGTTCTTGCTGCAGCCGATTCTCAAAATTACGTTTTAAAGAATGAAGATTGGAAGGAACGTGGCTCAACAGGCAGAGGTGGGATTCGCATTCGGTCACCCACTGGAAATACGAGTGCATGTGGGAGCACATTCGTGGGCCGTTCGTGCGACGTCAAACAACATGGGAGTTTGTTCGAGCGCGCCGTCCGCACGGGCGTCAAAACCACAGGGAGTATAGGACAGGATTGCTTCCAGATCGCTAACTACCAATTTGCCCGAACCGGTTAAATCCCACCTCTGTCAACAGGCCTTCTGAGAAGCTAAAACGCACGAGTATTTTGCAACTTGCCGGATTTTCTTCTGAGAGCCAATCGGCAGCCCAGGGGAGGGAGAAAAGAAAGATGAAGGTCAAACAGAAGGGGAGGAAGGTTAATGGCCCTTTGGGCATTTTAAATATCCGTAAACCTCTGAATTATTTTTGGACGATCCATCTTTAAGGTTGTCAAACGTGTGGAGGCTACGGTTTTTTGATTGTTCAGCAAAGTGAAATTTATTTCTTTCCTTCTTCTCCCTCTCTATACTTTTCTTCTTTCCTTCCCATCTGTCTTATCCCTTCCTTTCCCTCCCCTTCCTTCTCATTTTTCTTTTCCCTTCCTCTTTTCCTTCCTTCATCATCTATTTTCCTTCCTTCCTTCCTTCTTCCTTCTATCACCTTTCCTTCCATGATCTTCCTTCCTTCCTCTTCCTTCCTTCCTTATTATCTTCCTTCTTTCCTTCCATATTCCTTCCTTCCTTCCTTCTCATCTTCCTTCTTTTCTTCCTTCCATGATCCTCCTTCCTTCCTTCCTCTTTCTTCCTTCCTTATTATCTTCCTTCTTTCCTTCCATGATGTTCCTTCCTTCTCACCTTCCTTCCATGATGTTCCTTCCTTACCATCTTCCTTCCATATCATCTTCCTTCTTTCTTTCCTTCCATGATGTTCCTTCCTTCCTTCCATCACCTTCCTTCCTTTCCTTTCCTTCCTTCCTTCCATCCATGATGTTCCTTCCTTCCTTCCTTCCATCATCTTCCTCCCTTCCATAATCTTCCTTCCTTATCATTTTCCTTCTTTCCTTCTTTTCATAATCTTTCTTCTTCCCTCCCTCCCTCCCTCGCCCAACTACCTCAGTTTTGGCCTATGGCTTTCTTCCATTGCCAAGAGGGGTTCTGGGACAGGCCCTCCTGAGCACCCCTAAGCCACCTCCAGCCATTTTGAGGAGCTGGCAGTGAGGAGAAATGCCTCACAAATAACGAGGCCAAGCCTGATCATTTCCACCTCAGTCCTCAGAGGGCTGCCTAGAACCGCTCAGCATCTTTTCGTGCGACTCACTTTGTAACGGCGGATTTGGCTTGATCCCGGATGATCCCGACATAATGGTCGATCTGAGTCTGAGAACCAAAAAGCAACAGGGAAGATAAGTCAGGGATAGCAAAGATGGGTCTTAAGTCAAATTTATACATCTTCTGCCCAGGGTGGTAAAATCAGGAAACCTGGCAGTTTCAAATGAATATAAGGAGAATTTATTACAAGCTTTATTCTCTCTACAAGAATATGAACTGCTGTCAAAGCAAATTGGAGTTTCGGAATTTCAATGAAATTACCGTAGTGGCCAAAATTGTGGAAACCTTTTTAGGAAAGTTGTATTTTTGAGGTTTGATGGTTAATAACACCACTTTTTTTTTTTTTGGAGTTTCAAGGTAATCCTTGAAATGGCCTGGGAATAGCCAATTGACCTTAACCCAAAGGAAAATCTAGGGAGCCGACTCACGAAACTGGTTAGTCAGAAGCGACCCAGCAATAAAACCTAGTTAATTGAAGCCATCATTCAATCTTGGTTTCACATTAGAACAACTGCAGAACTCAAAGACTTGGTTCCCTCCATGGGAAGACGTTGTAAGGCTGTCATTCAGGCTAAAGGTGACCCAACTAAGGATTAACTGACATGGTAATCGTTGTATATCTCGTTTTTTCTAGGGTGATCATTTTTGTCTAACTCGTTTTTTTCTACGTGTTTCACTTTTCTTCTTTCTACTGTCACTGCTATTCTAATAGCAAATCCCTCATCAAAGTTATTGCATTGCGTTCTGGATTAAATTATCTTTCCATTGATATGTAATTTTATGGTACTGCTCCCCCCCACACCAAAAAAGTGGTGTTATTAGCTAAGTTTTAGAAAATACACTTTTCCCAAAAGGTTTCCACAATTTTGGCCACTACTGTACATCTCTTGTGGGCATGAAGAGACTCAAGACTGATGACGTGCTTGATCTCTCCTTCCCTTTCCCATTCATAGCTCTGGTCTGTCACCAGACCTGCTTTTAGATCGGCGTTTCCCAATCTCACGCACATTAAAGACACATGGACTTCAACTCCCAGAATTCCCCAGGCTGTCCTGCTTTGGGCCTTGCTGGGTGGGAAATGCTGAGAGTCGAAATCTACATCTCTTTAAAAGTGCCCGAGGTCGAGAAACATTGTCTTTCGACTTTCAACACAGGCCCCCATCCTCTTAATTTTCTGTTCCCCATTATTATTATTATTTTTTTAAAAAAGAGGGAATAAAACGCTGAATAAAAGAATGAAGCAATATTCCATGTTTGAAAAATAAAGAAGAAATAAAACGCATTGGCTTCCGTTCTTATTTATTCTTCCAAGTTCTTACAAGTGCCCCCAAAATGGGATCACAAATTCTGCTCCTTTTTCGAACACTGTTCTCTCCGTGTTTCAAAGCTTGAGAAGAAGTTTGCGATTCCCTGCTTTATATTAGAAGAAGAAAAAAAAGAAGAAGAAGAAGAAGAAGCCAGGAAGCGGCCAAAATACCCTAATATTGTCAATCCCACCAACTTCCCCCAAAATCCCATTATTTCAGCAATTCTGGGACGACACACATCCTATTATTTCTGAACGGCTGGCTTAGAATTCTTGGGGCTGAAGTTACCCACCTTATATTTCTCATAAACGACCGGCATGCTGAAAACCAGCAATTCCCCTAAAAAAGAAGAAGAAAAAAAGGCATTATGTCAAGCTGTAAACACTGAAGCTCAGCTACTATTTTGAGACAAACCAGGAGCAAAAATACAGGACGCAGAGGTTTTGTCATTACAAACAGTGGTTTATATTCAAGACTTCTATATACAGACATACATGTGGTAGGAACATAACAGGCAAGCAATCCATCTTCAACTCTACACAGAGAGCTACAATGCAGATAGAACCCGACAGGGAGGGAGGGAGGGAGGGAGGGAGGGAGGGAGGGAGGGAGGGAGAGAGAGAGAGAGAGAGAGAGAGAGAGAGAGAGAGACCCTCTCATGGCCTCCCTTATATACACAGCTTCTTAAAGTGGCAATAACCCTGCTAACTCATCCTCGTCTACAGCCTTCCAGCGGCTGGTCAGCTCTAAATATTATTATTATTATTATTATTATTATTATTATTATATTATTATTATTGAATTTCTATACCGTCCTTCTCCCAAAGGACTCAGGGCGGTGAACAGAATAGGATTTCATATATATATATAGTAATTTTTTTTTAATAAACAGTAAGTAATAAATTGAGTCAACTTAGTGTTTCAATCCTAGCCAGGCTCAAGGTCGACTCAGCCTTCCATCCTTTCTAAGGTGGGTAAATTGAGGACCCAGTTTGTGGGGGCAATAAGCTGATTTTGTATAAATATATACAAAAGTATGAAGGCTATTGCTTAATGCATTGTAAGCCGCCCCGAGTTTCCGGAGAAGGGCGGCATAGAAATCAAAATTAATAATAATAATAATTAATAATAATAGTGTATCTGCTAAAACCTTGGCATAGAATTTAGATGTTTATGCTAGCCCTGCTTGTTGAAACAGAAAGGTCTTCAGGGCACGTCAGAACGTGCGAAGATCTGGGAGTATTCGTATTCCAGGGGGTATTTTGTTCCAAAGAGCAGGTGCCCCCACAGAGAAGGCCCTCTCCCTTGGAACCACCAGACGACATTGTTTTAATGATGGTACCATGAGTAGGCCTACTCTGTGAGAGCGTATTGGTTGGTGGGAGGTTATCGGTTGCAGCAGGTGGTCTTGTAAGTACTCAGGTCCTAAGCCATGGAGCACTTTAAAGGTAAGAACCAACACCTTGAAGCGCACTCGGAAGGCCACCGGAAGCCAGTGCAGCTCGCGTAGAAGAGATGTTACATGTGAGCGCCATGTCGCTCCCATAAGTACATAAATTATCATTAACCCTGACACATGAGAGGTCAAAAGGGGTGACGCTTGATTCCAGAGAGGCTGTGGGTCCCAACCAAGCGATCTCCAAAACCCAAAAGCTGCTTTAAAAAAAAAATTGAGGACAGGTCTCAGGATTCAAAGCAGACCTCTCTACGGCAGATGCTCTTTGCCTCAGGAGGAAGAAACGGAGGGGAAGCTGTGGGATTTTTGAACAAATTAGGCAATTTGTTCTCTAGACAAATTTTGAGTTTCTAGACGCTCAGAAAGAGGAAGGTTTAGGACTGGGAGGAAATGCATGGCACCAGAAGGTGGTGTAGGGACATTTATATCTAGCCTTGGGTTGTTTTATCAAGCGGTCCCGCAAAGGAGAAATGCCCTGTTTTGGCCATTGCTGATGCCCCTTTTCTTATCTTTAAATCTTTATTTATTGATATTAGCCCTTGGGCCATATCAAAGTGCAGAGTTCCAGAAACAAATGATTACTAAAATTGGATAAAAGCAATTTAAAATGGAATTGGAATAAAATACAATTTAAAATGAAATTGGAATAATGTTCTCCTCATGCTACCAGGACCATTTTCACTCTGCATGGGTATAAGAACCAAGACAAATTCCTTGTGTGTCCAATCACACTTGACCAATAAAAAATTCTATTCTATTCTATTTTTCAAACAGGTGCCTTAGATTTCCACCCCCCACTTTTTAAAAAAACCTTCTCTCCTCCTTCCCTTCCTTATCGGCTCAGTACTTTTGAGAGCAAACTTAAGCATCAATCAAAGTTGCCTGGAGTCGCTTGGTAGGGAGAAGGGGGTGGCATGCAAATAATAATAAAATGATAAAATAAAATAAAATATGAAGTGAAACGAAATGAAATAAATATAAACATAAAATACATAAAATAATAAAACAAAACATGAAATGAAATATAAATAAATAAAATAAAAATAAAAATAAAAAAATAAAACAAAATTAAAATAAAATAAAGTATACTTTGGAACACATGGGATTCTGTAGAGGGCAAGGTGATAGACTGGTAGTACTGGAGAGACCCGAGTTCAAGAAACCTCAAGAAGCCCCCTGAGACACTCTGGGCCAGTCCATCCTTCTCAAATCATCCTACCTCACAGGGCTGTTGTTCTGGGGAAAAATGTACGCCATTTTGAGGTTCCCAATGAAGCCTGGGATATAAATCTAATACCTAAATGAAGAGTATAGAACAGAGAAGGAAGCAAATGGAGAAAGCAAGGGAGGTCTCGCCCACCTGGTCACCATCCACACTTTCATCGCTACCTGTGTTTGCAACTTACCTAGGATGAGGAGGGTGATCCCATTAAAAATGGCTCCGACATACGTCATCAGCCACATGACGACTGCGAGCTGCAGACCAAACAGGACATGGCACAGTTAGCAAGAACAGGAGGGCAGGGCAGCAAGGATCATATATGCTATCCGTGTTTTCCCGAAAATAAGACCCTGACTTATATTTTTGGGACCCCGAAATAAGCGCTTGGCCTTATTTTCGGGGCGCGTGGAGCAAGATGGGGCTCCTCTTGTTGTCTTACCTGATTTTCAGCTCTGCATTTAAATATTTACGGGAAGGGCTTATTTTCGGGGGTATCTGATGTCTGACTCCGAAGGCAGCTGGCAACTGACAGACGGCCCTGGCCCCCTCTCTGCCTCCGACGCAGAGCCCTCATCAGAGCCTTCCCCAGACTCCAGGACTGGCCCATGTTCCTCCTCAAACTCCTCACTGTCTGAATCTGCTGCCAGATCCGCTGGCGGGCCACACCACCTACTGAGTTACCACCCACCACTCCTCCGCAAAGCACCCTGGACCCAAATTTCTGGGTTCAGGACTCGCGCTGACCTTCAGTGAATCCACCAAATCTTCCACCAGGAACAGGCGCAGGATGGCTTTCAGGATGTGATTGACGTGGACCAGGGCGGAGCTGACGTAATGATGGAAGGTGTCGGAAGAGAGGGTGACGTCCATGTCTAGATAGGCTCTGAGGAAGGAAAGGGCAGAGTGTCACCGCGAAGGGAACATATAGGTAGTCTTCGGCTTATGACCGATTCCTTAGTGACTGTTCGAAGCTACGACAGACACCCCAAAAAAGATGCTTAAAATCCAGATCTGAACTTCTGATGATGGCTTCCTTTGTGGTCACATGATCACATTTGGGGCACTCGGCAACTAGCCTACATTTATGGCGGTTTTGCGGCATGCTGTGATCTGGGACCACAATTTACACTTTTGCTGAAAAGCAGTTTTTACTTCCTGTAGTCACTGAATGACTGTGGAGCTGTTGAATGACCAGAGTTATTCCCTTCACCACCACCCAAAAATGTTCTAAAATCGGCAGCAAGGCTATTGTTTACTGTGTCCAGAGGTGGGTTACCCCCGGTCGGACTGATTCGCAAGAACCGGTAATAAAACCGGTGGGAGGCTCCACCCATGGACCCAGACATCATCGTAGGTGATCTGTGCATTCGCAGAAGAAATGTGCGGACGTGTGACTGAAGCGAGCGCTCGTGTGCGATGCGAAACAGTAGTAAAGGTAAGTAGAACCCACCCGACCGTGCCCCATAAATACACATTTAATACGCTCTTGTCTGGGACTCAGGGGGTCCCTGGGGATCCCAAACCACTTGGTAGCGATCTGCCCATTTCACAGAAGGGACAACTGAGGGCGGAAGACCCAAAGTGGACCCCCCAAAAGCCGGCTCACTTGAAGGGATGGCCTTCTTCGGATTTCTGCACAGCTTGGATGACGGACTTGTAGACCCGGAAGCAGATGGTGACGGACAGCAGGGCCAGGATGAGGTACGAGACGACGCTGATGACGCTAAAGGCGGCCAGGGACAGCAGCAGGATCAGGGTGGTGCTGAAGACGGCGGCGGTCTTCTTGACATCCCTCCAGAAAACCAGATCTCGCACTGGGGAGAGAGAGGAGACACCGGCCATCAGCGGAGGAGAGCCGCAGTGGCGCAGTGGTTGAAGTGCGGTAGTGCAGGCTACTTCTGCTGACTGCCGGCTGCCTGCAATTTGGCAGTTCGATTCTCACCGGGCTTAAGATTGACTCAGCCTTTCGTCCTTCCGAGGTGGATAAAATGAGGACCCAGATTGTTGGGGGCAAGAGGCTGACTCTGTAAACTGCTTAGAGAGGGATGTAAAGCACTATAAAGCGGTATATAAGTTAAGTGCGATTCCTTCCTTCCTTCCTTCCTTCCTAGAAGGCAGAATTGCAGGCTAACTCTGCCCACTGCCAGGAGTTTGATCCTGACTGGCTCAAGGTTGACTCAGCCTTCCATCCTTCCGAGGTGGGTAAAATGAGGACCCAGATTGTTGGGGGAAAGAGGCTGACTCTGTAAAACCTTTAGCACTATAAAGCAGTATATAAGTCTAAGTGCTATTGTTATTGTCCTTCTTTCCTTCCCCTCCCAGTGGTTAGAATGCAGTATTGCAGGCTAATTCTGCCCACTGCCAGCAGTTCGATTCTGACTGGCTGCAGGTTGACTCAGCCTTCCGTCCTTCCAAGGTGGGTAAAATGAGGACATAGACGGTTGGGGGCAAGTGGCTGACTCTGTAAACCGCTTAGAGAGGGCTGTAAAACACAGCAAAGCGGTATAGAAGTCTAAGTGCTATTGCTATCCACCGTAAAATTGAGCGCATCAGTTCTGCAGGGGAAATCTGTACCTCTAGACTGCCCAGCCGGAAGAGCAGTGTCTAAATTTGAAAATAAAAACATACAAAAACAAATAACAACTACAGGGAGTCCTTGACTTAACCACAGTTCACTTAGTGGCCATTCGAAGTTACAATAGCCCTGGGCCTAGGACTGTTTTTCACACTTACGACCATCACAACATGGTCATAAGTGTGTAGCCCTGGACCTAGGACCGTTTTTCACACTTACGACCATCACGACATCACCCCAGGGTCACGTGATTTAAAATTTCAGACGCTGGTACAGATGGCTCATATTTATGACGGGTTGCAGTATCCCGGGGTGGGGGGGGGGGAGGGGTGTCACGTGTTCCGCTGACTTGACACCTGCTGCGACGTTCGCTTAGCAACAATGGCAAGGAAGGTCGTAAGATGGGGCAAAGCAGCTCACTTAGTGAATGCTTCACTTAGCAACGGAAACGTTGACCTCATCTGCGGTAAGTCAAAGGCTCCCTGTTATTTACAACTGGGCTGTTTTGCAGCCTTCCAATGATGCTTTCGGATTCTTGTTTTAAACTTAAAGGGAACGCTCCCCCCACTCCTTTGAATCGGTTTCAAGATACGAAAACGGAATAGAAAATCTTCATTTTTTTAAAAAAAAGGTGATTGACATAAATTTGTAGTCACAGTTGCATAAAACCAGCTTCTAGTCACAACAGTTGGGAATTGCAATCCCCCAATTCATTAGGATTGCCGAGAAGCAACACAGAAGCTTTAAAAAGAATTTTTTTTAATGAGGGAGTAAAAACCTTCTTAAATCTTCTTCCCATTCTCCTCAGGATGGGAGTTTCTGAAAACGGAGCACCAGTTGTAGTTGTAATAAAAAAAAAAATACACCGATCATAATTCTTTTTCCAGAATTTTTTTTGGGGGGGAGAATACGCGAAGTCATTAAGTGAGACAACATTTTCTTTAAAAAAAAAAAGTAGATTTCAACCAAGGTGGATAAAAATCGATGATTTAAAAAAAAAAAAGGATTTAAAAAAATAAATCAGGTTTTTTTTTAATTTAAATCAAATTTATTTGAATCCAATGCTTTTGGAATAAAAATCTATTTAAAAATAAATTTTCAAAGTGAAAATAAACAATAATGGTGACAAAGGACATCCCTGTCTTGTTCCTTTTTCAATTTTAAAAGTTTCTGTTAAACCACCATTAATTATTATTTGTGCTGTTTGTCTCTGGTATACTGCCCTAATAGATTGTGTAAAATACTCTCCAAACTGCATCTTTTCTATTATTTTCAATATAGATATAAATCGGAATGGAGAAGATGGATTGATTATATTCAAAACAAATATCGGACCAAACAGTATCAAATGCCTTATGAATGAATAGAAAAATTAAGAGTATTCATATTTAGTTAGGTAAAAGGGGAATTAAAGTGTGAAGGGGGGGGGGATAAGAGTCCATAGCTAGCTAGCCTAGTTTAGTATATGATTGTTAATTGTTATACCCTGTATTTTGTTCCGGGAAGTTTGGGGGGTGGGGGGAGAGTAGGGGAGGGAGGGGGAAATATTTGATTTTTTTAAAAAAAACTCTTTAATAAAAAAAATTTTCTATGTAAGATAATATTAATAATTGATTTTATTCGGCATGAAACGGAGCTTAGTTACGTAGCATGAGGCTACGGTAGCGGGCTGGACTAGATGACCTCCAGGGTCCCTTCCAACTCTTGTTCCTGTTAAATTCTGCAAAATTGGGACTGTCGGTGAGTCAACCACAGGTCAGAGGAGGAGCAGCTGCGGGAGAAGAGATGACAGTTGCTCTTTAAAAATTATGATTTAAATCGAGTCGATTTAAATCAAGCCGTTTTACTAGTGATTTAAATCGTGATTTAAATCGACTCGATTTATATTGACTTGATTTAAATGGAATCCACCCGGATTTCAACTTTAGATTATTGACAAAGGGTTTTATAAAGTTTGCCTCACAATTTACCCCTTTGAACTAAAAATTCCGCAGTTCAGCTCTTTTTTAAGGAGAGGAAAGGTTAAGATGCAAACATCCCTTGTTTCTTAAATTTTGGAGAATGCTGTGGAAAGGAGGAGTTTCAAATGCCAAACAATAAAAATCAAAATGAAAACTTTTGTTTTGTCCTAGCCTGATCTTTCTTTTTTTTTCTTCTGCTTTTCCAAAAACCGAAAAGGGGGCGATTTTAAGGATTTAGCAGCTTTATATTGCAGGCCTAGTAATTTAAGTATTCCTACTTAATTCAGATAGCAAGCTGTATGCTTTGATGTGGAGAATACAGATCAGACATTAACGCAATTTATATTCCCCAAAGAGCAGATCTAACTGAGGTAGAAGGCTGCTCTGTAGGTGGAGATGCCTTTCGACATTTTTATATATTTATTTAGCCACCAACCACCTTCTCCCCTATATTTCAAAATTCTCCCAGTTTACTATACAGCTAGTCTTCAACTTACAAACACTTCATTTAGTGACCATCTGAAGTTACAACGGCACTGTAAAAAGCGACCGAGGACCGTTTTTCCACACTTATGATCGGTGCGATATCTCCGTGGTCAGGTGATCAAAAAATTCAGGCGCTTGGCCACTGACTCGTATTTATGACAAGTCCCGGGGAGTCACACAATTTCCCCCTTATGCTGGACCTTCTGACCAGCAAAGCCAATGAGAGAAGCCAGACTCGCTTAACGACCATGCGACTCACTTAACAACTGCAGTGGTTTACTTAACAACTGGAGGCAAGGATGGGGACAAAAACTCCCTTAAAGCAATGGAAATGTTGGCCTTAATTGTGGGTCGTAAATCGAGGGCTAATCTGTATTCTGTGTTATTGAATGCTGGGCATCCATCTAAGCCATAGGTAAAGATTCCCCTCGCACATACGTGCTAGTCGTTCCCGAATCTAGGGGGCGGTGCTCATCTCCGTTTCAAAGCCGAAGAGCCAGCGCTGTCCGAAGACGTCTCCGTGGTCATGTGGCCGGCATGACTCAACACCAAAGGCGCACGGAACGCTGTTCCCTTCCCACCAAAGGGGGTCCCTATTTTCCTACTTGCATTTTTTAACCTGCTTTCGAACTGCTAGTTGGCAGTAGCTGGGACGAGTCACGGGAGCTCACCCTGTTACGCGGCACCAGGGATTCGAACCGCTGAACTGCCAACCCTTTCGATCGACAAGCTCCGCGTCTTAGCCACTGAGTCTCCGCGTTCCTATCTAAGCCACAGATCTGGAGAATAAGAGCTGAGGCTTTGCAGACAGAAAAGCATGTGGGGCTAAACCCCAGACAAGCCGCCCACCCCCCATCGCACCGCCGCCAAAAAAAATCCAGCACAGAAGAAGCATTTACAACTCAACACAAGGCTTCCTCTGTTTGAGTGGGTGGGGGAAATCCACTCCCCCTTGAGGGGTCCATGGGCCACAGGGCAGCTGGCCAAGAATAAAAGTTTATAAAAACTTTTGGGGAAGGGGGGGGGCTCCCTGACTTAAAAAGGAGAGGGAAGTGGGGGTGTCATCCCCCTCTATCTCTCGATAAAGATGTAATCTCCCAAAATTGAGCACACAGACACACACACCCCCCACCCACGTTTTCTTCTGGATATCAAAAAAAAAAAATCTCTTTTATCTTTTACACCATTCTTGGTCTAAACGACAAATCTTTGGCAGATCCTCGGGATGCTTGGTGGGAAAACACATGCACACACAAGGCACAAAATTCCAGTTTTTCCAGATTTTTTTTGGCATACCGTTTAGCTCCAAGGGTTAGAAGCCGTGGTACCTCCCCTCCAACTCTCTTTCTCACACGTTTTTGACTTAGTTAGGCGAAATCCCACAACGGCTCTTCCCCACCCACCCACCCCACAAACAGAATATAGAATTGTAGGGCTGCAAGGGACACCTTATAGCCCAACCCCTTGCTTAAGGCTGGAGTCCTTATACCATTTCAGACTAACTGTCCAGTCTCTTCTTGAAAATATCCAGTGATGAGGAAGGAAGGAAGGAAGGAAGGAAGGAAGGAAGGAAGGAAGGAAGGAAGGAAGGAAGGAAGGAAGGAAAAAAGAATAGCAGAAGAACAGTGATGGAAGGGACGTTGGAGGTCCTCTACTCTAACCCCTTGGCTCAAGGTAGTCTTTATCCCATTGCAGACAAATGGTTGTCTAATTTCTTCTTAAAAACTTCCAGAGTTGGAGCACCCACAATTTTTGGATGTAAGTTGTTCCACTGATTAATTGTTCTCGCTGTCAGGAAATTTCTCTTTAATTCTTGGTTGGATCTCTCTTTTATGAACTTCCTCCCATTACTTCTTGTCCTGCTCTCAGGTGCTTTGGAGAATTAGCCGTCTCCCTATTCTTTGTGACAGCCCCTCAAGGATTGGAAGACGCACTGCCCCCCACCCCCCAAATCCTAAATAGCTAACTAGTTACCTTCACAACCAACTGCTTTGAATTTCCTTCATTATCAGAAATATTCACTGGATTAAAAGAAACAAACGAACCCCCCAAAAAAGCTGCAAATTCACTGGCAACAGTTATGGAGGACCATTCCATCTTACATTTGCAGGTAGCCCTCGATTTACGGCCATAGTTGGCCCAGAATTATGGTTGTAAGTCATTGCAGTCTTTAAGCTAACACGACACTCGTTAAGAGAATCAATTTTACCTAATGGGTATTTTTTGCTGGAAAAACAGAGTGGGGAAAAGCATGGTGGTAAAATTAGCAGCCGGGCGGATGAAATTCTCTCTCTGGAGAAGGAAGAGATCAGGAGATCGCCCTCTTGAACCCTGGATAGTTAGTCCTTTCGAGAAGATCTCAAGAATCGAGGTTTTTGCACTCCATTGTGCACTGAACAGCTTGGGAGCTAGAAGGAAGAATGGCAGAAACTGGAGGGGGAGTCAAAAGATGAATCGGCTTAGAATCCCTACATAGTCATAAGCGGACTAAGTCCAACCTCCCTTGTATTCTGTGTTGTGGCCCGCGGGCGGCCAATGGAGCTGGCAGCTGAGATGGACAGTGAGGAGGTTGGGGAGGAACATGGGCCAGTCCCGGTGGGACCTGGGGAAAGCTCGGAGGAGGGCTCTGCGTCAGAGGCAGAGAGGGAGTTAGACAGCAGAGAGGCCGAGGAACAGCTGGAGCCCGTTCCCAGTATGCGCATGCGCAGAGCTGCCAGGAGACAAGAACAACTCAGAAAGCAGGGTCGGTGTGGGAGTAAAGCCACACCCTTGGAGGTGATTGGCCCCTCCCCTAGGAAACAAAAGAGGAGTGAACGGGGAGGGGGCTTTTACAGGAAACAATTTGTTCGTTCTGTGACTCTGAGAGACTCTGTGCCAAGTTTTGCCTTGTACTGCAGTTGGAAACTAGTTAACCTGGCAGCCTTCCAAGCGAGATAAGGTCTGTGTTGATAAATATTCCTTTGAAAGACTGTTTGGATAGGCCTTGCTGACTGTGAATGAAAGGAATTCGAAGTCGTGTAAATAAAAAGAGGTTTTGCCGGGACCAAGACTCTGCTTCCTGCTTTTTAAGGGAGCCTGGGTCAGAATATTCTGTTGAGCTTTATCTAACTCCAAGCCGCTGCCAATTGTTAGTTGAAAAGATTCTTGCGCATAAGCTTTCAGCAATAAATCCGTTTAATTGGATCTTCACATGTGCATCGGGTCTTGCAACAGACAAGAGCTAAGGAAACACCAATGTGCCCCACCAAAAAATCGTTATGTAGCCTTTATGGATACGACCTACAGAAACCTCACTTTCTTAAACACTTTTGCATACAACTAATTTACAACTTAAGAGAGATATTCCGAAAGATACTTGGTAAGTTACCCCTACGATCTTACAAGAATTTCAATTTAAAAGCCAAAAGCTTACGAGACTGTGATGCGAGAAAGATATCAACGGATAAATGGGATAGTATTTTTAGAACGCAAAAGGATAATTATTTTTTTTTTGGTCTTCCCGACCAAAAACATCTTTGAAAATTAACCAGACAAATAGAGTGGAACTTTGTGGGAATGCTGATTACTACTCCTACTCCTACTCCTACTCCTATTAAGAGGGATGTTACAAATATGGAGGTAAAAAGCTATCCAAGTATCCATTGTCACCCCAGTGGAAATAAACAACACAATATCCACCGTTATATGCAGGGAGCCACATGCAAGCCACAGCATTACCTTCTTGTGTGGTTACCTGAGAATTCAGCCAGTAATTTTGTCATGGCATGTAGTACTGATGGCGGCTCGGGAGGAAGCGGATGAGACTTTTTCCCAAGACTGACACTGGCAGGAACCAGCATCACATCGACGGCCTGCTCAAGGCAGAGGGGCCTCTTCTCCAAGGCTGACTTTGGAGCTGATGCTGGAGCGTCAGGCGGGAACTCACAGTGCTGTCCAGAATGCCTCCCTCTGGGGGGAGAGAAGAGGGGGGCTCTCTCCATCTCGGATTTCCTCCCGACCTCTTTGAGAGCTGTGATGGTGACATGCTCGTGTTCAAAATCTTGCTTGACTTGGGGCGGCTGATGAAAGTAGGGCCAGGCCCCTTGGGAACGTGCGGCCTTCAGCTCTGCCTCTGAGAACATTTCCACCGGATCTTCGGGCGATTCGGCCCCCTTGGATTTTAAGCACTCCTTCATGAAGTCCATAAAACTCTCACTGCCCAGCCCGTCAGGGCACACCACCTCTTTGACGCTGTCCAAAGTGATCTTTCTCGAAGGGTCTTCGGCCTTGGGAGTCTTCCTCGGCACCTCCAGTTCTCCTGCGTCGAACACCTGCTTGGCTTTACAAGGTGCGCTTGGTTCTCTGGAGGGCTGAGGTGCAGGAGATGGTCTCTCCACAGCCTGGATTGCTTTGAACTCATCGGCGAATCGCCAACGGCTTTCCAAGGACTGGGGAACCATCTGGTCTTCCTGAAGCTCATCAGATGCCTCCTCATCCTCCTCATCTATATATTCAATTTCGGCTTCAGAAGAGCCGGTGAGTTTCGAGAACCCCTGGCAATTCACAGCTGCCACCTTGTTCGGGAATGCCAGGTCAGCTGAAACATCTTCGATGACTGTGTCATCAGATTCTCCAGAGCTATCCGCATCGGTCGTTTCAGGCAAGCATGGATTGGGCCAAGACAGCTCGGCTGTCACCTGGAAGACTTCCGGAGGAGCGCTTTTCACCGCAGCTACGGCTTGGCCAACCCCCGTGACTTGATTCTTGTCTACTTTTGAGTGGAAGCTGATCGTCACAGGCTGGTGAGGCACGGACGCCTTGCCCATTTCCACATCGCTAGGGCTCGCCATGGTTTCTGGAACACCGCTGCCGATTTCGGCAGACGAGGCCTTAAAGCCTGTGTCGATAAAGTCATCCGCCTTGTCTTCCAGATCCTTACTGGGAATCAAGTCCCAGTTAAGCAGCTCGTTGGTGAAGCTGTGCAGTTCACGGACACATTTGGAGACTTCCTCCAGCGCCGCTGTCGTGCCTGAAGACTGGCGGGAGAGCCCCGGTCCTGAGGGAAGCCGCCCGCTACTACGGGGCTTTACCTGGAACTCGCAAACGCTATCTTCTGGAATGTCGGTCAACAGCTCCCTTTCACTGTGGATCACCCAGTTGTTCCCAATGTCCTTGGAGTTGTTGGTCAGGACCTCTTTGAATTCCTTATCAAATTCCAGCTTGTCAGCAATGACCTCAAACGGAGATTCGGGGGAATCTTTTTCCACAGGCGGCTCCATGGCGACGCCGGGAGACGGGGCGGAATGTGAACGGAGAATCTCAGAAGGAACCTTCTCGCATTCGTCTTCCGAGCTGGCCAACAGTGCAAATGTGGAGTCCCCTTTTGACCCTTGTTCTTCTTCGGGTTGGCATCCATTCTGATCAGTCTTACCATCTAGGGGACTAGCTCCTGTGAGCTCACTTTCCCGCAGAGAAGTTGCTTCCTCGACGGGGCCGCGGCTATGAATTTTGGATCCAACCGAAAAGGGCAATTCCATTTGGCGAGAAGATGCCACCGAAATGGTCTCCATCTTTGAAGCTTCCTTGGTCCCTTGGACGCTTCCTAGTTTTGATCCTTCCAAGACTTCCTGTTGTTGGTCTTTGGGGAGAGCAGAGTTGGCTTCCCTCTGATTCCCGGAATGTGTTAAATAAACTCCGGCTGATGGGAGAGAAGACAGGAAAGGAGCAGGGAACTGCATCCGGCAAGCTGCATCGTGCCAAGGAAGTCTCTCCGATTTAAACGGGGAGGGACAGAGAGAGAGAGACAGAGACAGAGAGAGAGAGAGACGCACACAGGATCGGCGACAAATGCCACAATCAAGCAGGCAACATGCTCGTCACAAAACGAAAGCCACGATTCTACCCTACCAAACGCTGCGCGCATGCATAAGACTGCTGACTGAAGGACAGGAACGTCCATAGGGAGGCTGCGAGTCACATCAACGTAAAAAAATAAAATAAAAAAGTGACCAACATTTAATTTCACGGGAGGAAGACAGCCGAAGTCAGCCAAAGAGAGAAAGGCAAAAAGAACAGATCATGCTGGGTGGACAGGTGAACGGAAGCAGCCACCCCCCCTTGCCCCAAATGCAAATAAACTACCTCAAACCAACTGTAGAAGGTCGTCGGGTGCTCGCAGATCAGATGTTGTAGGAATGATACAACCTGGGTTTCCCCCCTTACAGTACATCTTATTTCTACAGCTATATGGGATCA
The DNA here is from genome assembly GCA_030761175.1 of Masticophis lateralis. Lineage (NCBI taxonomy): Eukaryota > Metazoa > Chordata > Lepidosauria > Squamata > Colubridae > Masticophis > Masticophis lateralis. The sequence goes on along the minus strand of JAUDYJ010000017.1, from coordinate 7,948,430 downwards.
CGCTTAATTCTACCTGATCTACCGATTCCCCCCAAATAAGACATTCCCCTGATAATAAGCCCAATCGGGCTTTTGAGCGAGTGGCAATAAGGTCAAGGGCTTATTTCAGGGTTCAAAAAAATATAAGACGGGGTCTTATTTTCGGGGAAACACAGTAGCTTGTGCTACTTCTAAGGCAAATATGTCATTACAACAGTTCAAAGTTCAAAGCTTCATGCTTACAGATGTTTCATTACCAAACTATTTAACACCATCAATGCTGGAAGGGAATGGGGTTTACTCTCTTGTTTATTTACTACCGATACTCCTTGACTTACCTCGGCACTGGGAAAAGAAAGTGAATTACGGCCGTTTTTCACGCTTACGACCGTTGCAGCATCCCCATGATCAAAATTCAGATCTTTGGCAACTGAGTCATATTTACGATGTCACAGTGTCCCTGGGGGAGGGGTGGAGGGGGGAGTCACACGATCCCCTTTGGCAATCTTTGACAAGCCGAGCCAACGGGGAAGACAAGATTCCCTTAACAACCGTGCGACTAACTTAACAAACTGCGGCGATTCACTTAACCACTGTGGCAAGGAAGGTTGTAAAATGGAGCAAAAATTCACTGAACAGCCATCCTGGCTTAGCGACAAAAATTCTGGGCTCAACGGTGGTCGTACGTTGAGGAGTAACTGTACGGTTTCTTCCAACTACAATCCAGGAAGATAACGGACCAGGTGAACTGGGGTGGGGAGGGGGAAGAAGACAGCTAAAACACCTGTTTTACTTGCCCAATTCATGTCCAACATCACCAAGGAAAAGCCAGGAAAGAACTGAACAATCCATATAGGTCAGAAGTGATATTCAGCTGGTTTGAATAGGTTCGCGCGAACCTGTAGCTCCGATGATCAGTTGCCTTTTCTTGCTTTGTAGCTCATATCAAACACGCCACACAGCTGATTTCCCCCTCCCGCCCCCCCACTGTTCTACTTACTCTTGCTGACATGGAAGGTAAGCAGCTGAGCTTTTAAATGCTCCATTTTCAGCGCTGTGCACGTCTTAGACATGCGCAGGCATGCACGCAATCTGGTTTTGAAGTTCTGATGTTGTTCCTGACCCCCCCCAAAGATCACATGACTACATTTTGAGAGCCCTTAACGGCCATTTGCAGCATATCATGGTCTAGCAACCATGATTTGCAATGTGCTGGCCAGAAACCATCATTTACTCCAAGTTTCTTGCAGTGAATGCCAATCGTAAATGAGTTCACTTAACAACCACACGCTCGTTTAATGACCACAGGGAGGGGGGGAAAGATCGTAAAATAAGGTCTGCTCATTTGGTGTCCTGATTTATGAACCGTCACGACTTAACAATCGTAATTGCCAGGCTTTAACTACAGCCGTAACTCGAGGTCTCTCTGTATTGGAGATAGAGAGCTGTGGTGGCGGAGTAGTTACAAGGCAGTACTGCAAGCTACTTCTGCTGACTGCCAGCAGTTCAAATCTCACCAGGCTCAAGGTTGCCTCAGCCTTCCGTCCTTCCGAGGTGGGTAAAATGAGGACCCTGATTGTTGGGGGGAAGAGGCTGACTCTGCAAAGCGCTTAGAGAGGGCTGAAAAGCACTGTGAAGCGGTATTTAAGTCTGTTATTGCTATTGAGCCAAACAGATCCCAAATCCAAGCATCTATTTTCTCATGAACGCCAAGAAATTCCATTTCCCAAGCGGGAACGTCCATTTCCGGGCGTGGCACCAGCTGCAACCTTCAGAATTCCCAGCTGTAATCCTAAACTATCCCGAAGGAACTAGATTAGAATAATACGCAGAATCAAGGCAACCGAAGTTTCAAGCAACAACAACGACAAAAAAAATTAGCTGGACTAAATTCAGGCAAGCTCATTTTCCTGGATGGGGGCAGTGATTATCATTGTGGCACCGTGTGCCAGCTCCTGAAGGCATCGACCCACCCACATCCACACAGGAAGAGAACGCATCTTTGGTTAGGCAGGGGATTTTTCTTCCAAACTCACCCACGCCACACGGGAATTCTGCCTGCATTCCGAACTGGCAGGCCATTTTCTTAAAACAAAGTGCAGGGACAGACGCGGGAAATACTATTCTGGGGTTGCTTTCCGAGCTCGGCGCTGTTCTTTAAGACCCAGCTAGGTAACATCATCAAGGCTATAAGAGAATGCAGTTTGCTCTCTTCAAGAGTTCGACCCCGAGTTGCAAGTATTTCTCTATCATTCTTAAGGAATCTTAAAATCTGTGTTCTCCAGGAGTTACAAGAAGATTATGTTAAGCTTTATGTTTATGTTAGGGCAAAGGAAATTTTTGCGACTCAAACCACCCAGGGGTAGGCTGCTGGGGATTCGGCAGAACCTTTAGCTAAGATTCTGTGCAGTTCGACGAAGCAAATCCCACCCCTGGCTGGCCCCATCTACCCCTCCCCTCCCCGGAGTCCCCAACGTTTTAGATGCAGATAAGTGCAGGGCACGCACAGAGGCTTGGGGAGGTGAAAAATGAGCCTATGGAAGTTTGGGAAGAGCCTAGGGAGGCCATTTTCGCCCTCCCGGAGGCTCGAGAAAAGCCTCCGGAGCCCGGGGAGGGCAAAAAAGCTCCACCATGTGATGCAGGAGGCCGGGTAGGCCACACCCACCATGACCACGCCCACCCAGCAACCAGACAGAGAAACCCTTGCTAAATTTTTTGAAGCCCACCCCTGAAACCAAACGTCTGATTGGCCAACTGAACCCCGGACCAATGGGAAGCCAACGGAAAATATGCTCCAGCTTCCTCAACTGTGTGGCAGGCACTTCTAGCGTGACCTTCCCTCCTTGCAGTGGAACATGAAGTGTTTGGGACTCCTGAAAATTGGAAACACACCTGTGAACTGAACTCTCAGAACAAGCCCAGGCAAAGGATAAAGGTGAGGCCGCGTCTCAAGTCGCCAGAGGCAACTCAGGCTTAAACGTAAACTTGGTTATCTGCCGAAAGCACCTTCCTTCCAAACCCTTCCATCTTGTCGAAAACATCTGGGCCTAAAAGATGCATGGAGGGGGGGGGGACAACCTCCCCCCAAAAGGCTTTTGACACACGAGAGAAGCTTAGCAAAAAAAAAAAAAAAAAAAAGTTCCTTTCTACTCTCAGCAGCCATACAATCTTCAAACAGCCTCTTTGAAAAGGCTGCTGTGCTTTTCAAAATTGAGGTTTCTGTGGGGGATAAAAATTGGGGTTTCTCCCAGAAGTACAGTACGTTTTGCATGAGGAAGGAAGGAAGGAAGGAAGGAAGGAAGGAAGGAAGGAAGGAAGGAAGGAAGGAAGGAGCTCCTAAGTGAAACCCCCCACCACCTCCATATGTAGGAAGTTAGCACCCACCCCTCTCCTAGGAAAGAGAGATAATTTAGGAAATATTAAAAAGGGCAGAATATTTCCCCAAAAAGGGAGGCAGAAACTCACATACCCCCACCTTTGTCAATGGGCCGTTAAGGCCTGGGCCAGTCTATTCTGCATAACAAAGATCTACTTCCTTCAAGCAGAGCCATAATAGGAATTGCCCAAAGCCCCTTTCATTACATCATCATTGAGCAAGGCTTAACCAAGCCTGGGACACACACAACCTACAAAGTTACCCTTGCATGGCCCCGTGGGAGTCTGACAACTGATTTCCCCCGCTTGGAACTGAACCCAGATGGACATTTCTTCCAACACATACTTAAAAAAAAGAAGATTTGAGGAGCAGAGGGATCTTAAATACCTGCCAATTTAATAAGCAGAAATATAGATGTTTTATTGGCTGTGGGCAATGATGCTCTGAAGCCTGCCACGTCATCCGCCCTCCCGAAATGCAAAATTAAGCTCCAGCAATACCGCAAGGCCGAAATTTTTCACCAAAGATTCTGTGGCACAGGTAGTCTTCGAGTTACAACCGTCCACTATAGTGACTGTTTGAAGTTACAACGGCACTGGGAAAAAAGGCGACCCATGACCATTTTTCACACAATCATTTCAGCACCCCCATTTTGATCCAAATTCAAATGCTTGGCAACTGACTCACATTTATGACGGTTGTGGAGGGGAGGTCACGTGACCCACCCACCCCTTTTGCGACCTTCTGACGAGCAAAGCCGACAGGGGGAAGCCAGATTCACTTACAGCCGTGTTACTAGCTGAACAACTGCTTAACAACGGTGGCAAGAAAACTCGTAAACCAGGGTAAAACTCACTTATCGGTCTCCCTCAGCGACAGAAATTTTGGGGGGCTCAATTGTGGTCGTAAACCGAGGACTACCTCATTGCAAAATTTCAGCTCTGCCAAGAATTAGAAAAGAAAAAAAAAATCTCAGGCCAGAATGCTCAGATTCCTGCAAAAGATCTCGTGAAGTTGTTGTGGCATTCTCAAAGCCGAGTTCCAACACGTTGGCTGTATGGATGGGAATAGAATAACAGAGTTGGAAGGGAACTTTGGAGGTCTTCTAGTCCAACCCCCTGCTTAGGCAGGAAACTCTACACCATTTCAGACGAACGGTTGTCCAACATCTACTTAAAAACGTCCAGTGTTGGAGTATTCACAACTTCTGGTGGCAGGTTGTTCCGCCGGTTAATTGTTCTCACTGTCAGGAAATTTCTCCTTAGTTCTAAGTAGCTTCTCTCCTGGATTAGTTTCCATCCGTTGCTTCTTGTCCTGCCCTCGGGTGCTTTGGAGAAGAGCTTGACTCCCTCTTCTTTGGGGCAGCCCCTGAGATATTGGAAGACTTCTATCATGTCTCCCCTAGTCCTCCTTTTCATAAAACTGGACACATCTAGTCTAGAGGTTACTGCGGTAGAAGGTTACTACACAGCATGTCAAGGACCTGCAAACTTGGTAGATAAAATCAGTCTTGGTTTCGTACAAAACCTTCGATCGCGGGAACACCCGTTCCTTTGCAGGCCAGAAGTCCAATGTCTGTGTAATTGAGGCCTCCGATTTAAAAGAAGCCTAGATGAGTCAAAATCTGTTATCTCGATAGAGAACAGCCGAATCAACTGAACTGCAAGCACGAAGGCGCCTTGCCCTTTTACTATCTTGCTTAGTCAGAGGCCTTAAAAGAGAAAATGGGGAAAAAATCGTTCTGACTGTCCTTCCAATAAAATAAAACCGGTGGCTTTCGTGGTGTGGAGACAACAACTTGGTGCTTAACACCAGTAAGACCAAGGAGCTCATAGTGAACTAAAGAAGGAATAGATTGGACGTCCAGCCCTTGCTTATCAACGGAGACTGAGTGGAGCAAGTGGCCAGTTTTAAGTTTCTGGGTATTATCCTATAAAAGAGGACCTGAACTGGGGGGGCTCACATTGCAGCCCTGGTCAAAAGGGCCACAGCAGAGATTATACGATTTGAGACTTCTCAGGAAACAACAACTGAATGAAAAATTACTGGTGACCTTCTACCGCAGCACCATAGGGAGTATTTTAACTTACTGCACCTGTTTATATTTTGCCAATTGCTCAGTGGCAGAAAGGACAGCACTCCAGAGGGTCAATGTCATTGCCCAGAGGATCATGGGTTGCCCCTTCCCCTCTTTGGAAGGGCTTTATAGCTCTCTTAAGAAAGTTCAAAACATCCTTAAAGATCCAGGGCACCCTTTTTTTTTGAACTATTACCATCTGGCAGACGGTACAGGGCAATCAAAACACGGACAAATAGGCTGAAAAACAGCTCTCTATCCCAGAGCAGTAGCTATATTGAATTCTAATGTATAGTGTGATACTAATGCAGTATCGGGGGTTTTCAATCCAACGGTATAGAATACGAAGGATGGGCGTTTTTTATTTTTATAGTTATAACGTACACTGGAGACGGCATTTAATTTCGTTGTAGGAGGTGCAATGACAATAGAGTAAACTAAATAAAGAGAGGCTGGAAACCCAGGGCTTCAATCACCCAGGAAGCACCACGAAAATGAAAGGGATGATGAGCACAAATTTGAGAGCCAAGCACATCTCGGCTTTGCATTTCAACATCCGAGGTTGGAGTGTCGCTCCGGAGAGAGTGCCCAGGTTTGGTATTTGGTCAGTGGATTAAATTCCCAGCCAAGCCCTAAATGCCTGCAAGGTTAGAGAAAGTTGGCTTAGGGGTCCCCTTCCACCCCAGAAGATATTTTCTTCCTCCTAACAAAAAAAGCTGGACAACAAGGTTTCCTGGATGACTCATTTACAGAATTTATGATTCTTCTTCATTGCAAACTAATGAGTCAAATGAGGGGATCTACTCATCGTTATTAGTCATGATAGCTAAGTAGGAATGTCCGCTTCTTGGCAGCCTTATATTTAATAAATATCCATTGTGGCCGTAGAGGGGGTGGAGCTGCTACAGATTTTTTGGGGGTGGGATGTGGGGCACGTGAGACCCCCTTATGAAGAAGAGGTGCTGCATTTGAGAGATTTCAATCGTTAACGGTTTTTCCAAGCCTTCGTGAACTATTGGTCTGAAGGAGTGTAGGGTTTCCTGCCTAAGCAGGGGGTTGGACTAGAAGACCTCCAAGGTCCCTTCTAACTCCGTGGTTCTAAAAAGATCTGGGATGGTGCCCACTACAGAGAGGAGAGGTGGAAAAAGATGTCGGAAGACTGGAGGACTCTTGGATTAAAGCTTTCAAAACAGAATGAATCGGAATGATGAAACTTAAAACTGGCTTTGCCAGGCTACGCCGCCTCCGCAGGACTACAGCTCCCAGAATCCCTAGCTAGCATAACTTCGGGCTCATAAACTTGGACGCAACTGTCCTGATTCAGAAACATTGACTAATGAAGAAAAGCCATTCGGAGCACTCAAACCTGGCTTCGCGTTGCATCCCAAGTGAACGGCGTGCTTAATCAAGGTTTGTTAAATAAAACCAAAGTAATACTTGCACCGGCTAGGTTCGTAAAACTATCTCCAACTCAATCCAACCCGACCATCAAAAGGCTGGCAACTTCGGTGCCAAGCATCCAAAAGGTGCTTTTTTTCCCCAAAAGGTAACTGAACTTTCTTCGTTTCGAAGACATTTTGCTTCTCGTCCAAGAAATTCTTCCGTTCTGAAGAACCGAAGCATCTTTGGGACATGCATGGGCTGACGTGAGAATCTCCACAGACCCTGGGCCCTATTACCCATCCTCCCCAGCCCCTTTCTCAACATTTTGTCCTGGGACAATGATTTGCCTCTCCTTCGCTGCTGCTACAACCACCATGCACCTTCCAAAATAAATCTTTCTCTCCTTTCTTCCTTCCTTTTTTCTTCCTTCCTTCCCTTTTTCTTTCATTCTTTCCCTTTTTCTTTCTTCCTTCCCTTCCTTCCTTCCTGCCTTTCTTTCTTTCCTTTTTCTTCCTTTCCTCCCTCCCTTTCTTTTCTTCCTTCCTTCCCTTTTTCTTCCTTCCTTCCCTCCCTTTTTTCTTTCCTTCCTTCCCTCTTTTCTTCCTTCCTTCCCTTCCTTCCTGCCTGTCTTTCTTTCCTTTTTCTTCCTTTCCTCCCTCCCTTTCTTTTCTTCCTTCCTTCCCTCTTTTCTTCCTTCCTTCCCTTTTCCTCCTCCCTTTCTTTCCTTTTTCTTCCTTTCCTCCCTCCCTTTCATTTCTTCCGTCCTTTTTTCTTCCTTCCTTCCCTCCCTTTTTCTTCCTTCCTTCCCTCCCTTTTCTTTCCTTCCTTCCCTTTTCTTTCTTCCTTCCCTTCCTTCCTCCCTTTCTTTTTCTTCCTTCCTTCCTCCCTCTCTTTTCTTCCTTCCTTCCTTCCTTCCTTCCTTTTCCTTTCTTACTCTTCCTTCCTTCCTTCCTTCCTTCCTTCTTTCTCTTTGTTTTTTTGCATTCGGTATTTCGGGGGACATAAAACAAAACGAAAGCAAGCTTAACGAGACAAAAGATGGGAGGTGGAAGAAATCAATTCACGCAAGAAACACAGCGTGGAGAAGCAGCCAGAGAGCCAGAGCACGTCATATATAATTAACAGCACCACGATAAGAATCATTTCAGCACTTCGTAGCCAAGCTGGGTTTTCCGGTGCATGGCCGAGGTGAGGGGGGGGGGGTAAAAAAGCAGGAGGAAAAATGCTTTACAGTTTCCGGAAAGAAAAGAAAAAAAGAAAGGGAAAAGAAAGAAAGAAAGAAAAAAGGCTGTAACTGCTTTCCCGCTCCTGAAACCCACCCACCCCACCAAAAAATGCTCTTTGGGGGGCAGCTTCCTATTCGTACGTCAGTTCAAAAAAGCAGAGACTACAATTATGGATGTTAAAAACCTCTATCGTGGAAGCATCCTGCAAAGGCACAAGATGTTATGCTGGTACATTTGTGCCACGAGGGTCAAAGGTATCCCAACACCCCCACCCCCAAATCTTTCAGTGGCGGCCAGGTTGGAAGTTATAGTTCACAATTATCTAGAGCAGCCCCCCCCCCCCATTGTTTTGGGGTACCAGGGACCAATTCTGGAGGAGGGGATGTGGCTTATTGCGCTACCTTCATCCCATGGATGGAGCTTCGGTTGTTTGCACAACCTGGTTTCTGGCATGCCACGAATTGGAGGTGGGGTGGGGGAGATTGGGGACCCCTGATCTAAAGAGCCACAGCCCTCCTCCACTCCTACAGAGCCTCAGGTAGCTTCTTCTTAAAAAACAGTAACCTCCCCTTACAGCCAGAACCAATTCTGGTCCTCATTTTGCATTGCTTCTCCCGGGGTGGACCGGTACCAGAAGATGAGGCCTCTTTGAGGCCATGTGTGCAGAAATACACCTGCAAATAATACCTACTAATAAGAAGAGCATCTTTGTAGCTAGGGGTGGAACAGGGGCATCTTTCTGGATGCCGTTCTTTTCTGGTTTCATCACAATCCTGGTTAGATGTGGTCTACAACGGGCAACCACTCGCCAAGACTTTGGATGTGGGCACCCGAGGCAATTCTAGGAGGCTTCCTTAGCCCCTCAAAATTGTTTTTAAAGATTAAAGTAAAAGGTAAAGGTTCCCCTCGCACCTATGGGCAAATCGTTCCCGACTCTAGAGGGCGGTGCTCATCTCTGTTTCAAAGCCGAAGAGCCAGCGCTGTCCGAAGACGTCTCCGTGGTCATGTGGCCGGCATGACTCAACGCCAAAGGCGCACGGAACGCTGTTCCCTTCCCACCAAAGGGGGCCCCTATTTTTCTACTTGCATTTTATTTTTTACCTGCTTTCGAACTGCTAGGTTGGCAGAAGCTGGGACAAGTCACGGGAGCTCACCCCGTTAGGCTGCGCCAGGGATTCGAACCGCTGAACTGCCGACCCCTTTCGATCGACAAGCTCTGCGTCTTAGCCTCTGAGCCACCGCGTGCCTTCAGTTTATCTTTTAAAGATTACATTGGCGCAAAAGTTGAGGGATCTCTAAATTTATTTATCTAAATTTATTTATTTAAATCCCAAAGGATGCCGGTGTTCCTGGGTAAATCTCTCACGAGAGGGCATGGTTTGGGGCGATTAAAAATTGTCTTCAGAAGCAAACGATTGTCCATTATTGGGAGGAAAAAAATAAACCCTGCCTATTTTAGGTCTGTCTATCAAGTATCCTTTCTGAGCAGGTGGGCTCCATCAAGAAATGTGATTCTCACTGGTGAAGAAATTGCACCCCCACCCCCACTCCATCCCAGGAGACAGCTCAGCTATTTGGGAATAGGCAGGATGCTCAGAGCAATGAAGCTGGTGGCATATACAAGTAGTCCTCGAGTTACGACCACCCTTGAGCCCAAAAATGTATGTCGCATGAGTTAAGCGTCTGTTAAGTGAGTTTTCTGCCCTGCTTTTACGGCTTTTCTTGCCGTAAAAGCTGCTTGTTAAGGGGATCATTGATCATTGATTTAAAACAGTAACAGAGTTGGAAATGACCCTGGAGGTCATCTAGTCCAACCCCCTGCTTAGGCAGGAAACCCTACACCCCTTCAGACAAAATGGTTGTCCAACCTCTTCTTTAAAACTTCCAGTGTTGGAGCATTCGCAACTTCTGGTGGCAAGTTGTTCCGCTGATTAATGGTTCTCACTGCCAGGAAATTTCTCCTTAGTTCTACGGGGGCTGACACATCTTGTTAGTTTTATTTTAAATGAAAGTTTACCTACTGCAATGTCCAGCTTCATACAACACGCAAATCTACTGTGTTGCCCCCAAAATAAGACTGGGTCTATTAATTTTTACTCCAAAAGATGCATTAGGGTTTATTTCCCGGTTAGGTCTTATTTTAGGGGGGAAATACGGTACTAAATGCATCCATCTGGCTGACGATCTTAACTGGGGTTTATTTTTGGGGTAGGGTTTATATCGCAAGCATCCTGAAAAATCAACCCTAGGGCTTATTTTCCGGCTGAGTCTTATTTTAGGGGAAACAGGGTAACATGAAATGCGTGATGATTTATCACGACGGGCGAACCTGTTCTCCAAGAAAAACATGGAGTTCTCCAAAACAAAAATCAGAAAATTCATCAGTTGAAAGATTAGCGAGCAAAATCCTACTCATGTAACGGTAATGTCGTCTTAATAGACCAGGGGATCTGCAAACTTGGGCAATTTTAAGACGTGTGGACTTCAACTCCCAGAATTCTCTTCAGTCAGCCATGCTGGTTGGGGGAATTCTGGGAGTTGAAGTCCACACCTCTTAATAGGCCAGTGTTTCTTAACTTCAGCAGCTTAAAGATGTGTGGAATTCTGGGAGCTGTAGTCCAGATATCTTGAAACATGCTGGCTGGGGAATTCTGGGAGCTGTAGTCCAAATATCTTGAAGTATGCTGGCTGGGGAATTCTGGGAGTTGAAGTCCACCCCTTTTAGAGTGGCCAAATTTGAGAATCACCACTACAGATCCTCCTCCCCCAATCTAGCTTTCTTCACATTTGTTGGGTCTACTGGAAAAGATAACCCAGACAGGAAAAACAACTTTGGCAAGAGAGACTGGCTTGGAAAAAGCACATGACTTGATAGCAGACAATTGAGGTCTTAATTCTTCTGAAAACGATCAAAAGCTTCTCTGTTTAGAAAGATCATTGGCTTTAGATTTTCCCCTCCAAGCTTTGCAGATACGCTGCTCAACTCCCTCAGCACCTCTGTAACGTATGTAACAGTAACAAGAGTTGGAAGGGACCTTGGAGGTCATCTAGTCTGACCCCCCCCCCCCTTGAAGGCCCCCTGCTCACATCTCTGTTTCTCCTGCAAACAGAATCACATCGACCAGAAGTTACCCACTTTCCTCGAATTCATGGGGAAGGCCTCGCCTGACGGATGCAACCTAATTTTTTTCCTTTTTTAAAAATAAAATAAAATAAATAAATTAAAAAATTAAAGCAACCTGGCTTGTCAACTTTTTCAAAAGTCTGTTAGAGATTCTCAATCACTCTGAACCTGGAGAGATTAAAAAAAAAATCACACCTTTCGGATAACTTTTTCAAAACTTTTTTTGCTACTACTTTTTCCCTTCCCAATTCCAAAAGCCTTTTGATCGGAAATGGATTTTTAGGGGAAGATCACGGATGAACAAACCATGGGACGTCACCCAGCAGCCTCGGGAGGTCCCGTTTGCGGATGGACCGAAAAAGTGGGGAAAAAAAAACTTTTCTGGTCCCCACACAGTTACAGCCTCTTTCAACATTTTTCTTTCAGAAGCAGGGTGGGTGGGTGGGATTGTACAAGAAAATGACAGACTTGCCTTGTGAGGTCGAAAAGAGAGAGACAGGCTGGGAGGAAGTAACAAAGGAATCTGAAAGGGAAATACAGAGGATGAGACCGTGGTAAGCCTAAAAAAGGAGGCAAGCAAGTATACGGTTAATCAGGAAGGCACCAAGACACCTGTTCTCAGGTGCCCGAACTGGGAAACAGCGGCGGAGGGGATGGTGCGGGTGGGAGAATGGGAGGTTGCTCACTCACCTTGATGTAAAGGGCGTATGAAACACAGGGCAAGTGCCCAGCTCTACCCAGCAGCTCCAGAAGGTAAAAAAGGACAGGCGTGGAACATTCGAGCGTTAACTTAAGTGATTCGTTTTTTAAAAAAATTAATTTTTAAGTAGCGAAGGAGCACGTTCTGCTTGGGCGTCATGAAAAGCCACAGTAGAGGTGGCCCTTGACCTAGGGTTTCCTGCCTGAACGGGGGGATGGACTAGAAGACCTCCAAGGTCCCTTCCAACTTGTTATTCTGCCTGCCTGCCTTCCCTTCTCCAGCAAATAGAGTTCTTAAAGGAGAGAGTGGAAAACCATTCGTCCGAAATAAGTTTCCTGCTTGAGCTGAGGGTTGGATGAGAAGATCTCCAAGGTCCATTCCAACTCTTTCTTTCTTTCCTTCCTTCCTTCCTTCCTTCCTTCCTTCCTTCCCCTTCCCTTCTCCAACAAATGGAGTTTTTAAAAGATTGGAAAACCATTTGTCTGAAATAGTTCCCTGAGGAAGATCTCCAAGGTACCTCCCACTCTGTTATCCATCCTTCCTTCCTTCCTTCCTTCCTTCCTTCCTTCCTTCCTTCCTTCCTTCCTTTCCTTCCTCCCTTCCCTTCCCTTCCGTTCCTTTCTCCAACAAATGGAGTTTTTAAAGAAGAGATTGGAAAACCATTTGTCTGAAATAGTTCCCTGAGGGTTGGATTAGGAGATCTCCAAGGTTCCTTCCAACATTTGTTTTCCTTCCTTCCTTCCCTCCCTTCCTCAACAAATGGAGTTTTTAAAGAAGAGACAGTTTCCTGCTTGAGCTGAGGGTTGGATGAGAAGACCTCTAAGGTCCCTCCCAACTCTTGTTAGTCTTACGACCACCCTTGAGCACAATCATTTCTATTGCTAAGCGAGAAAAGCGGCTGAGTGAGCTGCGGCCCATTTAACCACCGTTCCTTCCGACAATTCTTTAAATGTGAAACCTTGCCAGTTAAGGTTAAGTTTGCGACACGGCTGTGAAACGAATCTGGCTTCTCCGTTGACTTTGCTTGTCAGTGATCACATGACACCCCCCCCCAGGACACGGCAACTGTCATAAATAGGAGCCGGTTGCCAAGCAGCTGACCACGTGACTCCTGGGATGCTGCAACGGTCACAAGTGTGAAAAACATTTTTTCCCAGTGCTGTTGCAACTTCGAATGGCTGCTAAAGGAAAAGCAAAAACTACCGGTAGAGGCTATTCAACAGGGCAATGGGCTCCTTGGGGAGATGTTTAAATAGCAATAGCCCTTAGACTTATATGCTGCTTCACCGTGCTTTTACAGCCCTCTCTAAGCGGTTTACAGAGTCAGCCTTTTGCCCCCAACAATCTGGGTCCTCATTTTACCCACCTTGGAAGGACAGAAGGCTGAGTCAACCTTGAGCCGGTCAGGATTGAATTGCTGGCTGTGGGCAGAGTTAGCCTGCAATGCTGCATTCTAACCACTGGGAGGGGAAGGAAGGAAGGAAGGGCAATAACACTTAGACTTATATACCACTTCAGAGTCCTTTATAGCCCTCTCTAAGCGGTTTACAGAGTTAGCCTCTTGCCCCCAACAATCTGGGTCCTCATTTTACCCACCTCGGAAGGACGGAAGGCTGCGTCAACCTTGACCCTGGTTGCCAGAATCGAACTGCCAAACTGCTAGCAGCCGGCAGACAGCAGAAGTAGCCTGCAGTACCGCATTCTAACCACTGTGCCACCACAGCTCAGTAGAGGTTGGATGGCTATTTTAAGGGGTGGGGAGGGAGGCGCTCTAGGAATGGACATTACTATGGCAAGGGATGGATTAAATCAGGGGTCCCAAAAGGTTTTGGGGGGGCACTGGGTCAAATGATCTCTCCAAGGCCCGTTCCCTTCCCGACGTTACAACATTCTAACACCATACACAACCTCTCCAAAGTCCCCATCCTCAGCCCTCCAAGTCAATCTTTTCGTTCTGGGTGAAACAGACACATCTCAAAGAATGTGCAACTGGTTCAGCTTGGCAACTATCTTCCCGAGACCATGCTTGATGGGGGGGAGAGGGGGGAAGGGGGAAACAACCCAGAGATTTATCCAACCTTTCTCCAACCTCAAACAGTTTGGAAGGAAGGAAGGAAGAAAAGGGAAGGAAGGAAGGAAGGAAGAGAAAGGAAGGAAGAGAAAGAAAAAGAAGGAAGGAAGGAAGAAGGGAAGGAAAGATTAGTAATAAATGCCCAAACTCAAGATGTACCAATTTAACAATCGTTTTGGCGTGGTGCCCAGCACTAAAAGCATCCTCACCCCCTCCTTTTCACCCCAAAAATTTCAACACCCAACCTACTTAATCAGCCATGAAGAGGGACTCTTATCTTTGCCAAAGACTAGTTGACAAATTGGGTTTTTTGGGGGGGGGAGGGTGGCACCTGGGGACACTGCAGGGGGTGCGGGGGGGGGGGGGTTCTCTGCTTTTCACAAAACGCACATTGTACATCCTTGGCAATGTGCTTCAACCCCCACCCCACCCCGTCTGTCTCCAGCATCCAGCGTTACAGGGTAGCAAGCGCACACATACAGGCTGTGTTTATTAGAAAAGGTGCATCGCCTGGAATAAATGAATATTGAGAAAGCTTTCTTTCTGTTTTTTTTTTTTTAATAAAGCTGGTTATAATCCTTCCCCTCCCTGCCAGGATGTCTCCGACCTCAGCAGTCCTCCTCCAAAGGAGCAATTCAGTCTCATTTGGTCACAAGATGAGAGGGAATGTTTATTTAGATTTATGGGCCCTTGCAAAAGATTTGCAACCCGGTGGCAGTGAGTAACGCAGAGATTCTGGATGGTTCTTTCTGGTGGCTTCCCCCAGCTGGGATTTCTATTCAAGTGAAGCAGGGGTGAAAATCCAGCAGGTTCTGGAGAACCGGTAGGGGAAATTTTGAGTGGTTCGGAGAACCGTCATATACCACCTCTGGCTGGCCCCAGAGTGGGGTGGGAATGGGGATTTTGCAATATCCTTCCCCCCCAGGAGTGGGGAGGGAATGGGCATTTTGCAGTATCCTTGCCCCTGGAGTGGGGTGGGAATGGGCATTTTGCAATATCCTTTCTGTAGGAGTGGGAATGAAATGGGGATTTTGCCATATCCTTCCCTCAGGAGTGGGGAGGGAATGGGGATTTTGCAGTGCCCTTCCCCCTGGAGTGGGGAGGGAATGGGGATTTTGCAGTATCCTTCCCCCTGGAGTGGGGAGGGAATGGGGATTCTGCAGTATCCTTCCCCCAGGAGTGGGGAGGGAATGGGGATTTTGCAGTATCCTTCCCCTGCCACGCCCACCAAGCCACGCCCACAGCACCAGCAGTAAAATAAAATGGAATTCGACCACCGAAGTGAAGCCACTGTGCTAAAGCTTTTAAGAACAATGGGAAAAAAATTCATTCGAAGAAAATAACTATTGATGGTCGCAGATGGCGTGATTGAAAGACGGATCAAACCACGGGCAAAATTGGGCATCGATTGCTGGCCATTTTCATCTAACTCGACCTGGAAAGAAGTGTACCAAAAACGTTTACAACAAGGATAACAAACACACACACACACACACGAATAACCAGATTGAGAGAGCGAGAAAGAGAGAAAGAGAGAGAGAGAGAGAAAGGGGGGGGCCTTTAAAAGCCACAAAATGCTTTAAATAAGTCGAGCTCCTGAATAAACCGGTGCTGAGCTATCAAAAACGCCCCAATATAGCAAGTCCCATTTTTCTTGATTCATCAAGAGCGAAGGGAGCGGCCAACTCAAATATTTCGGGCCGCTCTTTTTGATTTGCGAATGAAGTGCTAAATTAATTTGCCAAGCAGCCACTTATACGCCCCACCTGCTACCTCCTTGCCAGGCAGCGTGGTGTCAGCAACCCTGTTTTCTGCAGAAAGGGAAGCTGAGGCTGGGGAAAAAAATAAAAATAAAGCTGGTCAAAGGCTATCTAACCGACTCATCAGAGACTGGGGCCTCTCTCTTGTTACGGTCTCTTGTGTGCATGCTACTGGTTACTACCCTGTTTCCCCGAAAATAAGATCCAACTAGAAAATAAGTTTTCAGGATGCTCGTAATATAAGCCCTAACTCGCCCCCAAAATATGCGTCAGTTAAGATTGCCAGCCAGATGGATGCATTTAGTACCGTATTTCCCCCCATAGAAGACCCTAATGTGTCTTTTGGAGCAAAAATTAATGTTAAGACCTGGTCTTATTTTCGGGAAAACACGGTACTTAATAAACACAGGAAAAAAACATTTTTGTCTGATTTTCAAAGTGGTGGTGGGGGGTTTGGTAGGAAGCCAACCAGCTTGGCGAAGTTAACATCTGAAAAAAGAAAAAAAAAAGGAGGGCTGATGTAATCAGGTCTGAATCTTAGATCTCATCTAAGCTTTATTACCCTACCTGTGCATTTTATTTACTTAAGCCTGTTTCTCACGTTTTAATGCTGTTTTTCAGGCTCTGCTCATCCCGGAGTTTGGCAAGCGGAAAATGTTAAGCAAGCTCGCCCACAGAACCAGCTTTGAGGTTATCCTTGCTGCTTGAAATACCAAGCTCCACTGGTACAAGGAGCCCTTGACTTACGAACTATTTGTTTAGCAACTGTTTGAAGTTACAACAGCGGGTTTTTCTCTTTTTGTTTAAAAAAAAAAGGTGACTTGCAACCACTCGCTGCACTTACTTACAACGGTTGCAAGTTGACTTACAACAGTTCATTTAGTGACCGTTTGACATTACAAGGCCACTGGATAAAGGGACACGGGACAGTTTTTTTCCACACTGACGACCTTTGCACCATCTCCGTGTTCAAGGGAGCAAAAATTCAGGCGCCTGCCCCGTTGTACGACCTTTCTTGCCACAGTCGTTAAGCGAATCACAGTTGTTCAAGTTAGGAACTACAGTTCTTAAGCGAATCTGGCTTCCCCCGATTGACTTGGCTTGTCAGGTGGTCGCAAAAGAGAATCACATGACACACACACACACAAACACACACACACACCCCGGGGACACTGCAACTGTCATAAATATGGGTCACTTGCCAGGCGTCTGAATTTTGATCACATGACCACAGGGAGGCTGCAACGGTCGTTAAGTGTGAAAAACGGTCCTAACGGTCGCCTTTTCCAATGCAGCTGCAACTTTGCACAGTCACTAAGTGAATTGTTGTTAAGTCAAGGACTACCTGTAGTCCTTGCAGAGCAGAGCAACCAAGATGATGAGGGGACTGGAGGCTAAAACAGACGATGAACGGTTGCAGGAACTGGGCATGGCTGGTCTAGTGAAGAGAAGGACCAGGGGAGACAGGACAGCATCTTCCAATATTTGAGGGGCTGCCCCAGAGAGGAGGAAGGGGGTCCAGCTATTTTCCAAGGCACCCGAAGGCCAGATAAGGAATCATGGATGGAAACTGACCAAGGAGAGATTCAACCTGGAAATAAGGAGGAATTTCCTGACAGTGAGAACCATCAACCCATGGAACAGAAGTTGCCTTGGGAAGTTGTGGGAGCTTCATCCCTGGAAGCTTTGAAGAAAAAACTGGACTGTCATGTCAGAAATTGTGTAGGGTCTCCTGCTTGGGTATGGGGCTGGACTAGATGACCTACAAGGTCCCTTCGAACTCTGTCAATCTGTACACTTCCTCAAAAGGCAAAGACACCCCCCGCCACCCCTTCCTCCTTCCCTTCCCCAATGGAACTTGGCTGCCCATGTTTGCCCGAGGATCTTCGGTCAAGTGGAGAGAAATCGTCCTATCCAAAAACAAAACAAGACTTAATGGGCATTTTTTTGCTGAGCCAACCATGGCACGGGCTCGTGGATCAAAGTGGAGAGAGCCACACGTGACGAGTGCCGGGGAGGGTGTGGGGGCCGAGAGAGAAATTGGAAGCCTGCCCTTGAATGCCTTTGTGTAAAAAGCACAGCGTGCGTTGTAGTCTCGGGGCAAATGAGGCAGAGAGATGGGAAAGGCAGGGATGCGGGTACCTTGTGTAAGACCCAATAATCTATCCAGCCAGCCTGTTGTAATCATGGCTTGAGGGATAGAAACCAGGCCAAACGCACTCACTCACCGAGGCTGTTTGAAGTCCGGTGTTCTGGAACCAGTCTTCCTGGTTGTAATAAAATCAAAATGCCAGCACCAAACCCAGCTAATAAATATTATCAGCCCTTCTGTGAGCATCAAAACCCCACAAGAATCCATTATTTTGGCTGCTTATTTTTTTTTGTTTATTTATACATTTTTCCCAGCTTTATACTACTACATAAATGCTTAACCAGCATGTATCCTCTGGATCCATTTATCCATACAAAGCATTAATAAACTGATAGTGAGAGTTAATATTAACAACAACCGTAATTAAAATACTAATAATTGCTTATTTGCAATCAAATACTTACATCATTTACTTATAATATGCAATAATACTGATAGCAATAATAATTGTAATATTAATACTAATATTTGCTTAATTGACTGTGACTGTTTCCTAATACGATTTGATTGCTTATTTGTTCCCTATGACTATCATCAAGTGTTGTACCTTATGTTTCTTGACGAATTTCTTTTATGTACATTGAGAGCATATGCACCAAGACAAATTCCTTGTGTCCAATCACACTTGGCCAATAAAGGATTCAATTCAATTCCATTCAATTCCATTCCATTCCATTCCATTCCATTCCATTCCATTCCATTCCATTCCATTCCATTCCATTCCATTCCATTCCATTCCATTCCATTCTCCTATCCTATCCTATCCTATCCTATCCTATCCTATCCTATCCTATCCTATCCTACCTTACCCTAACCTACCCTACCCTACTCTATTCATTAATTCAATTTGTATGCCACCCCTCTCCAAAGACTCAGGGCAGATTCTCTTCTCTTCTCTTACAATTTCTTGCATTCTTTTCCTATATTATTTTTTTTCATCTTCTAGCTTCCACCTCTTTTATCCAAACCATTGGTAAAACATATCCCATATTAAAAAGAATTCTGTTTCTCCCTTATCCTTTATAACTAACGTTAACCTATCCATCTCTGCACAGTCTAATGTTTTTCTAATTATACTTTTCATCTGTTTATTTGGAATACACTTGTTTTTGTTGCACGCCACCTGATGGTGATGTCAGATTTTTCGTTGAGGGGTGTTATACTTGGGAGCCTGACAGGTGGATAGTTAAACAAGCCGGAAAGATTGGGATTGGCCACCTTCTCCTTCGTTTCTTTGGATTTCTACATCCTTACAACATTTTTTGGGGTAGGGGTGGGGGTGGGGAGGCACCACAGTTGTTAAGCAAATGGCTGAAGGTCTCACAGTTGTTAAGTGAATCCAGCTTTCCCCTATTGACTCTGCTTGTTGGAAGCCGGCGGAGAGAATTAGATCAACCCAGGATGCTGAAATGATCATAGCTACACATGCCTGTTACCAAGGCACCCGACTTTTGATCATGGATCTGCGGCATTGGCAGTATATGCAAGGATTGGTTATGAGCCTGCAGGCTTCGCCTGTCGGTTGGCAAATCGAGACCTTCGTGCCAGTCCTTTGCACTGCTAACTTCTTACGAGCCTCATCGTATTTATAGCATCGCTTTCGGACACAGGTTCGTCCAGATCCAAAATCCATTCAAGGATGCCTGGGCTAATTAGTACATAATTACAATTACATTCTCTCTTTTTCTGCTGTAATAATCCTGGGAGGCAGGATAGAGGAAGACAGATGGCAGGATCTGATCTCATTCCCTCTGTTTCCCCGAAAATAAGACCTCCCGTAATAAGCCCCATCGGGTTTTTGAGCGCATGCACTAAAATAGGCCTCCCCCCCGAAAATAAGCCCTCCCCAAAAATATTTAAACGCAAAGCTGGAAATTAGATAAATTGGCAAAAGGAGCTCCATCTTGTTCCATGCACACCAAAATAATAAGACCTCCCCAAAAATAAGGCCAAGTGCTTATTTCGGGGTTCAAAAAATCTTATTTTCGGAGAAACATGGTACTTCCCAGAACATAATTTAGCATCCTTGTTTCTAAACCTGGATAGTTTTTCAAATACATGGACTTATTCCAGTTGGGGAATTCTGGGAGTTTGAAGGCCGCTTGTCTTAAAGCTGCCAAGGTTGAGAAATACTGATTCAGGCCTAAATCTAATCAAAGGAAACGTTGATTTGAAATGATCATTCCCGCTGTAGAACGTCTTTAATTAAACATTGAAAATGTTTTAATTTTTAAACATCTTTAAAAATGACCCAAGGGCAAACTTAACGTTTTCTGACAAGACTCTTGAGTGTTCCTTAATTCTCAGGAAGTGAGATTGTTGGGTTTTTTTTTAAAGTGGCAAGATAAGACAAAAGAAGTGGAAGGAAACACTTGTGTTTTTCCATAAAAAGTTCATCACTCGTCAAAAAGAGTAAGAAACACCCCACTTAAGGGAGAGCAACACCCCAATTTTAAGGATTGAAGTTTAATTTCCCTTCCCAGAAAAGTTTACGAAGAGTAAAGAGAATCAGGAAGAGTTTTTAAAAGGTACGGTTTTAAGTGCTTTGTTGTGGACCTAGCACAAATTCCTTGTTTGATGCAGATCAGATAGCGTTCCCTTTAATTATGCTTTATTGTGAAGCAACGTTGGCTTGATTTTACACATTGCGCTCAGCTCTTAAATTTTTTTTCCCCAAAAGTTTTTATTTTTATTTCTCATAAACGTATTTAGATGTACAGTCATTTATCCACCATTTTTCATTCATCTTATCTTTAACTTTTATTTTTCATTTTTAATTGTTGGGGGCTGCTCTTTTACCATTTACCCATCTTTATTTTGCCACAAGTTTTTTTCTTCTCCTCCCCTTCTCTTCCTTTCTTCGTTCTTCCTCTCCTTCTCTTTCCTACTTCCCCTTCCCTTCCCCCACTTCTCCCTTCCCCCTTCCAATCTTCTCTCCTGCTCCTCTTTCCCGTTTTCTTCCTCTCTTTTTCCCTTTCTTCTTCTCCTCCCCTTCTCCTCCCTCTTTCTCCTCCTACTTTCTTCTTTCTTCCTCTCCTTCTCTTTCCTACTTCCCTTTCCGTTCCCCCATTCCTCCCTTCTTCCCCCTTCTAACCTTCTCTCCTGCTCCTTTCCTTTCCCTTCCCTTTTCTTCCTCTCCTTTTCCCTTTCTTCTCCTCTTCTTCTTTTCCTTCCTCTTTCTCCTCCTTTCGTTCTTCCTCTCCTTCTCTTTCCTACTTCCTCTTCCGTTCCTGCTCCTTTCCCCTCCCTTTTCTTCCTCTCCTTTTCCCTTTCTTCTCTCTCCTTCTCCTCTCTTCTCCCTTCCTCTCTCTCTACTCCTTTCTCTCTCTCCTGTTGTTTCCCTTTTCAGTTCAATCTAGAATGGAATTCCAGCAGCCCCGATTTTCTATTTATCTCTATTCTAATTTCAATTTCTTATTTGATTAGTAAGAACTGAACTCTTAAACTGTAGTTATCCAAGTACAATAAGTGAACCCAGGCGGGCAGATCGGGTAGATATAACCAAGTTGTGATTTGTTCTTTGTGAAAGGTTTATGAGGCTCTGTTCCTCCCTTTCAACTCTTAATTTTATTTATTTATTTATTTATTTATTTATTTATTTATTTATTATTTATTTATTATATTTCTATACCGCCTTTCTCCCGCAGGACTCAAGGCAGTGTACAGTCAAGAAAAAATAAAAGATACATAAACATCATAAAATTGATAATTAAAATTTTAGCAAAGTTTAACCCAAATTAAATAAAACCCAGAATTATATAATATTTTAATCATTCCCAGTTAACATGCTTAGCCCCGCCTGATTGAACATCAGGGTCTTGAGGGCACAGCGGAAAGCACGGAGATTAGGGATGTTTCGTATCTCAGGGGGCAGTTCATTCCAAAGGGTTGGAGCCCTCACAGAGAAGGCCCTCCCCCTGGGAGTCGCCAGTCGGCACAGTTTGACTGACGGTACCCTGAGTAGTCCCTCCCTGTGAGAACGAACTGGTCAGTGGGAGGCTATTGGTGGCAAAAGACGGTCTCGTAAGGACCCAGATCCTAAGCCATGGAGCGCTTTAAAGGTGATAACTAACACCTTAAATCGCACCTGGAAGAAGTGAATGAAGGTGGGTTCCCTCCCATGGACTAACTAATGCAGTAACAGTTGGTCAAACTCGGCCTCTGTCAATTAATCCGTATTCAAATCTTTTGGAAGCATCAATCAAACCGTAGTTTGAGAGATCGGACAGAACAGTTACAGGCAGTGGTAGCATACACTTACCTTCCCTACCAGTTCGCAAATGTGAGCGTGTGTTAATGACACGTCCATGCATGCATAAGGCCTCTTGTGCATGCGCTTACGTCGCATGTCTTCCACCCATGCGCCCAGCTTCAAAAGCGCACCTAAACAGGACGGCATAGAGCTGGTGCAGGTGGGCGGGCCCACCCGCGATTCCCACTATCGGTTCGGGTGAACCGCTCCAAACCGGCTGAATATCACCGCTCCAAACCGGCTGAATATCAACTCTGGTTACAGGAATTAGGATATGCCTAGTCTAATGAAAAGAAGGTCTACGGGAGACAGGATAGCGGTCTTCCAATACTTGAGGGGCTCCTGCAAGGACGAGGGGATCAAACTGTTTCCCAAAGCACCAAAAGGCAAGACGAGAAACAACGGGTGGGAACTAAAGAAAGAGAGACGCAACCTAGAACTAAGGAGAAATTTCTTGATGGTGAGAACAATCAACGTTTGGAACGGCTTGGCCTTCAGAAGCTGTGGCTGCTCCGTCGCTGGCGGCTTTCAAAAAGAGACTGAGCAGCTATTTGGGCAGTGATGGGGAACCTTTTTGGCACCGAGTGCCCAAACCGGAACACGTGTGCATGGGCGTGCGCTGGAGTGCCGGAAATCCGAAGAGCAGCTGACCTGTTTTGGGATCATTTTCAGGCTGTTTTTAGGCTGTTTTTTGGCCATTTTCTGGTGCTCCAGCACCTGCGAAGACCAGCTGGCCAGCGTGCAGAAATGAGAAAAGCAGCTGGTGATGGAGCCCATGCCCACAGAGGGGGCCCTTCGTGCAACCTCTGGCACATGGGCCATAGGTTCGCCATCACTGGTATAGGGTCTCCAGCTCGAGATGGGGTTGGACTAGAAACTATTGTGTTTCCCCCAAAAATAAGACCTTATATTTTTTTGAACCCTGAAATAAGCGCTTGGCCTGATTGCCAGGCGCTCAAAAGCCCGATTGGTCTTATTATCAGGGGAATGTCTTATTTTGGGGGAAACAGGGTATGTTCTAAGCCAGGTCAGACGAAGTGAAAACTGGCATTCAGAGGAAGAAAACATAGCCAAAACTCATTTGTGCTGGCTAAGGCATGAATTGGCGATTCCATTTCAATCCAGAAAAGAAAAACATGTTATTTCTTGCCTCAAGCTGCCTATTCGAGAACGCTTCATTTTTGGAACAAACGAACAAAAAATTGTGTGAATTAACTTTCCGAGTCCTCTGTTTTGTTCTAAAACAGAAGCGATTTGATGTTTAACGTACAGCTTCCCCCCTCCCCCCCAAAAAAACACCGAACGGACCATAACGTTGCATAATTCATATTTATCTGGCAGCGGCAGCCTGATGCAGCATTTCAAAATGTCTGTTAGGTTGAATGGATCTTGGGGCAGATGGCAAGCCAATCTTTATTCTTTTAAAAAACAGCAGGAACTACCCTGTTTCTCTGAAAACAAGACATCCCCTGATAGTAAGCCCAATCGGGTTTACAAGTGCTTATTTCAGGGTTCAAAAAAATATAAGACAGGGTCTTATTTTCGGGGAAACACAGTAGTCGAGCTCTTTCAGGTCCAAACCATCATAAGACACGCGACGAAAACAGCTTCTGTGTCGGTTTAACAAGATGGTAGTAGAAACCTTATTTAAATAATAAATAAATAAATAAGTAAATAAGTAAATAAATAAATAAATAAACCCTACATTTAATTGGGCTTAATAATGGCCCTGCTGACTGGGGATAACGGGGCCTGTACAATTGAAAGGTTTGCCACAAGCTATAGAAAGAAACCAACAATTACAACATGGGAAAAATTGTCAACTGTCTAATTCTGGAATAGTCTTTTGAGTTCCCACTCAAGAAATCTTCAGAAGCCACAGGCAACCCAACATGAGTCAAGAAATTGAAGATTGACAAGGAATCTTGACAAGCAAAACCCAGGACTTCTGATCACGTTCTACAACTCAAAGTAGAAATATGTTAATTATTACAGCTCCTTAATTTGCCCTCTTCTTGCCTTTTAGTCATGATTTACTAATTTGGCAAGCGGTTCTCCACCCTTACACAAGGTAAGACCACATTATTCTGTCCCTAGGGAGAACAGTGTCAACATACTTGTGTCAAGTAGATGGATTCCTACACCACCCAAATATTGACAAATTCTAAATCTCTCTCTGTTACAATCCTAATGCGTTTTAACTTCACACTGTTTGAGGGATAAAACATTTCCCATTTTGCAAATGGGTCAAAGGGAAGATTTTTTTTTCTTCCTCCAGAGATGCGAATTCATAACATTAGCTGGAATTTTGTCACTATTTCCCAACAAGTTGGATTTTTAAAATGGGATTAAAGCACACCCTCTTCTAATATGAATATGTGTACCTAACCAATAGACGCCCTGCATTCTTTCTTTGAAAAGTGTCCAAGTATTCATTGCTTTGATTTTAAGTTTTCTAGGTTGGGTCAAAGTGGAAATCCATGTTAGAAACAGGTTTATCTAGCGTACAGATTCTTACTAGCACGATGTGCAGGCAAATCCTCAATTTACAACCACAATTCAACCCAAAATCTCTGTTGCTAAGTGAGACAGTTGTTAAAAGTGAGTTTTGCCCCATTTAACAACCTTTCTTGTCTCTGTTGTTAAGGGAATCACTGCAGTTGTTAAGTTAGTTATACGGCTGTTATGTGGCTTACTCATTGACTTTGCTTGTCGGGTCATAAAAACGGGATCACGCAACCTTGGGACCTCTCAGCCAGGTTTTTCCTATGTAAATCAAGATGTTTCTACAGCCATAGTTTGGTGAAATCTCATTCACTAGTTTCTAGGCTTTATCAGACATCGAAGCAGCATTTTGCTGTCTGTTGTGAGACTTAAGACTATATCTATCTATCTATCTATCTATCTATCTATCTATCTATCTATCTATCTATCTATCTGCAAGTCTTGGTGTATTCGGGTCTTCTCCCGTGTAAGATTGAGAGTACTTCGACAACATTTCGGCAGAATCTCATCTGCCATCATCACAAGCCTGATGCACAAGCCTGATGATGGCAGATGAGATTCTGCCGAAACGTTGTCGAAGTACTCTCAATCTTACATGGGAGAAGACCCGAATACACCAAGACTTGCTTACCTGTACCCGTGAAAATGTACGAAAACAAATACACACACACACACACACATAAAACACATATATTATAGATATAATCTTGGATTCAAAAGAACAAACTTAAGTTAGTCTTCCCCTCTGGTGGATTATACCCTGGTTTAAATCAAAACAAGCCACCTGTCATGGAAAGGAGCGCCCCCCCCCCCCAAAAGCATGCAAGCCCTCAACATATCTTGTTGCTTCTACAATTTCACAGATCACTGCCGATACAAGCTTTCACGCTCAACTTAGCAGCCCAAAGGGCTAGAAACCCGATCGCTTCACACAATCCGGAGCCATTCGTTGCCCCCGTGCCAATTTCTGGCTTTGTCTGGTATTTTTTTTGCAGAGCAGATGCTCTTGACTGCTCTTCAAGACCAGCCTAAAAATTATGTCACCGTTTGAAGTCGAGACATATGGCCGGCTGTTCATCAAACGTGATCGGTCTCAACCCAAACGGATGCGGCCCTTCTCGGGGTGTATGCTCGGAGCAAATGTGAGACGTTAGAAAGAAAAAAAAAAAAAAAACACCAACAACCTGTGTTTGTCTTAGCAACGAGGGCACACCTGGTTCTGTGCATCACACTGAGCGTTAAAACGTGACCCGTGGGCGTAAACCCAGCCCGTTGCATTTTGCATACCAAAACGCAAAGGCGTCACAAGTGAACGTCTGGGGCTTCTTATTCGAGAAACGCCAGTGAATCCAAAAGCGATGGCGATGCAATGCATATAATAAAATGCAAAATTCCATGGATATTGTATTCCATATTTAAATCATCTTTTTGCAAGGACATACCTCCTGATGGTTACCAACCAGGGCCTTAGCTCTCGGGGTGCCTAAATTAAGTGTGAGGGGTTTCAAAAATCTCTTTTCATTTGTGGAGGCACACACCTGCCTGGTACCAACACCATTACCCTTTTGGGGGCCAGATATAAAGATTTTATTTTTTTTTTCCTACCCCCTGGGTCCTTCTGAAAAGCATATTAGCGGTTTTCAGATCTTCAGAATGCTACTTTACTGAGATGTTCTGTTCTACAACTGCACTTAACACTGTAGCCCCCACCCCACCTTCTGAACTGCTACAGCAGAAAAACCACAATAAATGAAGATTCAAAAACGATGAAACCGGCAGTACTAGGAGGCTCCTTTGAGAATGCAAAGAATACCACTTTAAATGAAATGCCTTGGAAGTTTAAACCTCACCCCCCCCAAAAAAAGACTGGATTTTTGTATCCCATTTCCCCCAAAATAAGACCCAGCTGGAAAATTAGTCCTAGCATGATTTTTCAGGATGCTTGTAATATAAGCCCTACCCCCCCCCCAAGCAAAGGGAGCCTGAGTGGCGTAGGATGCCTCCTACTAAGGCAGCATTTAAAATCCAGCTGCCTGCAATTACTGCGAGTTCAATTCTCACCAGGCCCAAGGTCGACTCAGCCTTCCATCCTTTCTAAGGTGGGTAAATTGAGGACCCAGTTTGTGGGGGCAATAAGCTGACTTTGTATATATGTACAAAAGTAGGAAGGCTGTGGCTTAACGCCTTGTAAGCCGCCCTGAGTCTCTGGAGAAGGGTGGCATATAAATCAAATAAAATAAATAATAAAATATTAAATACAATAATAAAAAAATAAAAATTAGCCCCAATTAAGATTGTCAGCGAGATGGATGCATTTAGTACCGTATTTCCTCCCCAAAAATAAGACCTAACCAGAAAATATTAATGTGTCTTTTGGAGCAAAAAATTAATATAAAACCCGGTCTTATTTTCGGGGAAAGATAGGTAGTGGGCACCTGAAGATGGAGGATTCATGCAGTGGATAGGTGGGTAAAGAAGCAGGGGTAGCGACATTCAAGGAGCAGCCGGATTTGGATGTGCGAGTGAAAGAAGGTCCAGGGATGAGTAACCTGGCTTGCTCATCAGGGCAAAGAGGTTGAAGCTACAGATGGGAGACCCAGGTGGTGCAAAAGTGCAACCTTTCTCTATCTAGCATGGAGCCCTTTTAGCAAACCGATTTCTGGTCATCGGGTCCGCATAAAACCCTGGAGGTTTTAAAGAAGAGATCGGAGACCCATTCGTCTGAAATGTTATATAGGGGGTTTGAGCTTGAACAGGGGGCTGGACTAGACCTCCAAGAATCCCTTCCAGCTCAGTCCTTCCTTCCTTCCTTCCTTCCTTCCTTCCTATTATTCTATCTGAAGACAGGCCCTTTTATCTTTATCTTAAACTCTACTGCCTCGTAGAGAAACCAGCTTGCTCCCAAACCAGCCTCATCCATATCTGGAATGCCAGAAAGCAGTGACAGGTGGGAGATACATTACAAGCCCCCTGAAAGCCCCAAGAAAGGCAGCCTTCCCCCACTCACCCCCTCCCCAACTGGAACAAATCAGCCGCGTGCTAGATTATACGGATAGGCTTTTTCTGCAATCCTGCTCAGGAATTCCAAAACCAAGAAGCCAGCAGGGTCAAACGGCCTTTTGCCGTCAAGGCAGGCTCCGTCCCCTTTAAAGTAGCGTCACCTGCCCCGTGCTTTCCTCGCGCCCGAAGAGACATCTGCACTGCAGATTTTTTTTTTTTTTGGACTGAAGAAGAGGCGGCTCGCCTCCCAGATAGATCCTGGAGAAGAAAAGCCGCCCGTTACCCAATCCTTCCAGACGATGGAGGGGAGGGGATGGGGCGGGGGTCTTGAGGGGAGGGAGAAAAGGGATACACCCCCCCCCAACTTTAGATTAAAAAGGGGCTTTGTCTGGATCTCTTCGGCAGTCTCCAAAAGCTAACGGGGGAGAGGGAGGGGCTTTCCCAGAAGCATTAATGTATTCCTGCCCCTCCACCTCCCTCCCCAAAAAAAGGCAGCAGCGAAGACAATATTTTTTTTCTTTTTGGAGGAAGATTTAAATGACAATAGATGATTTTCTTTGGTGGCGGTGGTACATGACGAAAACCACCCAGACACAGAGAGAAAATTGTTTTGCCTGGGGGTGGAATGGGGGAGAAAACCAATGCCCTTTTCTCTTCTCCCCATCACCGACTGGGTCACGTGGGAATTATTCAAGACGCCCTCCAAAATCCTGGATCTTTGGGCCAAAGGAAGGGAGGGAAGAGTGGCAGGCGATGATGCTTCAAAGAGGAAGCCAGCTAAGTGCCTCACCCCCCCCCCCACCCACCCCTTGGGGATCTTGACGGATCCAAAACAGAGCTGGGTGCATCTTCCTCAAATTGCAAGGGGAGATTTTTCGTCCCCCCACCCTCCGATCCATCTGGTATTCCCCCACCCTCCACCCCAGTTATCAGCGTGGGAGACCATACCGAGGTGGTGCAAAAACCCATGTTCTTGAATAAAAAAACCCCAAAATCTGGGATTTACTTCCAATCCACCCACGTTCGTTCTCCCACCCGGGTGCAAATCCACTTCCTCGCCTTGGTTAGCAGAGAAAGGCATGTCTTGGGAGAGCTTCCCCTGCAGTGTTCAGTCAGGGAGGGCTGGGAGACACCTGGAATGGAGGACTTGGGGAAGGGGTTTTGCAGCTGGGAGGGGGGAAAAAACACCCCATGGAAGAACCAAGGGTTTGTAAGGCGTAAGGCAACATTCGCCAGACCTCGTCTTGCCGCTAACCTGCAGTGCTGTCCCCTGAGCTACCCCAACCGAGTCGTGCTTCATTTCCCTGCTCGGGAACATTACCTAAGAATTTTCCATGAGGCTGAATGTGCCACACCCATGGCTGCTTTGGCCTGCCTGCCCCTGGGACTGTTGGCATTGCCCCCACCCCCCACCCCCATTACCCCAGCTCCTCCAACCTTCAATTATCCTCTGCTTTGGCACTTAGGGGCTTTTGCTCCCCCCCTTTCTAACGTTTTGGCTTTTCCAACAGACAGGATGGCAAGGCAGCTGAGCTGAAGGCTAAATCCCCATTTTCTCCCAAGGCCTGGGAACTGCCACGCCCTTCTCCTCCCTCTGAGCTCCATCGGAGGCCTCTTCTCTTCTCCATGATCCCCACACCACCCCTTTCCAGGGGAAAAAAAAATCCTTGGGGAGGGGGTCTCCTAATTGCACCTGGTATACCTTGCTAGATTTGGACTTTCGTGGCAGCTCTCAAAAGGATAAAGAAATATTTCTCACAAAAAGGGCTACTGAGTCCTGCTTATAAAAGAATATCTCAGGAATCTCCATGAAAAAAAAAGAAAAGAAAAGAATATTTAACATGTCAAGACTGGGTAATCTGCAAGGAGGGGCCGTTGTGCTGAAAACTCTGGTCATGTTAAATACATTATCTTGATTTTGAATGAATGCCCCTATTATGATGGTTGCAAGCCAAAAAACATGCTTCATTTTGAGCAGTCTCCCCCCTCCAATCCCTTCAACCACTACCTTTTCTTCTTGCCGTATGGTTATTATTTCCCTCCCATTTGGGGGGACGGACGGATGGACGGACGGACAACAGTCAATTTAAGGAAAGGTTTCAAAGCCCAGAATCTGTATTACGGATTCAATCCTTGTTAAAACAAAAATCAAAAAACAAACCACAGCCACCTTTCCTTTCCATAAAAGAGCTATCCCCCGTGCTATCAAGGAAGAGGCTAATTTTTAAATTCCCCCTTTTTTTTCCCCCAGCGGAGGAATGATGCCTTCCACCTGGTTGAGATGCTTCCCATGCTTGGAAATTGCATTGCAAAGGGAAAAAAAAAAAAGGGGGGGGGAGGCAGGTTTTGGTCTGCATCCAATTGTCGCTTGATGTCATTTGGGTATGACCGAAGGATCTTCCCTGCTTCCCGCGGAGGGGAGTGGCAGACACCCCCCCCCCACTCCCCAGGGATGAGGAGGGC
The DNA here is from genome assembly GCA_030761175.1 of Masticophis lateralis. NCBI lineage: Eukaryota > Metazoa > Chordata > Lepidosauria > Squamata > Colubridae > Masticophis > Masticophis lateralis. The sequence goes on along the minus strand of JAUDYJ010000017.1, from coordinate 7,918,362 downwards.
GCCAGGTTGAAGAAAACAGTTGTAATCAGCCATCACATCAACAGCCAGTGACTTTATCCTCCAGGGCAGGGTGCACACAATGGAGCCAAGGACGGGCGGGAATTGAATCCAGTGCGCCTCCCCCCTCCCCAGTAGGCTTCATCTTCCCAAGCTTTTTAGTGTCACTCCTGAAATTGGGTGTGGATTATATATATATGGGCAGGGAGAGAGAGACATTTCCTAGATCAATAAATGTAAAATAAAAAAAGAGGTTATTTTAATTGATCCTGCATTCTGCTGGGGGGGGGAGGGAAAGGGGGTGCTCTGAAGCCCCCTTTTCCCACCCCCCCACCCCACCCTTATCTACCTTGTTTTTAAAGAGGGGAGCAGCAAATATCTGATCTCGGTTCAAAGAATGCCATGGTGCATTTCCTGGCAAATCCACAGACCCTGTCCTTTATTTTTATTTATTTATTTTTTTTGCATGAAATGCAATGGTGCACTATACCCTGCATCCCAGCTAACCTTAATTTTGGGGTGGGGGTGGGGGGTGAGAAAGCAAATAAAATCCTCTCAATAAAAAATAAAATAATGCAAATGCGCACATTTATTGGCAAATCCATAACCCGTCTCCTTTATTTTTATTTATTTATTTTCGCACGAAATGCAAGGATATCCTTGCATTCCAGCTAACCTTAATTTTTTTTGAGGGGGGGGGGGGGAAAGAAAGCAAATAAAATCCTGACTCTCGATAAAAATAAAATAATGCAAATTTATTGGCAAATACACAGCCCCTCTCATTTATTTTCTGCATTAAATGCAAAGGTGCACTATACCCTTGCATCCCAGCTAACCTTAATTTTTTTTTGAGGGGTGGGGGAGGGGTGGAGAAAGCAAATAAAATCCTGACTCTCCATAAAAATAAAATAATGCAAATTTATTGGCAAATCCACAGCCCCTCTCCTTTATTTTCATTTATTTATTTTCTGCATGAAATAAATATTTATTTATTTATTTATTTATTGGGTGGGTGGGTGGGTGGGAGAAAGCCAAATATATATATATATATATCCTGGTAAAAATAAAATAATGCAAAAGGGTGCACATTTATAGGGGCAAATCAGCCAGGCCCCCCTCACTAACAATTTTGCATTTTGCAATTATTAATTTTAATTAATAATCAATTAATTTATAAATAAATAATCAATAAATAATTTATTTATAAATAAATAAATAATAAATTATTTATTTATAAATAAATAAATAAAATAAAATAAAATAATAAAATAAAATAAAATAATAAAATAAAATAAAATAATAAAATAAAATAAAATAAAATAAAATAAAATAATAAAATAAAATAAAATAAAATAAATAAAATAAAATAATAAAATAAAATAAAATAATAAAATAAAATAATAAAATAAAATAATAAAATAAAATAAAATAAAATAAAAGCAAAAGAGTTCCCAGGAAATGCCCATTTTTCTCCCACGGTTTTTTTTTTTTTTTTTGCGCTCTCGCGCTTTGGACAAGGCTCTTCCCGTCAACGCGCACTCCCCCCTCCCCTCCCGCGCAGCCGCCTCTCCTCCTCCGCCGTTCCTTCCAGCGCCCACTCCCCCCCCCCCGCTCCGTCCTTACCAGCGCAAGATTGGGGGGAACCTGCCCCCTTCAGGTCTCGTCCTCCCGCCTCGGAGGAGCCACCCCCGGCCGAAGAAGAAATAAACGGGGACTGGGCAGCCGGATCAGCCATCTTCGCCTACGACGGGTGGAAGGGGGAATATAGATAGAATAGATATATATATAGATATAAAATAAAAAAAAAAAAAAAAAACAACCAAACGTCGACGAAGACTCTCCTCCAAACGACCGCTCCGCTCAACGGACGAGCACCGACTGGGCAACCTGAGGCGACGAGGCCGCAGTGCGCAGGCGCCAGAAGAGGGCGGTGAGCAAACGTGCCGCGAAGGGGCGTGTCGGGCTGGGCGCTTTCGAGCGCAGGCGTAGTGAAAGAAGAGGGCGGGGAGGGAGGCGTGTCTTTGGGGGGGGCTGTCAAAATTCCTTCTCCCCCTTTTTTTAAAGGGGAAGACGCCCCTATATCTATCTATCTGTCTGTCTGTCTATCTATCTATCTATCTATCTATCTATCTATCTATCTATCTACCTACCACTTCCGTATTTATTTAAATTAAATCAGCTTGGGTGAAGAGAGAGAGTTAGAGAGAGACAGAGTGAGAGAGAGAGAGAGAGAGAGAGAGAGAGAGAGAGAGAGAGAGAGAGATAAATACCGTATTTTCCGGCATATAAGACGACTGGGCGTATAAGACGACCCCCAACTTTTGAGAAGATTTTTGTGTGTTAGTCGTCTTATACGCCGGAAAATTCGGTAGATGGATGAGTAGGTAGGTAGTTTTCTGAATAGTTTTTATCCCAGAGCTATAATTGCACTCAACAATGAACTAAAGGGCCAACATCAGTGAGCTGTTGGACAGCATTACTTGGTCTGTTGTGTAGATGTTTGGGTGGTTTTAGGGATGGGGAATTGTGGTGGGTGTGAGTGTGCTGGTGATTATGTGTGTGGGACCTGGTCTTTGGGTGTCAAGTAAATTTCGTTGTATGTGTATACACATACAATGACAATAAAGTTTATTATTATTATGATAGATAGATAGAGAGAGAGAGAGAGAGAGAGAGAGAGATGGATGAGGTAGGTAGGTAGATAGATGGATGGATGGATGATGAGATAGGTATGTAAGTAGGTAGGTAGTAGATAGATAGATAGATAGATAGACAGACAGACAGATAGATAGATTAGGTAGGTAGGTAGATGGATGGATGAGATAGGTAGGTAGGTACAGAGAGAGAGAGAGATGATAGATAGATAGATGAGATATATAGATAGGTAGGTAGGTAAATAGATGGATGATAGATGGATGATAAATAGACAGAAAGAGAGATGATAGATAGATAGACAGGTGATATTGATTAGATAGATAAATAGATATAGAATATAGAGATAGATATATAGAATATAGAGATAGACAGATAGATAGATAGATGGATGGATGGATGGATAGATAGATAGATAGATAGATAGATAGATAGATAGATAGATAGATAGATAGATAGATAGATGAGATAAATAGGTAGGTAGGTAGATGATAGCTAGATGATAAATAGACAGACAGATGATAGATAGACATGATATTGCTTAGACAGATAGATAGATAGATAGATAGATAGATAGATAGATAGATAGATAGATAGATAGATCAATCTCCACCCAAGCTGATTTAATTTAAATAAATACAGAAGTGGCTAAACATGACCAACGTAGCTTTAACAACAACAAAGAGAGAATTGACCAGCTAGGTGGCTCAGTGGCTAAGATGCTGAGCTTTGTCGATCACAAAGGTCGACGGTTCAAATCCCTTGTATAGGCCTCTGTGTGACCAGGGGGTTGGACTAAATGGCCTCCAAGTTCCCCTCCATCTCTTTTACTGTTATTATTAACGTGACTTTTTAGGTGCCCAAGAGTTTAGGAAATGATGTCAATGTTTTGTTTTGTTTTTTTAAAAAAAGAAAGATTGACGCTATTTTAATGCCATTTTAAAGATGACTTTTAAGGGATGAGTTATATTTTAATTGTAAATCACTGCACTTCCCTTTTAACTGGATGGCTAGTCATGGCAAACATTATTGTTTTAAAAGAAAAAGTAGACATGCCTCTTGAATAATAATAGTAATATTATAATGTCATTGGTTTTGAGTTTGTTCTTGGTTAGTCTTATTGTCAACTGCCATTCTTCTGAATTTTAAATGTGTGGTTTTTTTTTAAATTACATCCTGTTATTGCATTGATGTTCTTATTGTGTTAGTGGCCATTCCAGATTTTGCTGAGGTCAGATGGGTGGACGTATAAATACAGCCCATATAGTAAATAAATAATAAGAATACTGTAAAAAAAAACAATAATCTCCATACCTATTCAACTCTGGTTGACCTTGGAAAAGTCTTCCTGTAGGCTGGATGTAGAAGCAGAAAAGTTTCTTGAAAAGCAGTGTGTGTGGCAAACCATTTTTATATCATGTGTGTATTTTTGTCTTTGTAATGTTGTCCTGGAACTCATCAGCAGACATTTTTTTTAAAAAAAAAATGTATGAAAAATTCTGTATCAGCAAATGTAAACTTAGCTCTAAATCAGCCAAACGTAATTGTTTGTTTTTCATACATAATATCCTTGACTTTCAGTAAACCTTTCATTTACTGGAAAAAAAGTGACTTCATTTTTCGTCTTTGCATTACAAAACATTGCAGCATCCCCCATGCTCAGGTGATATCAAAATTCAGGGGCTTAGTCATCCGCATGTATTGATGATGGTTGCAGCATCTTGCTGCCGCCTGCCTGCGATTTGGCGGTTCGAATCTCACCAGGCTCAAGGTTGACTCAGCCTTCCATCCTCCTGAGATCGGTAAAATGAGGACCCAGATGGTTGAGGGCGAGATGCTAACTCTGTAAACCGCTTAGAAAGGGCTGTAATGCACTGTGAAGCAGTATATAAGTCTAAGTGCTATTCCTTTTTTCCTTCCTTCCTTCCTTCCTTCCTTCCTGTTAGAATGCACTATTGCAGGCTAGCTCTGCCCACTGCCAGAGTTCAATCCCAACCGACTGAAGATTGACTCAGCCTTCCATCCTTCTGAGGTCGGTAAAATAGGGACCCAGATTGTTGGGGGGCAAGAGGCTGATTCTGTAAACCGCTTAGAGAGGGCTGCAAAGCACTGTGAAGCGGTATATAAGTCTATTGCTATTTCTATCCTGGGGTCACCATTTCTGACTTTGCTACCAGCTTCCAACAAGCCAAGTCAATGGAGGAAGCCGCGTTCGCCTAACAACTGTCTGATTCACTTAATGTCCACAGCAGAACAGGTTGTAAAATTGAGCGCAACTGCCTGGCTTAGCAATGGAAGTTCCGGTGCCAACTGAGGTCATAAATCGAGGGTTACCTATACCGAGAAGTTGATGAAACTTTCCTTCCAAATGGTTGGGACTACAACTCCCATGACTCCTGCCCATGATGGCTGTGAGTGATGTCAGCCGTGCAGGTCGTCTTTGATTTATGACAGTTCATTTAGTGAACTTTCAAAGTTGCAACGGCACTGAAAAGAGTGCCTTAGGACCATTTTTCACACTTACGACCGTCGCAGCATCCCCAGGGTGGCCTGGTCAAAATTCGGATGCTTGGCAATGGGTTCATATTTATGATGGTTGCAGAGTCCCCGGGATCACGTGATCCTCTTTTTACGACCTTCAGACAAGCAAAGTCAATAAGGAAGCCAGATTCGCTTAACAAGAGTGTGACTAACTTAAATGCAATGGTTCGCTTAACAACCACCGCACGAAAATTCGTGAAAACGGGGCAAAACTCCCTTAACAAAGACGTTTCACTTAGCAGCATACATTTTGGACTCAGTTGTGGTTGTAACTCGAGGACTACCTGTACAGTCCAATCGGGCATCGTTTGGATTCGCTCGTGCTGCCACATCTGGCAGGCCACTGATGTTGTAAGCAACACATGGTCCTTGTCATCTGGGATCGCAACTCCCATCCTCCCCCACATTGTTGGCCTTGGAAGACTCTTTAGTGCTGGTCCTGTGTTTGCAAGACATAGAACATTTAAAGGTTGAAGGCCTTTAAATGAATTGCCCAAACAATTACTGGATTTTTTTAAAAAATTTAATTTATATGCCGCCCTTCTCCGGAGACTCAGGGCGGCTTACAATGCGTTAAGCAATAGCCTTCATCCTTTTGTATATTTATCCAAAGTCAGCTTATTGCCCCCACAAACTGGGTCCTCATTTTACCTACCTTAGAAAGGATGGAAGGCTGAGTCAACCTTGAGCCTGGGGAGATTCGAACTTACTAATTGCAGACAGCTGGAGTTAAATTACAGTGCATTAGTCTGCTGAGCTATTCCAGGCTCCTCTCCTCCTTCCTTTTCTGCAAATCGAACCACTCTTCATGTCTCTTATGGACCTGCAAAATATTGCTTCCCACGCACACTATAATTAAGTCAACACTGGTGTTTTAGGATTCCCATGTCAATCCGTGCCTGCATTTTTGTCCCCTCCTTTAAAATAAATGACAGGGATGCGGTGGCTCAGTGGCTAAGACGCTGAGCTTGTCAATCAAAAGGTCGGCAGTTCAGCAGTTCGAATCCCTAGTGCTGCGTAATGGGGGTGAGCTCCCGTGACTTGTCCCAGCTTCTGCCAACCTAGCAGTTCGAAAGCACGTAAAAAAAAAATGCAAGTAGGAAAATAGGGACCCCCTTTGGTGGGAAGGGAACAGCGTTCCGTGCGCCTTTGGCGTTGAGTCATGCCGGCCACATGACCACGGAGACGTCTTCGGACAGCGTTGGCTCTTCGGCTTTGAAACAGAGATGAGCACCGCCCCCTAGAGTCGGGAACAACTAGCACATATGTGCCAAAGGAACCTTAATCTTAAAATAAATGACACAATTCTCAGCAGCAAAAATAAAAAAAAAAGGCATGCTCCAAACCACATGCCCACCAGAGGGCAGCAAAGAGGCAGAAAACCCCAGCTTTTGCTGCCACAAACAGATGAGAGATTTCTCCCCCCACCCCTGTACAGCTAGTCCTCGCTTAACGACCAATCATTCTATAAGTTGGGAAAATGATGTCCAGGCTTTGACTTTATGACCAATGAAATTCTGGGCGCCGATCAGTTTGAGGACTACTTGGTAACCTTGACGTAACAAGTCAGTTTGGCGTGGTGGTGAAGGCTCCAGTCTAGAAATCAGGAGGCCATGAGTTCTAATCCCACCTTGGACACAAAGACAGTTGTGTTGGAAGAAATGTCCATCTGGGGTTCATTTTCAAGTGGGGAGAAAGACACGGGAAAACATGGAGGCTGCTTGGAAAGGTGGTTTTAATGCCCTCTCTGGCCTTTTGAATTTGAGTTTGTCTTCTCATTGGCTGTCAGACTCCCATGGGGCCATGCAGGGGTAACTTTGTAAGTTGCCTGTGTCCCAGGCTTGGTTGACTCTTGCTGGGTGATGATGTAATGAAAGGGGCTTTGGGCAATTCTTATTATGGCTCTGCCTGAAGGAGGTAGATCTTTGTTATGTAAAATAGGCTGGCCCAGGCCTTAATTGACAAAGTTGGGGGGTGGGGGGGGGTGTCTGAATTTCTGCCTCCCTTTTAGGGGAAATATTCTGCTCTTTTTAATATTTCCTAAAATATCTCATTTTCCTAAGAAGAGGGGCGGGTGCTAACTTCCTACAATTGGGTGCCCAAAGAGCCAGCCATATTCTCTCCAGCCCTAAGAAGGAGAAAATGGCATATCACTTCTGAAAAACCCTGCCAACAAAACTGCGGGGATTTGTCCAGGGAACAATTGAACGGAAGGAAGGAGAAAAAAAAAAATCTCTCCTAGACTAAATTCCATTTTCTGTTCCATGTTCTAGTTTCTATTTCACCCCTGCATAAACTGAAAAGCAAGCTACAGTATGTTTGCATTTCTCCTTATGTCCACTGAGAGCACACACACCTAAGACAAATTCCTTGTGTGTCCAATCACACTTGGCCAATAAAGAATTCTATTTCTATTTTTTACCAAGGGGTGAGGATGAAAACCCAGCCAGAAAATGGCGACTAAAATTCTCCTCAGGTAGCCAGAGGAATGCACTGCATTTCTGAATGTCTTAGGGAAAGTTTGGAGAAAACTGGATTGTTTTTTCCATCCAGAACTCTATGGCAAAGTCTAAAAAAAAAAATTTTTTTTTAAAAAGAGATTGGCCGCCTTTGAAACATGTCCAACCTGTTCCTTATAAAGCATTATGAAACGCAAGAAGCAGGAAAAGGATAGTCAGCTTCAAAATTTTACCTACAGCTTCCGAAACAAAAATCTTTTGCTTGCAAATATCCCCTATTTGCATAATGGTTCCTTTCTTGGATTTCGGCTTTGCATCTATGACGACCGTCAACGCTCCAATTGCAAAAGAAATTTCAGTGCAAATAGAAGGGATTTTTTTAGGGACGCGGTGGCTCAGTGGCTAAGACGCTGAGCTTGTCAATCGAAAGGATGGCAGTTCAGCGGTTCGAATCCCTAGTGCTGTCGCGTAACAGTGTGAGCGCCCATGGCTTGTCCCAGCTTCTGCCAACCTAGCAGTTTGAAAGCACATTTTAAAAAAATGCAAGTAGAATAATAGGGACCACCTTTGGTGGGAAGGGAACAGCGTTCCATGCGCCTTTGGCGTTGAGTCATGCCGGCCACATGACCACGGAGACGTCTTCGGACAGTGCTGGCTCTTCGGCTTTGAAACGGAGATGAGCAGCACCCCCTAGAGTCGGGAATGACTAGCACATACGTGCGAGGGGAACCTCTACCTTTATAAGGGATTTAATTGTACTCAGTATCTTGAACACCAACATTCTTGCAATCTGGATTAGATGGGGAAGGAAGCATACAGTGCAAGTACCACCAATTGTTTAGTGACTGTTCAAAGTTGCAACGGAAAAAAGTAATTTATAATCATTTTTCATACTTAACGTCCGTTGCAGCATCTCCATTGGACAAAGGATCAAAATCCGTACTGTTGGCAACTGACTTGTATTTATGACAGTTGCAGCACCCTAGGGTCACCTGATCCACTCTTACGACCATCTGCCAGGAAAAGTCAAGATTCATTTAACAACCGTGTTACTAACCTAACAACCGCAGTGATTCGCTTAACAATTGTGGCATTAAAAAAAAAGTCCTAAAAAAAGGGGGAAAACTCACTTAACAACTGTCTCGCTTAGCAATGGGAATTTTGGTCGTATTACAGCTTTGCCCAGAGAGCTGGGTCTTAATTTATGCTATTTTTTTAATAATGTAATTTACATAAATTATGTCATGTAATTAATTGAGGTTAATTTCCCCTGCTTGCATTTCTCTTTGCTCCGATCTCCAAAGCATCTGAGGGCAGGACAAGAAGCCATGGGTGGAAACTAATCCAAGACAGAAGCAACCTGGTGATCTGTCCCCCCCCTTCAGAGACCCACAAAAACACAGCCAGCCGAGGGTTAAGACTCACTTGGCACACTCTGCAGTTCTTATCTCAACCTTGGCAGCGATATGCACACCGTCTGCCAAGGACTTTATTGGTTTACTCAAACAAGAAAATCACCTACGTAGCTTTGCCGTTCATCCAGCTTCCAAGACTACGAGGTTGCTCCGTTTGTTTAGCTGTGCAGTTAGCTTTGTTCGTCACGAACTTCGTGACCCATTGTACTGTCTTAAATAGATATGCTTCTGGGTGTGGTCCAGTGAGTCATGGATCCTATGACTCCAATCCAATGACTCAGGATTTCCTCATACGCCGCAGCTGCAGTACCCTTTTCTCTCGCCTTCTTTGGCGTGCGTCCAGGAATGACGTCTCTCCCTCACTCTCATCTGAGACACCTGTTTCCCCACTACTTGGCTCTCTTTCAGCTGGCACCTGAGCCGGTGCCAGAGGGGGAGGGCTGGGAGATCTGGCTGGCTCCTCTTCCTCCTGCTCAGAGTTGCCTTCCTCCAAAGGGATAGGCTCAGAGGACGGGGCCACAACACTATCCCCCACCGCAGGGCCCTTCCCCCGGGTCTGACGGTCGGGATGGGGTCGGGACGGGAACTGTTCGTGGAAAGTCCGCACCAGGTCAGGGGCCTGAACGGCAGATGCGTCCACCCAGGTGAAATCCTCGGCCCCGTACCCTTTCCAAGCGATGAGGTATTGGAAGCGCCCCTTCAGCCAACGGGAGTCCCGAATACTGTCCACCTCATACGTCGAGGCGTCGTCCTCGTCGGCTGCGGCTGGGGGGGCAGGCGGCGGCGGGCGGCGGAGACGGCTAGTGGGAGTCTCAGGGACCAGGAGGGACCGATGAAAAACGGGGTGGAGCCGCATGGAGCGGGGTAGAGTCAACCGATAGGCCACCGGGTTGATGACCGCCTCGATGGGGAAGGGACCGATAAAGCGGTGGGCCAGTTTCCTCACCGGCTGGTCCGTGGGGAGGTGTTTCGTGGACAGCCACACCCGATCTCCAACTTCCAGCGGTGGCGTCGCCCGGCGGCCGCGATCGGCGAACCGTTTATAGTCCTCTTTCGCCCGGATCAGCTGCCGCCGCACCAGTTGCTGCACCGCCTGCAGCTCCGAGAGGAAGTCCCGGGTCTCAGGAACAGGGGAGTCCATGATGGTCAACGGAAAAAAACGTGGATGGTACCCGACGTTGGCATGGAACGGTGTCATCTGGGTGGAGGTATGTTGGGAGTTGTTAAAAGCAAACTCCGCCAGGGGAAGGTACTCGGCCCAGTTGTCCTGCTGCTGGTTGACAAAACAGCGGAGGTACTGCTCCAGTATGCCAATGACCTTCTCCGTGCCCCCGTCAGTCTCCGGGTGGTGTGATGACGACAGGCACACCTGCACCTCCAGCGCAGCCATCAGGCTTTTCCAGAAGCGGGCCGTGAACTGGGCCCCGCGATCCGAAACCACCCGGTCCGGCAGGCCGTGGAGGCGGAAGATGTGTTGCAGGAACAGGCGAGCCGTGGTACGAGCTGAGGGCAGGCCGCGGCACGGGATGAAATGTGCCATCTTCGTGAGCGCATCCACCACCACGAGGACGGTCGTGAACGTAGCGGACAGGGGCAGGTCAGTCAGGAAGTCCATGGAGATGGCTCCCCACGGTCTCTCCGGTGTCGGCAGCGGCTGGAGGAGTCCAGGAGGGGGGCCGGACGCGGCTTTGGCCTGTCGGCATGGCACACAGGACGTCACGTAGGCGTGCACGTCGTGCCGTACCCGAGGCCACCAAAAAGTCCGCGTCACTAGGTTCAAGGTCTTAAAGAAGCCGAAGTGCCCCGCCGCGGGGTTGTCATGGCACTGGTTCATGACGAGGGCTCGGAGCGGACTTGTGGGCACGTACAGCCGACCCCGGTGCCTGAGCAAGCCCTCCTCCACGGTCCATGGGGACGCGGGGCCGACGTCCGCTCTCCGCTGCTGCGACCAGTCGTCCCGTCGCTGCGCTTCCAGCACCTGAGTCCGCAGGTCCACCGGTTCCTGGACCGCGGCCAAGGAGTCCGCTGGCAGCACCGTCCGGGGGGAAAGGGAGTCCTTTGGGCAAAAGTATTCCGGCTTACGGGATAGCGCGTCCGCCCTCTGGTTGAGGTGGCTCGGAATGTATGTGACGTGGAAGTTGAACCGGGCGAAAAACAACGACCACCGGATCTGCCGCTGGTTCAAATTCCTGGCCGTGGTGAGGTGCTCCAGGTTCCGATGGTCCGTCCGCACCTCCACCTGGTGTCGGGCCCCCTCGAGGTGATGTCGCCAAGCCTCGAACGCGGCCTTGATAGCCAGCAACTCCTTTTCCCAGATGGTGTAGTTGCGCTCGGAAGGAGTGAGTTTCCGGGAGTAGTAAGCGCAGGGAAAAAGAGTGCCACCATCCACCGGAGCCTGTAGCAGCACCGCTCCAATCGCCACGTTGGACGCGTCTGTCTCAACCACGAACGGACGGTGTGGATCGGGGTGCCTCAGGACCGGCTCCGTGACAAAGGCCTGCTTGAGAACCTCGAAGGCCTGCTGCTGCGGGGGCCCCCACTGGAACGGAACCTTCTTCCGAAGGAGCTGGGTCAACGGCACGGTCAGGGTGGCAAAGCCCGGGATGAAGGTCCGGTAGTAGTTGGCGAATCCCAACAGACGCTGGACGTCCTTCACCCGACGCGGGGGTTCCCAACTGCGCAAGGCCGCCACCTTGTGTGGGTCCATCGCGATGCCCTCGGGGGTGATGATGTGCCCGAGGAACTCTATGGAAGTCTGGAAGAAGTAACATTTCTCCAACTTCGCATAGAGCTGGTGCTCCCGCAGGCGCTGCAGGACCTGGCAGACATGCTGGAGGTGACTCTCCGGGGTCCGGGAATAGATCAAAATATCATCCAGGTAGATCACCACGAACCGATCCAGCATGTCCCGGAACACGTCGTTCATCAAGTGCTGGAAGACCGCGGGGGCGTTGGTCAACCCGAACGGCATGACGGTATATTCAAAGTGTCCGTATCGGGTGCCAAATGCCGTCTTCCACTCGTCCCCCTCTCGCATCCGCACCAGGTTGTAGGCTCCCCGGAGGTCGAGCTTGGTGAAAATCGAGGCCTCCCGCAACCTCTCCATCAGCTCCGGGATCAGCGGCAGGGGATAGCGATTCCGTACCGTGATGGCATTCAAGCGCCGGTAGTCGCAACACAGGCGCAAGTCCCCCGTCTTCTTTTTCACGAAGAGGACTGGGGCCGAGAGCGGGGAGGTCGAAGGCCGGATGAACCCACGGGCCAGGTTCTTGTCCAGAAAGTCCCGTAAGGCGGCCAGCTCGGGCTCCGACATGGAGTACAGGCGTCCCGAGGGCAGGGGCGCGTTGGGCATCAAGTCCACCGCGCAGTCGTAGGGTCGGTGCGGGGGCAAGCGATCCGCCTCCTTCTCGCTGAACACGTCGGCGAAGGATGTCAGCTCCGGAGGCAAGGAGACGTTCGGGGCAGAGACGTCCTGGCCGGCACAGGTGTGGCGAAGGTGGTCGACACACTGCAGGCTGGGGAACGAGATGGCATTTCTCGACCACGCCACCTGAGGGTCGTGCGCCCGAAGCCAGGCCATCCCCAGGACCAAGGGGAAGTGCAGGTCCGCCGTCACATAAAACTGGATCGCCTCCTCATGGTTCCCAATGGCAAGGCGCAAGGGCTGAGTAGCGAAGTTGATGGGCCCCGCCACAAGTTCCCGCCCATCAATAGTTTCGACCCTCAACGGAGGGTCCACTGGAACCAAGGGAACCTTGTAATGGGCCACAAAGGCCTGGTCCATAAAGTTCGTGGTGGCCCCCGAGTCCACCAGCGCGTGCGCCTGGAGCCCCTCCGACCGGTTAGCCAACAACACCCGGGTGTTCAAAATCAGGTGCCGAGGGGGCTCACAGTCCACAGCCGCCGCCTCCGGCGGGGCATGGTCACCTGCCTGACCCAGAGTTTCCCCTAGGCCAGGCCTGACCCGTTTCCCGGCTGGTCACGCCGAGGCTCCGGAACAGGCTTGAGCGATCCACTCCGCTTCCGGGGACACGAGGCGGCGAAATGTCCAGCCTCGCCGCAATAGAGGCACAACCCCCCTTGGCGTCTCCGCATCCGCTCCTGGGCCGTCAGTTGAGGTCTGGCTGCTCCGAGCTCCATGGGCTCCTCAGCCGTCGCCACCAAACGCGGTACGGTCCGGGGCGCTGTTGGTACGAAACGCGGGGGTGCCGGCACTGTCGGTGGTTCCGGAAGAGCCCTACGGGGCCGTCGCCGTTGTAGGCGGGCATCGATGCGCAGGCATTGGGTCACCAGCGTGTCCAGGGTCTGTGGCGCCTCCACCCGAACCAGCTCGTCCTGCATCTCATCGCAGAGGCCGTCCTGGAAGGCATCCATCAGCGCCGCCTCATTCCAGGCCGAATCCTGGCCTAGCAATCGGAACTCCGCAATATAGTCCTGCAGGGGGCGCTTGCCTTGGCGGAGGTCTTTGATGCGCCTCGCTGCCGTCTGCACCCGGAGGGGGTCCTCAAACATGGTGCGCAGGTGTTGCAAAAAGCCCTGATAGTCCAGAAGCAAGGGGCTGTCTTGCAGCAACAGGGGCGTGGCCCATCGGGCGGCAGTGCCAGAGAGGGAGCTGATAATAAAAGCCACCCGAACCCGGTCATCCGGAAAATCCTCCGGCCGCATTGCCATGTACAGCTGGCACTGTCCCAAGAAGGCCGGGAACATTTCCTGCTGTCCAGAAAACTTATCTGGCATGTTCACTGGGCATCTTGGACGGGGAAGGGGAGCAGGTGGAGCTGCTACAGGAGCATTTCCCAAAGCAAGTTGTGCAGTTAGCTGTGCTACTTGCTGTTGCAGAAGTTGATTGGCCTCCAGCATCTGCTGTACCTGCTGCTGCAGCTGTTGGTCCATCGTGGGTTAACGATGGAGTTTTGGGTGACGAACAAGATGATCTGTCCCCCCCCTTCAGAGACCCACAAAAACACAGCCAGCCGAGGGTTAAGACTCACTTGGCACACTCTGCAGTTCTTATCTCAACCTTGGCAGCGATATGCACACCGTCTGCCAAGGACTTTATTGGTTTACTCAAACAAGAAAATCACCTACGTAGCTTTGCCGTTCATCCAGCTTCCAAGACTACGAGGTTGCTCCGTTTGTTTAGCTGTGCAGTTAGCTTTGTTCGTCACGAACTTCGTGACCCATTGTACTGTCTTAAATAGATATGCTTCTGGGTGTGGTCCAGTGAGTCATGGATCCTATGACTCCAATCCAATGACTCAGGATTTCCTCATACGCCGCAGCTGCAGTACCCTTTTCTCTCGCCTTCTTTGGCGTGCGTCCAGGAATGACGTCTCTCCCTCACTCTCATCTGAGACACCTGTTTCCCCACTACTTGGCTCTCTTTCAGCTGGCACCTGAGCCGGTGCCAGAGGGGGAGGGCTGGGAGATCTGGCTGGCTCCTCTTCCTCCTGCTCAGAGTTGCCTTCCTCCAAAGGGATAGGCTCAGAGGACGGGGCCACAACACCTGGAATTAAGGAGAAACTTCCTAACAGGGAAGACAATTAACCAGTGGAACTGCTTGCTACCAGAAATTGTGGGCGCTCCATCACTGGAGGTTTTTAAGAAAAGACTTGTCACTTGTCTAGAGAGTCTTCTAGTCTAGTCTAGTCTAGTCTAGTCTAGTCTAGTCACTATTCTGTTCTGTTCTATTCACTACTATTCTATTCTCTATTCTCTATTCACTATTCTATTCTATTCTCCTCTTCTCTTCTATTCAGTATTCTCCTCTCCTCTTCTCTTCTCTTCTCTTCTCTTCTCTTCTCTTCTCTTCTCTTCTCTTCTACTCTACCCTACCCTACCCTACCCTACTCTACTCTACTCGGCATCCTGCAGAAGTGTCCCAGTACAAAACCTATCATCCAAGGCCACATAGCTGGGAATAGAATAGAATAGAATTAATTAGAAGAGAAGAGAAGAGAGAAGAGAGAAGGGAAGAGAAGAGAAAAGAAAATCGGGTAGAGTAGAATAGAACAGAATAGAAAATAGAAGAGAAGAGAACAGAAATAGAATAGAATGGAATAGAATAGAATAATATATAGAATGGAGCGGGGTGGAATGGAACGGAATGCAGAATAGAATAGAAAAGAGAAGAAAAAAGAGAATAAAGAGAAGAGAAAAGAATAGAATAGAAAATAGAAGAGAGAAGAGAAAATAGGGTAGAGTACAGTAGAATAGAATATAAAATAGAAGAAAATAGAATAGAGAATAGAATAGAATTAATTAGAAGAGAATAGAAGAGAGAAGAGAAAATAGCATGGAGTAGAATAGAACAGAAGAGAAAATAGAAGAAAATAGAATAGAGAATAGAATAGAATGGGATAGAATAGAATAATATATAGAATGGAGTGGAGTGGAGTGGAACGGAATGCAGAATAGAAAATAAAATAGAAGAAAAGAGAATAAAGAGAATAGAATATAAAATAGAAGAAAATAGAATAGAGAAGAAAAAACAATAGAATAGAATTAATTAGAATAGAATAGAATAGAAAAGAAAAGAAAATAGAAGAAAATAGAATAGAAACAGAACAGAACAGAACAGAATGCCCATTGCGGGACCCTGGGACTCCATCTCCCGAGAGGCCTCGCGCCAGAGCAAGCCCCGGGGAAAGAAAATAAATAAATAAATACGCGTCTCCCGCGTCCTCTCGGGAGTTGTAGTTCTCCCGGCTTCTCCTGCCAAGCAGGAACGCCCCGCGGAGGGACTACATTTCCCGGCGTGCCTCTCTCTCCCTCTCCCGAGGAGCTCCCCCCCCATTTTTTTCCTTTTCTCCACCTTGCATTGCTGGCCGCGTGTTGCACGCTCCGCCTTTGGCTTGCAGGGCTATGGGGCGGGAAGAGGGGCGGGCGGGAGGCGGCGGCTTGCAGCGGCTCCGGCTCATTCCTTCGGCAGGCGGCGGCCGCGGAGTTGGCATCGGGGGCTCATCAGACTGGAGGCGGCCGGTAGGGACCCCCCCCTCTTCTGTTTGCAGTGGCCAAGCCTCTCCATTGCATCTTCCTGGAGTTGTTTTTTTGGGGGGGGGGGAAAGAAATGCACGCCCCCCCATCTTCCCATATGGGTGGGGGGGTGGAGGAAAGATGCCCCCTAGCGTGCAAAGGTGCATCAACCACCCCTCCCTTAATCCCCAGACAGAGACAGCAAAGGGAGCCCGCTCCCCCCCCCCCCCCAATCCCAATCCGCACTTTCTAATGCAAATATTCAAAAGCAGAGGAAATGCAATTTTTTTTTTTGGGTGGGGGAAAAGAAATGCATGCCCCCCCCATCTTCCTATATGGGGTGAGTGTGTGTGGAGGAAAGATGCCCCCCAGCGAGCAAAGGTGCATCAACCACACCTCCCCTAATCCCCAGCCAGAGACAGGAAAGGGAACCCCCCCCCCCCATAATCCCTCTCCCCACTTTCCATATTTGCAAATACTCAAAAGCAGAGGAAATGCAAAAGTTGGCCTTTGGCCAAGGAGGTTGGGGACGATGGGCGTTGGGGTGGCCCCAAACATCTGGATTGCCTCTTGGGTGGCTGGAAGAGTTTCCATGCAATTCATCAGCTTTGGGGAGAGAGGAGTGAGGGGGAGCTGTCTAGATTATAATTCCTTCTTCCTTTTAATTACAACATCGCCAATCTTTCTGCTCGGTTATGGTTGAGGTTGACCAAGATCATGCATGCACAAAGGCTGATCCGCAAATCACCTAATCCTCATTTGGGGTGTGTGAGAGGGGTGGGGGTGGAAAGGCAGAGGTTGTTGTGCAAAACTCAGCCATCTTGTACTACTTGAAGAAATGCCAGGCAAAAGGGTGCCCAAATCACAAACAAACAACCTTTTATCTATCTCCTGGCTGAGATTCAGGTGGATATCGCTCTCTTTATCATCCTTTAAAGGAAAGCAAAATCGACACGGAGGATCCCAGAAGAAGAGAACGGTGCAATTTTCATTTTTTCCCACCCCACCGATTTTTTTTCTTTCTTTCTTATTTCTCCATCTTCCTTTGATGTGAGCCTTGTGGCATTTATTCATTATTTTTTTTAAAAAAAGAAAAAATGGCTTATTACTTGGATTGGGATAAGCGGCTGTTCCGACGGAAGGAATTATGTGCAAAGAATTAATTCCTGAACCGGTTTTCCCGCATGTTTCTTCATCGCCATCGTTGATTTCAGTTGTGGGTTGGGTTGCAACGGGGTAAACTTTCCTGTGGCTAAGCAGAGAAAATGATTCGGTGAATTTTTTGCCCTGTTTTATCATCTTTCTGGCCACCGTTGTTAGTGAAGCACTGCAGTTGTTAAGTGAGAAGGACGCAAAAGGGAGATCATGTGATTTCCGAGCCATGGGCCAAGCATTTGAACTGGGGGGGGGGGATGCTGAACGGTCGTAAGTGTGAAAAAACCACTCACAAATCATTTTTTTCCCCAGTGCTGTTGTAACTTTGAATTATTTTTAAGTGAACTGTCATTAAAAGAAACCCTGTAGTTTTGAAAGTCAGCTTAGTGGTCATTTCCAACCTGGGACCCTCCAAATAATTAAGTGTGAAGCATCCACTGTCTTGAGCGCTGGTTGGGGGGGGGGGGGTGGCTCGAACAGATGGGAAAAATGAGAACATGAAGGGAAAGATAGAAAATAAATGCAAATCTGGGAAAACTCACTCCCTTCGTTCCTACCAGCTCAAATGTTTGGGCTTTGATGGTCTATCAGGTGTCTTGTTTCAAAGCTTTGTTTAAATTATATTTTATTCTAGATGGGTATTTCTCAATCATAGCTACTTCAAATTGCTTGGAATTCTGGGAGTCAAAAGTCCCACATAACTTTATTTATTTATTTATTTATTGGTTCGATTTCTATGCCGCCCTTCTCCGGAGACTCAGGGCGGCTTACAATGCGTTAAGCAATAGCCTTCATACTTTTGTATATACCTGCTTAGTAGGGCTTTTCGCCCCCCCAAGCGGTTTTCTTTTTTATACAGAGTCATCTTTTTGCCCCCACAATCCGGGTCCTCATTTTACCTACCTCGGAAGGATGGAAGGCTGAGTCAACCTTGAACCTGGTGAGATTTGAACTCACAGTAATTGCAGGCAGTTGGTGTCACTTAACACCACTTTAATCTGCTGCGCCACCAAGGTTCTTAACTTAAAAGTTGCCATCATTGATAACCGTTGATCTAGACCAGGGATGGGTAACCTTGAGTGCCCAAAGTGCGCAAATGCACATTCGTGTGCCCGAACCCCCAAAATACAATGCGAGTGCCCCCCGCACATGCACCCTACCCCCATAAATGTGTTCCCCCCCCCCCGTTCCTGTGCCCTCGGGCACCTTGCACAACATCCCTGTACATGCACAACAGAGACCCAAAGATCAGCTGGCCGGCGGGAGGCATGTATGCATGCGCAGTGAAGCTGGGAAGGGGTGACGGCTGGTGTGCGGCTCGTCATGCCACCTGTGGCCACGCATGCCACAGATTCGCCATCACGGATCTAGAATATCTTTGCAACTTTTGAAAGAGCCCAACGCCTCCTTGGCGTTATTTTAGGCTTTTTTTTTTCCCCCTTGCAAGGAGAATAAAATCACCCATGATTGATGAGTTACAAATGCTTGGATGGTTCCCTTCGAGATCAGAAAACGGGAATACCTCTTCTTCACCTCCGCACCTTTTGAGGAACCAAAAATTTGTCCACGCAAGGAGCTGCGGTCCTATTTCAACTTCCTTGAGAAATCCCTGTGTGATCCTCTCGGCTTGACCATGGATAGGTCACACCAAAGCAAATTTTTTTTTTTTTTAAATTTGATTTATATGCCGCCCTTCTCCAGAGACTCAGGGCGGCTTACAATGCGTTAAGCAATAGCCTTCATACTTTTGTATATTTTATACAGTCAGTTTATTGCCCCCACAAACTGGGTCCTCAATTGACCTGCCTTAGAAAGGATGGAAGGCTGAGTCAACCTTGAGCCTGGTGAGATTCGAACTTGCTAATTGCAGCAAAAGAATTGGCATGTTTCTCCTTCCATCCTCCAAACTGGAGTGTGGATCTTTTTGTCCTCAAGACGGGACAATCACACTAAGGTCCACCCTTGGGAATGGCCAGAAAGCCATGGTTTGCCTCATAGAAAGCCATTTCTTGGATCTTACAATTTTCAGGATGGAGCCTCCATGGATAGGGGTGCTGTACCTTTAAAAAAGGATGCGGTGGCTCAGTGACTAAGACACCGAGCTTGTCGATCAAAAGGTCGGCAGTTCGGCGGTTCGAATCCCTAGTGCCGCGTAACGGGGTGAGCTCCCGTTCCTTGTCCCAGCTTCTGCCAACCTAGCAGTTCGAAAGCAAGTAAAAAATGCAAGTAGAAAAATAGGAACCACCTTTGATAGGAAGGGAACAGTGTTCCGTGCGCCTTTGGCGTTGAGTCATGCCGGCCATATGACCACGGAGACGTCTTCGGACAGCGCTGGCTCTTCGGCTTTGAAACGGAGATGAGCCCCGCCCTCTAGAGTCGGGAATGACTAGCACATAGGTGCGAGGGGAACCTTTACCTTTTACCTCTAAAACCCAGTTTATGGCAAGGGATAACAAGCCATAGGCACAAAAATTAACAGAATAGCTTGAGTCCCTCTTCTTTTGGGCAACCCCTGAGATATTGGAAGACTGCTATCCCGTCTCCCCTACTTTTTCTCTTCATCAAACTAGACATTTTTAGACATCTTCGTATGTTTTAGTCTCCAGTCCCCTCATCCTCTTTGTTGCTCTTCTCTGCACTCTTTCTAGAATCTCCACATCCTTTTATTTTATAACGTAGTGACCAAAACTAGATGCAGTATTCCCAAGTATGAATTCCAAGGCATTATTATAAAGTGGTATTAACCCTTCACATGATCTTGATTTTGTCCCTCTGTTAGTTTTCTATTTTTCGCTCAGTTTAAAAAATCCCACTGATTTCTGAATGCTGGTGAAAATACCAGGGAGGTTGTTGTTATTATTATTATTATTATTATTATTGCTTAAAGAAAAACTACAGTTTTGCTTTTTCTGTCTCCGTTCCACAATGGAAAACTGAGCAGGGAGCGGTTTTGAATTCTGACTCACTGCAGCCAGGGGCTTGGCTGGCAAGACTGTTATGTGGTATGTGAGTGGATTGTGCTTTTTGGCTAGGTTTGGGTGCCTGTGTGTGTATACAAGAAAGGCAGGGCGGCCTTCTTCCTTTCACGGAAGTTGTCTCTTTCAAAGAAGTGCATGGAAAGGCCCTTGCTAAACTTTCCACTGGCCAACACAAGCCACAAACAATTCAAATCTCTTAAGGGAAGGGAGACCTGGATTTCTAACAATCGACTTCCTTTAAAAAAAAAAAAACTGCCCAAATTGAAGAGAAAACAGCCCAGAAAAGGAAACTCCCCCCCCCCACCCACCCAAAATCCCTTGTGGAAAAAAAGATCAAAAGATATGAGATTTAGTTTGGGTGGAGGGAAAAAATAAAAATCGCTAACTTAAGTGTGCCATGCTTGCTTCCATTTTTTTCCTTTTTTAAGAAGGAGTGGGGGGAAAAAAGAGAGGATTTTCTCAAAATTTGGCCTCTTTCCCAGCTCTTGGTTTTTCCAGAAAGCTGAAAAGGAAGGAAGAGCCATTTTAATTCCGTAAGAAGTGATTTTAAAAGCCTCGCGCCCTATTTTAGAGGAATTGTGCCCTCTGGGTTGAGATCCCATCACTCCCAAATCTAGTACTTTTGCCTTTTCAGTTGTTGCTGCTGTCTGATTGTTCATAGGCCCTTTAAGGGTTCTCCTTAGTTTTCTGGGTTTTTTTATTATTATTATTACAGATAGAAATAGAAAAACAGAGTTGGAAGGGACCTTGGAGGTCTTCTAGTCCAACCCCCTGCTTAGGCAGGAAACCTTACACCATTTCAGACCAATGGTTATCCAACATCTTCTTAAAAACTTCCAGCGTGGGAACATTCACAACTTCTAGTGGCAAGGTGTTCCACTGATTAATTGTTCTAACTGTCAGGAAATTTATCCTTAGTTCTAGGTTGCTTCTCTCCTTGATTGCTTCTTGTCCTCAGGTGCTTTGGAGAAGAGCTTGACTCCCTCTTCTTTGGGGCAGCCCCTGAGATATTGAAAGACTGCTATCCTGTCTCCCCTAGTCCTTCTCTTCACCAAACTAGACATATCCAGTTCCTGCAACTGTTCTTCGTATGTTTTAGCCTCCAGCCCCCTCATCCTCTTGGTTGCTCTTCTCCGCACTCTTTCTACAGTCTCCACATCTTTTTTATATCGTGGCGACCAAAATTGAATGCAATCTTCCAAGTGTGGCCTTACCAAGGCCTTATAAATTGGCAGTAGGACCACAACTGAACCTTAAGCTTTCTGTGTGTAAGCGAGGCATTTGTTAAGTGAGTTTTACGACCCCTGTAAAACTTACCACCGTTGTTAAGTGACTCAATCGCTGCAGTTCACTTCGTCGTACGATTGTTAAGTGAATTTGGCTTCCCAGACGAGACTTTGCTTGTCAGGAGGTCACAAAAGGGGATCCCATGACCCCCGGGACACTGCGACCGTCATAAATACGAATCCAATGCCAAGCATCCGAATTTTCATCATGGTGATCATGCAGATGCTGCAAACTTAAGAAGCTTAAGAAGAAACGATTGTAGGGGCTGGAATCCTCTTTTTTCCCCCCAGTGCCGTTGTCATTTTAAAACGTTCGTTGCTAAACGAACGGTCGTAAGACAAGGATTACCACCTGTAATCCTTTTCAATGATTTGAAGGAACTGCAACCTGTGGATCTGAGTTAAGATCAGAGGATTCTGAACTTGGGTAGCTTGGTTGAGGGAGAGTGATTCTAGTGGATATGGAGAGCCAGAGCTTCCCTTTTTCCTCCCTGTGGAGTTTTGCAAGAATTTGCCCAACAAACAGAGCTTTTAGGTTAAGTCTACAGCAGGCCACCTGAAGTTCTCCAGATGTTTTGGAGATACTGGTTCTACGTTCACCTCACCGTCCATGATGCTGATAGAGGAGCTGAAATCTTGTCGTCCTGGACAAGGCAGCATCTTAAAAAGGAGGGACTGGTGCTTAAAATCCCAATTTTCTTTGAGAAAAGTCCTTGGCATTTCCAAGAACACATGACCCCAGCCTTCCTTGAACAGATAGAAGGAGGAAGGACTCTTCTACGGGGCCTTGAGTAACTTACAACCAGGATTAAAAAAAGAGGAACTTTTCTGTTGGGTTTTTGAACCCAAGATGCTCAAGGTCATCTGAATGAAAGGTTAATAACGTCCTTCTTGCTTAAATCTAAAACGAGATGTATCTTCAGGCAGAGTGTTTGTTGACAGGCTAAAAAAAAAGCTACTTTCTAAAATAACTGAGTTAGCTGATCAACAAACAAGTTGCCTTGAGATTGATTTTTTTCTTCCCGCACCAAAATGGGTGATTTGTTGAATTAACCCCAGCAAGGAAAGCAAAAAATCATATCCATTCAGCTGCTTTTTTTTGTGGCTGGGGAAGGTAAGTAGATGAGAATTAAGATGGTTGCAGCTGATATATTACTGAGCTCACAAGAGGGAAAAAAAATAGTGCAAGCAGCTTGTTTTTGATGGAATCATCTCTCCTTTTAATGACCCCCATAATAATCCCTTCCAGGGTGGCGTTTGGGCAACTGAACAGAGCTGAGTGTTTTGCTGGCCGGATGCCTTTCCTGTCAACAATGAGGAGTTATATTCAGCAGATATATTCTCAATGTGCCCAGAGAGAAAAATATCTGCCTCTACCTAGGATCGAACTCATAGCTTCCTGATTGTGAGGCAAGAGCTTCACCTGTAGGCCACTCCCCTGCCCTTGTTTTTTGGTGTGTTTTTTTTTAATGGAATATGGGCCATTAACCCAAGACTCTTTAACAACTCCAGAGATCTGTTTTCTCCAGGAGGAACAATCTCTTCAGATAGTCTTCAGGATGCACTATTGTCATTGTGTTAGAACAATCAATCAGTGGAACGCCTTGCCTATAGAAATTGTGGGTGCTCCGTCCCTGGAGGTTTTCAAGAACCCAACCATTTCTCTGTAGGGACAGGGGTCTCCAACCTTGGCAACTTTTAAGACTTGTGGACTTCAACTTCCAGAATTTCCTCAGCCAGCTTTAACTCTGGGAGTTGAAGTCGACAGATCTGAGAGTTCAACTCTGGGAGTTGAAGTTGGCAAATCTGAAAGTTCAACTCTGGGAGTTGAAGTCCACAAATCTGGGTTCAACTCTGGGAGTTGAAATCTGCAAATCTGAGAGTTCAACTCTCGGAGTTGAAGTCCACAAGTCTTTAAAGTTGCCAAAGTTGGAGACCCCTGGTGTAGTGTCTCCCGCATGAGTAGCCAATTGGAGTAGAAGATCTCCAAGTGTCCCTTCCAACTCTTTTATTCTGTTATCAAGTCCATCCATTTAACGCTAGCCATTTTCTTCTTCTTTTTCCTTCCACGTTTCCCCGGCATTAGGCACTTCTGAACCGAATCTTTGCATAACCTGGCTAAAATAAAATCATTTGAACTTAAGTCATTTTGTATCTTGAGTGACCTTGGTTCATAAATGGAGAGAACATGGCCAGAACGTGGAACATTCTATTTACAAAGCTAGAAGGTTGAGTCAACCAACGAAGTTAGGGATTAGATTAGTTCATTCCTGGATGGATGGATGGATGGATGGATGGATGGATGGATGGATGGATATACTTTGGGCTTGGTCTACATTTTGAATGTTGGAACTGGTTGTGGCTGGTTGAGTTGTCTCTGATGGAGATTGTGCAACCCCGGGAAGAGATTTCATCACCAACGTCTAGTTAGAACGTCTAGTTGGTCTGTTGCAACCAAACAGACAGAATTAACGCAGGGAAGAGCTTCCTTGAAATCAGACACCCCAGAAAGAGCTAAAATTGCCATGTTTTCGCCTTTGCAGCTCTGGAGGTGCGAGATTTTCGCTTAAAAAAATAAATAAATAAAGAACCCCACTGGGCTTCCATTCTGCAAAACTTCATTGTTTCTGGTTGTGAAAGGAGAAGCCAAGGCATCTGACTTGAGCTGTTAGCGAGGATGAAATATTGATGTGACAGTAAAGTGATTTGTAGGTACATTTTGTGTTGTTTTTTTTTTTAAAAAAAACCCTGGCCGGCGATGAAGAGAACAGGTTTCATTTTAAAGAGGGATAAAACATTAAAAAAAAACCCAAAACACTGTCGTTTTTGGTTTTTTTGCACTATTATCCATTTCTTTTTATTCTTTTATTCTTATTACACTTCTGCTTCAGTCTTCTTGCAACCAGCCTGCCTTCCATTGAGGATCTGTATTACAGGGAGTCCTCGGCTTAACGACCGCAATAGAGGCCTACGTTTCTGTTGCTAAGTGAAACATTCGTTAAAGTGAGTTTTGCTGCATTTTACGACCTTCCTTGCAGCTGCGAAGTTAGCAACCCGGTGGTTAAGTGAAGCTGACTTCTCTGTTGACTTGACTTGTCACACGATCCCGGAGGAGGGGGAGGGTGGGGAGATGTTGCATCCGTCATAAATACGAACCAGTTGCCAAGCGTCCGAATTTCAACTGGAGGGGACGCTGCAACGGTCGTTAAGTGTGAAAAACAGTCGTAAGTCACTTCCTTCGGGGAACGTCGTAGCTTCGGTCAGTCATTAAATGTACTGTTGTAAGTCGAGGATAAACCAGGAAGGGGGCTGAGAGAATAATCTACAGACCTCTCACATCCTGGACATAATCTATTTCGACTCCTTCCCGCTATAAAGCATTGCAGGACAAAATAACCAGACATCAATATTATTTTTCCCCCCTGCCATCACTCTGCTAAACACTTAATTCTCACGGCATTGTCTCATTTCTCTCTTTTTTTTCTTCTTCTCATCTATCCTACTATCTTCTATGAGTTTCTTACGATTTATCAATTGTTTGTAATTTAACGATCAATGATGGTAACTGTGAGCTGCCAGCTCAGCTCCACCGTAAGCCATCGCGGGCCTACGACTTGCTCTTGATATGCGCTGGAGACCAATTACTGGTGGGTCCAATCGCCCCTCGGCCAGTAAAGAATTTCTTAATTTACACTTTTATTTTCTTTACGATCGGAACTGCAATTCTGGAAGGTGCAGAATATTCTTTCTTTGCGCCCTGTTGCCAGCTAGGGTTAGAATAAAAAAAAATATGCCGGTCGAATTTGCTCCTGTTTGCAAATTCACGCGCGGAAGAGGAACTCGGTGAAATAAAGACCGAGTGGAAGGATGCGAAACATCTCGGCGATTGTGCTTTTCTGGGAACTTGTCTCTGTTGCCATAGTAACGGACCGCCTGGATCACTTGGGAGCATCTAAGGATGGGATCAGCCTTCGAATAGATGCTCTCTTTGATTTCCAGGCCCTCCTCAGCATGAATCCCCAGGAGAGCCCAGAAGGAGAAGCAGCAGCGAAAGGCGTGTTGGGAGATCGTGGTCGGGTGTGTGTGTGTGTGTGTGTGTGTGTGTGTCCTTGCACAAACATTTGCAAACTACAATTGCAGAATCTTGATAGAATCAAGATCCCGTGAAGTGTTAATGCCGCTTTATAAGGCCTTGGTAAGATTGCCCTTGGAATATTGCATCCAGTTTTGGTTGCCGCAATATAAAAAAAGATGTTTTGAGACGCTAGAAAAGAGTGCAGAGAAGACCCACAAAAGTGATTAAGGGACTGGAGGCTAAAACATACGAAGAACGGCTGCAGGAACTGGGTATGTCTAGTTTGATGAAGAGAAGGACTAGGGGAGACATGATAGCAGTCTTCCAATATTTCAGGGGCTGCCCAAAGAAGAGGGAGTCAAGCTCTTCTCCAAAGCACCTGAAGGCAGGAGGAGAAGCAATCAAGGAGAGAAGCAACCTAGAACTAAGCTGGTTAAGGAATTCTGGGAGTTGAAGTCCACCCATCTTAAACCCTGCTGGCTGGGGAATTCTGGGAGTTGAAGTCCACCCATCTTAAAGAAAGCTGGCTGGGTGATTCTGGGAGTTGAAGTCCACCCATTTTAAAGAAAGCTGTCTGGGGAATTCTGGGAGTTGAAGTCCACCCAGCTTAAAGCATGCTGGCTGGGGAATTCTGGGAGTTATCCGTGAGAGGTGGTTATCTATCTCCATTCTTAAAAAAAATAAATCAGAATTGGAAAACTCACAGCCTACATGGGTAGACTCTTATGCAGAACTTCCCATAATCTAAGGACCTGCAATACCTGTTCCTTATATCTCTTGGGTATATTTGCGTATATGTGTACGTACTCTGGATCCATGGAAATAGATAAGAGAGGGATTGATAGATAAGATAAATAGATAAGATAAATAAGAGATAGGTAAGAGAGATAGATATAGGTAGATGATTGATTGATAGATAGAGATAGAGATAGATTAATAAATAAACATGATAGATATAGAGTAGGATAGGATAGGATAGATCAGGGGTCTTCAAACTTAACAGCTTTAAGACTTGTGGACTTCAACTCCCAGAATTCCTCCTCCAGTCATGTTAGCTCAGGAATTCTGGGAGTTGAAGTCCACAATTCTTAAAGCTGTCAAGTTTGAAGACCCTTGGGATAGATAGATAGATAGATAGATAGATAGATAGATAGATAGATAGATAGATAGATAGATAGATAGAACTTTTTAACTCCAGGACCTTGCTATATAAATATCACTTTAATTGGTTTTTCAGGAGTCCAGAAAATTGAACTGAAATACTGCATTGTGGAAAGAAAATCAATAAAGTACACTTATTATGGTCTGCTTTGCGCTCTCGGTGGTTCAGCACAAAATAGTTTTTTTTTTTATTTTTATCAAAAATGCTTGTCAATGTTTTGAGACGGCTCGGATCCCCACCATGTTAAATATCAACATTCTTTACATTGTTTTAAGACGTTGCATAGTCACAAAAGAAAACCCCAGAAGACATTTCCAGCAAGCTCAAACAACCACATGTGTATTATATAAATTGTGGGTTTTGGGGGGGGGGGTGGTGGCGCAGGAGGCAGAAATGACGACGTTGAAATGTCTTTCTTTGGCAAACCAAGGATTCATGTTTGGAAATGGAAAATGTTTAGACGTGGAAAATAATATCACGGTGGAAGGATTTCTGAGGACGCGAAGCATTTTTGTCTGTTTTTTTAGTCTGATTTTTCTGAACTGTGTTTTGCCTTAATGATAAAAGAAAAAAAGAGACCAGTGTACCAGGGGTGAGTTCTACTTACCTTTACTACCGATTCGCAATGGGGGCTTTGTTTCTGTGTATGCGTAGAAGCTTCTATGCACGCGCAGGTCGCCAATGATTATTAAGGTGATTATTATCGCCATGCACTTGAATTTTGATCGCGCGACCGCAGGGACGCCTGCCAGGGTGACCCTAAGTGTGGGAAAATTAGCGTCCTAAGTTGCTTTTTTTCAGTGCCGTCGCCACTTTGAATGGTCACTCAACGAACTGTAAGTCGAGGAGTGCCTGGATGTGTATTGGGGGATGCTGCTCATCCTTTTTTCTTTCTTTTTTCCCCCTTTCTTTCTTGACCGTACCAGGAGGAGATGCCATGGTGGTAACCAAGCCGGGTCCTGTTCAGATCGTCCTGGTCCACAAAGAAGAACATTCCTTTGAGTTGGACGAGAAGGCATTGAGCCAAGTCCTGCTGCAAGATGCCATCCGTGACCTTGACGTGGTGGTCGTGTCTGTGGCGGGTGCTTTCCGCAAGGGCAAGTCTTTCCTGCTGGATTTCCTCCTGCGTTACCTGTACATGCAGGTAAGGTCGGCTTCCCCGTTGCGTGCAGGAGCAGTGCCGTATTTCGGCCATCTTGGAAGGATGATCATTATGTATTGTATTTTTCGGAGTAGTCACCCTAAAAGAGGGTGGAAATTTGGGTGCGTCTTATATACCGAATGTAGCCAAGAACGCGAGGCATGGAGGCCGCGATGGTCTGTGGCAATCCCTGCAGCCTGGAACAGCTGATTGGGGATATTCCGGGAGGCTGATCCACCCGCCAATCAGCTGCTCTGCTGAAGCTGACTTGGCTGTTTGCTATTTGCTGCAAGGACCTGTCAGAATTTGCAGCAGTCATCGCATCCAGAAAGCATGCACAAGTAACTGATTCAGCAGAGTTCAATAACTTCTCTTTATATATAATATAACACAGTAAGCAAATATACAATACCAGAAGCAAGTTTTCCAACGTGGTAGTAAATACAAGCAAAACACAAGCAGAGGAGAGGAGTTTCATTTTTGAGCAGCACACTAGTTTAGAGCTCAGCACAGATTCAGAGCTGCAGAGCTCTGTCTGCTGTGCTCCTTGCTGTCTCCTTCCTTGTGGCTCACACAGCAAATACTGTTTCAGTTTCCAAACAGCCCTCAACTCTCTCACACACTGACAGGACGCTAGCCAGATGAATATCGATGATGCTGGTAGGCAGAGGCAGATTTTTTTTTTCTTATTTTCCTTCCCAAAAACTAAGGTGTGTCTTATACTCCGGAGCGTCTTATACTCCGAAAAATACAGCATCTTTGGTTCCCTCATCTTCCAAGGGCGATGGCATCCATGTTTTCCCTTTGTGTGTTGTTTAGTTGTTGCACCTGTGCATGCAGTAAATTTGGGATTCGAGGAAGTTTCTTAAGAGAACCAGGAAGCAGTCTCTGTCCTAAAGAATTTACAATCTTTTTTATCTCCCCTTTAACTTTAGGTATCTTGAGAGAATCTAGATTTTTGCATGAAATACTTATCTCTCGGTTTGTTCTTGGTTAACTGTCAGAATGGCTAGCCTGGATTTGAATCCCAGAAGGGTATATGGCTAGCTGATGAGAGCTAAATAGCTTGCAATAGATCTGTGCTAGTCTCCCTTTATTTCTTTGTTGGTAAATATAAATTCAACACAAAAGTTAACTGACAGTGTTTTCCCAACCGTGGCAGCTTTACAATGAGTGGACTTCAATTCCCAGAATTCCTTAGCCAGGAATTCTGGGAGTTGAAGCCCACCCATCTTAAAGCATGCTGGCTGGGGGAATTCTGGGAGTTGAAGTCCTCACACCTTAAAAGTTTGCCAAGGTTGGGAAACACCTAGAGAGAAAGAATCAATTGTGTTTGACTCTCGCTGCTGTTGTCTATTTTCTGCAACTCAGCAAAGAGGAGCCGCTTTCCAGTTAGGAAATGCGAATTAGCAAGCCGTGGCTTGTCGCTGTTCCTTCGCAATCACTTTAGACCACGGTGGGGAAGGTTGCATAAGAGCTTTCGGTTAATACAAAGCTGCTATTTTGCTCCCATGGCTAATAGTTTGAACTCGGGGATCAGAGACTGGAAATCCAAATCTTATTTTTTTTTCCTTTTTCTTTCTGAGCCTGCCTCTTGCAGCCATGCTTTCCCAGAGGGGGACACATACAAATCGTATTTTTTATCACCCCTAGATTTCTGCCAAGTAAGTTGGTCATTTGACTGGAAGTTCTAGTGAGTCTCCTCTCCTCTCCATTCCCTCCCTCCCCCACAAATCTTATTTTCATCCCATGCAGGGGTCTGCAACCTTAAACACTCAAAAGAACCAGCTTCCCACAGAAAAGAAAACACGGGGAGCCACAAAACCTGGGTGGGCGTGGCCAACTCAACGTCACTGCTGCCCAGTCACATGACCTGCCCCAGCCATGCTTACCTAGGTTTTGTGGCTCTGGGTGTTTTCTGTGCGAAATGGGTCTCTTCTGTTTTTCTCTTTCCCTCTCCTTTCCTCCCTCCCTCCCTCCCTCTCTTTTGTTTCCTTCTTTTCTCTCTCATTCTCTCCTTCGAGCTTTCCCTCATTTCTCTCTCCCTCTCTCTCTCGTTTCTCTTTTTTTCCTCTCTCTCATACTCTTCCTCCATCATTTTCTCATTTCTTTCTCTTTTTCTCCCCTTTTCTCTCTCTCATTTCTCTCTCCCTCTCTCTCTCCCTTCTCTCACTCGTTTCTCTTTTTTTCCTCTCTCTCATATTCTCCCTCCATCATTTTCTCATTTCTTTCTCTTTTTCTCCCCTTTTCTCTCTCATTTCTCTCTCCCTCTCTCTCTCCCTTCTCTCACTCGTTTCTCTTTTTTCCTCTCTCTCATACTCTCCCTCCATCATTTTCTCATTTCTTTCTTTTTCTCCCCTTTTCTCTCTCTCATTTCTTTCTCTCTCTCTCTCTCTCTCTCTCTCCCCCTTCTCTCACTCGTTTCTCTATTTTTCCCCTCTCATACTCTCCCTCATTTTCTAATTTCTTTCTCTTTTTCTCCCCTTTTCTCTCTCTCATTTCTCTCTCTCTCCCCCTTTCATTTGTTTTTCTCTTTTTCTGTTCGGCTGGGCGCTGCGGGCCTGTCCCCCTTTCCATCATCCTCTCCTCCCGGATCCCATTCCCACTCCACCGGCCCTCGTGTTAGCGAGGCTGGCATCGGTTGTGGCCGGGTCGAGCTAGTGTCTCGGGGCGGACATGTTATGCATTTCCCCAAGCGACCAAGGCACGCCCAGCTTCTTCCGCCCAATAAGGGCCGGAAGAAGCTCCAGCAAGAGTGAGGAGCTGGAGTGGAGTCCTGGCTATTTCTTCATCCCCCCGCCGTCGCTTTATGGCGGAGGCACCGGGAGGGGAGGGCAAGGGGCGGAGCCAGCCAGTGATGGGAGAGGGAGCCGCAGCAGAGGGCTCCAGAGCCGTAGGTTGCCGACACCCGTCCTATGGGTTCCTGAAAAAAGTTTAAACTTTTTTTATTTTTCTAAAAAAGAAGATTTTTCTCCACCTCCAAGATAAAAATCTATCTCAGAGAAGAGAAAAATCTCCCCTTAGACCCAACAGGTTTTGGGATGCCTCAGATTTCAGCGCTACGCTGACCTGGAACGATGGGAGTTGTAGTCCCTTTGGTCTGGGAAAGTCCTACTTGAGGAAAACAAGCCGGAGGCGCCATAATACGGGGCAAATTTTGGTCCTATGATCCTCAGGAAGGTTTTGGAGGCCTCATTCCGACGCTGTGGTGTTTATTTATTTTTTTCTATAGAAAGAAGACAGCAAAGATGATTGGCTGGGGGTGGAACATGAGCCCTTGACGGGCTTTTCGTGGCGGGGGGGCTCCGACCCCGAGACCACCGGCATTCAAATCTGGAGCGAAGTTTTTATCGTGATGAAGCCCAGCGGGAAGAAGGTGAAAGCAGGAACGGCTACGGAGGGAAAGGAAACCGCCAGCTTTCAGTAATAGATCTGAGTTTTTCAGGGTAGTAGGCCTAAAACCAGCACCTTTGTCTCCCCTGGACAAAACAGAATCGCAAGAGTTGGGAGGGACCTTGGAGGTCCTCTAGTCTCACACCCACACCCCCCCCCCCACTCAAACAGGAGACCCTTATGCCATTTCAGACAGATGGTTGTGTCCAATCTCTTCTTAAAAACATCCAGTGATGAAGCACTCACAACTTCTGGTGGCAAGCCGTTCCACTGATAAATTGTTCTCACTGTCAGGAAATCCATCCTTAGTTCTAGGTTGCTTCTCTCCTTGATTATCCATGGCTTCTTGTCGTGCCCTCAAGGGCTTTGGAGAATAGCTTGACTCCCTCTTCTTTGGGGCAGCCCCTGAGACATTGGAAGACTTTTTGAGATCCTCCCATCATTTTTAAAAATGGGGATTTGAAAACAAAACGTTTTAAAAGGACAGTCTTCTGTTAATGAAAAGTCATTTCCTCTGGATGAGGGAAAACGAAAAGCCTTGGCTAGGTTTATTTTATACATTTGACCTCAGGAAGGACATTTAGGGGGTTTTTCCCGCCTCTGGTGGAGGAGCCCCTTACTCAGGGCTGGGCTTCAAAAATTTTAGCGAGGGGTTCTCTGTCCATTTGCTGGGTGGGTGTGGCTATGGTGGGCGTGGCCTAGTCGGCCTCCTGCACCATAGCGGGGGGCGGGCTGTTTTTGCCCTCCCTGGGCTCCTGAGGCTTTTCTCGAGCCTCCGGGAGGATGAAAACGGCCTTCCCAGGCTCCGGAGGTTCTCCAGAGGCCAACCTTCCCGAACTTCTGGTGGGCCCGTTTTTTGCCCTCCCTGAGCCTCTGTAGGCTCACCTTGCACTTACCTGCATTCAAAACAGGCCCCATGGGGACTCCTGGGAGGGGCGGAGTGGGGTGGGCAGGGCCAGCCAGGAGTGGGATTTGGGGGTTCTCCGAACTGCACAGAATCTTAGCTAGAGGTTCTCCCGAACCCCCAGCAGCCCAACCCTGCCCTTACTCAGCTAGTTCTGTAAATCGACCGATTGGCCCAAGCTGTTGAGGCCACGTGATGACCAATTCAGGATTCGAACCTTCACCTTGAAAATTTAAAGGCTTGTAATTCCAACAATACATGGTAAATATTCCAAGAATTTGCCTCTTGCCTTGCAGGTCGCCGTTGTGCTGATGGACACCCAGGGGGCCTTTGACAGCCAGTCCACCGTCAAAGATTGCGCCACCATCTTTGCCCTCAGCACCATGACCAGCTCCGTTCAGGTGAGCTGCCAGCCGTTCACCTGTTAGAAAGTCCCACTGTTTGCAGCTGGCCATGATTGGCAAGTGAGGACGACTAGCATAGGGAACCCACGAGTGCAGGAAGTTAGCTGGAGGTCTTGATGCATCAGGAGACTCAAATGCCTGCCTGCCTGCCTGTCTTCATCCATCACCTGTTGCTATATCGGTCTATCTGTGTTACCTCTTTATCTATCTGTCTGTCTGTCTATCTATCTCTATCTAATCTCTATCTATCTCTATCTAATATCTGTCTGTCTGTCTGTCTGTCTGTCTGTCTATCTATCTATCTATCTATCTATCTATCTATCTATCTATCTATCTATCATCTCATCTGTCTGTCCATCCATCCATCCATCTATCATCTCTCCTGTCTGTCTGTCTATCTAATCTCTATCTATCTATCTATCTATCTATCTATCTATCTATCTATCTATCTATCTATCTACCTATCATCTCATCTGTCTGTCTATCCATTCATCCACCCATCCATCCATCCATCTATCATTCCTGTCTGTTTCTATCTAATCTCTCTCTCTCTCTAATCTCTATCTATCTCTATCTAATATCTATCTATCTATCTATCTATCTATCTATCTATCTATCTATCTATCTATCTATCTATCTATCATCTCATCTGTCTGTCCATCCATCCATCCATCCATCCATCCATCCATCCATCCATCCATCATCACTCCTGTCTGTTTCTATCTAATCTCTCTCTCTCTCTCTAATCTCTATCTATTTCTCTCTATCTAATATCTATCTATCTATCTATCTATCTATCTATCTATCTATCTATCTATCTATCTATCTATCTATCTATCTCTGTCTATCTATCTATCTATCTATCTATCTATCTATCTATCTATCTATCTATCTATCTATCTATCATCTCATCTGTCTGTCTATCCATCCATCCATCCACCATCCATCCATCCATCTATCATCTCTCCTTTCCGTCTGTCTGTCTATCTAATATCTATCTATCTATCTATCTATCTATCTATCTATCTATCTATCTATCTATCTATCTATCTATCATCTCTCCTGTCTGTCTATAATAACACTCTCTCTCCCTCCCTCCTTCCCTCCACCCTCCCCTCTCTGAAGCAATCTAATTCTTTCCATCCATCCAACCATTTTATATATGTCCCATCTCACAGACATGATCTGGACAGCTTGCAAGATTAAAACAAAATGCCTTAAACCCCAAATGATTTATAACCACAATTAAGGCTAGAACTTTAAATCGCTAAGTAATGTGGTTGTTAAGCAAGTTGTGCCCAATTTTGTGGCCTTTTTACGCTGCGGTTGCTAAGCAAATAATTAATTGTGTACACCATTCCCTTTCCTTCCCAGATTTACAACCTCTCCCAAAACATCCAAGAAGATGACCTCCAGCAGCTGCAGGTAGGCAGGATCTCCCATTATATGTGTGATCTTTTCATGCAGCTAGCCCTCAGTCATCATCATCAGTCATCACGGGCAACTGAATGGAGCTGAGTATTTACTGGCCGGATGCCTTTCCTGTCGCCAATACAGAGTTTTTTTTATAGCTGATATATTCTCAGAGTGCCCAGAGAGAGAAATATCTGCCTCTACCTCGGATCGAACTCAGAGCCTCTTGATTGTGAGGTCAGGGCTCCACCTCTAGGCCACTCCATGCAACTGGCCCTCAGTGTTGTTCTCTTTCTCTTTGTGCAGCTCTTTACCGAATACGGGCGTCTGGCCATGGACGAAATTTTTCTCAAGCCATTCCAGGTATGCATTCGGTCAATCAGGAGTGGGGGGGAAGGGAGTCTGCCTGGACAATCTCGGGCTCCATTTATAATTCACCTGCGGAACTCATAGCCACAGGGGGAAAAAATGAAAACTTTGAATCCAGGCAAAAATTCTGAATCTGAAAAGTTTTACGTTTGCTGTGCTCCGATTCGGGTTAGAAAGTCTCGGTCCCATGTCTTGGTTCAAAACAGGTGTTAACAAGTCCTTATAAAGCTGTATAAACACACTGTGGCAGCCACTCCAATATTGGAACCCTGCTATCATGTCGTCCGCCCCCCACCCCGGTCCTTCTTTTGATCAAACTTCATATTCATGCAACCGCACTTCATATGTTTAAGCCTCCGGATCCTTCCTCACCACATAACCCTGGCACTTAACATGACTTCTTTGCAGAAAAGGGAGGTTTCTGGCCACAGCTGGCAGCAGGGGGTGCCAGCTGGGGGTGCAGTACCGTGGTGGGATTCAAATTTTTGTTTACTACCGATTCTATGGGCGTGACTTGGTGGGCGTGGTGTGGCTTGGTGGGCGTGGCAGGGGAAGGGAGGAAATGGGGAGGATACTGTAAAATCTCCACTCCCACCCCACTCCAGGGGAAGGATACTGCAAAATCCCCATTTCCTCCCGATCGGCTGGGACTCCGGAGGCAGAGAATAGATGGGGGCGGGGCCAGTCAGAGGTGGTATCTACCGGTTCTCCGAACTACTCAAAATGTCCGCCACTGGTTCTCCAGAATCTGCGGAAACCCACCTCTGGTGCAGAGGTTGTAATCTGAGCTTTTTCTCTTTAACGCAGACGCTGATGTTCCTGGTGCGAGATTGGAGTTTTCCGTACGAGTATAACTACGGCTTGGACGGAGGCATGAATTTCCTCGATAAACGTCTGGAGGTAAAACAAAATAAAATAAAATAAAATAAAATAAAATAAAATAAAATAAAATAAAATAAAATAAAAACGCCAGAAATTCCGTGGTCGTGCTCGTCAGTGTTGGGTTTTCTTGGACCTGTTTTTGAATCCTCCTCTCTTTCGTGCCACCAGGTAAAATCTCACCAGCACGAAGAGATTCAGAACGTTCGCAAACATATCCATTCCTGCTTTACCAACGTCAACTGTTTCCTCTTACCTCATCCGGGACTCAAAGTGGCTACCAGCCCGAATTTCGATGGCCGTCTGAACGGTAAGCCCTGGAATCTCTGAAGGACCTGGGTCTGGGCGTGAAAAAGATCCCACGTCCCAAAACTTGGCTTTGTGTCAGTGGTGAAATCCTCCGCCAGTTGCCACCGGTTTGCTGCGTGCGCAGTGCACACCAAATTCACACTTTTGAATTTCCTCCTCTTTTTCTTTTTTTTTAAAAAACATTTTAAAGCATTTTTAACTACTGGTTCCGAAGAACCGGTAGTAAAAATATGCTTAAAAAGTTAAAAAAAAAAAAGTTACGAAAATCAGCTGAGCGTTACACGGCACTAGGGATTCGAACCGCCGAACTGCTGAATTTTCGATCGACAAGCTCAGCATCTTAACCACTGCGTCCCTCCCCTTTACAACCTGATAAACTAGGAAGGGTCTCTTTTCATCCTCTTTCCCCACCCATTATTCAGCTGAGGGCTCAGCTGTCTCTTATCTAATCATTCCCTTGCCAGCATATTTTGCCCCCTCTCCTAAAAGCTTTTCCCCACATAGCACGACCGTCATTACCTACAATAATAAATGTCTGTCTGTATTTTATAAGGCCATAAAACAATCCACAGGGAAAAAAGAACTCCATTCCCATCGCAGTTCTTCCTCTTTTATCTTTTTCGTCTGCGTTTCCTTTTTGCGCTGCAGACATCGCCGACGAATTCAAGGACCAACTGAAGCAGTTGATCCCGTTCGTCCTGGATCCCAGTCAGCTCTTAGAAAAGGAGATCAACGGCTCGAAAGTAACCTGCCGAGGCCTGTTGGAGTATTTCAAGGTACGTTTCATCACACTCTTAAGCTTTGTTTACGTTTTTTTTCTTTTCAGCCAGAGGAAAGTCAATAAAGAAAAAAAAGAAAATTGAGAGCTGCTTGGTCTGGCGGTCTGATTTAATTAGCGTACTTATTTCAAATGTTTATATAACGTTTATAAACAACTCTTGAGCTGCTTGCAGTCAGATCTCCCTGTGGATTTGGGGGGTGGGGGGATCCGCAGAGAACAGACCAGAGAAAAAGGCCAAGAATTTGCTAGAATTTTAAGAAGCAGGCATTTTGGAAGTCACGTGTTTTTAAGACTTTCACAGAATTAGCCTCTTAAATTCCTACTCAGAATTCCTAAATAGGCCATCTCAAATCTGGGGGAGGGAGGGCTAGGGGCAGGATCCCTCGACAATCACTATTCAGAAATGGACATTGCACCAATCCTGTGGCTGTTTACCAAAAAAAAGAGAGAGAGAGTATCTTTTTTGATCCTGCAAAATTCAAAAAAATATTTTCTTCCTGCAAAGCAAAGTCCTGAGTGAGGCACCAGTATGAGTTGAATTGTTCAGATTTCCTTCCTTCCCTCCTTCCTTCCTTCCTTCCTTCTTTCCTTCCTTCCCTCCCTCCCTCCCTCCCTCCCTCCTTCCTTCTTGAACTTTCTTGCAATTGACATACTACTTAGAAATTTCCTTCCTTCCTTCCTTCCTTCCTTCTTAATTTTTTTTGCAATTGAAATACTACTTAGAAATTTCCTTCCTTCCTTCCTTCCTTCCTTCCTTCCTTCCTTCCTTCCTTCCTTCCTTCCTTCCTTCCTTCTTAATTTTTTTTGCAATTGAAATACTACTTAGAAATTTCCTTCCTCCCTTCCTTCCATTCCAAGCTACAACAGCGCTGAAAAAAAGTGACTTTGGACCATTCACACTTAACGACCGTTGCAGCACAGCTCCCTCCCCCATGGTCACGTGATTTAAAATTGGGATGCTTGGCAACTGGCATGTACATATGACGGTTGCGATGTCCCCGGGGGAGGTGTGTCACGTGATCTCCGTTTGCAACTTTCTGGCAAGCAAAGTCCGCGGGGGGAGCCATATTCACTTAACCAACTGGGTTACTATCCTGTTTCCGCGAAAACAAGACCCCCCTGATAATAAGTCCAATCGGACTTTTGAGCGCATGAGCTAAAGTAAGCTTCCCCCCGAAAATAAGCCCTCCACAAAAATATTTAAACGCAGAGATAGAAATCAGGTAAGGCTGCAAGAGGAGCCCCATCTTTCTCCACATGCCATAATCAGACCTCCCCGAAAATAAGGCCTAACACTTATTTTGGGGTTCAAAAAAATATAAGACAGGGTCTTATTTTCGGGGAAACACAGTAACTTAATCACCAGTGCAGTGATTCACTTAGCAACTGTGGCAAGAGAAGTCGTAAAAAGGGGGCAAAACTCATTTAACAAAACGTCTCACACAGGGACAGAAATCTGGGGCTCCATGACGGTTGTACGTTGAGGAGTAACTGTAGTTTGGCCCGTCTTTAAGCACGGAGGATGTTTTCCTTCTTACTGGATTTAGGACCCACAAATATTTTTAGGTTGGAACGAAAAACCGTGGAAATGAATGAATTTACAGTTGTGTAATAATCGTTTGTTAATGTCCTTCATCCTAGGCTTATATCAAGATTTACCAGGGGGAAGACCTGCCACACCCTAAATCCATGTTGCTGGTGAGTTTTGCCTGGAGAGGGAAGAGTTAAAAATCAATTGATTTCTTGCTACAATTCAGAGTGCTGGTTACAGGTAGCCCTCGAGTTACGACAGTTTGTTTAGTGACCGTTTGAAGTTATAACAGCGCTGAAAAAAGCAGCTTACGGCCGTTTTTCACACTTACGGCATTTGTAGCATCCCCATAGTCACGTGATCGAAATTCAGAATGCTTGGCAATTGGCTCGTATTTATGACGGTCGCAGTATCCCCTTTTGTGACCTCCTGACAAGCAAAGTCAATTCCCTTTTAACAAAGTCAATTCCCTAACTTAACCAAAGTGATTCGCTTAACAACGGTGGCAAGAAGAGTTGTTAACTGGGATGAATCCGCTTAAGAAGTGTCTCAGGTAGCAACAGAAATTTTGAACTCAGTTGTGGTCGTTAAGTCAAGGACTACTTGTACTGCCTCTACAAAGCCTGCAGAGCTGGCTGCAATCTATCTATATAAAAAAGGATGTATGTATGTATGTATGTTCCAGCATAACTCTGGAACGCCTCGAGCAATCTCAACCAAACATGGTACACAGATGACTTACTATCTGGAAACAAATACTATGGGGGTAAAACACCCCTGGTGTGTGTGTGTATGTGTGTGTGTGTGTTCCAACATAACTGTGGAACGCCTGGGCCATTAAGGAGAGTGAGTGCGGCATCCTAGAGCAGCAATTGTTTGTGATAGCAGTTCCTTCGCAGCTTCCTCTGGAAAGCTAGCTGTGACATTCGCCCTCCAGTGGAGCAATGGGGAAATGCCTGATGAATTTAGGGCAAAGTGCCAGGATCGTAGACAGGGCAGGAAAGAGGCACGCATGGGAGGGAGAAGGGAGAGGGCAGGGGTGATGGGCATGGGAGTAGGGGGAAGAAAGACCCCTCTCAATGGCTCCCTGTCAGACAAAGCCTTCGACATCTATAAATACCCGGGCAAAGCCAGGTTACCAGCTACAGCGAATAAAATTACAGAACTGTAAGCGAAAAATACAGCATTAAACCTCCAAATGCAACCTGCCAATTTTTTGTTCTTCTTTTTTTACAGTTTTCCTAACTCTTAGCAGAGAGTGGGGAAAACTCAACTGGTTTGCTTCTGAAGTTGTTTCTCCTCCTTTGCAGGCCACCGCTGAAGCTAACAATCTGGCGGCTGTCGCTTCAGCCAAAGACCTATATTACAGCAACATGGAAAAAGTGAGGGGGCCGGGGTGGGGTGGGGTGGGGTGGGATTTACCCACGGTTTGCCACCTGTATGGGCTGCCCAGGAGTCGTTCTTGGTTTTTATGCCTAAAACGAGACTTGAACTCCCAGTCTCCTAGTGACCTGGACCAAAGTTATCCCTCTAGCTTTCATGCCTGGAACGGAATTAGAATTCAGAGTCTTCTGGTGATTGGCTCAAAGTCACCCAGCCAACTTCCATGCCTAAGGCAGGACTAGAACTCACAATCTCCCAATGATTGGCCCAAATCCACCCCACCAGAACTAGAATTCAGTGTTTCCTGGGGATTGGCCCAAAGTTATCCCGCCGGCTTTCACGCCTAAGGTGGGGCTAGAATTCACCGTCTCCTGTTGATTGGCCGAAAGTCACCCCGTCAGCTTTCATGTCTAAGATAGAACTAGAACTCACCGTCTCCTGGTGACTGGCCAAAGTCATCCTTCTGGCTTTCATGCCTGGAACGGAACTAGAATTCAACATCTCCTGGTGATTGGCCCGAAGTTATCTTGCTGGCTTTTACGCCTAAGGCAGGACTAGAACTCACGATCTCCCGGTTTCTAGCCCAGTGCTTTGAACCACCGACCCAGCCTGCTTTATCGTGCCCGATAACTTAACCTGCCCTGGTCCTCTTTTCCTTCCAGATCTGTGGCGGAGACAAACCATATGTGGCCCCCGAGTTGCTGGAGGCAAAGCATCAGGAACAGAATATGCGGGCATTGGAGCACTTCCGTCGCATCAAGAAGATGGGAGGCCGGGAGTTCAGCCAACGTTACGAGGACGAGTTGATGCAGGAGCTGAGCGACCTCTTTGAAGACTTGGCCAAGCATAACCAGAGCAAGAACATCTTCAACACTTTCCGGACACCCGCCATCCTCTTCGGCATCATCGTGGTGCTTTACGTGACCTCGGGGATCACCGAGTACATTGGACTGAGCGTGGTTGCCCAGTTGTGCAACTTAATGGTGGGGCTGTTGCTTCTTTCCCTGCTAGCCTGGGGCTACATCCGATACTCGGGCGAATACCGCGAATTGGGCATTGTGATTGACAACACAGCGGCGTTCGTGCTGCAGAAGATACGGGCTATGGGGTATGTATTTGGCTTAGTTCAGCAGTTTGATCCTGACCAGCTCCTTCCTTCCTTCTCTCCCCCAGTGGTTAGAATGCAGTATTGCAGGCTTATTCTTCCCACCGCCAGCAGTTCGATTCTGACCGGCTCAAGGTTGACTCAGCCTTCTGTCCTTCCAATGTCGGTAAAATGAGGAGCCAGACCCACAGAACCAGTAGTAAAAAAATTCGAAACCTGCCACTGGTTAGAATGCAATATGGCAGGTTAATTCTGCCCAGTGCCAGCAGTTCGATTCTGACTGGCTCAAGGTTGACTCAGCCTTCCGTCCTTCCAAGGTGGGTAAAATGAGGACCCAGATTGTTGGGGGCAAGATCCTGACTCTGTAAACCACTTAGAGAGGGCTGCAAAGCATTGTGAAGTGGTACATATATATATCTAAGAACTGTTGCTATTGCCCTTCCTTCCTTCCTTCCCTTCCCTTCCCTTCCCTTCCCTTCCCTTCCCTTCCCTTCCCTTCCCTTCCCTTCCCAGGGGTTAGAATGCAGTATTGTCAGGCTAATTCTGCCCACTTCCAGCAGTTCGATTCTGACTGGCTCAAGATTGACTCAGCCTTCCATCCTTCCAATGTCGGTACAGCGAGGACCCATATTGTTGGGGGCAAGAGACTGGACTTTGCTGAATTGTGGTCTTACGTCGAGGACTACTGGAAAAATCAAGAAATTATTAGCTCTCGGGTGGCTGCTTGGGTGTGAAATTTTCCCTAACCTGAACATCTTCTCACCTGTGTGCTTACCTTCTCCAGGTCTCCTGCCCACCCGGCCCCCTCCAGAGAGCAGCCCCTGGCCCCACCACCGCACAGGAAGACTCAGTGAACAAGGCGGCATGCCGAGGTGCAACTCCCAAAATGTCATCCTTGATGGTGGAATCACCGGAATCTGGCTTTCCGATCCCGGAATCGCTTTCGCAAAGCTTCTTCATAGACAGCCAATCTGAGCTTCTGAGTCGTGGGGGCGGGCGGGATCTCTGCTCCTTTCTTCCCGCTTGCCTTCCTTTAACGGACCCCTCCCCTGATTTTTCATTTCCCCCCACCCTCGTCCTTCAAGAAAGAAATCTTCTGCACTTTAAACGGGGAAACAAAACAGCCGCTCGAAAACCGTTTCTGTACCAGTTAGTGCCTTCCGTGAAAAAAAGGAAAAACCAACCCAACCCATTATTGTTTCAGCAGCCGGCTTTTGTTTTCGAGGTTTGTCAGTTGTAGCAAGAAGAAAATGCCAACTCCCTCCTACCTCCTCCTCCCTCCCACCAAAAAGGCTCCCCCCTCTCTCCCGAGGCATCAACCCCGGAGTGCCTAAATTACCCAGCCTTTCCTTTGGCGAGAGTTCGGCCAAACTTCAAAAAGATCTGCTGAGGGCCGGCCAGGCCTAGCCAAATAATTAAATAAAGTTAGGGATGCTATTTTGTTTTTAGTGCCTTCTCAAAACTGGACGGTGCCTGCTTCGACCCAGAGAATCGCGCCCAGCTAGCAGCTCCACTGCCTTAGAAAAGCCGTCTCAGGAAGTTCGAAACGGAGAGAAACGGAGGAGTTCGGTGTGTTAAAACGGCTCCCGCATTGCTGGCCTGTGTCTTTATATTTTTTTTTCGGTACAACACGGTGTCTGCTTGGTTCTTTGTAATTCACCTTGTTGAAATGCAAGGGATCTTCTTAGCGGTCCTGCTTGGATCTCTTTGGGATCTCCGTCTAGATCGGCGGTGAGCCATGCGGGACATTTGGGAGTTTTTCCAGGTGTGGTCGAGACATTGTTCCTTGAATGTAATGTACTCTCGTCAGTTCTAGACTCACTGGGTTGAGACACAACCAGTGACCCTTATTGGCTGTTCTTCCTGTATTTTACTGGTATGGAGAATTCCTCCCCCCTTTCTCCCCCTGTTTTTCCCAAGCTTGGGAGGGTGAATGGTCTTGGTCTCCTCTCTGTATGTGTGATTGAAGGCCGTTTTCCCATTCTGAGCCACACTGTTTAAATTCCGACTGTTTCTCCTTCTTTTCTTCATTGCCCACTAACTGAACCTAAAAAAACTCAGTAGCAAACTTACCCAAAGCTCAAGGTGCCTCTGGGACCCGCTCTCTCCCTCCCCCGGCTTCCCCCCCACCCCAGGTCTCCTGCTTGGAGACCTTCCTTATATAGGCCTCGCACCAAAAATGATTATCCTGCTCCAAGCTTTTGATTCAAGCTTCCCTCGATCACGAAGGCTTCTCCAGAGGGCGGAATAAGCTTTATGCATTCTTCCAAGGTGCCTTTTCTTTTCTTTTCCTTTTTTTAAACCTTTTTTGCCTTATTTTTTGCTGCTGCATTGGAGTCTCGCTTGATCGCAAAAACCCAAATGTTTAAGTCTTTTGGCCCATTAGAGGGCAGGGAGCAAAACGTCTGCAGAGTTCTTTCCTGGCTGATTTCTCAAGATCGCCCTCTGGTGGCCTTTTCCTTTCACAGCAAGTCTTATTTTCAGTTTTGTTTTGTTGTTTTGCATTCTACCTCTTCTTTTTTTGTTGGTTTTTTTTTTTTTTTTTTTTTGTTTATGGGAAGCATCATCCCATTTTCTAAACATCACAGGCCTCTAAGCTCCCAGCGCAGATTTGTTTTCTCTGATCTCTCAAAATGCCAACTTTTTTTAATGTTGTGCCAAGGGAGTCGCAAGGATTTGAGTGAGCGAGTTGAGGTGATTATTTTGTACATGACACAGCTGAGTGTAAAATCTAAAGGGTGGTAGGAAGACACAGCTCCTCCTCCTGGGCTGCGCTGGGAAACCTAAGGCCACGCGAAAAAAATGCAGCGTGAAACACAGACCCGGGGACCAGATTTCCTTTTAAAGGGTTGAGTGGAAAATGGGGAGCCATGTTCGTGTTTGAGGTTCAATTCCCAGAATCCCTTTGGCCGTGGCCCCTTGGAATTCTGGGAGTTGCAGTCCAGAGAGGTAGGTATGTGTCTGGATGGGAGTGGATGGTGTCTGCTGGCTGTCTCCGCCTTTTCGCCCTTCGCTGTTTTCAGAACTCTTTTTTTTTTTTTTTTGACAACTTTGTCAAGTCAAAAACTTCCCCCCTATGGACCAACGTGGTCAGGATGTTGATGCTGAATTATATTTATAAAGCACAAGAAGGAAGCATTCCACTTTGCAACTGCGGAAATAAAAGACTGGTATACTGAAATGGGCGTGAAGGGTTATTTTGTGCCTGTTGTCATTTTTCTGAAAATCTCTCATGTCTACATAGAATAGTCCCAGTGACTCTTCAAAGTTAAAGCGGCATGAAAAAAAACATGACGAGAGGTGGGCTTCGTATAATTTAATTATGATGAGAGGTGGGTTTCACATAATTTTTTTTTATTGAAAAAGTTTTACAATACAAATTTTATCATTTCTCCCCCCCCATTTCCCCCCAACCCCGCCTCCCCTCCCTTCCCCCCCATTGGCTTCCCTTACAAAAATATTATTCTTATATGTCTACCAACATTGAACAGAAATAAAGGTGAAATCCAGATAACATATCAAATATCTTTAACATATTATAAATATAATAAAACTAATTATCTATGTTATCTACTCCCTCTTATTACATATTAAAATCCAAAAATTGAACAGAAATAAAGATGAAATCCAGATAACATATCAAATATTTTTAACATATTATAAATATAATAAAACTAATCATCTATGTTATAGTCCCTCTTATTACATATTAAAATCCAAAAATTGAACAGAAATAAAGGTGAAATCCAGATAACATATCAAATATTTTTAACATATTATAAATATAATAAAACTAATCATCTATGTTATAGTCCCTCTTATTACATATTAAAATCCAAAAATTGAACAGAAATAAAGGTGAAATCCAGATAACATATCAAATATTTTTAACATATTATAAATATAATAAAACTAATCATCTATGTTATAGTCCCTCTTATTACATATTAAAATCAAAAATAAAAAACCCCCTAATTTTCCCCCACTTACTTATTCCCAAACATTAACTAATTCCTATATAATATAATATAGTATACTATCTTAATAATTTAACAATTCTAATTCTCAAATATATGCTATAATTTATTTGAACATTAAAATTTTTCTAAATATCCTTATACT
Source organism: Masticophis lateralis (assembly GCA_030761175.1). Lineage (NCBI taxonomy): Eukaryota > Metazoa > Chordata > Lepidosauria > Squamata > Colubridae > Masticophis > Masticophis lateralis. Next base: position 7,873,933 of record JAUDYJ010000017.1, on the reverse strand, counting down.
TCTACCAACATTAAACAAAAATAAAGATAAAATCCAAATAACACGTCCAATATTTTTTTAACATATCAATATAGTAAATATAATAAAACTAATTATATATATTAATTAACTTAATTAAACCCCCTTGATACGTCCCCCCATTACCTATCCCCAAACATCAACTAATCCCTATATAATATAATATAGTATACTATCTTAATAATTTAACAATTCTAATTCTCAAATATATGCTATAATTTATTTGAACATTAAAATTTTTCTAAATATCCTTATACTTCTACCAACATTAAACAAAAATAAAGATAAAATCCAAATAACACGTCCAATATTTTTTAACATATCAATATAGTAAATATAATAAAACTAATTATATATATTAATTAACTTAATTAAACCCCCTTGATACGTCCCCCCATTACCTATCCCCAAACATCAACTAATCCCTATATAATATAATATAGTATACTATCTTAATAATTTAACAATTCTAATTCTCAAATATATGCTATAATTTATTTGAACATTAAAATTTTTCTAAATATTCTTACACATCTACCAACATTAAACAAAAATAAAGATAAAATCCAAATAACACGTCCAATATTTTTTTAACATATCAATATAGTAAATATAATAAAACTAATTATATACATTAATTAACTCTATGAATTAAACCCCCTTGATACGTCCCCCCATTACCTATCCCCAAACATCAACTAATCCCTATATCTTCAATCAAATACTAATTGATACTTCTTAGTTTGATATTTCTTCTGCACATAATCCACCCATTTCTTCCATTCCTGAACAAAAACTTCATGGGTCCTATCTTTTAAATATGCAGAAATCTTTGCCATTCCGCAAAATTAGCCATCTCTCATGCGCATCCACAAACATGAGTGCATGCGCAGGAGATCTCCAGAGATCAGCTGGGTCCCCTGAATTGCATTCATGCGCAATGGAGGCTCAAATACCACATGGGCGCACGCATGCGCAGCTACGGGTGAGTTGGGGAACAGCTCGCGTGCCGGGAAAAATGGCTCTGCGTGCCACTTCCGGCACACATGCCATAGATTTGCCGGTAGTGGTGACCTGCCAAATCTTCAAGGAAAAGCAAAATCCAGTTGCTTTTTGAAAAAGCAGCCAGATGGGTGATTGATGGGTTTCCTGGGTATTTCCCTGCCCTAATCCTGTCGGTTTCTGTTGTTTATTGACTTTATTCAAGGCGTGTCTCAGCTGTTATCACAACTAAGTAGCCTGTTAAGTGGTTCTTGGTTGCCTGCCCAGAGTTATTAACTGAAGGGAAAGAGAGAGAGAAAAAAACCCCACTCTTGTACTTTATATTCAGCTGGTTCTCTGAACTGCACAAGTAGTTGAGGGCACCTGAGGGCAGGAGAAGAAGCAACGGGTGGAAATGAATCAAGGAGAGAAGAACTAAGGAGAAATTTCCTGACAGAACAATTAATCAGTAGAATAACTTGCTTCCAGAAGTTGTGAATGCTCCAACACTGGACGAAGATGTTGGATAACCCTTTGTCTGAAGTGGTGTAGGGTTTCCTGCCTAAGCAGGGGGTTGGACTAGAAGACCTCCAAGGTCCCTTCCAACTCTGTTATTCTATTTGATTCTATTAAACTCTTATCGCAGGATATTCTGTATGATACAGCAGCATTTTGGGGGGGTGGGGGGTATTTCAGTGTTTCAAGCAGCTAGTCCTTGGTTTACAAACTTCCACTGAGCAGACATTCAGAGTAGCAACAGCACTGAAAAAAAGTGACTTATGACCGATCCTTGCACTTATGACCATCGCGGCATTCACATAGTCACATGATCACTCATCCTACGGTCTCTTCAGAAGGTGCATTTTCTGGGGACCACGGGTCCAAGGTGTTATTTGCCCGCATAAGGTTGGTAAAGAAGGAACTGCTGTCCCATGTGGCACTCTACCAGCATGACTCCAAATATACTCTCCGGAGCCCAGATCAGATTATCTCTAGGACAGAGAAGCTGGTGGCAAGGAAAGTGGCAGAGTATGAATTCAATAGCCAGAATTGTGAGCATTTTGCCAATACCCTGCGCTATGATATGGTCTGAAGTGATCAAGTAAAGTGCAATCTTTGGACACTTAGAGAAATTTCTTGCAGTCCCAGTCTCGGGTTTTTTATCAAAATAGCAAAGAGAAAATCAGCATTGCCACGTTACCTCTTTTTAAAAAAGTTTTTTCAGTTTTATATTTTATACACATAATATAAAATGTACTGTATTTTCCTGTGTATAAGACTACTTTCTAACACACAAAAATCTTCTCAAAAGTCGGGGGTCGTCTTATACGCCGGGTCTCATTCTCCTGTAACCAGGCAGACCAGCCCGAAAGGCTCTGACGAGCCTTAAATGGCTCTGAGGAGGGTCGTCTTATACACCCAGTCGTCTTATACGCCAGAAAATACGGTACATTTTCTTATACATACATACATACATACATACATACATACATACATACATACATATATATGTAAATTTTCACGGGTATATATGTGTGTACAGATAATATCTTGGGTTTCTTCCCGTGTAATTGTAAACATATCTTTAGAAGGGTATGATGTGTTTACAATTACACAGGAAGAAACCCAAGATATTATCTGTACACACACACACATATATACACACATATTCCTTAAAGAAAGCATTTAAAATAAGACATTTTAATTGCATTCAGGGTTAATTGCTCTTCTACCCTTTCTTCCCTCTTTTCACAACAAACCTTCTTTTCTTCTCCTTTCTTTCCCTTCCCAGCCTCCTCTCCTCTACTTTCTCCTTCCTCCTCTCCTACCTCATCCTACTTCCCCTTCCTTTCCCCCACTCCTCTCTTCTTTCCCCCTTCTTACTTCCTCTCCTACTCTTGTCCCCTGTCCGTCCTTCCTCTCCTTTTCCTTTTCTTCCTTTCCTCTCTCCCTTCTGTCTCCTTTGCTATATAATATTCTTCTTGTTTGGTATCCAAGCAACTCCTGTATTCTAATAGTATATCCTTTCTTTCAATTTCTTTTCAGATTTATTCTATCTATCAATATTACCGTCATAATTATACATTATTCTTATAATCTTCTTTCTTTCCCCTCATCCCGCTTTGCCACGTTCCCTTTTCCAAATTGCCACGTTATTTTAAGTGATGAGAAGATCCATCCTCCTTGGGGCTCTATGGCTGTGTTGGGACTGGAACTCCCAGAATTCCATTAGGCTCTGGGAGCTGGGGAATTCTGGGAATTGCAGTCCATCCAACCCCTAACTAAACCCATGAAGTGTGCATTTGGACTGCAAGGTTTATTTAAGACCCACTTCCTTGTTAGTGGGATTCTGGGAACGGTTCAAAATTAGGAAGGATGGGGGTGGGGGTGGATTACAATCTCCATAATCCCCATCCAGGATATGCAAGGTGTTTGCTAACCTTTGGCACTTGTGAGTCACACCATCTTTGTAGGGTGCCTGTGTCTTTTAAGGAAATGTGTGGTGGGAACAGAAATGGGTTTCAGCAGGTTCTGACCAGTTCTGGAGAACCGGTAGTGGAAGTTTTGAGTAGTTCGAAGAACCGGCTGGCCCCAGAGTAGGGTGGGAATGGAGATTTTGCAGTATCATTCCCCTGCTACGCCCATCAAGCCACACCACGCCCACCAAGCCACGCCCACAGAACCGGTAGTAAAAAAAATTTGGATTTCATCACTGGTCATTACTCACTTCTTTCAGTGTCATTGTAACTTCGAACGGTCTCTAAATGGACTGTCGTAAGACGAGGACTACCAAAATTGTGCCCTTTGAAGCGCGCGTATGCATTTCTTTCGTGCGTTTTCTGCAAAGTGACTACTTATACAAGTAGTCCTCGGCTTACAACCGGAATTGAGCTGAACGGTCAGAAGTTGTGGCGGTCATTAAGTGCATCATGTGATGCGGAAGTTGTTAACAGTTGGTAAATGAGAACAGCTTCGCCAACAAATGGGTCTTTTTTTTTTTTTTTTGCACTGGAAACTAGCCAAAACTAGAAACCCCAAAACGCCAGAAATTGCCAGAAATTGCCAGTCAGCCAAATGGAAGCATGTTTGTGTGTGTGTGTGTGTGTGTCAGAGAGAGAGAGAGATTCGTTCTGTGTTTTTTAAGAATAAAAAATGGGCCACCTCAAGTTATAGTCGCCCAAATGAGTCATTGGTTCATTCTCACGCTTAGTGACCAAAAAAGGAGAACTTTCCTTGGCTTCCCCAGAGTTCAAAAAGTCTCCTCCCCTCCTTCTCCGAGTCAAGAGTTCTGAGTAAGGCACCAGCATGAAGTTAATCTGATTTAAAGATTTCAATTGTAATAGATGCTTTTGAACGGTGAGCTGCCCAGATTTGTTTGCTGAGATGGGAGGCTATAGAAATAAAATAAAATAAAATCTATTGTTCAGCTTTCCTCCTTTTTTTAAAAAAAAAATAATATTTATTAAATTTCCAAAGATTAAAATACACAGTACAAAAAGAAAAATAATACACACAAAAAAAAGCAAGAAAAAAAACACACACAAGCAAAAAACCAAAAAATATAAACAGCCAAAAACAAACATATCAAAATTTCAATCCTAATAACAACTTTTTCTTGCATCGGTATCCTTAACCTATTTAACCTCTTTACCCAAATGCTACTTCTAAACATCTCTATCTTAAATTTATATCTTTATTTAAATTATCTTGATTTCTATTTACAATTCGATCTCATAACAAAAACATCCCTTAAATTTTATGTTTATTTTCCAGCCAGGAATACCATATTTATAAGGACGTTGATATATATATATGTGTGTGTGTGTGTGTGTGTGTGTGTGTGTGTGTGTATGTATATAATGTAGATCTCATATGAACTGTTAATCCAACATTTATAAAAATGGAACTCTGTTTGATTTTGTATTAGAGTTTTGGAAAAGGAAAAATCACAATAAAAAATATTTTTTTTTAAAAAAAGGAATACCATTTATTCCATATTAAATATGGAATATTTCCCTCTCTCCTTCATTTCCATAGATAATCTGTCCATCACTGCACATTCGTATATATTTTTTTATTATTATGCTTTGATCTGGAGGAGTGTCTGATTGTTTCCAATTTTGTGCTCTCACAATTCTACTTGCCATTAGTATGTGTAATACGAGATACTGTATGCTTTTCCTGCATTTTCCCTTCCAGAATAGCCACGAGTTTGACCGTCAAGAGTGTCATTTCTAGGAAATCAGAACTGGAATTTGTTTTTGCTCTCGTGGAAGTTACACGTGACAGCAGCTACAAAAATTTCCACTCTGAGACTGTTTGGGCAAAGTCTGCCCTTGTGTTAGCTCTATTTTCATTTTTGCTGTGTACCGTTAGTTGCCTTCAGACAGGATCCTCCGGGAAACAGATCCTGCTCGGGTATCTCTTCAAAACTCCCAACTTCTCAATCACTCAAGAATTTCCTTTGCTCCAGAGAAGGACAAAATTGCAGCTGGCATCAATATGACCAACAAAAAATCCTGGAAAGGCAAGGTAAACGAATGGGAAAGAAGCCTCAAAATGGAGAGCGAACGCAAAAAAGGCGTTTGAAAGGGAAACTGTGTGTATTTGTGTGGTTGTGTAGGTGTTGGGGTGTGTTTTATGACCCCCACCCCCCGGGTGCTGGATCGTACCTTGTCCCAGTTCTTTAATTTTTATGTGAGAGGGCGGCTTTCTGGACCTTGACCCCTGGACGCTATGGTTGGCACTGGTTCATTGCTGCCATTCACCACAAGAAGGGGTTGATCAGCTAACCAAACTACCGTGAGAGGGTAGTTGGACTTTATTTTCTGTCCCCCCCCAGATTGTGGTCGTCTTGGAATTTGGACTTTGTCCCCTGTGGTGAGAGGACAGTGGACTTGGCCCTGTGAACAGGTCTTTGGGACCCCTCCATGTCTTCTTCTGTCTTCTTCTTTTTCTTCTCTCCCTTGGACCTTTATGGACCCTCAGGTTATGGTCGTGTTCACCTGTTATAATCAAGATGTACTCAGCAGCGGAGCTTCTTGGTCTGCGAGATTCCCCCCTCTCGCAGGCTTGGCCCTCCACTCTATCGAGGGCCTACCTCGATGACGGGTTTTGGAACCCCGAGAGGTGGCATGCCGCAAAGAGGGGGTTGCGGGGGTTTTTAAAATTGTCCTTGTCTAAACTTTTAGGGGGATGGGGGAGGGGGGAGGGGAGGGAGGGTTATAGGCCGGGCTCGTCACAGGGGCCTGAAACGGGAGGCAGGGAACGGGGTGAGGAGGAGCTCGCTACAGAAGGTAAGGAGGGTAATTCCATCAGAGCCAGAAGGTAAGGAGGGTAATTCCATCAGAGCCATGGTTGGGAGGGGCAGATATGGCGGGAGCAGGGGGCCGTATCATGTGTTGGGGGCACGTAGCCGCTGTCTTCAAACGGTGGCGTGCCTCGGCCCTCAGGACTCTTCTCGCTCCCCGAGTTGTTCAGAGTTACGGCGTCCGGGCCTGAGGTTGATGTTGTGTAGTGCCAGGTCCGTGGTTAATAAGGCCCCCCTCATTTATGATCTTATTCAAGAGGGGGGTGCGGACCTGGCAGGTATTACGGAGACCTGGTTGGGCCAAGAGGGGAGGGTCCCCCTCGTTGAGATGTGCCCGCCAGGTTTCCGAGCATTTCATCGGCCAAGGGCCCAGGGCAGGGGTGGGGGGGTGGCGGTCATTATAAGGGAAAGTCTTGATCCAAGGGAGACCACTGTACCTCAGATAGCCGGATGTGAGTCGCTCCTGGTGAAGTGGGGCCATGGTGTGCGGGTGGGCTTGCTGATCGCGTACCTGGCTCCCTGCCACGTGACAGCGGCCCTGCCCGAGCTTCTCAACGTTATTACCGAGGTGGCGGTTGATACCCCCAGGCTTTTGGTCATGGGGGATTTCAACCTGCCGTCTGTCGGTGAGGCGTCTGGGTTGGCTTGGGAGTTTATGGCTTCCATGACAGCCATGGACCTGACACAATTAATTCTTGGCCCCACTCACACAGGAGGACACACTCTGGACCTGGTTTTTGTCTCTGGTCAGTGGTTGAATGGCCTAGATGTAGGGGATATAGTTATTGAACCCCTGTCATGGTCGGACCATTCTCTCCTGAGGCTAGACTTTCTGACCGCCGAACCCCGCCGCAGGGAGGCGGAACCGATTAGGTGGTTCCGCCCCAGGCGCCTGATGGACCCTGATGGGTTCCAGAGGGAGCTTGGGCCAATGCCCAAAACTCTGGCTCACGACTCGGCCGAGGACCTGGTGGCCGCCTGGGATAGGGCGGCCGCCAGTGCCCTGGACCGAGTCGTGCCTTTGCGGCCTCTGAGCCCTGCCCGGCTCCTTGGTTCTCTGAGGAGTTGAGGGAGATGAAGCGCCGGAAAAGACGCCTAGAGAGTGGTTGGAGGGTGAGTCGATCTGAATCCGACCGAACACTAGCTAGGTCCCATCTTAGGACCTATTTGGTGGCGATAAAAGCGGCAAAGCGTAATTACTTTTCCGCTCTTATTGCATCGGCAGATAACCGCCCAGCCGCCTTGTTCAGAGTGACCCGCTCCCTCCTACATCAGGGAGCGTGGGAGGACCTCTTGCAAGAGCGGGCTGAGGATTTTGCACAGTATCTGCACGATAAAGTTGCTCAGATTCGGGAAGGCTTGGACTCTGACTGGATAGATTCCGGCGAGGTGACTGAGGCTGGTCTTGAGAACGTTATCTGGGATGAGTTCGATCCTGTGACTTCCGAGGACATGGACAAGACTTTGAAGAGTTTAAACGCAACCACATGTTTATTGGACCCGTGTCCTTCCTGGCTGGTACTGGCCACTCGGGAAGTTACACGAGGCTGGCTCCAGGGGATTATAAATGCTTCTTTGAGTGAGGGTTTCTTGCCTGCCGCCTTGAAAGAGGCGGTGGTGAGGCCCCTCCTCAAGAAGCCTTCTCTGGACCCTGCTGTTTTGGCAAATTTTCGTCCTGTCTCTAACCTTCGCTTTATTGCGAAGGTTGTTGAGAGTGTGGTTGCGCGCCAGCTCCCACAGTACCTGGATGAAACTGTCTATCTAGATCCGTGCCAGTCCGGTTTCAGACCTGGGTACAGCACGGAGACGGCATTGGTCGCGTTGGTGGATGATCTCTGGAGGGCTCGGGACAGGGATTGCTCCTCTGTCCTGGTCCTGTTAGATCTCTCAGCGGCTTTTGATACCATCGACCATGGTATCATGCTGCGTCGGTTGGGGGGTCTGGGGGTGGGAGGCACCGTGCTACGGTGGTTCTCCTCCTATCTCTCCAACCGATCGCAGTCTGTGTTGGCAGGGGGGCAGAGGTCGACCTCGAGGCGCCTTGTTTGCGGGGTGCCACAAGGGTCGGCTCTCTCGCCGCTCCTGTTCAACATTTATGTGAAGCCGCTGGGTGAGATCATCCGTGGTTTTGGGGTGAGTTGCCAACTGTACGCTGATGACACTCAGCTGTACATCTCCACCCCTGACCACCCCAATGATGCCCTCGAAGTGATGTCCCAGTGCCTTGAAGCCGTGCGGGTCTGGATGGGGAGGCTTCGTCTCAACCCTTCCAAGACCGAGTGGCTGTGGATGCCGGCGTCCCGGCATAGCCAGCTGGTGCCATCGCTGGCTATTGGGGGTGAGTCATTGGCCCCCACAGAGGGGGCTCGCAACTTGGGTGTCCTCCTGGATTCACGGCTGTCCTTGGAAGGGCCTCTGGCAGCCGTGGCCAGGGGGGCCTTTTATCAGGTTCGCCTGATGCGCCAGTTGCGCCCCTTTCTGGATCGGGACTCCATGTGCACAGTCACTCATGCACTCGTCACGTCTCGTCTGGACTACTGTAATGCTCTCTACATGGGGCTCCCCTTGGGGTGCACCCGGAGGCTCCAACTAGTCCAGAATGCGGCCGCGCGGGTGATTATGGGAGCGACAGGGCGCTCCCATGTGACACCTCTCCTGCGCGAGCTGCACTGGCTTCCGGTGGTCTTTCGGGTGCGCTTCAAGGTGTTAGTTTTGACCTTTAAAGCGCTCCATGGCATGGGACCGGGGTACCTGCGGGACCGCCTGCTGCTACCGATAACCTCCCACCGGCCAGTACGCTCACACAGAGAGGGCCTTCTCAGGGTGCCATCAGCCAAGCAATGTCAGCTGGTGGCCCCCAGGGGGAGAGCCTTCTCTGTGGGGGCACCCACCCTATGGAACGAGCTGCCTCCAGAAATTTGTTTGATCCCGGACCTCCGCACTTTCCGAAAGGCCCTTAAGACCTATTTATTCCAACAAGCCGGCCTTACTTGATTGATTTTAATGGGGTTTTTAACAAAATTTTTTTCGCTATTATTGATTTCTGGGGTTTTAAATTGGGTATTTTAACGGGGTTGAGATTTTTATTTGGAACGCCAATGATTTAATTCAATTTTAAAATTCTTTTAATGTTTGTATTATATGTGTTTTAAATTTGGTTGTTCACCGCCCTGAGTCCCCCTCCCGGGGAGAAGGGCGGTATATAAATTGAAATAAATAAATAAATAATAAATAAATGTATCTTGGAGGCAGGTCGTCAGATGTTGGTTGCTGAGTTTTAGAGACGGCCCCCAAGGTGCTTTTTCAAGAGGCAACTGGAGTTTTCTTGTTTTTTTTTTCTTTTGAAGATGTTTTGCTTCTCATCCCAAGAAGCTTTTTCAGCTCTGACAGGAAAGAGGGGGAACGGAAGGATTGATCTTCCTTGCAGACAGCTGGTCCTTTGCATCCTTTTAGAGGGTCGTTGAGGCCACTTGGAAGTTTCTCTGTGTCTTCGGGATCCCCTGAGTAGTACAAATGGTTTCTGTAATCTGCCATTTTGTCCTCTGGAAATCCATTCCTCCTCCCACACCGTTCCAAGGGTCTTCATCCCAAATTGTGTAGCTCAAAGTCTGTAGAGATTCTCACTCCTCCAGGTCAGGGTTGTCCCAAAGGGATCTTTTCAAGAGGCAACTGGAACTGGTTTTCTTGTTTTTTTTTTCTTTTGAAGATGTTTTGCTTCTCATTTCAAGAAGCTTCTTCCGCTCTGAACAGGACGGTGGGGCATGGAAGGATTCAAAAGATCGTCCCTACAGACTTTTAGCTATACAATTTGACAGTGAGAACCAACAACCCACTGAAACGGCTTGCCTCCAGAAGTCATGGGTGCTCCATCACTGGAGGATTTTTAAGAAGTGATTGGATAGCTACTTGTCTGAAATGGGCTAGGGTCTCCTGCTGACAAAGGGGTTGGACTAGAAGACCTCTGAGGTCCCTTCCAACTTGGTTCTACTGTTCTTCTGATTCTATGGTAGGGTGTGTCATAACTTGATGCAATTTTTTTCAACTTCCCGCCTTACTTGCATGATGGCTTGTAGAGTTGGGTTCTGCTTTAATAACCCATTGGGGTTGTGTGCATCTGTATGCCGGTTTATTAGAGATACTGGCAGGGTGGGTGTGTCACAGAAACAGCTGGTTTCTCTACCCCTTCCTTTCCTTGTAGGTGGACCTGGTGCCTGGAGACTTGATTGAGATCTTCCGGAAGGGATATCAACACTGGGCAGTCTACGTGGGTTTAGATTATGTTGTTCATTTGGTTCCACCAAGTAAGAAACTGAGTTGGCTTTGACCCTCAACTTCCCATCTGAATGTTTGTAATGTTTGTCTCTGAGCTGCCATATTTATTTGGGGGCGAGGATTTAAGGATAGACCTGTCCTTCGGTTCTGGCCGAGCTGCTACCAACTTCTGAAGAGACAGAACTGAGGACCGAGAAAGAAAATTGGCCATCTCAATCTCTATTGCAGTATGTAGCAATAAGCACTTAGACTTATATACCGCTTCATAGTGCTTTTAGAGCCCTCTCTAAGCGGTTTACAGAGTCAGCCTATTGCCCCCCCCCCCCCAACAGTCTGGGTCCTCATTTTACGGACCTTGGAAGGACGGAAGGCTGAGTCAATCTCAAGCCAGTCAGGATCGAACTGTTGGCAGTTGGCAGAGTTAGCTTGCAATACTGCATTCTAACCACTGCGCCACCAGGGCTCTTAATCTATGGCAGCACTTGGTGATTTTTCAGTGTGTTTCAGTACAGGTAGTCCTCGACTTACAACCATTCGTTTAGCAAGCATTCATAGTTACAACAGCACTGGGAAAAAAATGACTTACGGCCAACCTTTGGATTTAGGACGTTGGTGGCATCCACAAAATCACGTGATTAAAATTGGAGCACTTGGCAACCAGCCTGTATTTGTGACCGTTGCAACCCCTGGGGTGCCATTGGGGACCTTCGCGGCCAGCTTCTGACAAGCAAGATCAGCAGGGAAGCCGCATTTGCTTAACGACCGTGTGATTCGTTTAAGAACTGCCACGATTCGCTTAACAATAGCGGCCAAGAAAGCTTGCAAAATCAGGAGTGATTCATTCAATAACCCGCCTTGATTACAAATGTTAAATTCTGATCCCAAGTTGAGGGTTAACTGTAGTGGGCAATGTACAAGAAAAAAACCAAACTGAGAGAGTGCCAAGGATCCCATAGTTGTTGTCCTTCTTCTCCTCTCCATAATCCCCACTGACTTCTAGCACTAATGACATTCCCTAGTTGTTTTTTTTTTAATTTGATTTATATGCCGCCCTTCTCCGGAGACTCAGGGCGGCTTACAAGGTGTTAAGCAATAGCCTTCATACTTTGGTATATTTATATAAAGTCAGCTTATTGCCCCCACAAACTGGGTCCTCATTTTACCCACCTTAGAAAGGATGGAAGGCTGAGTCAAGCTTGAGCCTGTTGAGATTCGAACTTACAGTAATTGCAGACCGCTTATGTTAATTGCAATGCTTTAGTCTGCTGAGCCACCAGGCCCTCTTTGGCAAACATGACATAGTGAAACTGAAAAAATGATGAAACTTTGATCTCAGCCAGCTAATTCACACACACACACCCAGACACACACCCAAACGCAAAAATACTTCAGTAAACGACAGCTCAAATCATGCCCACAAAGCAGGATTGAGCCTGGTGAGATTCGAATTTACAGTAATTGCAGGCAGCTAATGTTAATCCCAATGCTTTAGTCTGCTGAGCCACCAGGCTCAGCAGACTAAAGGGTCATGAAACGCTTACAAGAAAAGCACCAAGCTCAGAGAGCACCAAGGACACCACATTCCTCCTCTTCTCCACAATCCCCATTCCCTTTTCGCACTGATAATATTACCAAGTTGGGTCATGGAATGTTTGGAAGAAACAACCAAGCTCAGAGATGCATCAGACTCCACAATATTTCTCCTCCTCCTCTTCCTCTTCCTCCTCCTCCTCCTCCTCCTCCTCCTTCTCCTCCTCCTCCTCTCCCTTCTAGCACTGATGTTGGTACCTACTTGGCCCTTCAAGAGGATAACCACGTTCTGAGAAAACCTCTACAGTTGTTTAACCCTACATAAATTCTCTTCAACGGGTATGAATTTCTGGGGCACGGGCTCTTTCCTTCCTGACCATCACACCGTCTCTTTCCTTTCCTTCTGAAGGTGAGTGCGCCGGAGCTGGCGCTGCCCGCTGCAAGTCACTCTGGGCCAACAGAGCAATGGTGAAGAAGGAAAAGCTGTCCGACGTGGTAGGGACAGATTGCTACCGTGTGAGCAACAAGCATGATTCCAGATATACCGTCCGCACCCCAGATCAGATTATCTCTTTGGCAAAAGGTCTGGAGGGCAAAATAGTAGAATATAAAATCACCAGAAAGAACTGTGAGCATTTTTCCAACTCCCTGCGTTACAACGTGGCCCGGAGTGACCAAGTGAGTGTTTGTCTTGACCTTTCTCAGGAGTAGGTAATCTGATCTTTTCTTGCACCAAAGAAAAATCTTTGCTGATTGTCTTCCTCTTCAATTTGCAGGTCCGGGATATGGTATGGATAGGGATGTCTGTAGCTTTGCTCCTGCTGTTAGTCTGAAGATCTAGCAAGGAGAACTTTAACTTGGCTTCATGGAGAATTCACTTTTTCCAATATGATTTCTTTGCCTTCTTCCTCTTTGCCTTTCTCTCTCTCTCTCTCTCTCTCTCCATCTTCTCTTCCTTTTTCTTGAGATACGAGTTTCTCAGAAGAAAAATCTATGCTTGGTGCTCTCCTCCCCAGTTTCTTTCTTACTTTCTTTCCTTTTTTTTTTTTTAAAGTTTTTATTTTTTTAAAAAATTATAACCATTCCATCTATCCTTAAACAGGGTGCCGTCTGGGTCAGTGGTGAAATCCGATTTTCTTTACTACCAGTTCTGTGGGCGTGGCTTGGTGGGCGTGATGTGGCTTGGTGGGCGTGACTTGGTGTGTGTGGTAGAGGAAGGATACTGCAAGATCTCCATTCCAACCCCACTCCTGGGGCAAGGATACTGCAAAATCCCCATTCCTTCCCCACTCCAGCAGAAGGTTACTGCAAAATCTCCATTCCCATCCCACTCTGGGGCCGGCCAGAGGTGGCATTTGCCAGTTCTCCGAACTGCTCAAAATTTCCACTACCGTTTTCTCCAGAACCTGTCAGAACGTGCTGGATTTCATCCCTGGTTCTACCTCCAGGATCGCTTCCAACCCTATAATTCTACCTTTGATATAGATTGCCACGCAGATGTTAACCAGATGTGGAGCAACGTTTCTCCAGCAGGGGGCAGCAACGCCAATACCCGGTTGTTTTTAGAAGCAAGAGGGAAAAAAAATGGCTTATTTCCCGATGACACAGAAGGGAGGCGCCTGTCTTTCCCTTCAACCTTTTATCAGCTGATGTGTCAAAATCCCAGCTGACTTGCTGGTTGCTTCAGCCGGGAAAAGGTTTGCTTCTTCTTTTTTATTAATTGATTGATGGGGCTTTGTGCTGAATAAAATAACCAGTTCAGTGTAATTTCCTGTTTCAGTTCTTCCGGATGTGGGGATGCAGGAGAGCAAGTGTGGGATTTGGGGTGTGTGTGTGTGCAAAGCAAGGCTCTTGTTTCCAGCGTTTGATTTTCCACCAGTCAGGAAAGTTCTAAAATAAGACCCTTTCTCTCTCTCTCTCTCTCTCTGTGTGTGTGTGGTTTTCCTAAGTGACAATAAAAAAGAGAGAAAAAACTTCCAAGCAACAGGACTTGGTTGCTGAATTTTAGCTTCACTTTGGAGTCGGGATTTGGCATCCTGTTGTGTGTTTTTGTGTGTGTGTCTGTGTGTGTGTTTGTGTGTGTGTGTGTATGGGTATAGGGGAGTTGATCGCTTTTGTTTCCTCCAAGTATATTTGTTTGGTTTGTTTCCGGGTACTTTTATTATTTTTTTGTGTGTTATTATTTTTAATTTCTTTTAACAGTATTTATTCAGGATGCTATAAGACAGGTCTCGTGCCCTCGACAGGAGGTTGGACTAGAAGACCTCCAAGGTCCCATCTATTCTATTCTATTCTGTTCTGTTCTGTTCTGTTCTGTTCTGTTCTGTTCTGTTCTGTTCTGTTCATTTCATTTTCTTTCTTCTCTTCTCTCATCTTCTATTTTCTCTGCTCTTCTATTTTCTTCTATTTTCTATTCTATTCTATTCTACTCTTACTCTACCCTACCTACCCTACTCTACTCCATCTTCTCTTCTCTTCTCTTCTCTTCTCTTCTCTTCTCTTCTCTTCTCTTCTCTTCTCTTCTCTATTTTCTCTCTTCTATTTTCTCTCTTCTTCTCTTCTCTTCTCTTCTCTTCTCTTCTCTATTTTCTCTCTTCTATTTTCTCTCCTCTTCTCTTCTCTTCTCTTCTCTTCTCTTCTCTTCTCTTCTCTATTTTCTCTCTTCTATTTTCTCTTCTCTTCTCTTCTCTTCTCTTCTCTTCTCTTCTCTTCTCTATTTTCTCTCTTCTATCTTCTCTTCTCTTCTCTTCTCTTCTCTTCTCTTCTCTTCTCTATTTTCTCTCTTCTTCTCTTCTCTTCTCTTCTCTTCTCTTCTCTTCTCTTCTCTTCTCTTCTCTTCTCTTCTCTTCTCTATTTTCTCTCCACCACATAGCAACTAAGGATACAGGTCAAGACTGCCCCCCTCCACTGACTTCTTTTATAAGGCTAGGGGTAGGGGCTAACCTGGCCCAATCCAGGGATGCCAAGCAAAAGGGGGGTGGGGTGTCATAAGACCCCGTTGCCAGGAGATGCCCCTTGTCATAATCCATTCAGGACCCTCAGCAGCTGCCAGGCCAGGGGACAGGAGACCCAGCCTAGCTAGTGCCATGTCTGACTTCTTCGTTTGGTTCTGTGATCGCGGATCCTGCCAGAACTCTGCCCACCCACCCAAGACCCTGCCCGCTGAGGGGGGCATCATGAAGGCGTCAACCTCTGTTCCTCTTAGGTTGCCGACAGGCAAGAATCAGGCTGTAAATAAGCCGCCGGTCCTGGAAGGTTCTAAAGATCCCAAGCCCCCTACCAAAGCCCCCCAAAGCAGGTTGCCCCCCACTTATAAAGAGGCCCCCTTGAAGAAGGACGCTGGCAAGTCCACAGAGCATCCAAATTTAGTCGGGAAGAAGCTATGCTGGACAGAGGACAACGAAACAAAACCGGTGGCTTATCCGCAAGGCAATGCCAAGCAGAAGACCAGTGGGGCCTTGGTGGGCCCAGCCCAAACTTCGGGGGGACACGGCCCCCAAACCTTGAGTGTTACTGAGAAGCAGCTGTCAAGACCTCCCAACACCACGATGAGAGGAGCACGGAGTGGTCTCCTCCACGCGCCACATGTGAATGCCAAAGGAGACCAGCCAGGGATGCCCACCAAAGCAGTCTCTGGGGCAGTCAGGGCGGGCAATGCGGCGGTGTTGAAAAAAAGCAAAAAACTACACAATCAGGCTTTGGTTTCCAAAGGTATGGAGCTCTGGATGACGCAAGCAATTGAGCAACACCTGTGTTGCTTGCAAATTCAGGCACGCACACACACACACACACACACACACACACACTGAGTTTGGTGTGGAGTTGATAAGAATATCACCCTGAATGAGAGAGAGAAAAAGAGAGAGAGGGAAAGAGACAGAGACAGAGAGAGAGAGAGAAAGAGAGAGAAAAAAAGAGAAAGAAAAAGAAAAAGAGAGAGAAAGGGTTAGAAAGAGTGAGAGAAAGAGAAAGAAAGAAAGGGAAAGAGAACGAGAAAGAGAGAGAGAAAGAAAGAGTGAGTGAGAGAGAAAGAAAGAGTGAGTGAGAGAGAAAGAGTGAGAGAAAGAAAGAGAAAGGGAAAGAGAAAGTGAGAGAGAAAGAGTGAGAAAGAGAGAAATATTCAGTTGACTGAGTTTCATATTTAATAAATAATAATAATAATAATAATAGTAGTAGTAGTAATGATAATAATGACTTGTTAAACTTGTATGCTGCCCAACTTTCCATAACTCTGAGTGGCCCACAATAATCAAACCATGGTTTGTTGACTTTGACCAAAAAAGAAAAGAAAAAGGGGCTTAGGATACTTTGTCCTCAGAAATATTTACTTTTCGTTTATTTCTTTCACATTGTGTCTTTTGTGATCACTGTTTTTTGTTTCATGATTCTGGAAATTATTCTGAGAAAGCTTTTGACTGGATAGAGAGGCTTGAAACGAAAGGAATACGGGCTCAAACGCATTATGCGTTTTCCTGGCTTGTCAGAATGATTGACGTTTTGGTTTAATTAATGTCTCAGGTCGTGGCTGTTCAGTAGCACACAGTAACATGGACCACAAGAAGAACTCGATTCCTAAAACCATCAAAGCAAAACTTTCCAATCTGGTAAGTAATCAAATTGAACAAATCCATGTAGAACGGCATCCATTTGCTGCCTTTTTCAACCAAAGTGATCCACATTATTTTATTATGCTGGTCTGTAACTGTACAGGGAGCCCTCGACTTACGACTACAATTGACCCCAAAAATTTCCATTGCTAAGCAAGACATTTGCTAAGTGAATTGTGCCCCATGTTATGCTCTTTTTTTGCCACCGTTGTTAAGGGAATCGCTGAAGTTGTTGAGTTAGACACACGGTGGTTGAAGCGAATCTGGCTTCCCCGTTGATTTTGCTTGTCAGACGGTCGCAAAACAGGATTGCATGACCCCCGGGGGACACTGCGACTGTCCTTAATAACATGGCACAACCCTGTAATTCACTTAATGAGTCACTTCACCCCAGTGATTCAGTTAACAACCATGGCCAAAGGTCATCAAATAGGGTGCGAATCCCTTAACCATGGCTTTGCTGAGCAATGGAAATCCTAGTTTCAATTGTGGACGTGAGTCGAGGACTACATGTACAGTAGTGGCCAAAATTGTGGACACCTTTTGGGAAAAGTGTATTTTCTAAAACTAGCTAATAACACTTTTTTTGGGGGGGGGGAGTAGTACCATATAATTACATATTAATGGAAAGATAATTTAATCAAGAATGTAATGCAGTAACTTTTAGGAAGGATTTGCTATTAGAATAGCAGTTACAATATAAAGAAGAAAAGTGAAACACATAGAAAAAACGAGATATACAAAAATGATCACCATGTCAGTGAATCCTTCGTTGGGTAACCTTTAGCATGAATGACGGCCTTACAACGTCTTCCCATGGAGGGAACCAAGCCTTTGAGTTCTGCAGCTGTTATGAGAAACCAAGATTGAATGATGGCTTCTATTAACTGGGTTTTATTGCTGGGTTGCTTCTGACTAACCAGTTTCTTGAGTCGGTTCCATAGTTTTTCCATTGGGTGAAGGTCTGGGCTATTCCCAGGCCATTTCAGCAGTGGAATAGGATTATCTTGAAACTCCCCCCCCCCCCAAAAGTGGTGTTATTAGCCATCAAACCTCAAAAATACACTTTCTCGAAAAGGTTCCCACAATTTTGGCCACGACTGTATAAACCAAATAAAAAGTTTAGCTTTTGCAAGCTAAACTTCTAATCCAGTTGCTACTTGGAGGCAGGAATTTTGATTGTGTTTCCTGGTTCATTGGAGGAAATGGTTGAGCCTTGGTGCTTTAAGAGCTGATATTTGATACCCCCACATCCATGGCAGCAACATTTCTCTTTGAAGTCTAGCCATCCAATTGGCAAATGACTCATTGGCCAGTTGTCCCTTATTGGACTGAAACAATTTTTCCATGTGATGCTTTTCAGAGCCAACTCAGCTCTCCCACTTCCACTTTCCATCCTGTTTATTCCAAATTGTTAGTTGTGTTCAGGCAGCTTCTAAAAGAACAGTGTTTGTGTGGGTTTAGTTTTTTTGGGGGTGTGTTTGTGTGTCCTGTCTTGGTGAAAAAGTCAAAGCTGCACCTAGTAGAGATACAAACAGTGACATATTCAGCATGGACGAGGTAAGAGAGAGAAAGGGTGGCATTAAAATTGTGCAAAAATCAGAAGTCCATAATTTGTGATCTGCTTTGCACGGGGGGGGGGGGGGGGGGGAGAAAAAATGACTGTTGTTGAAATATATTTATCCATATTTAACCGGGAGGGAGAATCTATGTGTATGCTTTTTTTTTTTTTAATCCTTTTTTATGTAGTTTTTTTTCCCCCTTGTCAAACTTTGCTTTTGTTTTGCTCTTGTTGAAGTTTGTATTTTAAGTTTGGAAAGAAAACAAAAAACTGCACTAGAAAATAAATGGCACAAATACACTTGCCTGTTTGCAAGCAGATTATGGATGAGAATTTTCTCTTTCGGTTTCTCGTAAAAGCCAGCTCAAGTCAATACAATTTTAAAAAATTTCACTTTTTACCCAGCCAGCTCACTAATTTATGGAACTTAAAAGTGCTTCAATATTACGATGGGTATAAATTTGGGTAGCTTAGTTTTTTTTTAACAAAATAAATAAATTGAAAAGGTAGCTATTTTCTGTATTCTAACTGTTTAAAATGGCAGAAGGCAATATGTGTGATCGTATAAAGATAATTTGAAAATACAGTTCCTAAGGCTTTCGTCTTGTGTGCATAAATGTGTCCCATGAGGTTTTGTGCAGGTGTCATAAACATCTGTGTGTTTTGCTTTGCTGGAAATGTGGAATAAGATTCTGTGACTTGCTTGGTTGGAAGTATCAAGAGTTGTAACACAGCAACAGTTGCATTGCAGTAAAGCAAAGAAGAAACCGTTGAGTTCATACAGAACAAGTCAGGTCAAAATTGGATAGTCAGCTTTGTTTTAAGTAAAGATTTGGGTAGCTGGGTTAGATCTGGCCAAGCCAAGCCAAGTGGATTAATTTACTACTTCTCAGCTCATAATGCACAATCCCCAAAATGGGGAGATTTCAGAAACCAAACGGAAAGTGTTGTGTGAATGCAGCCATTTCTTCCCACAGATTCAGGGCTTTTGGTGGGCAAGGACTTTGCAGTAAGGGAGAACTAGAAGCAGTGTTTGCGTGTCTTTGTGTACAGCTCTTTGCGGTACAAATGAGTTTCTTTCCGTTGCATTCGGTACACAGCAATTGTCATCAATATGAATCAGTTGCCAAGTGTCTCAATTTTG
The DNA here is from genome assembly GCA_030761175.1 of Masticophis lateralis. Lineage (NCBI taxonomy): Eukaryota > Metazoa > Chordata > Lepidosauria > Squamata > Colubridae > Masticophis > Masticophis lateralis. The sequence goes on along the minus strand of JAUDYJ010000017.1, from coordinate 7,854,509 downwards.
ATCACATGACCATGGGGTTCCTGCAGGGGTGAAATGCTCGGGCAAACCGGCCCGAACCGGTAGTAAAAAAACGCTAAAAAAAGTTTTAAAAAAAGTTCTGACGATTGTGTGTTGCACAGCTGATCTTCGGAATTTTTTTTCTTATTTTTCCTCCTCTTAAGCGTTTTTTTACTACCGGTTCTCCAGAACTGGCAGTTAAAAATGCTTTAAAGAGTTAAAACAAAAGTTCTGACGATCGTGTGTTACTTTTTAAACCTGCCTCCAGTGCATTTCATTCCTGCAACAAATTGATGTGATAAAAATCAGCCCTTCTTCTTTTTCTTCTTGTGCCATATCCGTCATCGGACGTTGGCGATCCTATTTTTATCAACAGCCGCCCAAAAAAAAGGCTGCTTCAGTTTTGTTCAAACCGGTCAGTCCCTTAGATTTTGAAGCCATGATGATCTTCTTCTGCCTCGTTTGCCTTCAACCTTTCCCTGGAGGATTAAGCGAAGTATCTGAACCTTTGTGGGCATTTGAAAATCCTGCTTTGTAGGCATGATTTGAGCTGTCGTTTACTGAAGTATTTTTGCATTTGTGTGTGTGTGTGTGTGTGTGTGTGTGTGTGTGTGTGTGTGAATTAGCTGGCTGAGATCAAAGTTTCATCATTTTTTCAGTTTCACTATGTCATGTTTGCCAAAGAGGGCCAGGTGGCTCAGCAGACTAAAGCATTGTGATTAACACCAGCTGTCTGCAATTACTGTAAGTTCGAATCTCACCAGGCTCAAGGTTGACTCAGCCTTCCATCCTTTCTAAGGTAGGTAAATTGAGGACCCAGTTTGTGGGGGCAATAAGCTGACTTTGTTTACATATACAAAAGTATGAAGGCTATTGCTTAACGCATTGTAAGCCGCCCTGAGTCTCCAGAGAAGGGCGGCATATAAATCAAATTTTTTTAAAAAAGAGAGAGAGAGAGAGAGAGAGAGAGAGAGAGAGAGAGAGAGAGAAACAGTGAGTATCTGGTGGACTCTTGAACCATGGAAGATAACCTTATCTAAATAATTATGGAGCTGCTCAAACATCCAGATTCATGGTTGCCCCTTTTCAAAAGGAAATTGGACTTTTGGGGGGTTTGCCCCCCACCCCTTGAAAATGTTTTGCTTCTTATCCAAGAACCAAAGAAGCTTCTTAGAAGAGAAGCGAAATGTTTTCAAGGAAAAAAAAGAACAAAGAAGAAAGTCCAATTGCTTTTTTGGAGAAACACCTAAACTGGGATTTACCTCAATACATTTTTATCCAACAAGGTTTGTTTCCTGTTGGAGTACAGGCATTCCTCAACTTACAATCACAACCGGGATCAGCATTTCCGTGGCTAAGCAAAGGCGCATTTGTTAAGAGAGTTGTGTCAAGTTTGGGACCTATTTTGCTGCCGTCGTTAAGCGAATCGCGGCGGTTGTTGTGTGAATATTGCAGTTGTTAAAATGAATCTGCCAGTCCTCATCGTGTGTCGGAAATTGGCTAGGGAGGTCACAGCTGGTGATCATATGAATTATTGCACATACATGCCAAGTGCCCAAATTTTGATCACCTGTCCATGGGGATGCTGCAACAGTCGTAAGTGCGAGGACTGGTTGTAAGTCATTTTTTTCAGTGCCGTTGCAACTTTCAACGGTCACTAAATGAATGGTTATAAGCTGAGGACTATCTGTAAAACCTTCAACTCGGCAAGTGGACTCGACCCCACAGTACAGGTGTTCCTCAACTTAGGACCAAAATTGAGCCCCAAATTTCTGTCGTTTGTTAAGTGAGGTTTGCCCTGTTTTACAATGGTTGTTAAGCAAATCCCTGCGGTTGTTAAGTTAGGGACGTTAGGGTTGTTAAACGACTCTGGCTTGCTTGTCGGAAAGTCACAAAAGGAATCACCTGACTTCAGGACCCTGCAAACCGTCATAAGTACGAGTCAGTCGCCAAGCGTCTGAATTTCGATCACGCGCCCACGGGGATGCTCCGATGGTCATAAAGTGAAAAACAGTCCTAAGTCGCTTTTTCCAGTGCTGTTGTAACTTTGAACGGTCCCTAAAAGGAACCGTTGTATGTCGAGAACTACCCGTGACGCAGATTTGCCCAACATTTTTAGGGAGTGGAGGAGAATATTTGTATGCATGTGTGCGCGTATGTCCTAAAGTTAGTTTTTGACATTATTTTCTTTCATTAAAACAAAAAATGCTCCGAGCGTCGGATTTATAATTGATTGCTCAAACATTTTGAAACGCTAACCTTTAGCAAAAATGGGGGAATCTGATGCTGCCTATACCTAATATGATGTGCTCCTTCGGATTAGCTGCTTGTAAATAATGAATTGCTGGAAAAACTAATCAATAAGGAGAAAGTTTCCTCCAGGACACGAGAGAAGCCCTGGAATTGATTCAGCATCTGTAATAACAAGCGCAACAAGAGCCACAAATAATTGTCGGTTGCATACGGAGGTTGTGGCTGGGGGGGAAAAAACATTTTTTTAACAGATAAGGATGTTCTTGGGCTGCAAAAATCCTTCAGGAACACTTAGGACCATTCAAGAGAACGGTTAAAACGATTTGCTGATAGGAACACTTTCTCTGTTTTATGCGGGGGGGGACAACAATCTGCAAAGTGGGTAAAGAGTAAGAAAAAACACCACAAACAATGGAACAATAATCTGCAATGCTAAGGAACAATGGGTTTTCCACGAATCTCCATCAGCGTCCAAAGCAGCAGGGACGCTGCTTTGGACGCTGGACAGTGGACAAAGAAACATTTGTCCACTGTTCTGGAATGCCCCTTCTTTAGCCTGGATTATCCAGTGACTGAGTTGTGGTTTTTTTTGTGTGCGTGTGTTTTCTAGCTCTTATAGATATTCTTTTCTTTCTCAAATGGCCTTAGCTGGGAGGTTTATTTTTAAAGCGTTGGTTCGCTATTCTGTTTTGCATTCATGTGTTTTCTTTGGTCTTGCGTAGGAGAAAAGAAGGCAGGGATGGGGAAGGTGGAGGCAAGCACGTCATTAGCCTAGAATCATGGCGTTCCCATAAATAGTCTTTTAACTCCAACTTCTCTTGAGTATCGTTGACCCTTATCTAGCACCAATTTAGTATTAAACAACTAACGTGTTTCCCTGAAAACAAGACACTGTTTTATATTTCTTTTGAACCCCGAAATAAGCACTGGGGCCTTATTTTCGAGGAGGTCTTATTATTTTGGGGTGCATGGAGCAAGACGGGGCTCCTCTTACCATCTTACCTCATTTCCAGTTCCGTCTCCCTAACCCTAACCAGAGGAAATGGCGGGGACCGGATGCACATGTATTTAAATATTTTTGGGGAGGGCTTATTTTTGGGAGGGTTTATTTTCAGGGGGAACTTATTTTAGCATATGCGCTCAAAAGCCTGATTGGGCTTATTATCCGGGGAGGTCTTATTTTTGGGGAAACAGGGTAGTAACAATAGCAGAGCTGGAAAAGGGCCTTGAAAGTCATCTCGTTCAACTCCCTGCTCTCTCAGGAGAATTATATTATTTTTGAATAAATGGCTCCTATTTCTTAAAAGCCTCCAGTGTTGGCATACCCACAACTTCCAAAGGCAGATTGCTCCACTGGTTAATTGTTCTCCCTGTTAAGAATTTTCTCCTTCACCGGCCAGCAGATTTTCGGGCCTTCTGGGCCCACCAGAAGTCAGGAAACACGGTGTTTCCGGGGTGTGGAAGGCTGTTTTTGCCCTCCCCAGGCTCCTAGAAAGGCTCTTGAGCCTGGGGAGAGCAAAAAATGGGCCTACTGGGCCCACTGTGCCAAAAGTGGGGGGAGCACGGGGGGAATTATGGATGTGGGCACACGTGCGTATGACCCCCCCTGTGCTCCCCCCACTTTTGGCCCCCAATGGCAAAAAGGTTAGCCACCACTGTTCTAGGTTGATTCTTTTCCTTGGTTCGTTTCTCGAGCAATAAACTTTCTTAACTGGGACTTGACGCATGATCCTGATTCTTTTGCTCCCAATCGTCTTCTTTTATTCACAGGTTGATCTGGAACTTGGGGACTTGATCGAAATCTTCCGCTTGGCTTACCAGCATTGGGCGATCTACGTGGGGAATGGTTATGTGATCCATCTCGCTCCGCCAAGTAAGAAAAACTCTTTTGGATGGGTGGCCAAATAACCGGGCAAACGTCCAGCTTGGTTTTGCTCCTCTGTATTTTAACCCCGATTCTAATCCTGGGAAATTGAGCAATGTTAGCCAGGATATAGTTAGTCATTGATTTACAACTATTCGTTTGGTGAGTATTTGAAATGACATCGGCACTGAAAAAATGGAGTCAGTGCAGTTATAAAGCAGTCATCATATGACTGTAGTATACCCAATTTTTAAAAAATATGCAAGTTTATTTAGTTGTAAAGGTAAAGGTTCCCCTGGCACATACGTGCTAGTTGTTCCCGACTCTAGGGGGCGCTGCTCATCTCCGTTTCAAAGCCGAAGAGCCAGAGCTGTCTGAAGACGTCTCCGTGGTCATGTGGCCGACATGACTCAATGGAAAAGGCACACGGAACGCTGTTCCCTTCCCACCAAAGGGGGTCCCTATTTTTCTACTTGCATTTTTTTAACGGGACAATTTGGGAGTAGGGCTTGGAATGATTGGCCCCTTGCATAAGACATAAAGGAGGAGCAAAGGCACGTGAGCCTTTGCAGGAAGCAACTTTGTTCGTTCTGGCCGGTTTAAATTCTGAAGCTCCGTTCTGACTCTTTGCTCTGTGTGGCCTTGCAAAGCTAATTGCCCATTAGGCCTTTGGCAGCGTGTCAAGAGAGATAAAAGTGGGTGCTTATCTGCCTTATCCTGAAGGACTGTGGCAGACTTCTGTTGGGCTCTTAAAAACTCTTGATGATTCAGCACGGGCTGTGACTAAACAGAATTCACAGCCGTTGAAATTAAAAAAAAAAGGGCTTTGGAGACTAATCATGTGCTTTTTTACTGTTTCAGGAAGCCTGGATCATACTATTTTCCATGAATGACCATCCTACTCTTTCTTTCCACCCTTCAAGGTGAACTTGCCGGAGCTGGTTGTGCCAGCCTCATGTCCACCCTCACCAACAAGGCCTGGGTGAAGAAGGAACGGCTCTTGGAAGTGGTGGGCCACGACCGATACCGTGTCAACAACAAACACGATTCTAAATACACCCCACTGCCCGTCAACAAGATTATCCAGCTGGCTGAAGAGAAGGTGGGCCAAGAACTGGACTATAAAATCACCAGTGAGAATTGTGAGCACTTCGTCACCGAACTGCGCTACGGCGTGGCCAGGAGCGATCAAGTAAGGGGGAACCCTTCGCGGTTTTTCTGGACAAAATTGGGGTGGGGTGGGTGTCTTTTTTTTGCAGGTTTGCAAGCCTCGTGTAACGCCTCCCGTTAAATTTCCTGCGTTTGCCATATGAGGCATCTATTATTATACAACTAGCCCTCGATTTGCAACCGCTTGTTTAGCGGCCGCTCAGGGTTACAGTGGCATTGAAAAAAGTGAGTTATGAGCAGGGGTGAAATTCAGCAGGTTCTGACAAGTTCTGGCGAACCGGTAGTGGAAATTTTGAGTAGTTTGGACAACCAGCAAATACCACCTCTAGCTGGCCGCAGAGTAAGGTGGGAATGAAGATTTTGCAATATCCTTTCCCCAGGAGTGGGGAGGGAATGGGGATTTTGCAGTATCCTTCCCCTGGAGTAGGGTGGGAATGAAGATTTTGCAATATCCTTTCTCCGGGAGTGGGGAGGGAATGGAGATTTTGCAGTATCCTTCCCCCAGGAGTGGGGAGGGAATGGGGATTTTGCAGTATCCTTCTCCTGGAGTAGGGTGGGAATGAAGATTTTGCAATATCCTTTCCCCAGGAGTAGGGAGGGAATGGGGATTTTGCAGTATCCTTTCCCCAGGAGTGGGGAGGGAATGGGGATTTTGCAGTATCCTTCCCCTGGAGTGGGCAGGGAATGGGGATTTTGCAGTATCCTTCCCCCAGGAGTGGGTGGGAATGGAGATTTTGCAATATCCTTCCCCCAGGAGTGGGTGGGAATGGAGATTTTGCAATATCCTTCCCCCTGGAGTGATTCTGATTCTGATTCCGATTCAAATCTTTACCCGTCATTCTTTCTTCCCACAGGTCCGAGATTTCTTTGTGGGGGCGACCATCGCAGGCCTGGCTGGCTTGTTTGTTGGTGTGGGCACCGCCATGGTTAGGAGGAAAAAGCAGCAGAACCAATAATGAGGAAAAAGCAGATTTCTCAGAGCTTCCCCGTCTCCTTGGCATTTGTGTGTGTGTGCTAAGTTTCTAAAAACTTGAGATACGATCACAGTGAGAAAAAAAAAAATAACAACAAAAGTTATTTGCAGCTGTCTCTTCAAATCCCATCTTCTCCTTAACACCCAGGTGGGAGTCTAATGTCCATAGCTATGTTCAGGTCACAGATGGTCTGAGTTAACTAACTCTTCACTTAATCCAGGGTAAATGGATTTTGCCTTCCTCCAGGAAAGGCTGACATTAACCAACTTGGATCAGATTAAGATTTGCAACTGGCCTCCCCAGATTCTGAGCTAAGATTCAAGACAGATGGCGGAGGTAGCAATGGTTTGAAGGTCAAAGGAATTATTAGGCAGAGCCAGTTAATAATCTGATTTAATTTCAATGTGCAATACCGTGTTTTATTTTCATGGAATTAACTGGCACCCGGTTTATCACTATGCTTCTGCTTTATCTTTTAAAAATAACAAGTTAGCATCCAGTTCTGGAAAATTAAGGTTTTGGGATGGACTAGTTGTGTTTTTTCAGCTTCTTGGCCAAGAGAGCTGTAGATAATACAAGTAGCCGTTTAGTGACCGTTTGAAGTTACGGCGGCACTGAAAAAAAGTCACCCAGGACCCTTTTTCACACTTACGACCGTTGCAGCATCCCCCTCCCCCCCATGGTCACGTGATTGAAATTCAGACGCTTGGCAACGGATTCATATTTATGACAGTTGCGGGGTCCCCTTGTCACGTGATCCCGTTTTGCGACCTTCTGATGAGCAAAGTCAACTTAACAACCGTGTGGCTGGTTTAACAGCTGCAGTGATTCACTTAACAACTCTGGCAAGGAAGGTAAAATGGGGCAAAACTCACTTCACCGATGTCTCACTTAGCAACGGAAATTTGGGGCTCAACTCCGGTCGTTAAGACGGGGACTGCCCTGTACTATATAGAGATCCTTTGAGATGGGAATATCCTCCAAATATATTACAAATGCATTTCAATCTCTTGTGATGGGAAATCTATTGTGTCTGAACTGAAACCTACCAAATTTTCATGGACCTCCTTGGAGGGTTTCACAGAACACCGTTTGAAAAAAAGCCATCATTGGGTTACAATTTCCCTTCTGCAACAGATTTTTCCTGACATGGCACTTGGAAAAGGGGTTTTTTCTATCCCCCATGTGAGCCCTCTCTATAACTGCAATTTCCAATGTTTGTACAAAACTTTTAGCACCATACTCCCCCCACCCCCACTGAAGGCATGAGGCGAACAAAACCTTGGTGGGTGTTATTACCAGCGAAATTAGTGGCAGAATTATTTTTTCCAGTGTTATTAGTTATTTAGCCCCGGAGAACTGTTACTTGTGAGGCTAATGTACACATTTTGAATAAATTTAAATGCAAATGTATATTTAATTTAAATACAATTATATTTAACATCAATTTAGTAAATAAATAAAGTTTGCTTGATTTTTTTCCACCCCAGTGTGGCTGAAGTGAAAATCCTTACTTACCCTACATACGTACACACATACATATCATATACATCTATTTGTCTGTCTGTCTGTCTGTCTATCTTCTCTCTCTCTCTCTCTCTCTCTCTCTCTCTCTCTCTCTCTCTCTCTCTCTCTCTCTCATCTATTTCTATATTTCTCTCTCTCTCTCTCTCTCTCTCTACCTACCTACCCTATCTATCTATCTATCTATCTATCTATCTATCTATCTATCTATCATCTATCTTCTCTCATCTGTCTGTCTATATATTTCTATCATCTATCTTCTCGTTTTCTCTCTCTCTAATCTATTGCTATCTCTACCTATCTACCTGCCTACCTATTGCTATCTATCTATCTCTCTATCTCTCTATCATATCTATCTATCTATCTATCTATCTATCTATCTATCTATCTATCTATCTACCTATCTACCTATCTACCTATCGTCTATCTTCTCTCATCTATCTGTCTGTCTATATCTATATTTCTATCATCTATCTTCTCGTTTTCTCTCTCTCTATTGCTATCTCTACCTATCTACCTGCCTACCTATTGCTATCTATCTATCTATCTATCTATCTATCTATCTATCTATCTATCTATCTATCTATCTATCTATCTATCATCTATCTATCTATCTATCTATCATCTATCTATCTATCTACCTATCGTCTATCTTCTCTCATCTATCTGTCTGTCTATATCTATATTTCTATCATCTATCTTCTCGTTTTCTCTCTCTCTATTGCTATCTCTACCTATCTACCTGCCTACCTATTGCTATCTATCTATCTATCTATCTATCTATCTATCTATCTATCTATCTATCTATCTATCTATCTATCTATCTATCTATCTCTGTACCTACCTACCTACCTACCTATCGCTATCTCTATCTATCTATCTATCTATCTATCTATCTATCTATCTATCTATCTATCTATCTATCTATCTATCTATCTATCTATCTCTATATACATATATTATATACATACAGATCAACAGTGGGTTGCTACCAGTTCGCCTTGGATGGGCAAACTGGTGGCGGCGGTGGGAGGCTCCGGCCACCTGCCCACCCACCTGGACGCAGAAGTGCGGATGTGAGCACGCACATGCCTACGAGCGAATCAGTAGTGACGGATTTTGAAACCCACCCAATACAGACAGACAGACAGACAGACAGACACCCCGCCCCCTCTCTTTTGCATTTCAGACAATTCCGCCATTCCCTGCAGGGTAACAAGAGGTAAAACCTTGGGAAAAAAAAAAACCCATTTCAGAGTCAGTTGCTTTTTATTTGATAGCGAGAAAATACAGGATAAAGACCAGTGATTTAAAAAAAAAAGAAGAAGAGTACCCACTGCCCTCTAATCACACGTCAAGAGCATAACGAGACATCCCGTTTCGGTGCAAAGACAGAGATTAAAAAATAATAATAAATCTGCCTCTTTTATGCTAAGGGGAAACAAAGGGATTTTATTATTTTTTAAAATAAAACAACACCACCACCAAATTGCTCTTTTAATATATGATTTATATATGATTTATACTCGACACAAGGAAGCACACGCCAATAAAAGCTTTTTGAGTTTTGAGCCTGGTTGCTTTTTTTGAAGGAGCCGTGAATGATGACCGGGAGGAGGGCAGTGGGGGGGGGGGCGCTTTTTGGTGGGTGTTTTTGGGGGATTTGGCGCGGTTCTTAGTCACAGGGCTTAAGTCTGGAAGGTCTGAAGGAGCCACTTTCAATCACTTTGCAAGGAAAACAAAAACAGGCATCTAAGAAGCGGGGTTTAATTTGGAGTACAGCGGGGAAGCCGTTTCCATTGCACCTCTGCAAGATAACAGATGAATAGAGTTGGAAGGGACCTTGGAGGTCATCTAGTCCAACCCCCCACCCAAGCAGAAGACCCTACACCATTTCTGACCGATGGCAGTCCAGTCTCTTCTTCAAAGCTTCCAGGGATGAAGCTCCCACAACTTCCGAAGGCAACTTCTGTTCCATGGGTTGATGGTTCTCCCTGTCAGGAAATTCCTCCTTATTTCCAGGTTGAATCTCTCCTCGGTCAGTTTCCATCCATGATTCCTTATCTGGCCTTCGGGTGCCTTGGAGAATAGCTGGACCCCCTTCCTCCTCTCTGGGGCAGCCCCTCAAATATTGGAAAATGCTCTCCTGTCTCCCCTGGTCCTTCTCTTCCCTAGACCAGCCAGGCCCAGTTCCTGCAACCGTTCATCGTATGTTTTAGCCTCCAGTCCCCTCATCATCCTGGTTGCTCTTCTCTGCACTCTTTCTAGAGTCTCCACCTCTTTTTTATAGTGTGGGGACCAAAACTGGATGCAGTACTCTAGGTGTGGCCTTACTAAGGCTTTACAGAGTGGTGTTAGTACCTCCCTTGATCTTGATTGCATCCCTCTGTTAATGCGATTTAGGATTGCATTGGCTTTTTTTGGCTGCCGCTGCAAATCTGACTGTGTTGACCCCTTCCCATCTTCCCTTTACCTCCCTGAGAAGTAGAAAAGGGAAAGTTACTTATGTCATCTTCAGGGGTGGGCTTCAAAAATGTTAGCAAGGGTTGCTGGGTGGGCATGGCCTAGTTGGTCTCCCACACCATGGTGTGGGGGAGGGTTGGCGCGGTTTTGCCCTCCCCAGGCTCCGGAGGCTTTTCTTGAGCCTCCAGGAGGGCGAAAACGGCCTCCTCAGGCTCTGGAGGCTGGAAATGGGCCTTCCTGAACTTCCAATAGGCCCGTTTTTGGCCCTCCCCGAGCCTCCGTGCAAATCCTGCCCTTACCTGTATCCAAAACAGGCCGCGTTGGGATTCCTTGGAGGGGTGGGGTTGGCGGGGCGGGGCAGCCAGGAATGGGATTGGGGGAGGGGGTTTCCTTCTGAACTGCACAGAATCTTAGCTAGAGGTTCTCCTGAACCCCTGCGTACCTTTAGCAGCCCACTCCTGCTCGGTTCGCGTGCACGCACCTTCCTTCCACACATCATCCAGCCTCAAAAAATGGGGCGATTTCCACTACCGGTTCAGGCAAATCTGTCTGAACCGGCTCAATACCACCTCTGGTTGGCATTGTCCCAAAGCTGCCCCAGTTAGCCACAATTAGCCTGAAATAATTTTAAGCACACAGCTCAGATCTTCTTCTGAGTGACTGACAAGTTTGACCCGGTGAGATTTTGCTTGCATTTTCAGCTGATTTTAATTGGCAAAATGTCCTACTTGTAAAAAAAAAAACAAAAAACTGTCAGTGTCATCCAGAGATGGATGGAAGCACCGCCAAGGATCAAAGGCAGATAAAAAAAAAAAAGGCAGTTCTGTGAAAGTATCGAATCCTCTGGGTTGAGAAGATGACAGGGGATTAACTCTGCTGTGTGAACCAGGCTCATTGAGCAGCTAAGTTCTCTGTGACTGATGCATCCTTTCAGCGGGATGTGTCTTCCCAGCTGGCTTAACCAGGATCACATTTCCAGCGTGATCCTCTCTTGTTTGAAAAAGCCCCGGTGAGAAATGAGCTTTTGAAGGACCTCGTAGAGAAAAGTTGATTTATGGAAAATCAAAACAAAGACACTAGAAATACGAGCCAACGAGTAAGCACCTCTCCCTCCCGACAATATCTCCAGCCATGGAGAAGAAATGCCTTATATATATTTGACCTGTTGAAAATATTTTAATTCCCAAGCTTTACTAACGGGGCAGCGACTGGATACCACTAACCCTGAGTTATGGAGTTATATCCTAGGTTAAGCAGAGCTGGCTTTCTTAGTTGCTCAAGAATAGAATAGAATAGAATAGAATAGAATAGAATAGAATAGAATAGAATAGAATAGAATAGAATAGAATAGAATAGAATAGAATAGAATAGAATAGAATAGGAACAAGTAGGAAAGAGTAAAGTAGAGTAGAATAGGGAAGAGACGAGAGAAGAGAAGAGAATAGAGAATAGAGAATAGAGTAGAATAGAATAGAATAGAATAGAATAGAATAGAATAGAATAGAATAGAATAGAATAGAATAGGAATAAGTAGGAAAGAGTAAAGTAGAGTAGAATAGGGAAGAGAATAGAATAGAAGAGAAGAAAAGAGAAGAGAGAATAGAGAATAGAGAATAGAATAGAATAGAATAGAATAGAATAGAATAGAATAGAATAGAATAGAATAGGAACAAGTAGGAAAGAGTAAAGTAGAGTAGAATAGGGAAGAGAAGAGAAGAGAAGAGAGAAGAGAAGAGAAGAGAAGAGAAGAGAAGAGAAGGGAAGAGAAGAGAATAGAGAATAGAATAGAATAGAATAGAATAGAATAGAATAGAATAGAATAGAATAAATAGGAACAAGTAGGAAAGAGTAAAGTAGAGTAGAATAGGGAAGAGAAGAGAAGAGAAGAGAAGAGAGAATAGAATAGAATAGAATAGAATAGAATAGAATAGAATAGAATAGAATAGAATAGAATAGAATAGAATAGAATAAATAGGAACAAGTAGGAAAGAGTAAAGTAGAGTAGAATAGGGAAGAGAAGAGAATAGAGAATAGAATAGAATAGAATAGAATAGAATAGAATAGAATAGAATAGAATAGAATAGAATAGGAACAAGTAGGAAAGAGTAAAGTAGAGTAGAATAGGGAAGAGAAGAGAAGAGAAGAGAAGAGAATAGAGAATAGAATAGAATAGAATAGAATAGAATAGAATAGAATAGAATAGAATAGAATAGAATAGAATAGAATAGAATAACAGAGTTGGAAGGGACCTTGGAGGTCTTCTAGTCCAACCCCCTGCCTAGGCAGGAAACCCTACACCACTTCAGACAAATGGTTATCCAGCATCTTCCTAAAAACTTCCAGTATTGGAAAATTCACAACTTCTGGAGGCAAGTTGTTCCCCTGATGAATTGTTCTCACGGTCAGGAAGTTTCTCCTTAGTTCTAAGTTGCTTCTTTCCTTGATGAGTTTCCACCCATGGCTTCTTGTCCTGCCCTCAGGGTCTTTGGAGAATAGCTTGACTCCCTCTTCTTTGTGTCTGCAATTTATTAAAGCAGCTGTGTCTGTCCCTGGTCGTAAATGGAGGACTACCTGTAGATGTCTCTTCTCCACAGCTCCAATGGCTTTCTTTATCAACAGCCCGTTGTTGTAAACCAACAGGACAAGGTTTAATTTTATCCTTGGGTTCCTCAATAACCTGTTGTTTTGTTCTCTGGACTTGGCCGGCCAGCTCTGTGCTCCTGCCTCTGAGACAAAAACCACATCGAAGGATGTGAGAATTAAAAGCCAAATGCCAGGCGGACCCATTTCGACACTCTGCCAAGTTGCTCCAACAATTTCCCAATCTAATATTCTCCAGAAATCTTGCAAAAGGTCAGGATATTGTGCGGAGAACATGTTCGATTGAGAAAAACATTCATTTCTTGTTCAGTGCCAGCTGCAAAGATTTATAGACGGGGGGGGGGGGGGGGGGAATTCAGAGCGTGGGAAATCCTGCTAAGGTTTCTCGAGGATTATCGAGAACATCAGGACAGCCCCCATCTCCCTTCCCTTGGGGGAGGGGGTGTCTTAGTCTGCACCCCTGTTTGCAAAATCCTACCATCCTTACTATAAATCATCATCGTACCCACAGAGAGACTTATAATTAGATGATTTCACATTTGAATGACTCTATCCAAATTGTGCTTCGAAATGCTGATTGTCTCTGGAGTCAGAATAAAGAAAATATTCCAGTCTGAATATTTTGCATCTGAGCCCATCTCTCTTTTTGAAGGCAGATTTGAAAAACCCTTTGAGGTTTTGTTATTTTCAGTCTGAATCCAGCTCTGGAGACCTCAGCAAGCATGTCTCTTATTTTTTGGCTTTAATGATAATTTTCAGTTTCATAATTTATTTCTGGTGTGTTTTTTTCCATCGTTTTTCTTCTATATCAATGCTTCTCAACCTTGATAATTTTAAAATATGTGGATTTCAACTTCCAGAATCCCGCAGGCTAGCTACCTGGGGAATTCTGGGAGCTGACATCCCTCCCTCTTAAAACCTGTTGGCTGGGGAATTCTGGGAGTTCAAGTCCATCCGTCTGAAAACATGGCTGGCTGGGGAATTTTGGGAGTTGAAATCCACCCATCTTAAAGCATGCTGGCTAGGGAATTCTGGGAGTTGAAGTCCACCCATCTTAAAGCATGCTGGCTGGGGAATTTTGGGAGTGAAAGTCCACCCATCTTAAAACATGCTGGCTGGGGAATTCTGGGAGTTAAAAATCTACACATTTTAAAGTTGCTCAGGTTGAAAAACAGTGCTCCGTATCATGCATTTTAAAACTTGGCTATTATAAAGTAGAAGCCTCTGTGAAACTGGATTTCTGAATTAGAAGAAGAGAAATGGCAAACGAGGTCACCAAAATATGAATTTAGTTTTATTTTCCCACATAACCATGGGAACTTTTAATATACCAACAGCTGGCGTCGAGGTAGGGAAGAGAGAAAAAATGATTTGGGTTTTTTGTTTTTTTTAACCTGTTCTCAAATCCGTCCTCAAAAGGGGGATTACAGAATGTGGTCTGAGGGATGTGTGTGTGTGTGAGGGTGGCGTGAATATTCGTGGCCCCCAAGTTCAAATTCCCCGATGGAATAAGGAGTTGGCTCCATTCCTCTCTTATAGCTTGTCACTATTTTTCTTTTTAAATAAAACACCACCTTGTTTAGATGTACCATTTGGCAGTGCATTTCAGGTTATTATAGGGCTTATGTGTTCATTATCACTCTGGCTAGCTCCCTTTCATTTTTAAAAATTAACTTTGTGAGATGCCTGGAGGGTTTTTATTTTTATTTATTTTTTGTTTGTTTCAGAACAGAAAGGACAAGGCTGTTTTCAAGTATCTGGCTGCAAAGATGAATTCATAAATAAGACATTACTTACTGAGCCTTATAGCTAGCAAGAGATTAATGCTCATCCCATTTCCCCATCTGTTTTTTGGGGGGTGGGGTGGGGTTGTGAACAAATCACCGTCTAGGCAGAAATGTGCTAACCGAAGGCGCAGACGTCCAGAGCAAAAGCGTGGTGCAAATCCATGCCAGCAGGGACATTACTCTGGGCCGCGCAGGGATGGGCTTCAAAATTTTTAGCAAGGGGCTCTCTGCCTGGTTGCTGGATGGGCGTGGCCATGGTGGGCGTGGCCTAGTCAGCCTCCTGCACCACGGCAGGGGGTGCGCGTTTTTGCCCTCCCCGGGCTCCGGAGGCTTTTCTCAAGCCTCCGGGAGGGTGAAAACAACCTCCCCAGGCTCCGGAGGCCCTCTGGTGGCTGGAAACGGGATCGTTTCCTGAACTTCCGGTAGGTCTATTTTTCGCCCTCTCCAAGCCTCCGTGCACGCTTTCCTGCATCCAAAACGGGACGTGTGGGGACTCCTGGACGGTGTGGGATGGGCGGGGCCAGCCAGGAGTGGGATTCGGGTGGGTTCTTCGAACTGCACAGAATCTTAGCTAGAGGTTCTCCCGAACCCCTGCGAGCCCGCAGCAGCCTACTCCTAGGGCTGCGGTGGTGCAGTGGTTAGAGTGCAGTACTGCAGGCTACTTATAAACGGCTGCCAGCAGTTTGCCAGATCGAATCTCGCCAGGCTCAAGGTTGACTCAGCCTTCCGTCCTTCCGAGGTGGGCAAAATGAGGACCCAGATTGTTGGGGAGGCAAGAGGCTGACTCTGTAAACTGCTTAGAGAGGGTTGTAAAGCACTTTGAAGCGGTATATAAGTCTAAGTGCTATTGCTATTGGGAAAAAAGTGCAGAGAAGAGCAACAAGGATGATTAAAGGCCTGGAGACTAAAACATATGAAGAACGGTTGCAGGAATTGGACATGGCTTGTCTAAAGAATTGAAGGACTAGGGGTGACATGATAGCAGCATTCCAATATCTGAGGTGCTGCCACAAAGAAGGTGTGTGTGTGTGTGTGTGTGTTTCACTTATTCTCCAAAGCACCTGAGGGGAGGACAAGAAGCAACGAATGGAAATTGATCAAAGAGAGAAGCAACGTAGAACTAAGAAGAAATTTCCTGACAGGGAGAACCATCAATTAATGGAATGACTTGCCTTCAGAAGTCGTGTAAGTGCTCCATCACTGAAGATTTTTAAGAAGAGACTGGACAGCCATTTGTCTGGAACGGTATAACTTCCTGCTTGAGAAGGGGTTGGACTAGAAGACCTCCGGGTTCCCCTCCAGCTCTATCCTGAATTTTTACATAAATTCGTTTCGCTTGGTTTGTATTTGGATCAGAAATCACCTCTCTTCACTCCCTAGCTCCGAGTCTCCCAAAGGGTTTGTCTCCAATTCCTTGCCAGTTCTTGAAACTTTCTCATTCCTTCTCCCCTTGGGGAAAATGTGCTTGTTAGTCACAATCTACTACAGGCAGTCTTCGACTTACGGCCATTCATTTAGTGACCGCTCGAAGTTACAATGGCACTAAAAAAAAAAGTTGGGACTATTTGTGACTCATCCATACAGTTATAAGCATTGAAGCATCCTCACGGTTTAAAATTTGGGCATTTCGAAATTATCCGTATATTTATCACGGCTGCAACATGTTGTAAGCTTGTCTGGAGTTGTTAGATGCGAGATGGATGGCAAATACTATACATTTCATAATAAACAAATAAAACAAAACGTCCTGGGCTGACGTGATCACAGTTTGTGACATTCCCAGCTGGCTTCCGACAGCCAGGTTCGCTTAATGACGGTGTGATTCACTTACCAACTCCAAGGGAAACAGGACGAATGGGATTGTATTTTGCCACTGGCAAAGTCCATCTGGATTTTGGAAGCTTTTGTCCAGGGATTTCCAAATAATCTACAAAATAATAGCAATAGACTTATATACCAGTGCTTTACAGTGCTTTATAGCCCTCTCTAAGTGGTTTACAGAGTCAGCCTCTTGCCCCCAACAATCTAGGTCCTCATTTTACCCACCTTAGAAGGACGGAAGCCTGAGTCAACCTTTAGGAGGGAGGGAGGGAGGGAGGGAGGGAGGGAGGAAGGGAGGAAGGAAGGAAAGAAAGAAAGAAAAAGAGAGAAAGGAAGGAAAGAAAGAAAGAGAAAGAAAGAAAGAAAGAAAAAGAAAGAAAGAAAGAAAAAGAAAAAGAAAGAGAAAGAAAGAAAGAGAAAAAGAAAGAAAGAAAGACAGACAACACCAATAGCACTTAGACTTATATATTGCTTCACAGTGCTTTCAAGCCCTCCTTAAGAGGTTTACAGAGTCAGCCTCTTCCCCCCAACAATCCGGGTCCTCATTTTACACACCTCGGAAGGACGGAAGGCTGAGTCAACTTTGAGCCTGGCAAGATTCGAACTGCCAAATTGCAGGCAGCCGGCAGTCAGCAGAAGTAGCCTGCAGTACTGCACTCTAACCACTGCGCCACCGCGGCTCATAATCATAACAGTGTCACCAAATTAACCACCTGATTTTTTTTTTTTTTTAAATGTCTCCAATTGAGAAACTTTGCAGGAGGGGGAAGGGACGCTGACAGCTTGAGATACCCCTCAGCCCTAAAGCCCTGCCTTCGCCCAACCCATTCCCTTGCATAGACATCAAGAGTCTTTCTTGGTTACTCGGTAACAGGTGAGGTAGCACCTGTCCTATTATGTCACTCTAAGCACCAAGTAGGAAATGGGAGGTGAATTCATTTGCCACAGGAAAAAAAGTGAGCGCCCATTGCAGGTACTGGGGGGGTGGCTGGATGGGTGGGAGGGAGGGAAGGTGGCTGGATGGGCACCTCCCCTTTCCCTTCCACGCTGCTTGATCTAGGGTGAATTGGATCGGGGACAGACAGCCACGAGAGCAAGGTGGGGTGCATTTGGGTGTGTATATGGGTGTATCTTAAATATTTTCTTCCTTGCTTTAGGGACCTCTCATTGTCCAGCTCTTCTCTCTTGACTTGGGGTTCTAATCATAAAAAAAAAAAAGGCAGAAACCCCCGGCTCCAGTTGGCTACTTTGGAGATTCAGTGACAACTTGGCCAAATTTCAATGACTTCCTTCCTTCCTTCCTTCCTTCCTTCCTTCCTTCCTTCCTTCCTTCCTTCCCTCCCTCCCTCCCTCCCTCCCTCCCTCCCGGTCTTGTCTTCTTTCCTTCTTTCTTTTTTTTCCTTTCTTCCTTCCTTTCTTCCTTCCTTCCTTCCTTCCTTCTTTCCTTCCTTCCTTCCTTCCTTCCTTCCTTCCCTCCCTCCCTCCCTCCCTCCCTCCCTCCCTCCCTCCTTCCTT